>JACVBY030000626.1:0-1200000 GCA_017589505.3 Metroxylon sagu | reverse complement strand
AAAATATTTTGCTCAAAGAAAAATCAGCATATAGACACTGAATAAATAATTTCATAGCCCAAAAATATAGAAAGAATTCTGCTGAAGACATCAAATACATGAGGGGGGAAACTTTCTAAGGCTAATATAGTTTTTTTTCCGAAAGAAGTGAAAGATCAGACATTATCAACGATGAATGATTCCTTCAAATTTGAAATAACTCTTGTTGCAGGCTAATCTATTTCAGATAAATGGTGGGTTCCCCTAATCAACAATCATGAGAAGAAGAATGACAGGATAAGGCTCAGAGCCAAGAAGCAATACTTGATAAACATACCATAGCAGATGCTGCTTCACTAATCCTTTGATTGAGATTAAAGTTCCCTTTCAAGCATATACTAATGTTCCAAATAGCAGAGCTACAGCTTGAGGATCTCCAAAAGCATTAAGCAGCTGTTACTCTTCTCCCATTAAAGAGTGTCTGCAGAGGTCCTAATTAGAGGGACTTTATGTGAAGAAGATAAAATTTCTCTTATGCATTAACGGATGAAAATCCAAAGCAAAAGACCTGGAGGCAAGGAATTAGCAGGAGCAGGGGAATTCATCATCCCCCATCTGACCGAGGGATCTCTTTGTACAGATTGAGCATGGGGAGAGTTCGGTTCAAGCGCTTGAGAGAATCCTTGGAGAAGACATTCTTGGCAGCGATCTCTCTAGCCAATTCCATAGCCTCAGCTCTATGTCCATCATAACTGATACCTTCAATCAGAAGGATGTAAGTTGTTTCATTGGGCTGGCATCCTTTCTCCACCATCTCTACAAACACGTTGATTGCCATGTTGATCCTATGAGCCTTGCACAATCCAAGGATAATGGTATTATAAGTGATGACCGTCGGCTGGAATCCACTATTCTCCATATCCCTCATCAAACCGATTGCCTCATCTACCATCCCATCCCGGCACAGACACGATGTCAGAACATTGTAAGTGACCTCATCAGGGTCAATTCCCCTTTCCATCATCTCTGATACCAACCCGAGAGCTCTCGATCGGTTCCCACCGTTCCACAACCCTCCTATGACTGCATTATATGAGCTCGCATTCGGAGACAAGCCTGTCTCTCCGAGCTTGTCTAAGACCTCCAAGGCATGATAGGCATTTCCACTCTTACAAAGGGCTGCTAGGATTGTGTTATAGTTCACGATGTCCGGAAGGCACCCATTGGATATCATGAAATCCAAGAAGTCTATTGCCAAATCCAATCTACCATCCTTACAGTAAGCTGAGATCAATGGGTCATAGCTATAACTATCAGGTTTTATTCCCCTTGTCGTCATATCCTTGAGCAGTTCTCTCGCTCTGTCGACCATCCCTTCACTGCACAACGAACCAATCAAAATGCTATAAGTGACATTGTTTGGTTTGTGGCCTTTGGACATCATCTCAGCGATCAATTTCTCCCCATCCTCCCATCTCTTGCGACTCAAGAACCCTCGAAGCAAGACATTATACGAAATCACATCGGGCTCGCAACCTCTGGAAGGAAGGCCGTTCAAGAAGTCATAAGCTCCATCAAGCATCCCTTCTTTACACATCCCTCGTATGATGGCATTGTAGGTGTAGTTGTCGGGACGGAGCCCTTTCACTTCCATCTCATCCAAAAGCTTCATTCCCTCGCTTATCCCTCCTTGCAGCATCGTGGCCTCTATCAGGATGGTGTAAGTGACCACGGTGGGCTGGCAGTCGTCGTCCAAGAGGCGGTCCAAAGCCTCCAAAGCCAAAGCCAGCTTCCCCCTGCTGCAGAGACTTCCTATGAGGATGTTGTATGTGACGACGTCAGGGGGGCAGCGTCGAGTTCTCATCCGGCCCAGGACCTCGACGGCCGCGTCGATGCGATTGAGCTTGCAGAAGCCGCTGATGAGAGCGTTGTAGGCGAAGACGTCGGGCTCGCCGCGGGCCTCGAGGATTTCCATGACGCGGGTCGCCTTGTCGACGTTCCTCAAGTTGAAGAGGCCTTTTATTAGTTTGGTGCAGAGGATGACATCGGGCCTGTAGCCCTTGCTCACCATGTACTCGAGGAAGTAGAGGGACTCGCTGTACTTGCCAGCTTTGCAGGACCGGCTGAGGAGTTTCATGAAGTGGCTTTCCTTGAAGTCGAGATTTTGGGGCTGGGCTGCCTTGGACGCAGCAGCAGTAGCGGCTTTCACCTTGTGGTGGTGTTGCCTTTTCTGGTTGGGGCTCCAGCATCTGGATGCGGTGAGGCGGTGGGTGAGGAGCTTCTTGTGGCCGGGAATGTGAGGGAAGAAGCACTGAGGGAAGGATTCAGACAGGGAAATGGTCATTTTGATTGCAGAACAAACTTTTGTTCTCAGCGTTCGTTAGGCATCTCAATATGCTTGCAAAGGAATCCAGACTAAGAGAGAGAGAGAGAGAGAGAAGGAAGGGGTGAAAAGGAGAGGGCACCTGAATTCAACTGCTGGAGGCTTTGGTTTGGGGGGGGGCCATGGGGCTTGAGGTTGCAAACTTGCAATATGTGAATAAAAAAAAAGAGGAAAGTTTGAGGATAAGGAAGGGGATATGATCACTGTGGAGGATAGGATCTCGGCCGCTAAACGTGACAAGGCCTTCGGATTTCCTTTAATCAAAACCATCTAAATAGTTGGGCTAGGTTATCGATGTTTCATTCCTTTTCGGAAAAACCATTTCTGGACACAAAACTCATCCAAAAAAAAACTTTAAAGGATATTTCACTCTCGTCTTTCTACGACCAAAAAAAAAAAAAAAAAAAAGTTTTACGATGTTCTTAAATTTTAGAATTTTAGTTTTTGTTTCAGTCCCTGCTGTTAAAATATTCTAACGCCGTTCTTTACTGCATATATGGCATGTGTACGTGATATGTCACGATGGTATGTTCTTCAAAAGCAAAGAGAGTCTCACCGGCCTTCTTCTTGTGAGCAGCGTCGTCTCCACCACCTGCCTCACCTAATGCTTCCCCGCATGAACATCTAGCTGTACTCTTTGGCAAGCTGCCGTCCATCCTCCACAGTGAGCTTGTACAGAAAAAGCTCCATAATTTGCTTGGCTGCTGAGCATGGCCATCCGAGGGGAGAGGCAAGATGGATGTCATGGATTCCTTATGGAGCATCTCCGGAGAAGATTCTGAAGCTCACCTCGAGTGCTATATCCAGCCCTATCTACCAGTTCACCGAGTCTCGCCACTTCCAGCCCCAACTCATCGAGTCTCCCCCCACACTTTCCTGCACTCCATCGATCTGCGGATCAAATTGCTACCCTTTTATGATTCCTCTTACTTGGTTCTATATTCAAACATGGCTTTAAGAAAACCCGGTTGTAATACGTAATCTTTGCTTGATTTGAACGAACATTTCACCTGCAGAACATTTCTTTTCCTAAATTGAAACGCTTCTTTTCCTAAATTGAAATGCTTGCTTGAAGCATTTGTACCGCACATGGGAGGATGACGTTAATGCTAAGTTTTGGTTATGTCCCGACCATTCACGCAGGATGGTTCGACCAATACGAGATGTAACGATGAGTTGGAGGCATGATGCGTGGAATTCTGGGAACATTGCATGATAGTCTTTTGATCAAAGAAGTCTTATGTTCTGAGCGATGGTAACTTTGGTAGAATCCAACACTAAGGTCGCCAAGATGATGGGCTCTTGCTAGAGTAGCGTCGTTGGACTTCGAACGGACCATCTCCTGATCAATCTCGCGCTATCGCTCATGGAAGATGAGACCAAGCTTCTCACGTTCGGCCTCGTGGGAGCATTCCTTAATGGTGATGAAGACCAAGTTTCTCCTCCCATGCCATGCCAAGAACCCACTGCCCTCCATCGCTTGCCTCCACTTCTATGGCGATGGCCACCGTCAAACCATTCGATGGGATTCAGATGGATATTTGGACACAGTTTGGACGGTTGTCTATCCATCTTCATACTTTTTTTAACAACAAATATAGACATGGACACACATATATTACTCAGATGCTCAAAATTAACATCCATGCCAAAATAGATTAAGATACAAAAATGAATACAGATGGTTATCATCCCATCCACTTCCACTCTTATCTAATACTGATATGCCTCTAGAAAAGTTTCCGATATAGAGCTGCGAGTGAATGCATAAACGCCCCCGCTATTTTTTTTCATTCACAAACAAGAGGATATATATATATATATATATATTTTCATTCACAAACAAGAGGATAAAGATCGGTACAGTACTATCTACTGCTCATTGCTCTGATTATGTATGTTCTTTCATTACAGCGACGAAAAAACATTACAGCGACGAGCAAGAAGATGTGAAATACGTTAGCGTCAGCCATTCGGAGGAGGCTTAAGCCAAACCGTTTCTTAAGAAGATACGCCTGTCGAGAGTACTTATCAACTGGCGAGAAGCGAGCTGCATCATAAATAAACGAACCTTAACACATTCATTCACTGGCAAATAGAAACGTTATTGAAAGAGTACTCAACAATAGGAATAAAAAATGATCATCGCTTTAGAAGAGGTTACATATACAACATCTTTTAGAGTCACTCAAATAATTCGCAAAGCTAAGCAATTAGAGTAGGGTCTTTCTACCAATTCTCTAAAGATTAAACTATATCAAAAGCAAAATTATTAAATTTTAAATTATTAACATAGAGATCATAAGAAAAATGGAGGGAAAGTGGCAAACAAAATAGGAACAGTTTTGAATATTGAGGAATGAAATGGAAGGAATAGGTTCGCACCTAGAGAGAGGTAAATAACATGCTGCATCTACTCACTATTCCCACCAACAAAGAGCAGCCAGATCCAAACTGTAGCCACACAAACTTGGTTCAGATTCATTCCTTTTTCTTTAAAAAGTGCAGGTGTTTTGCACTGAATAAATCCAATTTGTCAATTAGAAGGTAATCCAGATAAATCATAGCACTATACAAACAAATCCCCTTTCCTCCTCTTTTTTTCCTTCTTTTTTTTTTTTTTTTTTTTTTTTGCATGCTAGGCCCTTGCAAAAACCCAGACATACCTCCAATTTCTTATTAAACTCCAAGGACACTCATCACCTCATATTTAAGAATGCTACTTGACATCTGGTTCCCCATACAGACGGAAGGAATGCCAATTTTTCATGTCTGTGTATCATGGTTACCATCCATCACATGAGTTGCTTCTTACATCAAATACAGATACTCCAAGATAAACTGTTTGCAGGAAATGTACTCAAAAAAGTCAATATGACAGATATCACCTTAAGAATTACCCAATGAAGAGTACATTTTCTCTAGGAGTTCAAGAAACTTATAATTGGCAAAAAAGCTTAAGAGATATCATGTCAAGTAGCAGCTGCATTGTAGATTCATGAGCCCAGAAAGGTTATCATGATAACCAACCTAGTCTACTTGAAGCAAACTATGAGTTATGCAAATAATCTTCATAATTATGCAATGGTGTGCCTAAAAGAGACAAAAGAAACATGAGTTATCAAATAATCCTAAAAGGCAATCGTGAACTTAAGAGAGGGAGACTTCACTTGCTACATTTTTTTTACCAATAATAATGACAATTTTGGGTTTATCAGAGCAACAGAACCTTCCATAAGCATAATTGTCAGGTGATATGTGACAAATTGATGTAGAATCTTATTCTGTGGGTCATCGAGGCTGTATTAATGCCTGACAAATTGAACAACATTGTCACCATACATGAGGGAATGCTTATTTCAGTGTAAGTGCCCAAAATGTCCAAGGTAAAGTTTGGCTTGGCACGTTTGAGTTCCATTTGAGCACATATTTCATAAAACAAACTTGAGTTCTAGCCAGTTCTAGTGTTATTTTGGGGTCAGTGCAGACAAGAGCAGTTTTGGGTATTAAATTGCTTTTTAATGAAAGCAATTGCTTATGTTATTGCTAAATTGGCCTGTTCATTTCGGCTAAGTGGGTATGGCCCACCCAATCATGCCTAACTTCACTTTGGCATCTCCTAGGGCAGAAATCAAAACTAGCACTTTGCACCAAACTTAGGAACTAGAGTCTCAACTGCAGGCTTTTACGGTCTAACAAACATGTGGATCCACAATCTTCTAAAGGTAGTGTAATTTGGGCCCCTCTATCGGACTAAAGCAAACACAATCTAAAGGAACAGAGATCCCACGGCCCAAAAGTCATCCATGAAGTTATGAACGTGCATAAATTGCATTTCTACTTCAAAAATGAACTTCAAAATCGAAATCATGAGGGGAGACAAGCCAAATAAGCTGAACAAGCCAATCTAGGCCTTGTTGTAGCTCGGCTCATTTTATTTTCGAACCGAGCTTAAGCTAGCTCATTTAATTTTGCATTGATGTTGAGCTATTTATGAAAAGCTCATTTAGGATATCTAGTGAGACTGTAAGATTATCTTAAAATCTCATTTGTATAGTTTGAAGAAATAATCTTTATTGTATCTTTATCTGATAGTTGTGATACATTCTAATTTTCATAAGGTTTGCAATCATAGTACTGAACCCCATTCCAATACCTTCATGGTACAATGTCAGTATACCTGGTACAATGGCTGGTTCGGTATACTAATACACAATATGTCCCATCTCTTGTACTGCATACCAATTTGGTACTGTTATAGAATTCTACATAATCTATGTTAATTTATAAAAAAAATATAAAACAATAATATTATTTATTGATTATATACAATAGCAACAACAATAACAATAAAACTTTAATTCCAAACTAAGTGGGGTCAGTTACATGAATCCTTTTCCTCTATTCTAATCAATTTTGAGTCACACTTTTAGTAAGATACAAAGATTTTAAATCTTTTTTTATCACTTCTTCCCATATAATTTGGGACCTACCTCTACTTCTTTTTCCTATTATTTACTAATTATATGAATAATTATAATTAAAATAATATATATTATACAAATCAATTATCTATTAGTATTTTGAACTAGTTGGAGCCAAGCTGGAATGAACTAGATAAGCTTAGCTCTAACTTGATTCATTTCTTAACCAAATGAGCCGATTCGAATGCTACTCTAAACTGAACTAGAGCTAGCTTGCAAATAGCTTGCCCGTTTGCCAGCCTTAATCACAATGTATGTCATATAAATGCATTACCAATGTCCCTTGTCAGACCTGGCTTAACAATAATGCCATGTTAAACATGGCATGTCATGCATTCATGGACCACAACATAATTTCCGTTTATTATTTTACTATTGACCAATTTATGAGCAGGCTCTCAAACAGATTAGTAATATGGCCCAGTAAAAACAAATAATAGTAATTTAGTGCAGATATTTTTTCCAAAAAAAAGGAGAAGAAAAATGGGGATCAAACGCCAGACTGTCAGTTCAAAATTTACAACCTGCAAATGTGCAGTTTTTCCACCCATAGAGATTTAGAAACCTTTTTAAAGATTATCATGTTAAGTGGTGGCAACATAAAATCATAAGATTAAAGAATCCATTTGGGTTCACATGAAGTTAACTTTGGTGTCAATTATTTAGTTATCATATGAACTCAAAATAGTGTAATAGCATGTCCAAAAGAATATCCATATGCTGCCTGAGCCTGAAATTACTTTGCATTCTCATGTGCAGAAACATGTAAAAATATCATCAAATTATTACTAAGCCTGACCCTATACTGGAATTCCAGAGTGCTAAACATGAAATTTTCCTATTCAAGCACTCTAGCAGCAAAAAGGGTGTTGTAAATGTCGCATACATGAAGAAAGAGAGAGCTAGATTTCTCTTAGTTCACATATGATTTTGAAGAAAGGGTGTTGTAAATATCACATACAGAGTTTGAACCCCTACCTGGATGAGCTGACTGTGTTGCCACCCCCAACAGGTGATTCCTTTGGTGGGAAGATTGGAGGAACAACATTCACTATCAATAAATGGACTATAAATAACTAAATGCACAAATATGAACAATTCAATGTCTTGAAATCATTATAAAAAAATTTAATCTTTGTGACGAATTTATCAACATATGATAGCAAACAATAATATCTGGTCTAAATAAAGACAAGATTTTAGGCAGAAGACGCTATCAGGACTCACATGCAATGGGCCCATACTAGGCAATCCATTTCCAAAGACGATAAATCTCAAGTCTTGACACATGGTTGCATACATAAACATCATTTAAAAGTAAGAATGTGTGTGTGTGCGCGCAAAGAGAAAATAAGTTACCTTGGTGGTGTGGACCTTATCTCCGTTTTCATGAATGTAGAATTGGAGAAACATCATTGTTGGTCGGGTTCCTTACCATAGAAATCATCAAACTTTAAGTCATATAAGAAAAATAAAACAACTAAACTAAAACATATAAAGATTAGGAAACAAAAATAACAAGAACAATTGAAACAAGTATATTAAGATTCTATTATTTGATAAAGATAAGTCACAAACTGCAGTTAATCTCAACTAGATTTTTTTGAAGGAAAATGCAGCGTTTAAAATCTAATTTCAAATAAAAACAAAAATCCTAATCAGATCAAATGACTATATATAACTGGATGGATCCTTAGACCCAAGAAACAGAAAAACAATAAACTCGGACTCGAAGGAATAGAAGCATTCACATGAGAAATATGCTAACCATGAAATAATATAGAGGATCTTTTATTTTCTATGGCAAAGAGAATAAACTGATCTTTAAAAAAACAAATTGAAATAAACACTCAATAAACTTGTATATAAAGCTGACATTCTTGTTAGCTACTTGATACCATGAATAGGGCTGCAAATAGGCCGAGGAGAGATAGAGCACATGTACATTTGAATGACTAGTGTATAATTTTGGATAATTATGTCATCAACATTCTTTCTGGATCCTGCTCATCGGGTTCCTCCAGACCCAAAGGCACAAGCAAGAACCAATCCAAAAAATAGAGCACATCTGATTGACTGAAGATAACATACAATAGTGTACAATGCTTTGGAGGGGCAGCATCCACAAAATTAGAGAGTTGCACAGCTCAAAGCAGCAATCCATCTATACAACCTTCCTGCTTAAGGCAGTTAATTTAGTAAACTTTCACAAAGTAAGAACCTCTCTGGGCTTGTCCTCATCAATATGACCTTCAGGTCTCCAACCTCTCTCAACCCCTCTTGAAGTTTAGACTTTTCAAGCAGTGGCATTTGCTGTAATCACAGAATGGGGACAAGTAAATAAACATCAGTCATGCATTTGTTACGGACACAACAGCATTGATGCAACAAATAATTAACTTCATATAATAGTTCCAGAAAACTAAAAAAAATTAACTCATGCACAAATCTTGGACCTTTGACATCCACAGAATGTAAAACACTGCATGCTGAGCTTGAATTTGGGTGTCCTCAAATCCATCAACTGAGATATCCAGGCAGGCATGTAAAAGTTGCAGCTCTTTGCTCAGAAAAAGATCCAAGGCAGTGTTTATGTGATAATGATCTTTTGAACCAGGGGCAAGTGCTTCTTGGTCTGTGGCAAAGTGCTTAATCCAACACTGAGATAGGAACCGCCGATGAACCCACAAGGCCTTATAAAAATTCAAAAATCAACAAAAAAGATGCCATCATCACTGTTATTTATGAAGAACCATAAACTACCCAAGGTTTACAAGTACAAACATTTGTCTTGTAAAAGAATAACAACATATCATTGCTCAGTTGGATAGCACCAAACCTCTCTCCCCATATAGAGTTTAATAAGCACCTCATTCCACTTGAGCTCTTCCTGTCAAAACCATGTGGCTGGTAATTTCATTCCACTGTTTTTGGACTACTAGCTACAGAATATACTAAATCTTATAAAATTAGCACAATATTCTCCTTTTTCTTGTGAAAATAGTCCAGATAGCATGAACCTAGAGAGATAACAAAGATTAGACTAGGACTTTAATGGAAACCTAGATAATAGTAAAATGAAACTTTATTGCAGGGAAACAAGATAAATAAAAGAAAAGCATACCGCCCATACAGAAGCAACTTCAGACTTGTCATCAAGAGAGGCTTCCACATCTATTTTCAAAGAAGTATCTTCCAGCAATCTAAGCATCAAGCGCTGCAGCCAGGTAGGGAAAAAGAAAATCAGTAGTAAAATTGCATATTGGTATATATTACTTATTGCCAAAAGATAGCATACACTACATTAACTATTAAGGGAAACTGGTTAACTAAAGAAATTGACAGGGGCTAAACAATGCCAGCCAGCAAAGATGGAAACTCAAAACCTCCATTTATCAAGCCACTTAAGATCCCAAAAATGTTTAGCTAAACTATTCACGAGGAGATGTGCTGACTAAGATATTATATAACCCGTTTAACACTATAAGTGGTCCCTTTGAGAATTTGCTTTTCTATTTCAGATATATTCTCAACATTTGATAGTTTGCTTGCCTGAAGCTGGTGTTCCCAACTCAAGAGACCTACCTTCACGAATGATTCAAACTCAACACTCACTCTAATTCTATGGTTGACCTTTGTTGAAATTTCACACCCCTCCAACACTAGGTTGTCTCACAAGTCCACCAAATCAATAGCAGCAGTTAACCTAAAAATAGAACCTTTCATGGATTCCCCTACAATGGGAAACAGTACAGACTATGGCTAGATCAGCAAATTAAACTGCACAATGGAGAAGAACATGATATCTAAATTTTACAAAGCACAAATCATGCTACATGACTGGCTTGGTAGCAAAGAGCAATCTAATAGAATTTTATAAAATTAAGTTTACTGTATGCACATCCCCATGGACAAAAAAGAGAACTCTTGAAAGTTACAACTTGCACAGATTGCAAAGTCCACCAAGTTAATACTGTAGAACCTATTGGCAGCTTATTTGGCCCTCTGATGATATTAATCAGGTCTGTTCGAATCAAATTTACTGGTCAGCAAAGGTACTCAGATATTTTTACGATGGTAGTAGTATCTTCTAGTTGATGTTGTTTTCTTCTGGAAATGATGATCACAGTAAACTTCTCATGTACAAAGAAAGATGGAAGCAATACAGTCTAAAATCGTTGTGAAATGATAGTTAATTCTTCAACAAAACCTTCAACTAAAAACAGACAGCATGATGGGAATAAATCCTATTACATTAATAGCACAGGAAATTCAGTTTATAAGTTATTTTTATGATTTTGAAATCTCCAAACCAATACCCTACAACTCAACAAAATGTCACAACTGACAGTGAAAACAATAGAGGGCCATCAAAGGGGAGTTTATTTAAGAAACACACCCTTCGATAGTGGAAGCAGCAGTTATCAGCAACATGCAATTCAGCCCATTTTCTCGATTTGTTCAGCTCATCAAGCACCTGCAAACGCAGGAGTCCACATTGGGCATTAGACACATCAATCTATGATACTAATTTAAATATTTTTTGATTTGACAAAGGACAAAATTTACAGAGATAAATGCAAAAAAAAAAAAAAAGATTTCATGCAACTGAAAATAGACAAAGGAAAATTAAAGGGTCATTACTGCATTTTGGTGAATGAAAAGCAGCCTCAAATGGTAAAATGGTTAGACGAATAAAAAGCAGAATTTTAATTAATATTCTTCATGAATATATGACAAACATACTTTTTTTAATGCTTCAAATTATCATATCAAAATCTAATCTAACCTGCACTCTTGTCATGTAAAATGTAAGCCAGCAACGGTGATTCCACGCACGATAGTTCATTTTTGATCTCTGCAAAAGTAAAAGGTGAAAAGTAAGCATAACAATTGTTATTTACTGCTATCTTTGTGCCATATAATATGCATAAGGAGGATCCCATAATAGAACTACATATTGGTAATGTCAGAAAAGGCACAAGTATTATAGAAACAAATATTTTAAAGAATCCAAAGTGAAGAAGACTATTTTAGAACCTCAGACAGAGTGAAACTACTCTACCAACATATGGTGATAAATATGAAAGGGTGACACTAATATAAATTGTACCTTTTATGTTCTTTTTCTGTTTTGGGGTGTGTATGTGTATGTTGGGGGGAGGGAGTGCTGAGGCCTATGAGTAATATGAAGAAACAATAGATTGCAAAAGACAAGATGTTTCCTAACAGAATTCAATGAGCATACAAACATATGAAGTATTAAAGCATTATATTGAATTATTCAGAAATTAATAACCAACATTTCTCATTTAGTTCTCAAATTAGATCACATATCCCAAGAGACAAAATCACTGAAATCATAATCTTTGCGAAAAAAATACATCAAGGATTGAAAGGGAAATAATGTGAAGGATTATGATGATGTTTTTCCTAGATAAGGACCATGTCAATTAATATTCTCCCTAATAAAAGAATCCTTCAAGAACCATCCAGATCTCTTCTGCAATCATACATCTTTGCTGGAAGCATCTTATAATTTATCAGTCAGTTTGCAACAAAATATTTCAAAGAAAAAAAAATTCAGAAATAAGCTTTTGTTTACATCTAAAACAAATAAGCTTCAGATTTTAAAGCATGTGCATACTAAACTAAAATAGACCTCTGCTATTTTCTTCACAAGCTCAGATTCTTCTTCCACAATCTCCTGCAATTTTTGAAAATTGTATGCAACCTTCTTGATCACCCACCTCCTGAAAACAACTGATGTTTTATTAAGACCACTGATTTAGTTGATAGGAAAACTGGAAAGGCAATAGGAAGTCAAAAAGTACATCTGCTGCAGAATAACCAAGGAGAATTTGGTTTAATAGTGATAATATCCAAAAAGAGGAAATAGCAAGAGTGGCTTTTAGGTTTATTAACCTTTTTGAGAAGAAACAAAATTCAGAGTTCTCTCACCACCTTACCTGAACAAGAACTCCAAATATCACCACTCTCATTGATTTTGAAAGTAAATTGCTTGCTAGGATTTTAATTTAAAGAAATCACAGCTTCTAAATTCCACACGATCCAATAATTTTTCTCAGTGGAAAATATGAAATGCATTGCCAGGAAGGAAGCAGTTATATCATAACAGATGCCCACACCTATAAATAAGAATGCACAAAATGCAAGGCACCATGCAAACCAATGACCCTAGCTGTTGCATGTGATAGAAATTTCCCCCTCCCCTGTTCAATAGGACAAGATTTGTAGTTCACAGAATAAAAGGAATATTACCTGTGACTCCAGGCATAATCACTTTTTGGTGAATATGAAAGGATAAGCATGGATAACCAGAGTTCATCCATAAACAATGACAACTCATACTTCCTTGATAGTACTAGCTTCCTGCATCACAGATTGAAGTGACTATTATTTATAATTAACAAAGCAAAGAGAGAAAAAAATATATATTGTTTTTATGTTAAATATCTATTCCCTAGACAGCAAATGGTTTTGACAATTTATGTTGCCACATAACACCGTCTATTATTCCATCATAAAGTGAACCATGCATGTAATAGAACATTGATGCACAATGATATAGCCAAATTTCCAGTCAAAACCAATAATTGAAGCCCTCGCACATTGATGAGCAAAAATAGTGCATGCATGTGCATTGTTTTAGCAATCAAACAAACAGGAATGAAGTTTGACCCTAAAAAGAAATTTCATGTACCACTACTAGGGAAGAAACATGACCTGGAATTCCATGCGGTGCCAAAGTCACAACTTAGAATTAAAAGAGCCCTGGTGTGCTTTAGTATCTCATTCTCAAGAACATTACTAGTATTTGCCCCAGCAGCTGTTTCATCAAGAGCATCTAGGTTCACAGGTAAGTTGATAGACCCTTTATAACTTCTGCTTACATCCTTATATGCATGCAGAGCAGCACAATATAGTTGAGGTAACACCTGAGTTGAGATGGCCAACTTATGATTATAGTTCCAGAAGGCTGTCTTGTCGTATTGGATAACGCCAGACTCTGATATGTCTGGATCCATGATTCCATCTGGGGATTGAACGGCGTTGGTTGAATGGGATAATGAACCACCTAGATCCCCATTCAATGATGCAAACTGGGATGGGTGTACAAAACCTACTTCATCACTGCATAAACGTGAAAATGGTAAAGCAAAACCTAAATGATAAATCACCAAGAGTGTGTACATATTAGCTGAAGAGATTAAAAAAGACATATAAATGAAATGAGAGATTTCAGTCCAAAAGGTGCTGAAAAATAAGTAAAATTGAAACTTGGGTAATGTAAATAACGAGAACAGGGAGATTACAACTACCGATGATAGCAATTACTTTAAATTTCGACACCAGGGGTGACACATGCGAACCATAAAAGCAAAATAAAAAAAATAAAAGTTAAAGGGAAAAAAAAAAAAAAAAATGAAAGTTAAAGCTTTGAGAGTAATATCATCACCCCAACACTACTGACTATTAGAATGATGTGGTCAATAAAACTAGAGGATACTAGATCTTGCCCATTATCATGCTGCTAACCCAGTATGATCGAATCCTCCATGAAGAGGCTTTTCCGCAACCCGATCCAAAACGTGTGCTCGTACATAATTGATGATTGAATTAAAAGGTAAACACAAAAACATGGAGACGTAATAAAAAGGAAATGATTCATTTCATAACTGTTTTAAAAAACATATTGAAGCCAGCTTAGAAAGATCTCCTGAATGAAATCAATAGACTTTCGATACATAAGTAAAAATATATGTATAAAATCTTTCCCCTCGATGATGAGCTTACATGAGACTGTCGCGTTCCAGAATACGTTCGAATTGCTCCAAAAGCTCCATTCCATCTCCTCGAAGGCGCGAATCCTCTCCCATCATCCTTTCGACGGATCACCAAGAATCCCGTTCCTAGCGGGAGCAACTTGTGCACCAAGCTGGGGAAGAAAGAAACAGATCGGCTGTTATAAAAGATTCCGGACCCCAAACCCCGAACCAGAGCGTGGGTCGGGCTGGGCTGCCCTTTGGGCCTGAAAGTCCGAAGCCCGAGCCCAATCCGATGAGCTCCCAACCCATGCACGCCAGGGGGGCCGGTTGCGGCTTCCGGCGGACCAGAGGAGAGAGAGGAGGTTGGTTAGGCAGCGACATGACTTCGGGTAAGGGTGACGGGACGTGCGGTCGAGAGGAGGGAGGAGGTTCCCCGGGTGCAGTATTTGGCGGCGAGCCACCCAGAGAGGGGGAGGGGAGAAGGGAAGAGGTGGGAGGGAGGGATGGAGAGGCAGAGGAAAGGATTAGGAGGAGCACCTGTCGGGAGCCGGTAGTCGGGAGCTGGGGAAGATGGTGGTCGGCAGCGGAGTAGGGCCGGCGACGTCTAATTTTAGGGATACAAGACGGCGACTCATCCGGTTCCCACCTGACAGCAATCTCCTATTCGAACTCAGACCTCATAACTTATCGGATCGGGCCGGGCCCAAATAAACGTATAGCGCATTCTAGCGCAACCTCGGCTTCTTGCGGAGCGGCCTGGCCAATATTTTTTTTTTTTTTTTTTTGAATTTCTATTTTATAATTAAGGCTATAATTATTATATAATTTAAAACTTTGAATCCATTAAATGCTCATATATATCTAATTTTTATTTTATAATTAAGGCTATAATTGATGGATTTAAAAATTTGAATCCAATAAATGTTGATTCAGATTAATCAAGTTTAAAATCAGATTTTAATTCAAGCTTGAATTAATTTTTTAAATCGATTAAGGATTTACATGCTGCATTTTTAGACTCATGCTTCAAAATAATGGTAAACAAACTTAGCTTGCATAAATATTTCAAGGCCCCATTTAGTTTCATGCCAAGCTTGATTAGACCCAAGCTAGATCACGCTTTAACTTGTTTGTACGCATGATGCGACTTAAAGCCTTGCGGAGAAATGGTAGGATTCTACATTAACGTAGATGAGCCCTATTCGGATGCATAAATGACTCATAAATGTATAACCAACCAGAGTCAAATGACAGGAAGAGAACTTTGAATAACCTTTAACATTGCAAGGAGATCGCTGAACCATCCATCCCTAAATTAAATAATTTTTTTTTTTAAGTCAAATCTATCGTACATGATAGGGAATGCTTGTAATCATATTGGCAATCTCTTCAAATTCTCCTTCTCAACACCGATTATTAGGGGAGGTGCTTGTTTGTGCATCCCAATGGTCCCTAAAATAGTTGCGGTCTATATAGATTTTATATAACATAGCTAAACAGAAAAATTTTTATAAACTTAAAATTCACATTAGAAAATATTGCTTCTATAATTTTTCATCTACATTTTTTTTTAACAAACTTATCAAATATGCTCGGCGTTAGGCACCGGTTGTCGTACAATCGACGAAAAAATGAGCCAAGGCTGACGGAGTTTGGGTGACGATGCTTGCATGTCTGCGTGCAGCTTAGCAACTTATCATCGGGCAGAAGCATGTTCTTCGATTCAATAACTTGTGTGGATAATGACGTTCCAAATAGAGAAATATCTGAGGTTGCATTTATTTTTCCATAGATGTGGCTTTGATATTCTGCAAATAAATAAGTATCAAATTCATTGCCAGGGTGCCCTACCTGGACCCAACCATAACAAGCCAATTTCAATCAATCAGATGAAGCAACTAAAACATAAAATGCCTTCCCATTACATCTTTCTACAGTTTTTTTATTACGAAACATAACATCCAAGATCTTACTACGAGCAATCTTGTAGCAGGTCTTTCAAATTTTCCATTCCATTTTCACCCTCTTCCACTCTTTGATATCCATAACAGAAAAGCAGATTGTACGTTACACCAGAATAAATTAGATGCACAATGTAAACAAGAACAATGCAGACAGACATGCTTGACAGATAGGCGGTTAACTGATTGTCCAGTCAGGCAAGCGTAGTTCGTAGAGACCTACGCTATCATAAGAAGGATTTGATATCCTCTCAGATATCTATAGAGGATGACAAAAAATGGTTATGGTTGCGAAGGCAATAAAATCTCATCTTCGACTAGGTTATCTTTACATTTCTTGAGGAAATCGAGCTGCCTCCGTAAGTGCAAAACCTGTCATGGCCATATAAAAGAGCAATTCTCAGTTTCTTAATCTTATGACACCAGAAGGAGATGATCAGGTCAAGGTTGGATCCAAACCTACCCGATCTAAAGTGCAACCCTATTTATCAACTGACAAAATTTGGCTCTCAAATGGGACGCTTAAGAGCAAGGAAAAGAACAGAGACTCCTACCTCCTGTTGCAGAACAAATGGAAGATTATCTGTTGACATGAGGCCATGAATTTCAGCCAACAGCCTGGCATCCTTCATACCTTGCCAGATGCAAGGGGGTAAAGCTAATAGCAGAACAGTTAAAACATCATTGCTAGCTGGGTGCTTCAAGACACAATCACTTGGATCAGAACTGCAACAACTCTTAGATTTTGCAGTTGATTCAGGGACAAGCATATCAACCCCGTGTTCATTGCTGCCTGAAACAACTGTCCCCGAGACAACCGTGATCGGTGCATCTCCATTAGCCCTCAAGCATTTAACGCATTTTGTTCTGCAGCAAGACTGTTGCATAACTCCAAGGCCCCCTGTTAAAATTGCTGCCCCTTGGCAACAGACAGAAGCTGCAATATCCAATAATGAGTCTTCGTTGCTTAAAGAGGAGAAACTTGTGCAACACTGGCTTGCAGAAGACAAAACGTCTGTTACCAATTTATATAGTTCCGTCTCACAAACTTGTTGTAGTACCTCTTCCTGATATCAGAAAGCCAGTACATGAAGGTTCAGAGGTGAGAGATGGAAAAAATGAAAACTGCAAATGTAGGGGAGGAAAAATAAGACCTTTGCAGCAAGCCTTTCCTCCTCCTCTTTGCTTAGGCTGGATCCATCTTCCTCTCGTCTTCTCACTTCTGCAACCCACTTGATGAAATCCCCAGCACTGGCTGGTAGGGATTTGAATAAAAGGAAAAGAACTTCTGGAACACTGCTTAGGCTCTCAGACTTTAAAAGAATAGGTACATCATCAAACAGGTACCTAGCGATGCTGACCCAGGTCTCATGTCGGCAGCTCTGAAGAATATCCCAAGACCGGCAATATAAGTATTCACTTATGGACATGATGAATCATATAACAAATGTTGATGGAGAGTTCAAAAACAAAATATGCACATAGTTCAAGTACATATTAAGAATTGCATGCTGCAGGTTATAAATTAGATGTAAAATGGCGCATATGTAACTTTTAAATTTCAAATGTATAACACTTCTCTGTACATTTTGATCATGGTTTGATAATAAAGGAGCCACTCATACTATATATTGACCGGTTATTGTTAAGCATCTTATACATCCAAAGATTGTGATGTTCTATCAACATTTTGCACAAATGTCCAAATTTGAATTGATCATATCAGAATCTACATGCCAAAAACATGCGAACAAGAATTAATATCATTACCAGGGTGTAAAGCAAAGATGGTGCTTTCTGAAGTCTTGACAAAAGCATGAACCTGTGAGATAAGGAGCTTGAAAGTCAATGAAGCATGTGAGGTGAAAGGTTTCCCAGATCACATCTATCATGGACGTACAAAAGGCCACATTACCAGTCAACCATAACCCAACGAGTTATATGCCAAAGAAGAAGAGGTGGATATGGGAATATACAGAATGAAAATAATGTAATATAACCAGCATGTATTGTTTTATTTTCTCTTAATAAAAAAGGTCAAATAAGAGAACCATTAGATGAAGAGTAAATATCATTCATATGACTCTTAATGCAATTAGACATAAACTTGTCTAATTGAGCAATTTGATGTGCAATATTTTAGATAAAATGGTGGTCAATTTCTTGAAAATACTAGCAAGATGTCCAAACAAAAATTTGTCAACAGTTTTTTCAGTCTATAACGGAAGAGTCGGAAAAAAAAAAAAAAAGTAAATAGACATAATGTTATATGGAACTTTGGAAAAGAAATTTCTTCACAACTTTCAAGATAGCCTTCCAAGGTTCGCTGTATCAATATCTGACCCCACACCAGCACCACACCGGTACAGTGTAAGTATGCCTCTATATCAAGCCTCAATTTGATACCAGTATAATATGGTATACCCGGTATGGATTAGTATGAACTGGTATGAGGAATACAAATATTCATACAAAGAACCAATAAAGTCCCATGGAGAATAATCATATCTTGAGACCTTCTGACCACTTTCCTAGATAAGATAAATATACTTCTCATACATAAAGGAAAAGATAGCATGCGGTTTCAATAAAAAGACTTCGATCATGATAATAAATGCTAGCCCTACGTTTTAATGCATTAGATATTTGATTGGGCTGCTTGATAGTATGTATTTCACAATATGCCCAATGCATTCATAGTTTCATACCCCCTTCGATGTCCAGTTGCTTCATCAATTGTATTCATGGCTTCCCAAAGAAGTGTGAGTGGAACCCAATGAGGAGGATACTTAAAACGAGCAACATCCAGAATAAGTACCATGTCACTTCCAGCATGATAGCCACCAATGGGTGAAAAATGACCACTTCCTGTCTGCAAATTAACCAGAATAAAATCATCATATTATCCCTCCCAGCAATAAGAGAATGAATATATGAGCAATCAGACAGGAAAAAAAATAACTTATATTACCCCATTGCCAATAAATAAGTCAAATTTATTTATTTCCCATCTATTGTTTTTTGCAATACCAGTTAATAAAAATATGTGACTATCACCAGGTGATATGAAAAACAAAGGACAAACAGCTATAGGAAATGATATTTGGAAAAACGAAGCAATCAAGAGGTATCACAACTTATATGAGATCATAACGGCAACAAGTGGATCCAAAGGTCATCTAGCTGTTAGTAAACCACTTTATAGTTTATCATGTGTTAGAACAAAGCATTGGCAAGCTTCTGGCCAAAGTCATTCAATAGCATAAGCATCAAATGGTTTAACTAGAATTCAATTCACAACACGAGTTCTGACATCACCGCCAGTGTAATTTTAAGGTCTCCAAAATATTTCCAAAGTTTTGATCGTTCACTGAATCTAAGGTTCCGAAACAAGTTTACAAGCAAAGTCTTGCATATATCCATATACATACAGATATATTGTTGCGTTGTTGTGTGTACCCACATACAGACATCAAATTGTATACAAAATGATCCATAGTAAGTTGTTTTAATGGTGATATTAAGCCTATAGCTAATAAGAATTGACATATCCTTATATCATCAAATAATGTTTGCATGGAGTAATCTTGATAAGCAATGATATCCTATAAAACACAATAATGTTAAGCAATTAGGAAGACCACAATACTGAATAGTAGATGGTAAAAGTAAAAAGAAAAAACATCGAAGTTATAGAGCAAAATCATATTCATAAATATGATTTTACGGATTTTTGACAAAGCCGTTTCACTTGAAACCATGTATTGTGGACAGAAACCTTAGTTGAACAATGTGTGTTCATGTTTCCATGTTTCACTTCAATTTCATTGGACAAAAATCAGAAATTTTACAGAAGAAAGATTTTATTTGGAACTAAACCATGGAAGAGAGTGAGAAACACTTTGTCCAACAAATATGGTTCTAAAATAACTTGAGATATATTGAAGTTACATTTGAATTCATCAAAGAAAAAAATAAATATTCCACTGAGAAAAACAAAATATTGTGATCAGATATAAACCTGATTGAAAAACTTCCTATGATATGAAGCAATCAGATGGCAATCTTCAGATGAAGTACATTTTATGACATGGTTACGGAAGTCATCAAGGGTGCTGTGACTTGTACGATAAGCTTCAACTTTAGCTCCAGCACAGTGAGCCAAGCAAGCAACTTTGCCAAATGTGATGCCTTCAGCTTTGACTTTATCCAAAGGTTCACAGCAGTCCAACATGGACTCATCAAACCATCTCCACGGTCCTGAAAAGGATATCCTGAAGGAATATAATATGTTTTCCCAAGAATTAAGAAAAGTAAGAGAAAAGAACAAAAGAAGCAAATCGATTTCATTATTTTACACCAGATTCTATAGAAAAAGGATTCCAAACAAAGTATAACCATAAAATGTCCAAGATTTTAAGATTACAGCTATTGCCGTCGACAACAGAGGTTATGGATTGGATAGAAACAATTGTAACAGTATGCTTAGTGTAACACCCTGGTGGCAGCGTCACAATGTTATAATGCAGCTTAGGACATGAAAAGTAAGTGTATTAAATGATAAGAAATGTAATATGGTAAATCCATGCCACATCTGAATATCAAAGACATATTAGGTCAAGTCAAGGTTTCAAGCACAGATAAATTTCAAGAATAGTCATGTGTATCCCTATTGACATGCAATTTTGAACATCAGCGGGCTAGAAATACATTCCATGGACAATCTCTAAATAAATGGCAGATGGATAATCTAGCAGAAAATACATATATCAATCACAATATTTTTGACAACAATCTGTGAGCCAAGATTTGTAAGAGCCCATACCATTTAACCTTGCAAGGGTTAAACTATCTACAAATACCTTTCCACTTTCTTCCTGGATCTATAGCAAGAGCATTCAAGACAACCGACAAACTAGCCAATCCACAGTAAGCAGGCTCTGATTGTGTTTGGAAGTAAGAAATTAATTTAAAAAAACCTTCCATGGTTCCACCTTGAAATGCTTCAGAGAAGAGTCGCTGCCCAAAAATAAAAAGCATAAGAAGATTATTACAGAAATTTGTGCACAGGACACTAAATCAAGGTAGTAAAACCAGATTTGAAACAGTTTAACAGAAAATTAATGGTCTGTATTGTACTTTAAACTCAAACCAACATGTCCTTCCGCATCAGAAAATTATCTTACTGAAAAAGAAAGATGACAGAAATTATACTAAACTTATCCCCAAAAAAAAAACCTTAAAAGCACCATGCTTTGCTGGAATTTCCATGGAATGTCTTTCATTATAAGTCATTTGACAGTAAGCTAACACGAGGTTCATATAAGTATTACACATAAAAACAAAAATGCAGGGAAAAAAAAGAGGAGAAGGTGGGGTATCAGACTCATCCATAGGATTAGGTCAATTTAGGCTAGGGCAGCAAATGACATGGGTCATATCAGACCAACCATGTTACCGATGCTAACATGTTAGACAATAATTAATCTTCTGAATTTATATTGTATCTATATCTGTATATTAAAAACTTCATTTCTCTGGATATTACAGATAGGTCCTGTTCGATAAAGTTTAATCCACTCTATTGCATATTGTTGTGTTGAGCTTACAAGATTACTTCTTGGTAAACAAACCAAGACACTTCTAGGTCGCCACTGTTTAATATTACCAACTACATCTATGGTCATCACTATGCTAATAGCCTAATACCATTGCTATTCGTACTTCACACAGTAATTTATAATTGATGAAAGTAAACCTAAACAGAGAGTCAACTAATGTTATCTGAACTCTTCAAGTTGAATAAATGACCAGTTAAGGGGGACATATAATGCAAGAGGATGCCTGTAGAATACTTTCAGATTTTTAAAAAAAGAGTCACAAAATCCTCCAGATATATCAATCCGGTACTTTCTTTTATGTGTCAGCTGCCAGCAATATAATAAAGGCATATCTAATTTTCACTTTGGAATTCCAATTTTACAATATCAGCTCTACCAATAAGAAATAATACTATAATGGTTAAATGTCAACTTTCTCGTATTAATAGATTTTTTGAAAATCTAAATGCGACCGATCTCCATTTTGCGATTGATTAAAAACATTTCAACATTGGTACTGTCTATTTCGTTGGTTTAGCTAAGCCAAGAGTTTAGTACGAGTGTCCACGCTAACAACAGCACCATTACAAAAGAAGCATTGTATATGCAAGGGATTGCTCCAAATCATCCGATTGCATACATAAAACAACCCTAACAATAGTACTCTTTCCAGGGTTAGCGAAACACCAAAGAGCACAAAAAGCCAAACTATCGAATAAGTGAGACCCATTGATTTGTTTTAAAACAAAAAAATAGAAACTTTAGAAAATTAAGCATGATTAGATAAAAAAAGGAAAGCGAGAATAAAGGAAAGTGAGAATAAAGAGGATCATAACAAGAAACATCATCCATCCGGATCATGACTCAAGAACGACTAGAGCAGCATCACAATCAAAAAAAAAAGAACAATCCGGCGATTAACCAGCAGAAAGCAAAATCCTCGCTAGCGAAACCCTAAAAACACCGGCGGTTTCCCGGTTTCTTGACATCAATCGGGATTCAAGAGAGTTAGGATGCAGGAGATCAGAGGAGAACCACCTTTCCTTCAGCGGAGGCGAACTCGATCGCGGGCGGAGAGGGGAGAACCCGACGATAGATACCGGCGACCGCCATTCCTCCTCCCCTTCTCCTCTTGTTGATTTTCCTCCCCCAGGGCCGGCTTGGGAGACTAGTTTTGAGGGAAAAGTAAAGCAGGGATCAGCCCACTCGCGTGTGAGCTTTTTCTTATGTGAAGAAAGAAAAGGTTTTTTTTTTTTTTTTTTTTGAGTCTCTGAAACCCGCCTAAACCTAAAGATCACTGGATTAAGATCACCGTCGAGTAAGATGATCTTAATCCAATCCAAGAACGTGAAGACGTTGGATTACTATAATGATTATAATAAAAATAAAAATAATAATATATTTTTATATTATTATTATTATTATATGAATCGTTTCTTTTATCTTTGCATCCACACGGATCTCAAAGCCATCTCACCTTTTTCATCGTTGAGATTCATAACCCATGTAAATTTAATGATAGAAAAGATAACAAAACATAACTTGACTGCATATGAGTATAACCAAACCTAGCTCATATTATATATTAAACTATTAGTATATAATTAATATATATTAATAATAATATATAATATTATAATTATATAACACTAATTATTATTATAATATAATATAATTTTTATTAATATTTATATTAATATAATTATATATTAACTAGATATATTATATTACTATTAATTATATTATTATTTATTTATAATCATATAGTATGAGCATATTATAAATTATAATATTAATAATGAAATTATATCAATATGTAACTAACATTATATTATTATAATATTATGTTATAATATTTATTATTAATATAATACATAATATTATTAATTATTTTTTATATAGTAATAAATATTATATTATTATTTATATTTGTTATATATATATTATATTATTATAATATTAATTATAATAATATATTATGTAAATAAGTTTTCAAGAATATTATTAATATTGTATGCATTGTGACCTTTTATTTTCATAGTATACCAAACCACTCCCCTGCTACCACAGCTGTAGATATAAGTTTTTTGAGAATATACCTCAATGATCAATGGTTAACTCTGACTCTAATAGGTGGTTTTGCTAGAATAGGTAATAATGAGATCATCATTTTAGGAAATGATGTAGAGATGAGTACTGACATTGGTTCACGAAGCTCAGCAAGCTTTTGAAATAGCTGAAGCTAACTTGAGTAGAACTGAGGGTAAGAGACAAGCAATTAAAGCGAATCTAGCTCTGAGACGAGCTAGACATGAATAGAGGCTATAAATGCTCATATTAAACAAGATAATATTGGATCACCAGTTATACGGTCACCGAGAAAAAACATCACAGTGATTTCTAACCCTTCAAATCAAAGATTTGGTTGGAAAGGAAAAAAAAAAAAAACCTCATTATTATTATTATTTTATGCTTCTTGTTTTATCTTTAAATATATTAAAATTTAAAAAATAACTAATCATAAAAAAAAAAACTCTCACCTTCATCATTATGTTTCTCTTATTCTTCCAAAGCAAATCCTATCTAACTTTTATTTTATCTCTTTTGGTAGCTGTGAAGTCCCTTATGAAATGGCTCTGTGTACTTAGGTAGATAGTAAAATTTTTCATTTACCTCTATTGTTATTTCTCAACAACAAACTAAAATATAATAAAAATTTTTGCTCAATAAATAAAAATTAATTTATCATATTAAATTTATAACTTATTTTTTTATTTTATTTTTTTAAATAATGCTACGATATAAAATCCAAATGATGAGTCGATTCCGATTCATTTTTTTTTTTTTTCTCTCTCTCTCTCTTGACCTTCTCTTACTCTTTAGAGAGCGAAGGATAGGCCGCACGTACCGCACTGGCAAATACTAAAAATGTACCAATTCTAAAAACCGTGCAACAGTTGCTCCACCTAGGTCTGATTGAGTTGGGCTCTGCCCTTGAAAAAGATCAATGGTTCCAGCTTCTTGTCGCCCAAGATTGCGACCGGTCGTGTTTTGAGTGAATGGACTATAGAACTTTTTTCTAGTGACTCAAAAGCTCCTTAAAGAAGAGGGGGCTGAACCGTTGGAGCATCACTTAATTTATATCACCGATAGAAGAGTTCAAATGTCACCATCTATTTTTGACCTCACCTTCCATATTATATACAAAGCCGGAGCCATAGAAGCCGCTTTACATCCATGATAGGCACCACCATTGCTTTATTGGCCTCTTGTGGTGATGCTCGGGTCATGAAAACATTATCATTAGCTGTTGTCCACCAAATCAACGATATCTATAGCATGCGCAAATTCAACAGTGATATTCATTATTGGTGCGCTACCATTAAATATATTTAATAAGTCATAGATGCATGGTGCATCTACAAAAGTTAAAAAATAAACTAGACTTGATCAAAATTTATGGTAGATTTACCTTCCATGGTCATGGATAAACATGCCAAAGATTCAAGTCTTTTTACATGTGAGACAAAGGAGAAAATATATATATAGAGAGAGAGAGAGAGAGAGAGATATCATTGTATAGTTAGGCGGACCAAAAAGTTAAAACTACATGTCTTTAAATTTGATAATAAATTAAATAAAATTAAAATCTAAATAATTTGTAATCTACATTATAAAAAAAAATAAAGAAATTAAAATTCATAAATTTCATGGTCAGTAATTTGTTCATTAAATAGATGTTAAAATAGATTTAATTTTATTTATATGATAGCATTTTTAATATGATTTAATAATTGAAAGCTATTGAATTTAAATGTACCCCTTTTTTAAAACATACTAATCATGATTCATAAATTTGTCTTTAATTTATATGTTCTACCATGTACTCCACCATAATAGTATAATTGATACTACTCGTTTTATTTTCAATTGAATGCATAAATTAAAGATCACCAAATATATGATTTTTTTTTATCTATGGTTTTTTTTAAACATAAATCATGTTAAATAATTTAAATCTTAAATTAGATTGTCCTACAATTAATTTTGAAAATGATTCAATTCCCTCTTTTTTATTTTTCTAAGTGCATCCAAACATAAATTAGCAGGTATGGGTGCATCGCACTCGCTACTTTTTTTTTTTACTCTAGTAAGGTTTAGGGTTCAATATAGCTTGGTCTCTCTGTGCTAATGAAGAAGTGCAATAATGGATTATGTATTGATACGGTAAAAACTAGGCTAGCCTTCCAATGGTAATATGTAACATGACCAAAAAATGGTATGATATGGTTGATCAGATTACCATACGTATTCTCTCAAATAGGAAAGTTTCGATAAAAAAGACTTCAACCAAAGTTGCCGCTTAATCTGAGGAAATCTTATTAAAAATGTTGGTCAATTTGAACAAAAGTATACTATCCTAATTTAAAAGGGATTATGCAAGTCTTATTAAGAAAAGGCTCCACCAAAAGCGTCATGATTTAGCTTATCAGAGCTATCTACCAATGAATGGTCTAATTTAAGAATGACTCTTCCAAAATGTTTATAAAGCAATTATAGACCTTTCAAATAATCAAATCCCTGCCTAAGCTTTTAAGCCCCAAAGAGCCAACTAAAGTAGCTCTAAGAGCCTTTTTCTTTTATTTCTTCTTGGGTTGACTTGAATGTCAGGGGTCTCTTTAAAGACAACCTCTAGACTTTTTTGCTTCCCTTTTCCCTCTCTTACAAAGTATGCACCGATTGGCTGGATAGTGTTCTATCGTACTAATCAAGATTCATCTCATCCATTGGCATTTGGAAACCACTTTTGAATGTCAATACATTGACTTCATATGTAAGAAACTAGTTTGAGCATCAACAAATTGACACTATTTATGGAAATCAAGCAAGAGCATCAAGAAGTAAACAATACTCAAGCAAGCATGAGTTATATTTGGATTGCTTTCTATAATTCTGCAGGAGATCCAACTAATGTAGATCCGCTACCAATAACAGCAATCACCCAAAGTCAATTTAATGCCTTTTTGTAGCGCTTTGACAAGCTTACCAATGTGGTCTAAAACCTAGTTCAAAAAGGATACAATTCTAAAGGCTAACAAGAAGCTAATTAGAGGGTTTACCAAGTCACTAGTAGCGATCGACTTTAACTAGAACTCGACAAGGACCCTCAAAACCTCAGAATTTGATGAACTAGAGGTGTATGCTTAAATGGCCAACTTAAGAAGGAGACTTAAGCTTGACCATCTCGATCGAATGAGAATACCAACCCAAAGACTCCTTCTATCAGCCAACATTAGGTAAACGATAACAGAAGGAGATGAACTAGAGAATCGGAGCGGACATGAAGCACATCTAAGGCAAGGGGCTGGCCTATCCAATAAGCTCAATGGATATGATTAATGATCTAAATCCTAAAAAGGTAAGGTTGATGATCTGAATTGGTTAGCATAAAAAACTAAAGCTAATGATCTAAATTGATCGAACCGAAGTTAAGATTGGTAATCTAAAATTGACTAAGTTTTAAACAAGACTAGTTATATAAAATCATTGAGCTACAGTCAAGATCGGTGCTTGAAAGTCGATTGAGCTAAAGAGTAAAAGTTAACGATTTGAAATCAGCCTCCAAAGGTTGGCATGAATAAATTTAGCTTTGAGTCATTAAAAAGAAAGAATACGGTTAAAAAGAAGTCAGGATTTACCAACATAAATGACCATTTCCGCTACCTAAGTCATAAATCAAAAGCAATCATAATGAATGCAATGAATATTTTAACCAACTCTGCAAGAGTGTCTTGAGTGGCAACTTCTAGAGTCTCTTACGATGTAAAGCTATGGAAGGTATGATTCTATGGAAAGCATATTGATCATGATCTATATCACTTGGGGATAGCATTTTGCGGGATGGCAGACATTTTGCTGCAAAAATGAGAAGCATTTCAAAGAGAGCACTCCATTGAGACTCATAGATTGATAGCAACATTAGGGTGTTAATGAAAAGAGTGATACTTATCATCTTTCGATGCAATTTTTTTTTTTTTGTTTTGAATATGGTATTTGTTGATTTAAGAAACTTGTTTATATACGGGATCCAACACGTTCGAACCGGGCCTACCATTGGCCGGCGAGCCGTCATTGATCTCGGCTCCGGGGCCACCAAATCCGACGCAGAATCTCTTTGTACAGACCGTGATCGAACTACGGAAGCCATGACCGCAGGCAGCTCTTCTCTCCTCTCCTTCCTCCGCTGGGCATCGCATCAGAACCCTTCCTCCTCTCTTGTGGTCTTCAAAGACGGGAAGGAATACGAGCTCTGGCTCTCGACCACGCCCTCCGATTCCGAAGCGGCGGCCTTCGATCTAACGGAACTACCGCCGGACGAGGACCCCTTGGTCTTCCGGCGGGGGCGGTCCCGCCTCGGCACCGCCGCCCCGCCCTCTTGAGACTCCGATCCGCCACCGCTGCCGCTCCCAACAGTGCTCTCCTGCCTAAGCCCTGCGTTGCTCCGGTGCCCCCGGCTGTGACGCAATCCCTCCGAGTGCTCGCGCACCGGGGGGTCAGCGGCGCCGGATGACTGGTAGCGCCGGGACTGCCGCGCCCCGCGGTTCGACGAGTCGACGTTGGGCCCAGCGGACGAGGCGTTGCGCCGCGCCGGTCGCCGTGCCGGCAACTCCAGCAGGTCCCCGGCCTGGGAGTTCTGTGCTCCGGCCTCGTTCCTATCTCTGGCTTCGGGAGCACTGAGGGGAGCCGATGGCGGTTGGTACTCGTTCATCTGTCCCAATTTTTTTATCAATCACAGCCGTTAGATGGAGATCTGATGGTCAGAAGCAGCGAGGGGGGTGTGAGAGAGAAGTTCTGTGGTTACCCAGCTGGGGGCATCTACGGAAGGGCCATCCCACCCTATGTGGGCCACGTGCTTCACATCCGTGGGGTGTCCGATTTGCATCTCCTGCTCCTCGGCGTCAGCATCTATATTTTAAAAAAAATATATATATATTTTAGATCAAAATTAAATATAAAAGATAAGTAATGTGGACCGTAAGAAGAAGATCAAACGGCATAAGGAGGAGGTTACCGAAAATCTGTGAGATGTAACGGAGGCCCTTGAGAAGGCCCTTCATTTTGGCGGTCATGATGTCGTGGGATTTGGATTCGCTGCACCTCTCACGGCCCGCTGCGATGATACGTTGTCGCTCAAAGTGCAATCAATCCTCACCTTCGGATTTCCAGGCTAAGTTTCGTTGATGGAGAATAGAAACTGTTCAAAAAATACTATAGTTGTTGGTTCTCCGAGATTTGATTTCTGAGGCAATAGAATTTGGCAAAACGAAACTTTTGCTTGGATGGTATAAGAATCCAGGAATGGTGTTATATAGGATAAAAAATGGAGACTAGCTTTTTCAATTTTTTTAAAAGATAAAAAATTTATTGTGTCAAACTTATGATAGAAAAGAAAAAAAAAAAAAAAAAAAAAGGTGGAGATAAGTCTCTTCTTATATTAAGAAGCAAAAGAAAAAAAATTATGAAATGAAATGCAAAATGGAAGAAGAATAACTCAGAGATACTATGCAAAAGAAAACCTGGCATTACGAAACCTTTTAAATTCATTTCAAATGCCTGTTGATCTCCTCGCAAGTATATACACGATCCAATATCAGCAACTTGTCTAGTTTAATTGCGTGAAAACTTTTAATGTTTTGGAAGCAACTATTCACAAATACCATCAGGATTTTTTCTCTTTTTTTTTGTTATAAAAAAAAAATCATTACCTTCTTGAAATTGAACTAGAAAACTCATAGAAATTCACAAGAAAAAGATCGATTTAAAATAAAATAACTTTACTTTTGGAAGCAAACGAGGCTTAGGACGAGTCCCCTCGTCATGCCCATCCCATCCAGCTCAGCAAGAATGGTATCACCATATGGTTCTCTTTAGCCTCGTCGACAGAACCTTAATGGAGAGAACGGATCTTAACTCTTCGTTTTTTTTTTTTTTTTTTTGTTGGTCCTTCTTTTTGCGTCAAATTAGAAGGATGGAAAGAAGGGGAATTGCATTGCCTCGGCCCCGTTTAAAGCCGGATCCGGCTTCGACGGAAGATACCCCATGGCAATCGCAAACAGAACGCATAGAAGGAGAGAGGATTTGGGTTATTTTTAGCTGCTGCGAAATGAAAGGCCGTGGAATTCTTCCCTCTATTCTACGTTCTCATCAAGTTTTTAATTCCAGCCATGGGTTTTGTGGCTCTGCCGAAGGTCGATCTTGGCGCCAAGGACGGGGATTGGAGGGAGAAAAGCCGTCGGTTGGGACGAGTCAGCCGGGAGAAAAGCACGAATTGACCGAACTGCCCCCGTAAGCTGAGATATCATTAAGACTTCTGCTAGCTGAAATTTAGATTTGTTGTCGGGGGAAAAATTCTTCAACGCTTGAGATGTAGTCCTCACCTAAAAAGGCTGTCACAATTTCGTTGTGATTCACTAACCTCATTACAGACTTAAAAATGTCTTCTTTTTTTTTTTTCCCTTTTCTCTGTTCAATCCTTATATAAATAGATATGTTGCCTTAGATTTTTATTGTGCTTGTATGACAATGTTTATTTTTGAAGCATGATCTCTTTTCCCAAATCATGGATCTTCTTGCTCAACTAAAGCATGAGTGTATTTTGTGACACATGGTCTCGTTGTTCTCTTCTTATGAGATAGGAGGCGAGGCCCGATGATGCCATACATTTGCAGTATATATATATATATATATATATTAGAAAGAGAAATCAATAAGCTCTTTATTTCTATCATCTTATTGGTGTATTTCTATCAAAAACTCATATTATCATATATCTAGATGGCTCCGAGGAGCTTGACGAAAAAGAGTATTTTGCCTTTTTTTTTTTTTTTTTTTGGTCTTATGCTAAGTAGAATTAGGAAATCTAATCCGGAGATCTTGGGTCATCTAACTTATAATTGCAAGTCTAGACGTGAACATGAAATACTCAAATGTTTATTTCTCTTGACGAAAAAGAGTATTTTGTCTTTCTTTTTTTTGCCTTATGCCGAGTAGAGCTAGAAAATCTAATCCGAAGATCTTGGGTCATCTAACTCATAATTGCAAGTTTAGACGTGAACATGAAATACTCAACTTCGATCTTGTTTAACTCTGGCTTGAGATTTATTGGGCTGATTTCTTCCCCTCTTTTCTTCTCATTCCGATGGCAATCCTCAGTCTTTAATCAAGCTCAAACATGGGTCCCAATAGCGAGAGATCAACCTTAAGTCTCAGAGTCATCTAATGCATCGGATAATTCTCATCATTAAATGAATAAATGGAATAAATGAGCTTCCACTCAGGCTCTTAGAACATGTTGTATGGTAACGCCGTATTTATATTGTACTGCAAAATTTCAGATGACTGTTTTGCTGAGCAGGACCATGGAGTAGCAACAAGAAGAATCGGCTGTGCTGACAATGATACTATCGCTCAGAAATGCATCCAGCAATACAGGCATTCAAATCACAGCCACAATATGCTTAACTGGCTGATGGTTTGCTAGAATTCAAATTTTAATGAAGCAAAAAATGGAAATGGGTCTGGTCAGCCCACATCAAAATTTCCGGCCTTCGAGTTGTCAAGCCCTGCACTTGCCTGCAAGAAGAGAAGATACTGGAATAGTTCACGAAGCAGTCACTCATCCCATCACGATATCAAGGTAGATCTTACCAAAAGATTTCTCTTCTGGTAGAGGAGAAGAGCTAGCAAGCTTGTTACACTGTTCCTATGGGGAACGATTTTTGATGCGACGTATAGTTATGGTCATATTTGTTTTTCAATAATTCAGTCATGCTAAATAAAGAATTACATTATCAGCCGGAAGTGGTCAAAAGAAGGCTTTGAGATCATGTGACAATTTGTTGTCAAGATATTATTTGAAGAAGTCAAATATGTTAAATTTACTCTGAATTGAATCTATTGTGGTAGAATGCTAACATGGAAGGTAAAGGCTTATTAAGCTATACAATATTAATACTCACGTTGAAAAAAGCTAATTTCAAAAGTCCAAGCCGAATAGCCAGCTGCAGAACACAGTCATCAATAAATATCAGGTTTTAATCCTACAATTGCATCCTAAACCGGTGTGAATGAATAGTGTAACAAGCTTGCTAAATAGGCATTTTGACTGCTGAACCCTGACCTCATCCAAGTTTCCAGTGATTCTAATATCCAATGCTTCCTACATAATACTAGCACTAGCTCTTCATAATAGTTAGAAGAAACACAAATCGATGAGCAAAACCTAAACAAGCATTTCATCTGAAAATACCTCATTATTGTACAATAAAAGTATTTGCATAAATTTCTTGGAACTATGAACTTATACAAGGCCAGGATACTTTAGTTTTAAATATTCTGGTGTGTAAATACAGCTAATCACTCGAGAGCTCTGAAAAATTAATATGAATGAATCACAAAGAAAAGCTAAAATATCATTTGGGGAAAGCCTCCATGTAATGCCTCGTTCAGCCAACAACTAAATCCGCTAGTTGGTGCTTTCTAACAGGTATATGGCCTCAACATTATGATGTCTTTATCTGCATCTCAGAATATAATCCATAACCTATTTAGATTTTTCAAATTCCTGACAAAGAAAAGTTGAAAAAGGCCAATAAAAGGCATACCTTACTCAAGTATTTTTTATGAAGCTTTAACGCCTTGTTACATGCCTTCTTTGCATCCAAATTTCCAGTTATGTCATTTAAGATCTGCCAAGTGCTGACAAAGTTAGAAGGTGAGGAGAATGGAGACACACAAATTATTCTGATAAGCAAAGTCTGCAAAACTAGTATTGAGTCCTATACTAATACATTACCGTTTTGGTACAGTACATATCAGTTTGATACGGTATGCACCAAAGTATCATTCTTTTTTTTCCTTTTAACCACTTAATACTGGATGGTTCAGGTTGGTACCAGATGATATGGGTTTGTTTGAACCATTTGATTCATACCAAGTCAAAACTCGGTACCATACAGATATTTTACTGATACAGTTGACATAGATTGATATGGCAGACCTTGCTAATAAATGCATGTGCATCTCTTTCTCTTTTTTTTTTTTTTTTTTTTTTTTGTTCTGATGAGGAGGGAGTGGGAGTCACAGGTACAGACATGCTAGTGCCCCCGCCCCCCCCCCCTCCTCCAAGAAAAAAACACATAGAGAAAGAGAGAGAGAGAGAGAAGAGAGAGAGAACCTTGACAACATCATCCAAACCTTTGGCTTCCTTCAACAGTCGCTTGTTCTTGGCCTCGAGAACACTGGCAACAAGAAAGACGGATAGAGTGGCCCGTTGATCCTCATGACCAGCCTGAACATTCTTCCTCTCGAATTTCCCATAATGTAGCAAATTATCATCTCGTGCCACTACTAGTCTTTTTTCAGCAGAAGCATCCAACTCATACATGGAGAAGAGGTTGGGATTGTACTCCATTGACCAAATCAGCTGAAAGTTTCAGGAGATCAAGCATCACATATGATTATAGTTTACATTGAATGATAAGGAAAAGGAAGGTTAAGTTGAACAAATGTAACATCGAGCCACTAAAATATTGTAAGATGTCAAATATCTGATGGTTTTACAGTATGAGAAGTGTTAAAATATAAAGCAACCATATAGAGAAGAAGACATACCTCCCAAAGGTACAATGAATCAACAAATGAGAATTCTCTGCGGAAAAGGACCATTAGCATACGAAAGGCGAAAAAATACTCCCCTCCCTCCAGATTTTCTGTCATTGATGGTTCTCTATCAGAATAATGGGCACTTGCATATACAAAGCATTGCTTTCCCATAATTTTGAGCAGCTTTTGTTCATCCTCCTTTCTATTTTAAAGCTCTTTGGACAGGATAGCTTTAGGAGCTTAAAAATTAAGAAATCAAGCAATTTTGAATTTGTTCATCCATTTCTTCTTGCACAAGGGATTAAAGCTAGAAAAAGAAAGAGAGAGATGAAACAATATATGTAATTGTATTTACACGCATACTGCATCATCAATTTGAAGATTAGGTAGGGAATAAGTGGGAGCATGAAGGTTAATTTCTTCCCCTTGGACAGGCTGTTGCACAAATAATGGTGGTAGGCATTAGTTCCTGCATAACAGGATATAAGCTCAAGATTTGAATGGTTAGACTGTCAAACAGATTCTATGCATCCCAAGACCAGCTTTTACCTATATGAAGGGGAGATTGGTCCTTCAACACCCTTGGTAGAGTGGAAGGTGGCTATATAAAACTGGCAGCAAATGGAAGCAAGCAGGAAGTTGCAGCAGTTCCGTCAATGCTTTATATGCTGCTTTGTCCATAAATGATTATCTTTGCAATCAGCAAGTTGAAATTTTTGAAGCTGTTATATATTCCAGATTTCAATGAATCAATATCCAGGAGTGAGGGGCAATCTTTTACCTTTCCTAAAGGGTCTTACCATGAATTCCCACTTTGAAGGTGGTCTGTGATGAGAGGGTCGAGAATGAGGCACAAAACTGGCAAGCAACTCTTCAAGAAGCAGCCAGCGCGCGCGCACGCGCGCGCACACACATAGAGAGAGAGAGAGAGAGAGAGAGAGAGAGAGAACTATGATCAAGAAATATAGAAGAAGGATACCTTTTTTCCTAGAAGACTGGCAGGTTTTAAAGCTGTATAAGCCATTTACTTAAACAAGAAAATGCACACCACATACTTAAAAAAAGAAAATGCAGACAAAACACAAGTCATTTTTCACAGACACTTGTCTTTGTATTTAGAATTCAAGATTTTATAAAGATGAACAACAACAACAATAAAGCCTTAATTCCAAACTAGTTGGGGTCCACTACATGAATCCTTTTTCTCCATTATGCTCAGTTTAAATAAAGATGAACACATAACAAAAAGAGAAAAAGAAAAAAGAAAAACTGAACAGCATCCTACAACCCACATGACAAAAAAGAAAAAAAATAAGAAATAATGTTCTAGAAGTTCAACATGCATCTATGTTTCTCAGGCTGATACTGATGGAAACTAATCTGAACAGCATCCGCAAAACAAAAATAAAACAAAATACTGTGTACACAAGATGTCTGGACTTCTCAGGCTGATAATGATGCATTCACTATCTAGATATTCCATTTGTATGCCAGAAACTTATATAATGATTTTTCATACTAGGAAACTAAAGGCTTTAGAGAGAAAAATCCAGTTTTGTGATTTTTTTTGGATGATTATTTTTATGTTTATCCATTAGATCACATTATATTATGCATTGGATGACTTGAGAGTATTGTAAAACACTCATATCAACCATAAGAGGATTTCTCTCTCCTTCACATGTCATATGAAGAATCTGATGTGTAATATCCTGTAAAATATATTTTTGGCACTGATACACAATTCAGGCAGGTGAGACTTCGAGTGATTAGAATAACCATTCGGTATCTGACAAATTTGTCTAGACACCACATGAGACATCTAGGCATGCAGGGGAAGAAAATGTATGGTTGTCAACCCATTCAACATAAATATACAGAAAATTTAGCACATAATAATCATTGCTTAAATGAATAATTAGCAGATCTGAGGCACTGCTTCCAGGCATGTCAAAGTGGATTTCTTTTTGATACAAGTAAAGCAACAATATATGCAACTAAATAACTCTGTAGAAGTGCTCAGAAGTTGTACCTATGTGTTTGTGGAGCTTTGGATTGATGGCTTTTATGATAGATGATAATATACTCAATTGAGACTGGACTCCGATTGAACGACTCGTGCATTTGAAATTACCTCGCTTTATAAATAACAAGATACAACTGTAAGAGTCCTGATATCTGAAAAGATAGAAAACCTAAAAACCTCTATTCTAAAACAAGATGTGAAAAAAAAAATGCACTTATCTTAATTATAATTTGATAGTAAACTACTTTTTAAGGATGCTAAAAAAAAGTTTTGGTGTCATCAAACATTAAATGAGTGGCTTATTGCATATAATATTGATGTTTTATATATAAATAATAAATAAGCACACTTGACGACATGATGCTATGCTTCACAATTCATTTTTGATGTCAAAGCTATATTTGAAAAATAGTCATGATTTTTTAATGACAATTCATTCTTGATGATGCTATCATATAATATTGATCTCATCTAAAATTCAGATGCCATCAAAGGAACAAGGATTGCATATAAAGCAGCACAAAGATGTCACAAAGGACCACGAGAAAAAAGGAAAACTTAATAAGCTGGAGAGGGTAGGGAGGGATGGGGGCTCACGCATGCACTTACATGCACAGAGAGAGAGAGAGAGAGAGAGAGAGAGAGAGAGAGAGAGAGAGAGAGATATGGAAACTCAAGTGATCCAAGCCAAAAAAGAAAAGAAACATGTGCATACCAGTTTACGCATTAGATGTTCAAAGCACCAAAAACCATCTGCTTCATTTTCAAGAAGGATCGATATTGGTGAACACAGGTCACTCATTCCTGATTGAAAACTGTACAGTCAGAATGGATTGTTCAAACACAAGACCTTAATATTATGTAATAATTGAAGAGCATCATCTTCTTTTAGTCCAGAGCATCGACAGGTTACTCACCCTGACAGTAACCGATGTCCTTGTCTAACCATGAATAAACTGCGAGCATATCCCAAAGCTTTGCTTGGTTTGCAGGATTTTCATAATAAACAAGTGCCCGGTCTGTACGTTCTACATCCAAACCTAAAATCAAATATTTTTACCCAGCAATAGCAGCTATTAGTTCTTGGACAACACAGGAAATTTCAAAAGATTAGAAGATGATTAACTTTGGCAGTGGTATGCACCATAATGATGTCATCCAATAACTCTATGTTATGTGAAGGTATGTAAATAATAATTTATCATGAATGAAGTTTACAGAACATATTTATTTAATGAAAGTAATGTGAAACCACCAGCAAAACATTATTTATCCGCTAATCTCTACCCAGTTCCTATCATTTCAACTGACCATCTCAAGCAGCAGTTTCATCTTATGTAAGATTTTTTTTTTCCAAATAGAAGATAAAGATCATTCCAGATGTTTCAGGCTTGCCTCAGAGATTTCAGGGATTGCTTCGGTTGATTTGAGCACTATTTTCAATACAATTATGAATTTTCTCTATAAAGGAAAATGATTGCAACTAATCATCTTGCTAAAGTCTACATCATGTGCTGGAGCCGAGATATGTGATTGATGTTTGACTGTCCAGTTGTATTGACATGACACAAAATGGAAAAACAAAAAAAAATCTATTTATTTGTCCAGAAGAAAGTGTCCCAATCACTTGTTCATCTACAGAGGAATGGTGAAAAAGAACAGACTAGCTATGAACAAAATAAGTTTCAGGATGACCATGTAATAAGGCACATAAAGATGACCAACTCAGATTCCAGAGCAGAAAATAATGTCAGCAGGCACAAAGTAAGAAACTATGCAAAGCAGAAAAAAGTATTATCAGCATCTCCATCACCTCATAATCTCAAATAGTACCTGAGTTCAGTTATAAATCTCTGTTCTCACAGTAAAAAGATCAAGTCCTTATGGCTCCATTTCTAATAGCATCAATAAATTAGTTTAATGGTCTATTCCAAAGTTCTGGCTGAGTCTACAACTTTCTAGCATATACATTGTAACCAAAAACAGAGCATTCCTCATATAGTTATTCTCTAAAAATGATACAGGAAGTATTCCAAACTGAAAGTATAAATAGATGGGATTCCACACTGAAAGCATTATAGAAAGAGATTGGCTCCTAGAAGAAAAGAAATTTGATCCACTATTCAATGACGCTAAAATGACAAAGATGGCGAAATATCATTGGTGTTGATGTTTTACCAATCTGATGTAAGGTAAGTTTCCACTGAATGACCTCTTTGTCCAGAATTACATTATTTTGTACTGGAAAATCTGCATCACCAGATTGCATTTTCTCTTGTGAAGCAGTACCATTACTCAAAGGGCCCTCAATAGGCTGACCATCTTCTGTGACTGCAGGTGTTGTAATTACCTTGCCACTGCCAATTTGCTTATCCATTTCTCGGCATTTTGACTTCAAAATTTCATACTCTGACCTGTCATAGTCAGTTTGATCAGCAATTTTAAATGTCTAAAGCAATGGTACAGCCTTTTATCAATGATTGAAATATATAACCTTTCACAAGGGGAAAGAAAGCAAAATTAGCAGTGCATCATGCATCTGTGGCGCACCATAAAGGTGAAAAAGAATACATTATTGTCTGTAATGTATGTTATTAAAAGACCAGTGTAATATTTTAGCCATTTGGATAATTTACTCACTGGGAGGAAAATCGTTACCTCCGACGTTCTCTTAGTTGACTGCGATCATCAAAAGTACTCTTTGGATTATAACACCCAAGTAAAAACTCCCAAACAACACCTTTAACTGTTGGATGAACACCCTGACATCACACCAAAATTAAAAGCAAGATCATGATTCAAATTCCATACATAAAATTTACATCACTGTATCCATAAAATCAAATGTTATAAAAAATGGCAATCAACATAAAGTCCTATCAGTATGACACGATGACACTAGTTTCATTGGAATCAAATTCAAGTTCTCGGATTTTGGGTGAAGGTTAAGATCAATAAGAAAATATTTACGGATAACATTGTCTTCGTTAGTTTGTTACAGTTTTTCTTGCAACAACAGTAACAACAACTAAACCTTAATCCCAAGCTAATTAGGATCAGCAACATAAATCTGTTTTCTCCATTCTGTTTGGTTTAGGACTATATATTTTGTGAGATGTAGAGATATCATGTATTTCCTTATTATTTCCTCTTATGTGATTTACAGTCCACCTCTATCCCTCTTTTCTTCTACAAATATCAAATCACTTTTTAAAATAGATAAAAACGCATTGAATTAGTGACATGTTATACAGCATGTAACTTGGTTTGGCCCTCAAAGAGGGCAATGATGAAGGAATTGAGAAGGCAAGAAAATCTGAATTTCAAATTTTGAGATGGGAACACATTGGGATGGGGAACACATTGGGATGGGATCCACGTGATGTTTGGGATACCTTTGATATTCTGAACTTCTTTACATGCTTTCAGTGTAAAGTCAAACTGCTACCTTCTTTATCAAATCCAGGGACCAGTACTGGAGATTAATTCGTCATGTGATATAACATGATCAGCATATTCACACACATTTTGGTGGGGGTTGTGGTGGTGGGGGTTTGATATACTCAAAGGCTATACCATACCGTACTTTTTATTGCTTGTGGCATAGATGGTTATTGCCAGTAGTAGAATTGTAGGATTGGATGGTGGTGCGTAAAAACTATAGGCATGAGTTATCTAGTGAATTTCTAAAATAACAGTATCACATTTTCCTATGGTGTTACAGTGCACATAAAAATTAGTTATTATTGGTAGCTTTTTACATTCTAATCAATCAACAAATGCAATCAGTGACAATTATAAATGGGATGGCATGAAAAATTCTTACTCCACGCTGTATTCGTCTAAGCACTTTAGCTATATCCAATACACCTTCCTCAGAAAATGAAGCATGCCATCGTCTTGCACTGAGAGTTTTTCCAGGCTGCAGAAGTAGAGGCACAGGTCACATGCCTGAGTAGGAACCATAGACACACACCAAAAAAATCTTTTACAGAATGACTAAAAATATCAGATGATTGGTGATCAGGAATATCAAAACAGTATTTTGGAAAAGAGATGGTGAACATGGCACTCAAGAGTAATGAAATAAGTTTTCTATTCTTAGTGTAATAGAAAAATCACATTAGTATATAAGAAGCCCTAATAAACATACAAACCACTACTAGAGTTACAGTCATATCAAACAGCATGGTGAAGTAGACCTGCATGCAGAGAGACTATTTCCTTGTTTCGAATATGAGACTTTCAGTTTATAATGAAGCAACCTTACCATTGAATCAAAGCTTAAATTTTTTGTAGCATTGTAGATATATAGTTAAGAAGTCGAAAAATGCTCTGACCACCAAAGAGTGGCCTTGTTGGTCTCACAACAATTCTTCGATTGTTGGGAAGAAAATGGAAGCAAAAACTAGGTCAATTAAGAGTTCCCGAAAATACCTTCCTTCAGTCTATGTAAAATTAATTAGAAAAGACCAAATTGCTTTTTATTATTCTTTCAGTATGATTTTTGTTTCATTCGTCACCGCAACAGATGATGCTCTTGATCAGGAATGAATGCGGGTACCAATCGATACCTAATGCCATATCTTCTATAAATGCAATCACAGATCGAAGAAGCTAAAAAAAGCCATAATTCGAGGCAAGAGCTATCCTAATATTAAAATATCACAGTGGGACGAAAGGGTTGCAAGAAAGAATCAATCCGGGAAGAAAGAAAGAAGAAAATTTGACGAGGAAAAAGAATCAAGAAACTGACCCTGGGCTTGAAACGAGAAGCAGGGACATCATCACGGCACTCCGGCCTGATCGGATAGAAAGCATCTGGCTCCCCCCAGTCATCAGGTATCGGGACGCAACAATCCATCAACATTCCCTTGATTCCCGATTTCCCGTTCGCTGAACAAACAACCTCAGCTCTTCAAATCGCTTCACCAACGTGCCCTAATCTTCCATTTACAAGTCCACACCCATCAGTTAATCGGTGGCATTTCCCACGGATACATAAAACTTAATGAGTTGACTGGGAAAAAAAAAAAAAAATAGTGAGATTTTGACTGAAAATTCTACCTGGTGCGAAGCTATAGGATACATGCCCTGGGGACTGATTTGGAGTACGTAATCTGCGAACGATCGAGCGAGAGAGAATTCCACGAAAGGAAGGAGAAAACAGATGAAATTAGGGTTAGTGATTTGCTTTTTATTCTTTCTATCTCCCGTAAGAGAAGGGACGTGGAGTTGACGATCGACGAAGAACGCGATCTCGCTCGGAAACAACGACGACTGCTCGGGATTCTTTGCCCGAAAGGCTGATCGGGACCTTCGAATACGCGGTCGGCAAACGTGTTTGCTGGATGAGCTGGCGACCAAGGAAAAAAAGCAAAAGGAGCTATTCGAACCAACCCATTTTTGACACGTATATTAATTCAGGCTGGTTTATTTTAATTCGAATTATGTTTGAATTTTAGCTTAGCTTAATTTTAATTTAAGCAATATATTTCTCAACAAGCCAAAGTCTTTATGGTGCTGGACAAAATTTATTGTGATATCGAAAGAGTATTTATTTTTTTAATATTTTTCTATTGTGTGCTCTTTATGGTTTGCGCCTTAATTATAGTTTCAATCGGAATTGTCCGCATTTCTTTAACAAAATATGAATAAATGCATTCATTAAGCACTTAAATAATACCATCCATTTTTATACTCATGAAATATTAATATTTATATATATTTAATACTATATTCATTAAATATTTGTATTTATTATTTTTTATTTAAAAATATTTATTTAATGATAAAATAGATTAAAAATAATTTTATTTTATAAAAAAAATTATATTTATTATAAAAATATTTATTAATATTTGTTATCACGAATTATAAATTAAATATTATTTTTATTACAAAAATTTTTATTTTAATGCTATTTGTATTAGCAGTATATACTATTAATAATATATTTAATAAATATACTATTAATAATTTTATTATTTTTAATAAATATTTTTTATTTATGTAATATTTATTTATTAACAAATAAAATGATATTTTATGTAAATATTAATGATAAACTATTGATATTTTAAGTAAAATAAATATTAATGTAATAAATATTTTAATTAATATGTAAAATAAATAAAATAAAATAAAATTATAAAATTATTTAAAATAAATATTTATGTAAATAAAATTTTTATAATATTTTTGTAAATATTTTGGTATATAAACAACATTAAATATTTTGACTACTTTCAAGTGAATTTTTATGAAGAATTTGTAAATGACACTTTTGAATGAAATTTGTAAATGATCAAGAGATTTGTGAATTTTATGAAATTTTAGAAATTCTTCTTTGAGAGTGGCCAAACAATAAATTTTAGTTTTTAGATTTTAAAACCGTAACTTCAAATGAAATCCCTTCTAAAAATCTTTCATCCAAACGCACACCGAAGGATATTTGGTAGAATATTTGACAAACAAAACTTTTAAAATCAATACAACATGCATCAATTAATCAAAATCTTTTTTTTCCAATGCTTGGTTTTCTGGATTCTTTTTAATTACACACGCCTTTGATGCTTCTTTTTAATGCCTCCATTAGTTCATCAACTTTATTAGCCCATTTAGTCATGTACTTATATCACTTTTTGAATGAATATTCAATAAAAATCTATAAAATTTTATTTAATAAAATTATTAAGCTTGAATGGTTTCTTACATCTTGATAACAAGTTTGTCAAGTATTGAGTTTCATTTTTTTTAAAAAATAAAAAGCATAATACCCTTATAATGTAGGAGACATAAATATAAAAATATTTTTAAAAATAATTTAAAATTTATATAAAGATAGCATATTCATTTAAGACTTCCCAAAAATAAAATTTGATGGTGATAAAAAGATCGTCCACATGCTTTTAATAAAAGAACTTCATGGCAACAACCTTTCTAGTCTCCAAATATCGAATATATTTTATCTTTTTGAACTATACTTTCAAAGCATCCTCTTCAGCCGGTGCTTTTTAATAAGAAAGAATTTTTATTATACAAGAATTAAAAATATATATTTAAATCAGAGTAGAGAAGGAATGTTTGTTGGAATAGAAGAATCTAAAACCTATTATTGAATAGGATTGGTTAATGGTTGTTAGAATAAGCAATTATATACTCTTGGAAAAATTAAATTGCGCCTTTTCGAAAGCTACAATATTTATGCTTTGACCAACTCTCTCCCTTTATCTTAGTTAAATTTCTTGTGAGAGTTAGATCATAAAAAATGCGACTTAATTTTGATCAAGGTCATTAATTTTGTTAGAGTTGAAGAAAGGCAATGACTTGAACTCAAGCATAAATTAGAGTTTGAACTTAAAATCAATTAATCAAGTCCAATCCATACAATCACAATCAAATTAAATCTCGAGAAAAGAAATTTAAAAAGAAAAACTTTTAGAATTGATCGAATTAAAACCTTTCCCACAAAACTTCTAAAAAACTTTAAAAAAAAAATCTTAAAAGATTTAGGTCTGATCGAGATAAAGAATACATCTTAAATAAGATGATACTGTTTCGCTAAGGACATTGGATAAGATAACTCCTTATTTCCTACAATCTAATAGCGTAGCAAAATGAAAAAACCAAATCCTACTAGACATGGTTTACTCAATGTCAATCAAGTGAAGTGTATTTGAGAATTTGTAAGTAAAAGCCCTATTAGTAACTTGTTATATCTTAAATATGGTAACTTTTAAAAATAGTTCCAATATATATTTTGAACTTGAAAAAATAAAATCAAAAGATTAAATTACTTTACAGTATGAAGGTGCCTGACTAATGTAGAAATATCATAGCCTAAAAGAAAAAAGATTGGTAAACAGTAAGTGCAATCTTTACAGGGTACACCCTAGATAATAATACTAATAGATTTTAATAATAAATTCTAAAATAAGTGGCATCTCTAAAATACTCTTATTGAAGTTAGAGATCCTATTTATTTTTAAAACATTTTCTCTTGCCCAATTTTTAAGTATAAGTTACCTAGAATTTTATTGATTTTTAAATTTTAAGCCTTTCGTGGAGAATTGTTGGAAGTTTTAAGTTTTCCATTTCAGAAAAAGGTTCAATTTTTAAAAGCATATTTGATTGTTTATATTTTAAAAAGGTTAATCTATTTTAAAAATGGTCAAATTTTAAAATCATATTAAATTATTTCCATTTTAAAAGGTTATTATTTTTCCTATTTAAATTATTCAAATTTTTAAAGAATGGTCAACAACTTTACATTGAATGGTTAAATACAGTACTGTCTATATTTATTGATATCCAATGGGGTTATCAACCACATGCATGTGCTCATTTCAATTAGCTTGCCGTGACATGTATGTGAGGCATGGCATACGTGACACATGCATGACATGCATAACAAATATAAAATTTAAAGTTTTAGTCATATCATAACGTAGAATTTGATATATACATCACCAATCTTAATGTATACATGTCAACTCATTACAAGGTGTCAATGTATGGATCATACGAGCCTTATGTTTTATTGTTATTTTGAGAGCTATCGGGCTTTAAGTTATTCTTTTTCTTTTTTCATTCGATTTTGTTTTCTTAAAGTTTTCACCTTTATGGATGGCTCAAGAAGTCTAATGGATTGAGTCTCTACACAATCATGCTTATGATAATGGGTTGGCAACCGCATGCACATGTTTATGATATATGTGTAAGGTGTCATGCGTCCATTGTGCATATGGCTAATATATTGTAACATAAAATTTGATGCACATATTACAAGTCTTGATGCACATGCACTGTCAAGCCATTATAAGGTACTGGTGCAGTGATAAAACCGAGTCTTATACTATACTATTAATCTGAGAACTATTAGACTATAAGCCATTTTTCCTTTCTTTTAATTCTTTTAACTTTTTTTCTTGAGTTTTCATCTAAAGAAGCCTTAATGAACATCCAACTATGCCATGATGTATGTGTGGCACGTGGCATGCACAACATATATATGACTAATATAAAATATAAAATTTTAATTATATCATGATATAAAATTTGACATATACAATATGAGTCTTAATAAACATCCACTATTGGGCCGTTATAAGGTGCTAATACGTAAATTAGACTAATCCTTATGCTGCGTTGTTAATTCAAAAACTATCAGACCACTAGCCATTTTTTCTTTTTTTTTTTAATTCATCCTACTTCTTTTTTCAACTTTTTGTTTTTATCGGCAATTAAACAAGTCTACTAAGTTATACCTCTACATGATTATTCTTGTAATAGAAGAATATAATTGGGCCGAGTAAGTATACTCTGGAATGAAGTTGCCATAATATGCATGAAAACAAAGAAATTTTCATTCTTAAGTTCCTGTGATAATATGCTTCAATTTAGACATACTTATTTCTCCTATCTACTTTTAAAATATTATGTTTTTTTTAAAAATTTCAAGCTGCAAAATAAGCAAATTTATGTTTTTTTTTTTTTAGCATCTTTAAGCAACAATTTCAAAAAAAACAAAAAAGATCAATGGTCGATCACCACCGACGAGGATGAAGTCGCCAAGGATAGCGCACCATGACCGACACATTTAGTCCTTCCACGCTGCCATATGGGTCTAATGCTGCAATTTATCATTAAGGGGTTATCATTAAGGGACTGTCTGAAATGATCATCATGCAAATTCCTTAAAAAATTGTTTGGCATACTAGACTTTCATGTTTAAAGTATGATAAATTATTTCTAAAAATCTTACTTGCTCTTTAATTTTAGATATAAAAGATTAAGAGACCGTGGTTGATGATAATCTACCTTAGTAATTTAAGATTATCATGTAGAATATTATTTTTGGTATTTAAACATAATAACATGAATGATAATGTTTGATTCTTAGTAATTTAAGATTACCACAAATCATGATAATTTGATTCCCTTTTAAAAGATGGGTATTTAAGATTACCAAAAGATGATAATCTCAAATTATACTCTTAACTTCTATATAAATATTTAATAATATTTAATTAAATTATATATTTAATATGCAGTAGGTAATATTTAAATATTTGAATATTATAATTATATTTAATATTATATATAATACAATATATTTTTAATATTTTAACTTTCTTGTATATTAAATTATTATATTTAAATAATATTATTTATATTATAAATATTATCATATATTACTAAATAATATAATATATTAGTAAATATATAATATATTACCATATATTTATATAAAATATATTTTTAAAATTTATAACATTTAAATATATAATATTTGTAATACGATTTTACGAAGAATCTTTGCTTTTTATTGGAACATTCCATATTTAAGGATAAGAAAATCACTTAGAAGACAAAAAAAAAATTATAATAAAATAATCATTATTAAGGTAAATGAAGTATGATAATTTTGCATTCTTAATAATCTAATTGTCGAATGTAAGGTTGTGAATGTAAAATTTTTGATAATATTACATTATATTACCGTGAATCAAACACCATTTAAGAAGGTTAATTTTGATTTTTAAAAATCTTTCATTTCCAATAATGTAGCACGCTCTCATTCCAAACAACCTCTAAATGTTGAGTGCCATCTAAGGGGAATTAGGGATTGGCTTGAAAGGAGTTTCATGTTGACAAGGTAGCCAGTCCATTAGTCCATCCTCACCCATCTCTCTCTCTCTTTCTCTCGTTTTGTTGGTTAGTATCATTATCAATTGATGTTTTAAGGTCAACTTTGATGGAACAAATCATCGTACTAGTTAGGGATGGGCATGGGCCAAATAACCCATGGGCTGGCCCGAACCTGACCCAAAAATTTAAGGGCTCGAGCCATAAATTTTGGCCTATAAGAATTGGGCCGAGCCTAAATTTTTAGGTCTGTTCAAATTTTAAACTAAGCTTGAACTTAAAAAAATAAACTGAGCCTGACCCAAATGCATAATTATTTAAATATATTATATATTATATATTACATTATAGGGAGGGATTCAAATCAAATACCAGTGGTGAGCACATCCCTCTATACATTATATACATTATAGAATTATATAGTATACATAATCGGTTGGACCGAATTAGGTCTGGGCTCCTAAATAATCCTATCGGTCTACCTTGGGCTTATATTTTTGCTTTGGCTATATATTATATCATAAGGAGGGATTCGAATCAGATACCCTTTGTAACATGGAGAAATACTAATCAACCCATCCTTTTCTTCTTCTTTTTTTTTTTTTTTCCGATGGTGAGCACATCCCTTTATACATTCTATATATTATAGAATTATATAGTATACATAATTGATCGTATCAGACTAGGTCTAGGTTCCTAAATAATTCTATCGGGCTCGGTTCGATGCCTTGGGCTTTTATTTTTGCTTTGGCCGATCCAATCCCGGTCCAATCCATGACCATTCCTAATACGCGAAATTCTTTGTGCATCGCGTGCGGTGCAGGAAATTCCCACCGCACGCCCACGTGGAGCGGCTTCTCTGAAGCGGGATTGGATGTGCATTAATAAAATGAGATATCGCTTCATGTGGATGAATAAGAACGTGCGGTGATGATTTTCTGCACCGCACACGGTGGTGTACAAAGAATTTCTCTTCCTAATTCTAAAACTAGAGAGGGAGAAACGATGTCATGGATGTGATGGGGGGCGTTATGCATGCCCTGATTGGAGGCCCATTGACAGAAGGTGACCCGGCCCGTCTCTCTGGAGGGCTGGTTTGCTACAGTACCACTTTCAGACAGGCTAGTGGCTCGACCCGCTTTTTAAGCTACAGTAGCTCGGGTCAATCGAGCGTCTGGCGAAACGGAAGCCTCTCTCCGATCCGCGTCCCTCCCCTCTCCCCTCCTCCCGTCCGCTCCTGGGAAAGAATGGAGCCCTAGCGACCGCTCTCGAGACGGAAGCGAGCCTCTTCCCGTCCGCCGGACGGCTCCGACATCCTCATCGCCGTGGTTTTCGCTGCCTTTCTTTCCTCGAGGAGCCTCGAAGCCTCCGATCTCGGGGTGAGTTCTGTCCTCACGTATGTCCTATCTTCTTCCCTCTTTCTTTTTTTCATTAAGAGTTTGTATCCTCCTGAGCCTTCCTCTTCTTCATGGATCTCGTTTCCGACAAGGTTGTGTTGCTGGAATCCTTGAAAGAAGGCCTTAATTTCAATCTTTCCCTAACCCTAACCCTAGTCCTAATTCCATCCAAGCCAAAGCTACTGTTCTATGCTTGCATCCATGGAGGTCTCACTAGATTGAGGAATACTCGGCAAAACACAGTATATTCGTCCAGTATATGGCATTAGGTGTTATCTACGTTGATAATTCCTGTAGCAGAAACCCAACCATCTCCATTGTGATTCCATAAAAGGCCATCATCTCAGTAGCGAATATGAATACAATTTTTCATAAAATATACCCTCTATACATATTAGTTACCGAGTTTGGTTTTCATCAGTTAATGTGGTCTTTTCTTTTCTCCGTATGATTGCAAATGTCCAAAATTGAGGTAATTCTCGACTCATACAGTGCAGAAGAACAATACAGAAGGAAAATACTGAATTCCTACAAATAACAAAATAAGAGCATATTACAGTGCAGAAGATTAATACAAAAGGAAAATACCAAACTCCTGAAAATAACAAAATAAGATCATGACAAAGTAAAAGAAGATTCTTTGTTGTCCTTTACATGCCAAAATCACGATCTGTAATGATTCCAACGAGTGAGAAGCTGAACAACATATGCATTAGAGGCAGAAGGTAGAAGATAGACAGCCCAGATCTTTCACCAAATAGGATAAAAGATGGTACAAAACTGGTTACCGTTAAGAAACCATATCTATCAGGGAATGTCAAGCAATTTCTTCTCCTTTCCCTCAAATTCCAATATCATCTAAAACAATATGCCTTTTTGGTTGTTGTCGTTCTTTCCGCAGACAGTTTTTTCCCAAATAAGGAACAGATCTTGTCACAAGGAAATCCAAAATCAAGGTTTCTCTTGACTCAAAACACAAAAAGAGTGCAACAGGTTATCAAGAGCTACAAAATGTCACCTTTCCCTCCTGATCCAATTTGGCAAGAGGGTCTCAAGAAAAGCCTCACTTCCTTTTATGTTGGTCTTATTGACATGCCCATAGTATCCCAACATCCGATCCGCGTAAGCCTCTGTGCTCTTAATAAATGAGAGGAAAGGGGATTAAACACAGGAGCCAGCCTTTTTACATTAGGTGGAGATCAAAGAAGAGAGAAGAGGCCTTTGTGATTGTGTCTGTGTGCATGTGCTTTTCTCTTGCGCATGCGCGCGTGTGCGTGTTTTGGGGGGGGGTGGTGGTGTTCCAGGCAGTGGTGTTCCCCTCTTCTCCATCTTTGATGTTGATTTTTCTTCTCTGCATCCCCTTTGCATTTGACAATTTCTTATATTGGATACCATGAGGTGAAGACGAGCAAGGTATGTCGGGAGCAATGTGAAACATGGTTACAACTTAGGAAACTAGTTAAGGAAGACACTACAAGAGCAGAAAAAGGGAAATGAGGGGGAAGAAAATACTTTCTTTGGAAAGCAGTAATTGTGATCCAAAAGAAACAAGAATGTTAAGAAAATGCATGCGAAAAATGTATAAAAACTAGTTAGGGCTGATCGAAAAATGTGGAGAAATCATTAAGAAACTAGTTTTCATCGGTTTTCCACTGGTTTCTCCAATGTGGAGAAATATTTTTAACTTTATGGAGATTTATAAAGAGTACTATCTTTTTTGTTGGAATTAAATATTGATTATCTGTCTAATAGGAAAGCTGTAAAATGGTGCAGTTTGCTATAATGGAGAGGTGGCTTTATTGAGCTAACTAAAGAGTATATTTGGATATATTTGTGGATGATTGTTCGGTACGCTGAACTGTAACTGGGCACATGCAATTCATATAAGCGAACATGCCTGTGGTCTTTATATTGAATGTGAGAGTTGTTACCCAAATTGATGGTGTTGCGATACTGACCCTCCATCTTGCATTATGTGCTTCAGTCCAAATCTTGTAGTGATATACGTAATCTTCTTTGGTCGTTGATCCAGTAATTGATTCTTATCCTTGTGTGTCCTTTGTTGTTTATATTTCTGGTTTGAGAGCCTAGAAAGATCTTGTATTCAATGCAAAACTTGCTTCCTGAGTTCCCCTTCTGTCATAGATTCCAAAGACTTGTAAAAGGTTCCTAAGTAAGTTATGGATGATCAACTTATAGCCTTTTTCAGAATTTATATTTCTCTTTCTTTTAAGGTTTTAAATCCTGTGGGAATTGTCGCATGTAAGGTTTCAAATCCCGTGGGATACGGGTGTCCGTATCTCCATGGAATAGGATGCTTTGCTACCTTGCCCTGCCTTGATGGAGCGTCCCAATACCCTTGTTTCCTCGCCCTTCATTTTTTTATTTCTTTTCTATTTTCTCCTTTCTTCTTTCTTTCTGTTCTTTCTTTCATTTTTCTTTTCTTTATTTTCCTTCTTTTCTTCTCTCTTCCTTTCTTTTTTTTCATTTTCTTCTTCTTCCTCCCCTTCTTTCCTCTTTCTTCTTTTTTCATGGTAAGATTGGGTTTTGATGACCCGCCCTTGTTCCGATCTTGTTTTTCCACAAGAATGGACGGGATGGATGGGATGCCTCCGGTCCTGCTGTGACTTAAAACCTTAGTTGCATGCAATTCGAAACTAAGCATTCTTTTTGCTAGTACCAGTTGATACATGTTCTGAAAGGGAAAAAAAAATGTCAGATCACTTTTGTCTTGTCATTTCAATATTATCTTTATGTTTTGCATTCTTATAAATTTATACTACCCATGCTTGTTCCTCATATAGTTTGTAAAAGAAGTTATTGCCTAAAGTGACTCCAGAAGTCTCTTATAGAATCACTAAAATGCTACAGATTACACTGCAACTGGAAAGAAGTAGGTGATTGGTGGACGACTCCTTGGCATATTTGGCAAGTTTTGAGTTCTATGAAAATTTATATTTTGTGACTTTCCATCCAGAATGCCAGGCTTACCTTTGGCGGTTCGTGAAACGACGTAAGTTTGCACTCTAAACATCATATCTGGTTGTTTTGTATTAATTGCAACAGTTTCTTGAAGCAATCTTGCCTTATAGGATTGGTTATTTTTGTTCAGTTTCATTACATTTTGTTTTCTAACTAAAGCCTATGCCCTGACGGATGAAAGAATGGACCAGCTTACATGTTGACTTTATTCATGTGCAGGAATGTTGGCTGCAGTTGTGGACATTCTAGGACTGCTGATCAGATGTGCCGCCAGCAGTCTCGGGTCCGTTTGTCTGATGAAGAACAACATGAGGCTGAAGAAAGCCTTTCAGTTTATTGCAAACCAGTTGAGCTTTACAATATTATTCAACGGCGAGCTATACGAAATGTATGTTCCTTAACCACTGGGCTCTGGCATTGGTGACTTGTCTTATTGAGGAAGAACTTGTGTCCCTTCTGTCTGTTGCCCTGGTCATGTGTAGAATGATTTCATTTTGAAACAAAAGCCTGTTTTTAAATTTCTAACAGTTATTGATTATTCTGCAGCCATCATTTCTTCAGAGATGCTTGCTATACAAAATACAGGCAAAGCAGCAACGAAGGTGTTTATTCTGTCATATAGTTATTTCTGTTTTTAGGTGTAAAAATATCTTTTTTTAATAAACAAATCCTTGGCTAAATACTGCTTGCTTTTTATGGCTTATTTGTCAAGTTATGCATCATTACTTACCTCCTGCCCATCCTTCCCCCCACCCACTTCCCCACCGCAAACCTAACCACCACCCTCACACACAAACACACAAGCAACTACCAGTGGTGGATTTTGGTTGAACACTGCTTTCATCTTTTAATCAAATTTATTCCTTAAAAATTAAAGGAATGCTACTTTCTGTAACTACTAGGTACAAGCCCGTGCGATGCGCGGGCGTTAGTATGACTGATAAAAAAATAAAAAACAAATTTATATATTTTTAATTTTATTTTTTTAAATTAAAATTTAAAGATAAGATAAACAGAATATATGTATTAGATTATATTATTTTTAAATTTTAGAAAAGATAATTGATTTGAAACCATAGATTAAATAAAAGCAAAAAAAATTACAAATATTCGTTATGAAATGAAAGTGAAAAAATTGATAAGAAAGAAAAAAAGAGCCAAACTCTCAATATAAAATGAAAGGAAAAAAAGAAAAATTATAAAATGGAAGTGAAAAATGAAAAAAAAGAGGAGCCGAATGTTCGTTATAAAAAGAGTTTAAAAAAAATTAATTGATTAGAAACCATAGATTAAATGAAAGTGAAAAAATAAAAAAGAAGGCAAATGTTCATGATGAATTGAAAGTGAAAAAATGATAAGAAAGGGAAAAAATTCCTAACATTTGTTATAAAATGAAAGCAAAAAAAAAAAGAGAGAAAAGTTATAATATAGAAGTGAAAAAATAAAAAAAAGGAAAAAAAGAGCCTGATGTTCATTATAAAAAGAAGCAAAAAAACTAAAAAGAAAAAAGAGTCAAACGTTGGGTATAAAATGAAAGTGAAAAAAATGAAAAAAAGGAAAAACAAAAAGAATGAAAAGTTATAAAATGGATGCAAAAAATGAAAAAATAAAATAGAAGCGAAAAAAAAGTCAAACCTTCATTATAAAATGAAAGCAAAAGAATGAGAAAAAAGAAAAAAAAAGAGTTAAACGTTAGGCATAAAATGAAAGCAACAAAAGGGTAAAAAGGAAGCACAAATGTGCCCAGCTGGGGAGTTGAACCATGGTCAACACCATGAAAGCATGCCATAATACCACTACACCAATTAGAATTACAAAAAATGTTTCAAAGAAATATAATTTCATGAAAAACACTTGCTACATTAAATACTATTTAATTTAGTCATACACGTGGCAATAGAAGGACAAATCTTCTTGTCTTTACTATATTATATTAGATTAGCCATTTATTTGATGTATGTTCCATTAAATGCTTCCACCTGAATACTTATTATGACTTGCTTCATGAGAATCAAGACCATATACTTCAGAGTGATATTTGATGGAGAATATTAGTTGTATGATAATTCCTGATTAGAATCGGGTTTCTTTTTTATTTTCTGTTCATACTGCAAATATCTTTCTACATCCATTTGCTTTCCAAATATCTTTGGCTTGTAGAATACAGTATTATTTCGATTAGAAGTGGCCAGCTTTGTTAATTTTGATGTATGTTACTATTTTAAATAATGCATGACTTTCTACAAAATGGTTAAAACTTTGATTGGGAAAAACGTTCATAAATTTATTGCTGGCTCACAGTTAAGGTGCCAAGGAATATTAGAAAATCATTTACGTAACATAGTCAATAATTTCGTTAAGTTGTTATGATGCTAGTTGATGGGCCTATGTTCAATCCAAGTGAAAGAATCACTGACAACAATGGAAAGCAATGTATTGAATATATGTCAGTTGAAAGAGATGTGTGGGCCAGGTTTTAAATGCCGTGGGCAGGAACTGTCTTGGTTTTCTCGGTTCTTTCCGTGGAATGGAAAGTCTTTTAGCTCAACAGTCAGGAGAGTGGATGTTCCGGCCTGTTTCAATCAATTTCCCAAGTGGGATGCATTGCTGCTCTGCTGGTATTTAAAACCTTGTTTATGGAACTTTTATCATATGGAATTTGAAGATTGGAGCATCAATATTTGCATCTATCAATCTATCATTATACAAGCTTCCCTAAGGATTAGCAATCATAGAAGCTGAAATTTGTCAGATAAGCTTTTTGATGGATTGATAGTTATTGTTATCGGATTAACAGAGTTTGGAATTGCTAGTGATTATGATTCTAATATTAACATTGGCTTTGAGCCTGAAGATTGTTTTTGGGCCTAGCTTTGGTATCCTTTGGGTCAAATTAATTAGTAGAGCTCGGGGACAAGATTTAGGGCAAAGAAATTGAGATTCTTAAAGGCCTAAAATCTGTGGTTACAGGTGTAATGAGTTTTGTTTGTTGTCTTCATAAACATGATGGGCATAGTTGCCAAGTTTGGAAACAAGTGCGAGGCATGATATGAGAAATGAGAGTGGGGAATGATTGATAAAAATTGATATAATTCAGGCAATGAAAAACATCTATATAAAATTATTAAATTTATTCATATATTTAGTATTGGAAATAAGAAATATATCTTACAAAGTTTAACAAAACACTATAATCCCTACTTGTTGCCTAAGTGTTTTTTTTTTAATTTTTAAGGCAAAGTGGGTGAATATTTTTTGTTTTTATTCTTTTTTTTATGGGCCTAGCATGCAACTTTTTTAGGTGTGGTGTCCATGTTGTGGCTTCACGTGTATTAGTAATAGTAGATAAATTTTTATAAAAAATAAAATTGGATCTATAAGACTTCTCATAAGGAAACGTGAGCAAGGGCCCTCCATGGAAAGTTGACTCGTGAAGAGAGAAAAGGGAGTGAGCTTGTAACCCTTTTTTCCTCTTATCCTTTTTTATTCAAGTGGGATACCATATTGGTTATTTTGAAAGCTCGAATTCTGCATTTCTGAAAATATGCTTTGCAGTTGTCTCTTAGTGTGGTTTGTGGGGAAATCCCTCTTCAATCTGAAAATGCATTTCCTGGCATCTATGATTAAAAATGTCCAAGTGGGTTGGATAGGCCCATTCTCTTAAGAATTTGTCGAGACTACTAATATGCCATCAATATTGGATTTGAATCTAGACAATTGTTGTCTGGTCTTTATATTTTTCAGTCACAAGCCTTTCTAGAACTGTGGCATTACACTTACGAAAGAACCGTGATTTTGTGTTTTCTGCAATGCTCAATTTGATTAATTATTGGCTTAGAAAAGGGTTTTGCATGTATTCTTTATATATACTTATATATTGAGCATTAGAAGGAGAGTTGATTATCAAGAAAGCTTTAATATCGAGGGTTTAGCTTTTGAGCTTTTGGGTGGAGTTTTTCCACACCTCCTAGAACTCCAAACACAAAAACTCAGGCCACTTAAAAACTAAATCCTAAGGAATCCTTCACTTTCTCAACTTATCATTTACTTAATTAATGCCAAATCTCCATAAAATAAGACAATGCTAGAAAAAGAATCCCCTAGAATTTTTTCATGTACTCGGTGATACTATAATTCATGATCTTGTGTTTTCTTGATGTCGATGAAATTTTAAGATTTTTATTTGACATGAATGTGTCAAGGGCTTAATATGCTTTGCTGACTGACATAAAACTTTGATTTTTAATGGGACAATTTGTAGATTAAATTTGCTTTGGTCATGTAGGATTCAAATTACTGTATCACTTTGCGGGAACATAAATGTTGAGGTGCAGCCACAAGATTTGTTTCCTCTCTATTTGTTATTAGGAAGACCTGTTGATGATGTTACAGAGGTATAAAATTATCTAATTGTGGACAAAGCTATGCATCTATGCTGCAAATCATTTGTTTTTATATTTTTTTATTAATATTTATTCTTTTGTGATATAAATGACAAACAGCATTCTGTGGCATATCGACTCAGTCGGGCTTGTGTGATAACCACTTTCAATGAATATGGAAAGAAAGATCAAGTAGAAGCCAGTTTTGTTATTCCTGAGATTAGGAAGCTAGCATCTGATGCCCGAGTTGGAAATCTCAACATTATCCTCATCAGCAATGGTATGGACTATGTATTTTATGCATGTAAAATTGATCTAGAATTCTCTGATTTCATTTTACTGAATACACGTGATATTATTCTGTATTGTTTGTAAATGCATAGTCTAACTTTATTTTAAATTCATCTAGGGGAACCAAAAGGGGCTTCTGGTGAAAATCATCTATCGGCAGACCATGAGGAAGTCACTTCGTTTCCAAGTAAGACAATATTAGTTGCAAAATTAGTTAGGAATGTGGTTTATTAACGTTTAATGTATTCAATGAATATTGTTTTCATTTACGAGCATTTGTGCCATTATAACAATTTATTTTATTAAAAGCTCAGCTGGCAAGTAACTATATCATACATAATTCTTTTGGTAGCATGCAGGTCTCCAAAATGCCATTTTATTCGGCATCTCTTAACATGATTGTATTGGTAAATATTTACCAATATCATGTTTGGTTTGGAGATTGGGGCATCGAATCATTAAATGACCATAATTGCCCCTCCCCCCCCCCCGAAAAGTAACTATATCATACATAATTCTTTTGGTAACATGAAGACTTGGCAAATATTGTCTCCAAAATGCCATTTTATTTGGCATCTCTTAACATGATTGTATTGGTAAATATTTACCAATATCATGTTTGGTTTGGAGATTGGGGCATCGAATCATTAAATGACCATAATTGCCCCCTCCCCCCCCCCCCCCCCCCCCCCAAAACAAAAAAAAAAAAAAAAAAAAAAAAAAGGGAAAAAAAGACCCTCCTTTTTCCTCAAATTAAAATAGGTATTTCAGTATTTCTAGTGAGGACCAAGGACATGAGAACGCTCCAAATTCCTGTAACTGATCTTATTGTTGTTTTCTTTTTTCTGCTAGCAGAACTTGAAGGAAATTGTCTATGGGGAAAAATACCAATTAATTCGCTTTGTTCATCCCTAGAGAAGTGCGTGACCTTGAGTTTAGGACATAAAGCTGAGATGCTTTCAACTGTTAACATGCGCCCGGGCAGTTTGGAGGTATGTTATGTATAACTACTGGTAATATGTTTGATGTCAATCTCACTGTGTTTAGTTCTAGAGGCTGTCAACAATTTGAGTGCTGCTAGTGGGACAGGTTCATGGGACACATGATGTGCCATCACTTTTTTCTTTAGCATGATGCTAGCTGGATTTCCATAAATAATATCTTTTGAGGGCCCAGCTATTGTCATGCTTGTGAAAATGGCATACCACATCAGCTGTACCATGGAATCTGTCCCATAAAGTAGTCCACCGAGTATTTACACAATTTCTTCTAGTAAAGTTATGAAGTTAATAATGGGTGTATAACTTATTCCCATGTATTTTTGATGTTAAATGTTCTTAATGCACCATACCTAGTTCAATAGAAGTATATCTTCATCATATGCTTATGTCAAGTAAACAGTTAAATAAATACTGACTCATATACTCATTATATGATTATGACAAAACAAGTGCTTAAAAATCGTTGGCTGTTTATATATTTATTATTTGTTATATCTGTGGGATGTCTTATATTTGCACATAGATACTGCAAGTGCCGCAAGGCCACACGTGATATGTAGGGGGGAGAGAGAGAGAGAGAGAGAGAGAGAGAGAGAGAGAGAGACTCCCTATTTGACTAGTGTGCTAAAGTGGAACTTGGTTTGTATCACATTTTCACGTGAATTGTCTTTTGATATAAGTGTTACTTAATGGAATTAGAGACCTGATTTAGGTATGTTTAAACCAAAGATGGCTCAACTGTACCGAATTGGCTTGGAACTACTATGGTTTGGTGGCTCAGTTTGGTACAAGAGTCAAATTGTCCTGAACTATCCCGAGCCATACCAAATCGTGCCATACTGTGCTGAACTGCTTGGTCCTATGCAGTTAGTATTGTTTGAACAGCACAGTGTCATGCCTACTGCAAACACATCTTATTCCTGATAGTTAAGGGACTATATCTGAAGCTGCCATGCAATATTTTTCCCAGGCTAATCAAATAAGTAATGCCTATATGATGGTCCTGTCAATTGGAATCTTTATCTGGATATTTCCAGCATGTTCCAACGTGACAAGTCTCATGCTTTATAACCTGTTGTACATCATCAGAAGTTCCAAATTTGCCAAGCCAGTGTTGTGAGACAACAATATTTTATTGATCATGTGTTACCAGTTTCATGTGCCTTTTTCTTGAAACAATTGCTGCATCATGTCAAACCTGGCGTACCTGGTTATGTGTCATCTAACAAGGTGACACTTTGGTTTACCAAAAGTATCATGACCTGGACGTGCCTCATTTTGTGTTCAATTACTAACAAGGATACCAAATGGAATGATGTATTGTACAATTGTTTACCCACTAGTTTCTTTGCTTGTGTAGATTCTTTATATTTAATCTGTTATATGTGCTCATTATATGCATTGGTGCTGTCTTCCTTTGCAGCCTAAATTTTTGAACCAGAACAACTTCATTACTTTTCATTCTCATAATGTTGATTCTATGGTGAGTTCATGCCCCTATATTACATATTCAACTTTTGTTGATCCTCTAATGATGGATGACTTTCTTTATTGAAAGAATTCATATCAAGTGCAAGTGAGTATATGTGCGCAAGAGATTGGAGCAAGAGAGATGTCTCCTTATGATTCTTACTCATATGATAATGTTCCAGCATCGTCATTACCTCATATTATTCGGTAACTAGATTTTTTTTTAGCATGTCATTTTAAGTATTTATTTTTTCTTAACTTTTCCCTTTTTCATTGAATTGTAGGTGTTCAGTTTTTTTTTTTAATAAATTATTGTGTCATTTGTAGCTGATCCTATATGTGTGTGTGTGTGTGTATAAATTTATATCTTAGTAGGTGACTATCTGTATTTAACTAATGATTATGCTATCTCAGTCAAGTTTTAAATTCTGATACGTTGTTCATCATTCATCATGTGCCCTATGTTAGTTGAAAAACACTGTAAGGATAATTTAAACGAAGTTCGGTAGGTGGTTGAATTTGTCTTCTACCTTTAGGTTTGGTAAATGTACTGTATGATTAAGAGTGAAAGAAGTTGGTGGAAATTTTTAACTATTTGAGTTCTAGAAAGTGCTTTACATATGAAAGAGTAACATTGCCTGAAGAAATCATGGTGTGGGCATTCATATGCATGTCTACAAGGATGCAAAATAGTGTGACATGTTATTCACATGCGAGTGAAAGGTCTCCAAGGGTCATGGCTATGCTTAAATGGATAGAACTATGGAGCAGATGTTGTATGGTGATATTTTGATAAAAGTTGTAAATCTCATAAGAAAGAGGCATTCCAATTTTTTCACGGAACGGGATGTCTCATGTCTCATCTTATTCCATCCCAATCCCCAACCCAGTTGAACTTTTTGATACTTTCTTGGGATTTTTTTTTTCTTTTTCCTTAAAAAAATTCTTTGTGAAGCTTTGGTGCGTAATTTGATTTTTAAACATATTTAAACTTTAAAACTTATATTTTTTGGATAAATTGGATCTATTTAAAATTATAGTGTTAATGTATTAAGGTTGAGACAGGATAGGATGGAATGGTTGAGATGTCCCTTATTCCACTGAGACTTTAATCAATGATCTTGATTACCTCTTTTTATATATTTCAATAAAAGTAAGAGTGGTGTCATATTGTTGAACAGCTTATATTCACATATTTGATATTTAGTGTGATTACTGGGAAATATATTGAGAGTCACTTGAGTCAGCAAAAAGTAAACGTGGCCATTCATATCATGTAGTGGAGATGCACCAAGTCTGGATTTTAATTTTTTAGGTTTAGAAATTAGAAAGCTTAAAAGTTCCATCGTTATTCAGTTTAATTGTGGGGTTGTGTACAAGTCTTCTTTGATTATTGGTTTTTGAGTTTCAGAATCATAAGGCTATATGTAATTTTTAATTTTGGCTTATATGTGTTTGTTTATGAATTTTAACTTGTGAATAATGGAGATGTTTGTCATGGGGGTTTTATGTATATATTAGTCTGGACATTAGGAACAGGGAGCAATTGTCTGATCTTGAATTCAGATTTTTATTTGTCATTTATCAAAGTCAAATGCTGAGGGCCTCATTCATCTGTGTTGGAAAGGCTTGTGGAAGTAGATTTTGATAATCAGGGGACGTGGGTGATCCCATGACAAACTACATAGCAGTAGTGCTATGCTAGTGACAACACAATTACTGGCTTTTCCTTAAGTATCTTTTGAAATAATAGTAGAGCCTTATGATAATAAAACTTGCTTAAAAACTGAAAGTTATTCTGTTTAAAAACTGGTTGGTGGGAGGGTGGAAAAAGATCTTTTTTTCTTTCGTTTTTTGGCACCAGGTGGGGATGGATTTGAGTGATCATTTGGGTACACTGGCAAAAATATTACATTTTAAATTACAGGAAGTTATATTTTGGTTGTTCGTGCATGAATGTAAAAAAGTGTAAGATTCAGCGATGAACTCAAAATTTATTAAGGCCATAGTAAAACTAATTTTGATATTAGTTGTTGGATATTTAAAGAGAGAGTCTTACATGCATTTTAATGTGAGGAATTTATATGTGTGAATCCTTTTCTATCTGCTATAGTTGAAAATGAAACATGAGGTGAAGTAATACTTATGTAAATTCAAAGTTCATTTGGAGTTCTATGCACTATGAAGAACTTCTTCTAACATTGATCTTTGAACGATAAACCTAATGGTTTTTCATATATTCTTTTTTTTTTTAAAAAAAAAAAATTTAAGGTCAGATGTGGACATCCTGTTTTTTTTCACTAAGATGGAAACTGAAACAGAACCATGTAATGCACTTCTTCTATTTATTAGGTGAACTTTCGACTAGTATTAGGTCTGGACATAAATTTGGGGTAATCAGATGTGATTAATAAAGCAGCTCCTTCTGTATTTGTCAATGTTAATTGTGATTCATTGAGTTCATTCCTTATCTAATATTTGTCATCTTCAATGTTCTATGTTTTTAATGGTTAGATTATTGTATATATCAGATGCCCAGATTTTATATTGTTGTTAACCAGTCTGTTGTTGCTGTCTAGATTGAGAACTGGAAATGTCCTCTTTAACTACAGATACTACAACAACACGCTGCAAAAGACTGAAGGTCTCTCTCTCTCCCCCCCACCTCCCTTCTACCCTTCTCACTCCGTATGTCTGTGTCCATGCCTATAGGCACATGTACTAGCACTTGCTCTTCTGTATGTGATGCTTAACTCTCTATGTGTGTGCATGCGCGTGCGTGCGTGCACGCTCACGCATGCGTGCTTGCACTATGTGATACTTAATTCTAGATATAGTTGCTTTTTTCTTAGGAGTTAATGCTCCAGAAAGAATTTTTGTCATGGAACTTTGTAACCTTCTGTTAAAAGGGGGTTGAATTTGTTTGAAATCCAGGACATATGGGGTTTTGTTGTTGGTGATCCACTATCGAAGTAACAAACCTAAAGGATAGATGGAGTTTGCTTGGTTTAAAAATGAGGAAGAAATGGGGAAAATGGGGAGGAGGGGTTGTAGAATTGTGCTTGGTTTGTTTGCATTATGTTTGTTAGAGAGATTATGGAAGAGAAAGGAGATACGCTTATTCCTTTTCAGTTTCCCCTATCAGACAAGGAAGATGCGTTCATCTTTGCGAATTAAAATATAAAATGTGGAGGAAATATTTGATTTTGGTAATTTAGATCAAGCTATTTTGTTATAATACCTCTTTAGAGCTCATTTCAATTATCAATTAGAAGAAATCTTTCCAGTTTGGTACATTGTGGTAAGTGACCTGCCCGATAAATGATATAGTTGTATGATAAGGGGAATGTAAGTTTTCAATCTAGCAAAATGTCACGTGCTTATTGGTACTCTGTTTATTATGTGGCATACACCTGGAATATATTTCTTAATCCACTAACATGTGTTGCAAAAAGCAGTTAAAGGCTGGAAATCCACTAAGTTTTTTGTTACTTTGAATTGAAATTTGGGTTATGCTGCAATTGACGCATTTATCATTATAAGTCTCATTTTCTTCCTCATTTAATCTGCTAAAGAATTACTTGCCTAACTAAATGAAACTCCTGCCCATCTCACCATGCCCTTTTCCTAACCCTTAATTTCATTTTTGTGGTATTACTATAATAAGAAAAAAAATGTTATTAAAGTCAGATGTGGACCTTCTCAGTCAAATGCTGTGCCTGACTGATTAGCAGGTATGCTTAACCATATTTTTGAATGAAGTGGTTCAGGATTGTGCTGGTCTGTTGACTCAATTGTCTAATTAGTTCAGGTAATAGTACCATGCTAAATACATGGGCTGCAACTTAATTGACTCATCAGCTTATTATTTTGACTGACAAATGTGGTAACAATAATATTTGGCGCTTGCCTCTTAGCCACATCCAGAAGTACTGCTTCCTTTCTTTTCTCTATCTTAGGGCTACTTCGTTCTCTTTTTTTTTTTTTTTTTTTGATGCATAACTGATGGTTGAACCAGCCAAAGAAATGAGAAATCCAATAACATCAGCAAGCTCATAAAATGGTACCTACTGATACAATAGAATGTACTTTTTGCACTTTTAATGTTATTTAATGAACTCTTTAACAAATTAGATTGTGAATAAGCTTGGAGTTTTCCTACATTTGTACTCTTTATCTTTCATATGTTCTAAGATTTGGAAAGCTGCTGACATGAGGTGATGATTGGTGTTATGTCCAGAAACCTTAGATGATCACTCTCATGCAACATTAAAATATTTTTTCCAATGTAATTTTACTTTGAGCCAAAATTCTATATAATAGTGTCATGTTATAAACATTTATGTTTGGTGAGGAAGCATCACTCCCTTGGCTAGCATTATATTTAATTTCATAATCCATTTTCTTATAAACAGTCACCGAAGACTTCTCCTGTCCATTTTGCTTGGTGCAATGTGCAAGCTACAAGGTAATTTTTGCTTGTCTGCTCACTTTTCTTGTGACATTAGTTTTCTCTGTTGACTTGTATATTCATGGATCTCTCTTATATGTTAACTTTGCTATTTTATAGGGTTTAAGATATCACTTGACTTCCTCTCATGACCTATTCAATTTTGAGTTCTGGGTTGGTAAACTTCTGAGATCGTCACATATTTCATTAAATCACCTGTTGAGCATTGAAGTGGACATGTTTCTGACTTGTGTGCAGGTAACCGAAGAGTACCAAGCTGTGAATGTTTCTGTGAGGACTGACATATGGAGATCTGAGGTTAATACCGTCATCAATGAAATATATTACTTAAATAATATTTTTGTTGATTCTAAAGGTGTAGACTTGTGTTAGAAGTAGAATACTACTATAATTTTCATATTTTCTTTAGCCAGCTTTACGGTAATGCTTTTGGCAGCACTGAATTCTAATGCAAAATAGGTAAAAGGGGGCTCTTCCAATAGATAATGACATGAGCAACAGAAAAGATAATGGTCTCTGTTATTATGCTATTGTTGAGAATGTACATAAAAAAAAATGGATTGTGAATGCTTCTTATGTCTGTTTGACGAACAAAACTTGTGCTCTCACCTTGTTCTTGAAGGAGGTAGCATCTAAACAGAAGAACTTTCTTGAATATTTTATTACGTTCTTGCGCACATTTTCTTTCCTAAGTTGGTATTGGGAGGCTTAACTCTTGAACATTAAATGGTTACTTGTATCAATTGATTCTTTACTTAGATAATATTGAAAGGATGTGCAGTGTTCCTCAAGCTTGGAAAAGTCACATGGCTAAAGAGCCTTTCAATTTCAATTTTTCACTATCTAAAATCATAACTTGCTCTGTAGGTTCTATCCGATGAAGTTGATCCAAGGTTGCAAACCTTCTTTTACTGGTAATCTTTCTTCACATTATTTTGGTTTGTGCCGAAACATTTTAGCAGATCTTTATTTGCATGGATACATATTATAAACTCAATGAACTTTTTCTAACTAAAAATGTGAATCTCATTGGTAGCTCAAAGCTTAAGAGGCGTAGAAGATCAAAAAATCTGGTCCAGAATGCCAGTCATGTACATCCACATGTTTTGGAGTCAGATTCACCTGAAGCAGCCCAAGAAGGTTCTCATGAAGATTATCCGCAGATGGAAAATGGCATTTGTTCCTCTCACAGGCCCATTGCCTATCCGACAGATGCTGTGCTCATGAATGGTTATAATGGTCTGCATCTTATTCATTTTCTGGATATACATTTGTTCTTTTCTCACTCATAGGCTTAATATTTATTTATGAACCAGATAGCGGCTCTTATAAAGAAGAGAAGCTTCACAAATCATCGTTCAGTGAAAGCCATCTGCTATCTACAAGGCATAAATCTGAAAGCTTTGGTTCAGAGAATCATCATGCTGCAGAGTGCGTAGAACTTGGCTCATCTAGCCCTGATACAACAGGTGTTTGTGCTGCTACAGCTCAAGCTTCTATCAGCAATGATTGTGCTCAGACTGGATCTGGAAGCAATCTAGCACCTCCTACTGTGCTGCAATTTGCAAAGACTCGAAAACTATCTGTTGAACGAACTGATCCTAGAAAGTGGGTTTCTAATCTTTGTGGGTTGTGCATATTTAAAAAACTGTCTTAGTCGTCCCTAGTTAATGTGCAATACTTGCCTTGAGTTTGATAATTAAATTCTTGACAACCTTGCATCAATAGTAGCTAAAATGTGATATTTTTACTTTTACTGAGTGTTTTCTTATTACAGCCGTGCTCTGCTACAAAAGCGCCAATTCTTTCACTCTCACAGAGCTCAGGTGATGCATAGCTCTCTTCTTTTGATCACTTCATCTAGTATTGGAAAATTCTTTATTTGCCTAGTCAGCACAGTCTTTATGTTTCTATACTTTTAGCAGATGTTTTACCTCTTATCAGTCAATACTGGTCTCCTGCATCAGTTTGAGAACATAATACTTCACCTTATCAAAGTTCCAAATGCGGCTACAATATGCAGATAGCCAAGGTACTGCATTGTGCCTAAGTGGTGTGCAGCCATTTAGGCAGGCATCTATGCAGCTCATATTTAAAAATGTTAAAAGCTAAATAAATTCATAATAATAGATAAAATTAGAGAATCTAAATATGGCTCAATGAAAATTTAGAAAGAAAAAGATACTAGAAGAGGTGGAGGGCCACAAATCTGGCGATCGGGCTTGTGCGTGCTACTTGGCCACCCACCTGCAACCTGCCTACATGCGATAACAGATGTAGGTGTAGGAAGAGGATAATCTGGGAATGCCTTTAGTAAGGAAGTGCTTAGGAAGCAGGTGCAGGTTTGAGATTTCATAAATATTCTAAAGTGGATGATTAAACCCTATGTAGAATATTCCAGCTAGTCTAGGTCATGTGCACTGAAGCAGTAGGCAGGCTTTTAGTGACTTTAGGAACACATGTTTCTACAAAATGTCATCATTGGGATTGCAACAATAATAGGTCAATAAGGTTAGCAACGACTGTTAATGGTTGGCTGAAGGGAGTTCTAATGAAAATGAGGTGAGCGGGCTTATGATAACTAGATTGTTTGTTGTTAGATCGCACTGGAATGTGAAGGATGTCATGCCACTAGCATGCAGGCGGCCTATGATGATGGGCAATGAAGAGGTGGTGTTATAAGGAGAGTTGATGGTGCATTGTTCTACATCAGTGATTATACAGGCTTTTCTAGGTCAATGTACTTCATTGGCATCAAAATGCTGTAATTTTGCTTCTGAGTTGGATTTGTGTTTGTGCCTATTCAAATTTATCAACTTTATGTATTTGACTTGTCTGATTTCCTTTTCAAACCTATAATCATGGATCTCACTTTTCATTTAACTTGGTTATTCATCTTATACATTGCTGTTTGAAGCATTTTAATCTGTTAACTTGGTTGAATTCATCTTTGAGATATTTTTTCCTAAGCGAGTTTGTTAAGAGCTTGTTAGGCATCACTTTTATTTCTTGTTTTCTATTTTCAAAAATAAAGTTATAGAAATCATGACAAAAATATGTTTGTTCCTATTATTTTATTTTCTACTTTTAAAGTCATTTCTATTATTTGTAGAGACAATGATAGCAAGAAATCCTTCTTGTATTTTCAAAAATAAAACTCACATTATTTTTGCCACCACCACAGTTGCTTTCATGATTATCATTGCTGCCACTGTTGTTGTTGTAATTGCCATGTGACCATTGACTGTCATTATTGCCACCAAGGTTTTAAATCCTGTGGGATAGGGTTGTCTTGATTTTTTTTTTTTTTTTTTTTAGAATGGAATGTGCTATCCTGCTTCGTCCCGATGCTTAGGATAAGAGATATCTCAAGATGTGCCGATTAGGATGCTGGGACAATGGTAGGACGGTATTGTCTCGACACGTAGGATAACAAATCGTTCTAGCATCCCATGGGACGTCTTGCCAGGACTTGAAACCATGGCTACCACCATCATCGTTGTATTGCCCAGTGATTCAAGTCTTGGCGGGACGAGAGCTGAGATGTCTCGTCCTAGAGAGATTCTGGGATCGAGATCCCGTCCCGTTTTAATTTATCATAAAGATATAACTTTTAAAGTTTAAATATGTTTAAAAATTAAATAAAACACTAGAGCTTTACAAATATTTTTCTTAAGAAAAAAAAGCATTTCAAGTAAGTATTGGGATGTTTAACTGGGTTGGGGATTGAAACGAGATGGGATGCAGAGCATCTCGTTCAATGAAAAAATTGGGACATCTTTATTATATGAGATTTAAAACCTTGGTAGTGCTGCATGCATCATACTACTACTGTTATTGTTGTTGCCTTTGCTACATTGTCAGTGCCTTTGCTACCATCATCATCGCTACCACAGCTGCTAGTACCATTGCCATCATCCCCACTATTCCGCCGTTGTCATCATTGCCACCTTGCTAAACAACTGCGACCCTGTTGCCAACACCATTGCTGCCTCCATTACTTTCGCTATTACTACCACCGCCATCAGGACTATTGCCATGTTTTTATATATTTTTAAAAAAGAAAAACAGAAATGTTTTTTTGTTTTTCTGTTTTGAAAATAGGGAAAAAAGTGACATCAGATGACACCTGAGATTATTATTTTTTTCTTTTCAACGTTTAATTGTTATGTTTATTTTTATCAAAAATCCTTTCTTTTTGATTTCTTAGGCATGCATATGGTTGGTTAAAATTGATTTGTATATTATGTTTAAAGCCAATGGCATTGGAGCAAGTATTTTCAGATCGGGACAGTGAAGATGAAGTCGATGATGACATTGCTGATTTCGAAGATCGAAGGGTGAGATTACTTCTTTTATTAGACTTTTATTAAATTAAGAATGGAAAAGATGCATTTTTTCTGTGTGGCTGGAAGGTTATATTTGCTTGCATATTGCCATAGTCAATCATCTTTATAATTTCTTTCTTTCTTTTTTTTTTTTTTTTGCTTAGTTTTAAACTCTGATTTTCTCATTTGAAACTGGCTGCATATAATGTGTACCTTGGTGGTTAGCAAATTCAGTGAGCTGCCTGATATTTTATTCTTGCAACATAAAGTGAAAATATTGTATTTATCATGATGACCATAAAATGCAGATGCTTGATGATTTTGTTGATGTGACGAAGGATGAGAAGCAAATTATGCACCTATGGAATTCATTTGTGAGGAAACAAAGGTCAAGCTTTATCTTCTTTAGATTCCTTTTGTTTCCTTTGCATAGATCTTGGATTCATGTTCATATGATGTGGCTATAGTTTTATATTGATCGTTAACCTACTGCAATCCTCCTTCTTTATTTAGGCTTGAGATCATCTATATATAAAACTTTATATATAGGTAGAGATTTTCTTTGCATTAATCTTGCCTTTGTTAATTTAAGTCTAAGGATTAATCTTAACCATAGACTTGATTTTTTTTTTTCCTGTTCTCTTGTTTGCCTAATCATCACTTTTTTAACACAATTACACTGCTCATTGTTGTCGAATCGAGGGATTTAGCAAATTATAAAGTAATGCGAAGGCTTTGTGAAATGCTAATAACCGTAGCAGGTGTTATGCCTATTAAAAAAATTTGGATGCCATAAAGGTCAATTTAAGAAATTACTGTCAAATATAACTGAATAACACTAAATAATGTTAACATGGTATAAAATAACTGGAATAAATATCATATACCGTTCTCCATCTTCACACAATGAATCCATGACACCTGGCCCCCTCTCTGCTTTCCATCTCTCCCTTGAACTCTCCCTTTTTTATATTGGTGTCCTCGTTCCCCCTCCTCTCTCACTGCGCAGAGCATACAAAGTCTCATGCAGGGTTTACATTCACAGCAGATCAATTTGGTATTTTCGTTCTGTAGATACTGGTGAGTTACTGAAACCACAAATTTGTAGCTTTTTTTTTTTGTTTTTTTGAGATGATACCAGGAAAAAAATGATTGGCTTGGACAGTTATGCAATAATAACCTTTTCCATTCTTTCTTTGCTGCTTAATTTGAGTTGGCACAATTATGGTTAATGCATGAAAACTGTAAGCTTCAGTTCTATTGAAAAATATGACTATTTTCCTTACAGGGTATTAGCAGATGGTCACATTCCTTGGGCATGTGAGGCATTTACCGAACTTCATGGGCAAGACCTTGTGCGATCTCCTGCTTTGCTGTGGTAGGTCTCTGTTGTGTGATGGTTTTCTTGCAGATTCACATGCATATGTTTGAACATTGGTCCTCTATTTCCTTTCTGGTTTTCTTTTTCTCCATGCTGCAAGATCCCATTGCTTTCAAGCAAGGTATGCTGCAAAGTGTTTTAGCATCTCTAAGCATGCATCTTTAGAAGCTTATCTTAATGCCTGTATTAACATCTTTTCTGCTGTCCATGTACGGATACATTTCTTATGCAAATTGCGTCTGTGCATTATGAGTTGAAACTTCTGGACCAGCCATTACTCCCACGCACACAAAAGAAGGGACGAGCTAATTCATGCTCTACCAAAAGGACTTGCCCTCCTACTACCATATTTTAATTACCATTCATGCATATAATAGATACTGGCAAATATACTTCCCCAATAAACTTACTGATATGTTTATGGTATTATATTTTCCTGTTTTAAACTGATCGATCAAGTTGATATGTTCATTAACGAGAAACCTTGACTGATCTTTTGTTGCATGAGCAGGTGCTGGAAGTTATTTATGATTAAACTTTGGAATCATACTCTCCTAGATGCCCGGGCCATCAACAATTGTAACATAATTCTTCAAAGATTTCAGAGCTAGAGCTCAGATCCCAAGCAAAGCTGAGAACTGCATGATTCGAATGTTAGATTGGTCAGGAATTGAAACCACCTGATTTGCTAATCCCATGTCCCTTTCATTTTTTGGGGAAGTTTTTTTTAAAAATTTTTCTAAATATAAATGTAAGCAGTGGGATTATCATTGTTTTATAGTGGGGGTTCATTGTTTTCATTCATAGACGGTGTTAAGTGAAGGATGGGGAGGAAACCGCCTTCACAGGGGACGTAACTTCAGTCTATCATGTCATTTTACATGGATGTTGATATTTTTTTTAGAACTTAAAAAGTGAGATAGTCATCATTCAAATATCATGTGATTTACCTTCTACATTTTTCTGTTTTATAAGAAAAAATTATGTTATTTATTTTATGCGAAAAACACCAGCAAGGTCAGGGCCACTCGTCCAAGTCGACTGGAATCCAGATTTCTCGAGTCGCTGATTCGTGGAGGCGTTTCATCATCGAAAGGTCGTCTTTACCTGCTCTACATGAGTAAGTTATGTCGGGGAGTTGCCACGTCCGTGCTTGAGAACTGCTTGGTTCATTGTTTTATGCTACATTTGAATGGTATGATGATCGAGTGCTACATATCCGCTTGTACGGCTACAAACTTTTTCATAATTCTAGGCTTGCTACTTGACCAATCTAACCTCCGTTGCGAATCAATATTTTGTTAATGATATAAAACAGAAGAAAGGCATGAAACGTTGCGACGTAACAATGTTGGGCGGTTAAGGATGGTACAAGAAATTTTCTACTGCAGATAAGAGAGAGAGAGAGAGAGAGAGAGAGAGCGGAGAGTTGTAAAAGTTGCAAGTAATCTCTTTTTAAGGTTTACAATCTGTACAATCTGTCTTTGGGAGAGTTGCGTACAATTTTGCATCATTAAAAAATAATTAATTAAAGTTGATTTTATATAAAAAAAATCTACTTAATTATTGATTCTGCAATATGAGATTAATTTTTTCTACAATGATGTTTGTTAAGAAGTTTTTTTTTGTTTTTGATGAACTTGTTTCTGGATAAAAATATATGTACCTGGTGTTTATTAAATACGTATGGTTGATGTATCATCCATCTCTCCTTGCAATATCAATAATTAAGTATATTTTGTTGCAGCGATATGATAGGAGAGAGAACACCCCAAATTATTTATGTTTTTATATATATCTGATAAGCTTATATTTACTGCATACAAGTTATTTTTTTAACATATATTCTCTAAAATCATCCTATTTTTTTTTTAACATGACCGAAGGTATTAATAAATAACTAACTGTTTTGAGTATATGGTGACTTCATCACCCTTTTGTATTAATATTTTTAAAAAATTATGCAAAAATATTCTTATTTACAATACAAATTAAGTGTCAATTTTTTTTAGAAATATTAATATCAAAATAATAGTAGCATTTTATGCTAAAAATTGTTATTTAGTAACATTATTAATAAAAAAAATATCTAACAAGAGTATGTCTCAAATGCTAGATGATTTGAGCGATATAAATGCAAATATTTATTTTCGAGAAATAGATATACAATAATCATACATGGGCATATATATATATATATATATATTATTAATTATACCATTTACGGTCATGTCAAATATGAGTGGGAGGCGAGATCATCAATGCTAGTCCATTAAAATTATTCTTGTTCGGATAGCAGGCATCGGGTCATGGTCCGCACGCATGTCTAAGGTGACTTCATGCGTTAATCTTAGACATGCGTTAATCGTTCATGGAAATTGTGGGGTCCTGCAGAGAGAACAAATATATGCTTCATAATGTTCAATGGACGGACGATCACGGTAGACCTCGATCTCCTTTGTCACTCTTGTGGCAATTTTGTTGTTTCTCTGTAAACGAGGCCCATCTGCTTCGCACGCCCTGTAGCATTAAATAGCGCTGCTTAGATCCGACGGTCCACAGGCGCAATAAAATCCCTCGCGCCGATTCCCACACTGCCCTTACGGTTTAGAAACCCTAACCCCAGCTTCTCTCTCGCCGCCGATCTCTTACCATGGTGAGTGAATCCATCCGTCTCCTTCTTCGATTCATCTACTCCTTCGTCTAGTTGTTGATTTCATTTCTTGTTGTTTATTTCCTTGGGCTGGGTTTTTATTTGATTTGCTTTTCTCTCTCTCTCTCTCTCTCTCTCTCTCTCTTTGGGATTTGATAGCCGTTCAAACGATACGTGGAGATCGGGAGGGTTGCCCTCGTGAATTATGGGAAGGATTACGGGAGGCTTGTCGTCATCGTCGACGTTATCGACCAGAATCGAGTATGTTTTTTATCTGATTCTGGATCCACGTTATCCAGAGAGAAGTTTCGATTTTTATTAAGCTGAGAAACTTTTTTTTTTTTTTTTTTTTGAGGAAATGAGCACAATGTGCTATTTAGCTTAGTTTTGATGTTTGGGAAGTAAATGTCTGATGATTTGGGATCTTTTATACTTTCTTCATGAGAACCAAAATTGTACCATTATCTTAGCACTTAGCACTCAATTGATGCATGGTGTGGATGGGATTTTGTTTGTGGGCTTGGGTGAAAACTGGGATTTATTAGTTAGTTAGGAGGATCTATTATTTCTTCTTGATATCTTAGAGGGGACACCTAATTGCTAACTCCAATCTCCTGTTAGAAGCGCTGGAATTTCAATATGTTATCTTGACTTGTTTCATTTCCATTTATCTGTTCCTGTTTTGACTGCGGTATCTTCAGGCCTAGTTATGCAGAAGTTACTTAAAGCATGTCTTGTTATTATGGTAATTTAGGTGGATTCATGTTTAGATTGAATTATTAAACATCGCCATTATAGACCCTTTTTCTGTTGATTTTTCCCATGACAGGGATGATAGGTGGAATATAAGCTTTTTTTAAAATTTATCATGATCGGCTGTGTACTGTTTCATGATCGGCTGTGTACTTTGTATGATCTTTCATGTCTACCTTGTTTGCATTAGGAGAAAATAAATATTGTATACATCATTATGAACTGTTTACTTTGGCCAACATTGTGCATTTCCATGTCTTCTGATCGTGATGCTTTTAAATTTCCACAAAATAGATTGACATTGTCATGAGACAAGCAGGTTTGGTGTTAATGCCTTTTCCCATGGAAAATGTTTGTTCATTTCTCTGTAGATAAACAGTACCAAATTTGATATTGCACCTTTTATTCCACCTGTATTTGAACCAATTCATGCTATTTTAATCAAGTTTTTAATCTGCCCGTGCTTTACTCTTGAATGTGAATTATTTTTCACTCTAATAGTTGCAAAGTTTAGTTTGAATGTCATGGATCAGATCCTAAATTAGACGTCAGATCTGAATTTGTCTTTGTTTTCTTTTCATTTTCTCTTTTTAAGCAAGACAAATGGAACTTATGAGGAAGTTTGTAAGAGGTTAATGTTCAAAAATTGATTTTGGTACCGAAAGGATGATGTCACGACTGTTTTTTTTTATATATATTTTTTGTGTGTTTTGGGGGGGGGGGAGGAGGGCTGAAGAATAACACTTCCATAACTATCAATGATATGTTGTGTAAAGAATGAACTATAACTACCTGAAATTTAAACCATGTACCATTGGTACAACATGTATATTCCAATTTTAGAAGTGGTAAGAATCATTTTAGGTTATATAATATTTTCATTTCTCAAATTTGAAATGTTCTTTTGAGTTTAAAGTCTGGAAAAATTGCCTGGTGAACAAATGTAATGCGTCTATCTTAGAATCATAGATAATGCAAAATGTGATATGTACTTTAATAGTTCAACTTCCTTACATATCTTGTTTGCTATTAACGATTGGGTGGGGGGGGTGGATTTTTCAGCTTCTTTATGTACTTTGGACTTTGGATAAAAACATTTTTTAAATAAATGGTAGAAGGATCTTTAGCTGAACTTATGCAATTCTTCCTCTGTTTGTTGACTTTCCTTTGGGCTGTGTTTGGATGCTGGTTAGAGGGTGGATAGCATAAGGTTATGCAACTAACCAACCAAACTTCACACATTAAGGCATGAATAACCTTATCTAGTCAATGGACCAAAAAGTTTTATAATAAAATCTAAGTCATTTCAAGGGGGGAGTGTGAAAAAACTTTAACCATTGCTCTAGCCCCTATTTCTCTATCACTTCTGCCCTCGGGTTGCATTTTTTACTGTTGCTCTATTATCATCCCTTTTACATTGTGCAAGATGGTGTTTTGGGTCATGAGTACCAACCAAACAGCAAGTAACTTTATTAGCTGGTTAGCTGGTTGAGGGGCGAGTACTAATCGCTAAAGTTATCTAGAGGGTGGCTAACTATTTAGCAAATTTAACTTTTAAAGTTTTAGACAAGAAATTATAATATGTTGATCGTGGTTGTCATTTGAAAAAAATTTCAGGCTCTGGTCGATGCCCCTGACATTGTACGAGGGCAAATGAATTTTAAGAGGCTTTCCTTGACTAATATTAAGATTGACATTCCTAGACTTCCTAAGAAGAAGACTCTGATTGCTGCTATGGAAGCTGCTGGTATTTATTTTATTCTCTCTCTCTCTCTCTCTCTCTCTGTTACAGCTGTAGCAAACAAATCCTTTCTTTGGTTCATGTAATCGATGACTTTGGTGACAGATGTGAAGAACAAATGGGAGAATAGTTCATGGGGAAGGAAACTGATTGTTCAGAAGAGGAGAGCTGCCTTGAATGACTTTGACAGGTTCAAAGTCATGTTGGCTAGGATCAAGGTCAGATATTGTCTTGTTTGTCCCGATGGTAATTGTTTGATGTCTTCTTTCTCCTCAATCACTGGATCCCTTTTTCCTAATGCTACCTATCTTCTCTTGTTCAGAGAGGTGGTGCGATCCAGCGGGAGCTTGCAAAACTGAAGAAGCAGAATGCATCCTGAGATCTGATGGGATAGTTTGCTGATTTGTTCGGTATCGGCAGTGATGCCTCACTGTTCCGTCATAATTTTAGTTCTTGTTAATTTTGGTTTTTGTTGAAAAGCCAAAACTTGGGATTTCCTTCAGAAGGGATCCTACCAGAGATTTTGTCTAGATATTTGCATTTCTAGGATTTTTTTTTTTTACCAAGTTTGTTCTTTCACCATGGATTGTTGCAGGAAACTAAATATTTCGTTTGCTAATACGATGCAATTCCTGTTTTGGACCTCGACGGTGTTGCAAGGACAAAAGAGCTAATGTGATACAGGAAGGTGCAAATTGAAATTGCCTATTTTGCCTGATGGTCTTTGCTGAATGAGATTGTTCATCCTGTTGTTTAGGTTGGCCCCCTGTGCTGAACGATTATTGATCATAGGAGTTCTTCAAAGGTCTGTAGTTTTTCCTGAAATGGCTTCTTGTCGTCATGCAAGTAGTCCCAACGTTATATGGGGGTTCAAAGGCTTGTTTCGTTACCTACCACTCAGATTTACGATTCAGGCGGCTTTACGTGGGAGAGGGAATTATTGCCTTAACACGGATTTTGTTGTGTTGGCTGCCAACTTACATCAAGTTCGAAGATCCTCTTTGTTTGTCTGTTGCTAAGCTGCAGAAGGTGCAAATGAATCTGTTTTAACACTTGATGAGGGTTTAAATTCTCCACATTAGGCGGTATTAAACCTGCACCCTACTCTCATTGCCACCTTGTGGTCGACTAGATTAAATGCAGCCAAATCGGGGAAGAAGATGCAATTGAAGCCTTTAGATGATATGATTAGAGGCGCCACCGACTGTACCCTAACAAGATCATTTCTTTTTCTTTTTCTTTTTTTTTTTTTTTTGGTTGGGGGTGGGGGGGGGGGTGGTTCAATGCAGATCTCCAGTACAATCATGGTGCACTTAAATATTTGTCCGTACGGGTTCGCATAAAGTAAGTTCGGAATGTGGAATCTCATAGTTTTCTTCCCTGAGATAAATGTTGGAGGTTGGGGTGTTGGCAATCTCAATTTGTAGTATGCAATACTGCTGTGGCATGACAGTACGTGGCATGGATGAGGAAGGGCTTTCCCCTCAAATTTTTTTTTTTCTTTTTTCTTTCTTTTATTCGGAACCCTCAATTCTTAAACCACGCTCCCTCAACATTTAACAAGAGAGACATCCCGAGGTTATCATATCTTGACATCCAAAACATCCATTAAACGACTAAAATGACTACAGCAAAGACATGGAAAGGACGTACAGCCTTGGGCATGAAAAGATTGGCCCTGTCCTATAAATAACTTATCAACAGTAAGTAATCATGCAAAATAACTTGCAAATAGTATTAATCAAAGGAGGCAAGTCAGCTTGTAGATACCTCTCCACCACCTGTTAACCTTCAGATATTGTAAATATAGATGGAATGGATCTCGAATCCACATCTTATAAGCATATTCATAAAACCCATAGAAGGAAAATGGTTCAAGATAGTCTGTTATGGGCACACAAGAAGTACGTCCGCCAATCCTCTCTTGCTTTAAGGCAAGAGAATAGTTCGTGTGCGTATAACAGCAGCTCCATACGTAAAATGCAGCCACAGTTCACCCGTCTTGCATGACCAACGGCAAGCTGTTTGACATTATCCTTTTTTTCGCTTTCTTTTTCAGTAAAGTTTGACAGATCAATTCACATACAGAGTAGACAAAAGCAACAAAGGAGCAAATCATGTCTTCAGATCAAAGGATCAAAATAACAGGGGATTGAGGCGTCCCATACTTTAAGAAATCCCATCGTACAAAAATAAACAATCTTAAGGTCCCAAAATGCCAGAAACAAGCATATGTGATATGGTTTGCTGTTTGTGCTAATCACACAAAAAAGCTCTTTGTGAAAACATTAACCATCCTCTCAAAAGAGTTGCTTATTTCAAGGCGAAACAGCAATGTTGAATATGGTCTCCATCAACCCGGTCAGAGAAGAACCACCTACACAATACATAGACCAAAGCAACCGACTTATAGTCAACTCTATTTGATTTAAATTATTGAAATCAAAAACCTTCATCAATAATACATATTTTATCACTCTATATGTGAATATAAGACTTCAAATGGAGATGGTGCAGTAAATTATCGAACCTTTCAAGACATTTTTGACCACTAAACAGCAACATTAACAAAATAAATTAACAAATATTCTTTTCTTTTTTTTTTCCGTCATATAAATTGAATTAAGAAAAGAAATGTGCAAAATCCACCAGATGAGATACACCAACCAAGCAGGAAAATTCTTATGCAAGGAGAAAGCTGAAAGGCAAATGGCGGCCCATACTTCTACTCTTTATATAAACAGAAGGACAAGAGAAAGGCACCCAAAAATGAACCAATCATCATAAATTGATTCTAACCTAGGATAAGACTACCATTTCATAAATCCACGGTACCTGCTCTTGGATGGTGGCCAGATAAGGGTCAGCCACTGCCCCGTCTTCTAGAGCAGCATTACTAAGAAATTGAAAACTCTAGAATGCTTCTCAATTTCACTTGACTCAGCAGCAAGAATCTTGCACACCGGAACGTAGAAAATGGAACTAGAATGTGCAGTGTAAGTTGCAAGTCATCAACAATAAGATCAGAATACTGCCACTTCCTTCAAGAAAAAAGTCATCCATTCGATTTATGTGTGCACTTCTGCACCTGCTTTGAGCATCAACAAGACCATGCCTTACAGTTGCCTAGATAGAACAAGACATAAAACCATGGAGGGGTCAAAAAATGAAAGAAATATTGCATCAAATTAAAAGATTACGTTATGATGATTTTTAAATATTTTTCAATATAGATGAAAACTATATGGCAATGGTTCAGTTTACATTAGATCAATGAGGGGCAACCACTCTAGAAGCTGACTCTTCATGCCAATCCCTTCTGTAGGAAAGAGTGCCTAGTAGATTATAGCACTGACCTCCACTGTCAATTACTGATTCCTCTTCAAGCATAGGTTGTACAGGGCCATCTAGTTTTAAGTTTACAATGTACTTTGGCTTTGTACAGACAATGGCTCATTTCCACAAGTTAGGGCATAAACATCCACCCCATGTTGTTATGTGAGAAATAGTGTGGCCACTATTTCTCACTTAAAAAGATAGTATTTGTAAAAAAACTTATGACAGGTATCCAAGTGTATGCTTCTGATTTAATAGTTAGCTGCTCACCTAAGTTTGATTTTAGAAAGGAGCCTCAAGGGACTCATCCCAAACATCTCCACTCCCATTGGAGACATCTTCAGCATCTTCTTCCATGGATAGCCTTATATATTCTCTGTGTGCAAAGCGGTCCCACTCTGTCAAGGTTGGATGCTCACGCTCCTGCATTCATTATTGCAAGAACAAGAAGGTTGTCACCAGATCCAGCTTAGGAATATGTAACCGCACATGATCAGAAAATGCAGCACAGTAATTTCACCAGACGAATAAGAATTGGATCACGAGTTTCAAATGCCATGAACTTGTTGAGATTGAACAGGATATTAAAAACATTTCCTGATAATTTGCAGCCTTTTAAGTCCCGTAATGTGAAGTAGCTCTCATTCTGCATAAGTACTAGCATTTGTTAGAAATACTGGTGTCTAGTTATGCATAATACTATATAATGTGGCAATAGAAATGTGGTGACCTCTGCTCCAATCATATCAATCATCTGGCATAAAATATCCTCAAATAAGACAGGTTCCTGTGCCATGCATTCCATGCGATGCAACTGCTCCTCATAAAAAAATTGCATTTCATTGGGTGTGAGAATTCCATTTCCATCTAAATCTATGCATTTGAACCTGAAAAATTTTATGATTGAAATTATTTCACATCATGAGAGTAATGAAATCAAATTAATTCGAAGCACATGTTAAATTTTGAAAGGCCTCATTACCTACCAACAATCTAAGGATTTGACATTGATTTCCATCAAGGTAATAATTTCCACACAAAGTAGTCCTACTCATGAGTATGGCACAAAGACAAGAAATATGGCACGAAAACAAGAAAGTTCTTACCTTAAAGGGTCCATTGATCAAGCATCTTTCTGTGATGCCATTTGATTGGCACTTATTGACAAAGACTAGCCTCTCAATATATAATATACAAACCTGACCAACTTATCAAGTTATTGCAACTTATTATCCCAATTAAGAAATAATAATCTTTTTCACTGTTTTTTCCCAACAGTTATGAGTCTCACTGAACAATTTAATTCGGCTTTCTGAATCCTCTGTCACTGTATTTTCTCTTTAAGAAGTATTGATATACATAAGCTAAGTTGGATTTCAACTATTCCCCCAAAGTTTTGTTCCATATTGCAGCCAAGCATTCAAGTATTCAACCCTATTCTCATCTCATCAAACAACACTATACTATTGGCACATAGAACACATAAAGGCATCTTTTCCAGATTAGCTATCAGTTTCTCTGTGACACAAGCAAGAGATAAGAGATTAAGCCTTGATGTAGGCTTAAGATCAAGCTTCAGTGTAGGCCTGCAATTACTAGACACCTGCTACTCTGAAAACGCATCTGTTAGTACTTGCCAATTACTGGTGACACAAGTGGGCATTTTATGACAGTCTGGTACATCTTTAATAGGGGATCTCTCATCAACTAAAGACAATGGTCAAGAGATATATGCAGGCAGGATCATGAAATAAAAGAAATCACAACAATTTAAGAGCATCAAACTCACAAAGGTGAATAAATATCAGATCATTAATAAAATAAGTTAGATTACCAATATTCAAGGCTAGGCTCAGATGATTTGTCCTCCTCTGACAGTATAAAATGAACAAAGTCTTCATAACCCATTTTTCCTTCAACTTTGCTCGTAAATTTTCTTGGAACCTATGGTATACCACAGCATTTAAAATGTAATGCAAAAAATAAAAATGTGTACAGCATATTTACTATAACAGTAAATATGAGTTGCTTTATCCAATATGAAATCATGACAGCAGAAAGAAACAAACCTGTGAGAAAATTCTGTCAACAATTCTAAAAGTTAGGGCATGGTTTCCATATCTGATAAGATTCTCCTTATCAATCAAAAAGTCATGATCTGCATCCAGTTCCCAAAACTTGCAGTATATTACATAGAAGTGCTCATATGAGAAGTACCTGAAGAATAAAAATAGTGTTCCATGGCGTTAATTTTTCACATGCTAAATGTTATAATTCAAGGCAGTCATCAAGAGCAGGTGAATAAAAACTTCTTTTATGCAACAAACATCACCTTTAATCTACAGATTTGTGTGCTTTAAAGTGGTGACACAGCCCCACTTTCTCCACAATATTATTTTGCAGTTCTCAACATAAAACAACAACAACATGCAAAGTAAAATATTTGAACTTGGAATGCATGGACAAATATTGAAAGCAACTATGGATAAAAAAAAAATGCAATCTCTAGATTATAACTGGAACAGCAGCAGCAATGCAACACAGAACATTTCAAACACTAATGAGCATATACTTTGTGATATCTCTCAGCATGATTGTTCATATGAAAACAAGGCAGGTGAAAACAAAAGCTTTAGAGTTACCTGAAAACTTTGTTAATATCTTCCTCCTCATCTGCATATTGCATTGCAGCAATTAAGTTTCCATGCTTAAGCTCTCTGAGGGTAAGCCGGCCATTTCCAGATTTATTCATGTAGTAAAATATTCTATATATGACAGTTTCCGCTGGCAACAGGTTTATGTATGTATTAGAAATAGCAAACATTAAGATTATTGTGCTGGAGAATGTTGAAAGGAAACTCAACATTGAAACTATAGTAAAACCTATAATAAAAGTGAAGAACTCTGAAGTGGCATGGTCTAATGTATGCAATGGCGGATGCAATAATTGCAATTTATTGCTGCCCCTATCCTGTAAATATGAACTTTGAACAAAAAGAAGCAGCAAATAGATATTCTAGAATAATAGATAAGTAACCAAGATAAACACAGAAGTATTAGCTATTATACTCTGCAATAAATCATAATAAAACTGTTTAAATAAAATGATGCTAAGCACCTCTCTCACACAATTAATCCATATAATGTAAACATAGAATAGAAAAGGCACTTCATAAAATAGAACATATAATCAGTCGCAGTAAAAGGAATCAAACCCTTTACAAATTGTAAGCAAATGCAGCCTAAAACAAGACTTTATTTAGTGGTCTGAAATGAATTACACTACACTGTTACCACCATAATGTATCAACATACATTTTAAAATGCTAAACCAAATTATACCTTAGTGTTGGACTGCACTAAATCAAACACAAACCTCATTTTCTTTTCTTAAAACTAATGACTGGATAACATCTTTTGCCATATCATTTGTTGACTTCCACCAAAGTACTGATTGTAATTAGCATGTCCTAGAACCTCTCCTTCAAAATCATTATACCCTCATGTTGGCATCTTTGATATTTGATGATTGTTTAAACATGCAGAGATGAATGCCTAGTTTAAATGTATTTATACACCATAAATGTCTTGAGCTATCTCAATCACATTTGTTGGCCCTGATCTCTTTCTTGTTTTCGTTGTTGGAGAAAGGCCTTTCAGAAATTTCTTCATTATTTTTATAAAAGTCCTGATTCTCTCAGAAACATTGTTGATTTGATGAGCCAAATGTCCTAGGTGAAGACATTCGCTACTGAGATTGGTGCACAAGTCGTGTGGACACTAAATATTTCCTTATTTACTGCTAATGATGTTTTTCTCTTTTTTTTTCCCTTCTTTTTCTCAACCTCAGTTTTCTGTAAATTCGTTATTCACTTCTTCAGTTGTTACAAGTGATATGCATTTCTCAGAAAAACCAGGCATTTTCATACTCACTTATTGCAAGTAAAAGCATGAAGAGGGAAACTAGAATATTTCAAACATGTCCACAATGAAGAATGCCAACCATTACTTGCTTGCGAAACAAAATAAGTAGAAAAATGATAAAAGATCCTAAAAAGCCTATGATTACCAGAATTATGGGCACTTAGAAATTATTGACAATAACTTGAGAATTTGAAAGGATAAATGATCTAAATGATCAAGTATACTTCAATGGAGACAAGTTATGAAGCCTAAACCAGATACTAGGTATAGTATACAAATATTTTGCTTCTACATATTGGTATGACCTCGCTAGATTGAGGATGATGTCATATATAGGATTAAAGCAGGTCAGATGAAATGGAAAAGTACAAGTGAAATATTATATAATCATAGAATATCTGTCAACTTAAAGAAAAAATTTATAAAACAGCCGTGAGACCAATTATACTTTATGATACGGAATGTTGGACAGTTAAAAAATTGCATGTATACAAGATGAATGCGGTTAAAATGAAAATGTTGAGATCGACATGGGATAATACAAGAAAAGATAGAATAAAAAATAAAGTCATTTGTAAAAAGTAGAGATGGCATTAATTGAGGACAGATTGAGGAAACAACTTAGATAGTTTGGACATTTGTAATATAAACTTTGTACCAATGCAAATGAGTGATTTAATACAAGTAGAAGGAAAAAGAGGTAGAGGTAGACCAAAAATTATATGGAAAGAAGTGATAAAGAACAATTTGAAATCTTTACATCTTATTAAAATATGACTCAAGACCGGATAAAATAGAGAAAATTATTGTAGTTGTTGTTGGTATGACCTCTCCTCTTTACAGCACACCATGGTAGCAAAAGACCTAAAGTAATTACCACAAATGCATCCTAACACAAGGATTAAATTATGAACTTTACTAGTACCATTTGCCTGTGATTCCAGCAAAGCAAAATAGATGTGATACCATGTGCTTGTAATGGTAGTAGTATGATGAGCTAGCCATACAAGTAGCTATATCCAGTTTCACAAAATAAAGTACTCAATTGTCAACAAGAACCTTCCCTCTCCTCATCATGTAATAGAAAAATGAGCCTAAAACTGGAACAACCCCCAAAACAAAGGTACACCCTTGATTCATGCAGTACAATAAAAAGATCATTACAGAACAATTTCATTTCTCACATAATTCAGTTACTGGAAAAGAAATTCATCAACATCAAGAAAAACGCACATTTCATCTCCATGAAGACCAATACAATTGATATGTATAAACTTGCAGAAGCGCATTAGCAGTCAACCATGTGGTCAAATATCGTTCTTGAAATTTATATTAAAAACAAACTTACCATATCGTTCTTGAAACTCAGGTGTGTTCTGTAAGAATTCCAACCCAGGGTGGCTGGCCAAAAGTTCTCGAAGAACAGGTTTGAAGTCCTTCTGATACCAATCCAGAATAAATTGGATTAGAAACTAAAGGACAACAAAGCAAAGCCCATCTAGTATAAGCCTAAAAGTCATTTGAAGCAGATAATAGACATACATTAACTGCAACAAGGAGCCAGAAAGGTGGACATGGTGATTTTGTCTAACAAAAAGACTTCCATAAGCTAATGCTTTCAGTAATAATATATATATATATATATATATAATACAAACCTGAGTGAGAAACTTGTGATCTGGCTGCTTCAAAATTGTAAATATTTGGGTAGCTATATCCATTGTTATCATGTTGCTATTTATCCAATAGTCAACAAAGGCATCCCTAAAATCATATCAAGAGAGCTGTTGAGATTTATTATGAGCAATGCCTCCAATTAAAAAATATTAATAAGCAAACTTTAAATATGAAGAATCAAAGTCACCAACAATGCTGTAAGCTTCACCTATTATATTATCCCAATATTATAAAATCACTGCCATCTAATGTTGGAGGAGAAAAAATAAAATAAAAAACTACAAACTAAACACAGAAGACAACTAGCAGGTGCACTTATAAAAAAACGCATAAAAATAAAATAGAAAGAACAAGAAAGAAATTCCTCATATCAACTCTAAAAGTGAAGCAGGAACAGTCAAAGGCCTTGAACAAGATTCTCTGCGCCTGTTCCATCAACTTACAACATAATAGACACACAGGAAAGTTAGCATACCTTGTTACAACACTAGTGCAGTCCATATCAATCTTCCCAAAAAGCACACTTGAAAAGAATGATGGAAGCTTGCAAATTTCCTTTGTGACGGATTTAAATTCTTATATTGCAAATAGATTGTTAGCTGCAATATTTGATTTAATCCATTGAAAGAAAGAAAAAAAAAAATAGAGTGCAAATCTCAGTTTCACCTTGTAATTGAAGACCATCCAAGTGGCCATAAAAAAGCTGATTAATTCTAGATAAGCATTGCTCTGTCAGTTCAAATGAAGGGGGCCGCCCATTCTTGAAGTAGAACTGCAAGGATATCAAGCAGTCAGTCAGAAGCAAATCTGATGATACATTGCCACCACTACCACAGCAAAGTTTGCCTGCATAGTAACACATTGAGTCACAAGTCAGAGAGTACCTGAGGTATGACTTCTCTCACTGGTTCACTGACCACTTTTAAAGGAGATCCAAAAGGTGAGGGCCCAGCCCCTGTGCCACGTTTCATGACACGAGGAGATCCAGAGCTGCTTCTAGGTGAAAGTGGAGGTGCACTGCTGACGGGAAACATGGAAGGCAATGAATTGCTTGCAACAGAATTTGTGCTACCAGAGCTCCCAGGAACATTCAAGGGTAGGCTTGCCTTTGAATCATCGAGCAGAGATTTTATCTACAACAAATGCTAGCAGTGAGAGTGCTTCACTAAAAAGGGGAAAAAATCAACAATGGAGAAAAATGTATGAAGAAAGTAATTGGGATGAGAAAAAGTGTGCTTAAAAATCAATGGCCAAAGAAGTCCACAATATTCACTCATTATGTTGGAGATTTTTACAAAATAAAAGAGAGAAACATGCCAAGAGAAGATCTAATAGCAATAGAACAGGGTAGATAAGTGCACAGGTCCTTTAGAGCACTATTTTAACCATGTTTATCAAGCTAAAGTAAAAATTTAAAAGAGGTAGCAAGGCCAGCAATGCTGTGTGTTACAAACTGCCAGAAAATAAATAAATAAATAAATAAATAAAAGAGCCCCAAAGCATAGAATAAGTCCTTGGTAAAGACAAGAACACTCAGGTCAAAAGGGCTAATTCTAGAAAAAGAAGGATTAAAAACGAGCATGCTGGTCAAATTGGAGGAGTTGAAGAAATTAGGGACCGAATGATTAAGAACTAATATGGTATGGTCATGGACAACAAGGGTCCAACAAGGCCAACGTAAGGACAGATGCTCAAAATTGCCTCAGATGGTCAACGAGAAGGGGAAGTCCTAATGGATATGAATTTAGATAGTTTATATGGATAAGGAAAAAGGATACGTAACTCCAAAGAAAGTCCCTTATTTGCACACAATGATTCATAGTGTCAACCCAAGAATTTGGAACCAAATAATACTAAAATTGCAAATTATTTTTTATAGAACATCATTAATAAAGGAGAACAAGAAACAACCTAATCATAGACTCGTATAGACTTCTAAATTACAATTTGACCCAACCTACTATTGTTCCTACCAAGAATGTAACTTGTACAATTATGATATGAAAAAAATAAAAGGAGGAAGAGCATAGAAAAATTACAATCAATGCTAGTAGTAGAAAAGAAAAAGCATTTTGGTACCTAAATTATCTTGAAATAGTGTAGATAGATAGAGAGCGAGAATTTGGGGGAGGGCAGAATAGCAAATTTTTTATATTAAATATGTGATGCAATTCTCAAAGCGGACAACAGAATTCCATGTAAAGAAAGCTTTAGTCAATTGGTAACTGAATACTTGGAAAACCATAAGTTCCTTGTACGGTAGGCCAATTGGACAAATATTTAAGAAAAAAAAGTGTTCTTTAATTCATTTATTTGGAAATCCTTTAATTATGAAAAATATTTACTCCTATTGTCTGAGAGATCATGCTGACGAGTGTTTAGTTCTACATTACTTACGTATTTGAAAGAACTATAGCCATTTATATAGGATCAAGAAGCTTAAAAAATAACTTTTTGGCTAGTTTTTTTGGGTGAGATCTTAGGTTATTACAAATAGCATCATATTGGACCAAGCCATGACCTACGTGGACTGAGAGACACTACAGATGAGCTTTATATGCTTATGATTGGATTTGCATATAAATTTGGACATGAACCCTTATTCTAGCAAGGATGCTAGGGCTTAAACAAAAGGAATATATAAGAGCCTCTGCTAGTAAGTGTCTAGTCCTACATCGGTTATCCTGGGTAATTATATAGGATCAAGAAGCTCAAGTAATCGTCCTGGGTTGTTAAGAGAGAGAGAGAGAGTGTGTGAGAGCTCAATGAATTATGCAGATGCAATAAGATAAGGGTAGAAATTATTAGCTTATATAATACATAATTAAATTATGATTGGATTAGTAGATATCTTGGTTATAAAATGGTTTTGTAAACATTCATAGTGGGGAGAGAGATAAGGAGGAAATTTAGCATATTTGAAAATAATTTGAAACTTTACAATATTTCCCCATCGCATCCCCACCCTCACCTTTTTTTTTTTTTGTTAGGCTGGATCATGTAATGAAAAAGAACGGATTTACTGAAATTCACGATTAAATATAACTTATCCAATTAGGTAACCAGACCACAATGTTTACAATACCTGGGTGCCAGAGGTTGCAATTAGTTTCAGCAACCTGTATTAGAAACTTTGCATCTTTGTTATTCCACTCACCACTTCCAATGGCATTTGCATGTTTTTTCTACAATTCGGATTCCTAATCGATCATCATATTATTCTAAAACACGCTGATAAAATGTTTAAAATAACAAACGATAATTCAATATGAAAAATAACATACAATACACAGGATCTTTAACACCAACTATTTATTTGAAGCTCTCTAAGCATAGAGAGTAAAGCAAACCGGCATATAAGAACAGCAAAGCCAACCAAAGAATACCAGCTTCAGCGTTTCTGGAAGTGAGAGCCACTGGAGGTAGAGATGCTCCGCGACGGCGGGATTTTGTTGGAGTGCCATCGGAGAGACTTCTGGGAGATGAAGAAGATCGAGATCAAGAGATGCGATGTCCCTCGCCACTTCTACATCCATCTCGACCACTTTGTATATCTTTCACACAAGAATAACGATAGCAACAGTAGAAGCAGCAGCAACGACAACAAGGAGAAACGACACAATACAAAAGCAAAGATCAGATCTCCAGGCAACGTCACAATGATTGAGCAAATCTTAGAAAGGAAAAAGAAATCCAAAGAGTCCGATCCTCCGTCTCAGAAACTAACAACAACCAAATCCTAGATCTCCCCTCTGCCCAATTCAAACCCCTATCTTCCCCCGCCATTTAAAAACCACCATCGGAGGGAACACAGAAGAGAAGCCCTAGCGTTCCAGCACCAGAGCTCAAAGAACCATGGATCTTCGCGAATCCGCGACTCTATATATTAGGATCGAGCTCGAAATCCCTCGCTCGAAAGCCCAGAACCGATCGGAACGGAAAGAAAGGCGGATATTTCTCTCGAGGATCGACGGCGATTCGGATCACAGAGCTTGCTTCCAAAATCGAAAAGATGAAGGGAAGCCTCCGAGCCTCGAAACCCTCAAACAGAGAGAGCTGGGGAGAGAGGCCATCGAACCAGCGGCCCCCCTTGGTCCGCCGCGCTAATATGGCAGCCGAAACCGTCTCGGAGCACGGGGGCCATAATAGAGTTCGCGAATTTTGACGCAGACGGTGTGCTCAGGAACAATCTGGCCCGTCCGATCCATCGGGTTTTCAAATGCCATCGACCAGCATGCTCTCTTCCCCTCCTCCGACCTCGCTCGCCGAAGCATGGCGTCAAGAACGGAAAGATGACGCGCTTCCGTGTCACAATCTATTATGGACGGAGGAGATCTGGTCGAATTGTAAAAACCGACGGTGGATTACGACCTCATATTTTATGTATATATATATATATATATATTCGTATGCACCGCCGCCAGAGAGTATTTGGGCAAGGCTAATGTTGAACGAAAGAGGCTGATGGAGAGCAGACAAATGAATCATTTGATTTGGAGACGCAGGCAGGTTGCTGACTCATATAACACCCAAATAAAATTCAAATTGAAGCTCCTTTTTTTCAATTGATTGACCATACGAGAGTAGATGCCATGCACACTGCTCACCCTCCCTCCACTGCTGTCCCAAAGCCTATGATGATGTCAAGTACCTCGCCAAATTATCTCGGCCTGCATTCTCCTTTATCACTTGCCATCCTATATAGGAACCTGGGAGAGGCAAGTAGCGTCCCCTGGCAAAAGCTCAAGTTTGAAGCTCTAGCAGCCAAGGGAATGGGCTAGCATTCTAGAAGTTGCTGCTTTTCCCGGTGAGTATGGTGGGCGCGTGCGGGAACCTTTTTCTCCGTTCCCCACGCCTGATTTAAAAACTAATGAGCATCCCATCAATAGAGTCATTTGAAGAGCGAGGTTAAACGACTGAAATAACTAGACAGTTGACTGTGAGTTAAATTATGCGAAACTTGTGCGTATACAAAAAAAATAAAAAAATAAAAATAAAAATTATTATTATTATTTACGTGCCACATAAATAAGGTGATGATTGCAATAACATGCAAGCCTTTTTCGTATTTGGAGATATCATGTTCATGGATTACGCAGCAATTTGCCACGTGCATATAATAGCACGTGTCTGTTAGACTTTTATAGCAAGAAAACACCTTCATTTATATGCATTTGAAGGGGGCAAGTAGATTATTGCCTCTCCTCAGATTTTGAAAAAATTGCATAGCTCCTTAGTTACAAGGGTATGATACCGGTTATAAGGTGCTCAACATTTACATATGCTGGTTTATGATTTGTATTTTGTTAATTATTTGCAACATCCTCGTTGTATATATTAATCATATCAAATATAATCATGAACTTTTTTAAAAAATTCATGCCTCTGAGTTGGATAAACTAGCATCAGAACATGCACAGCACATGTGTTTAATATAAAAGAAGAGCATTAGATTGACAACTATGATGTCATCTCGGAGATAGCTTAGTTTAATAATGTCAAGAAAGCAAATAAAAGTTATTATCATTGCTAAAAATGCAAGATAAATGCTAAATGAAAAAGGAGGAACGTTACCTGCACTTAAAACGACTACATATAGAAGAGCACTTACAACCGTCCATCTTAAAATTATTAAATAACATAAGGTTCGAAGTTGGCTTCCCATTTGTTTTCATAATACGAAGGTCGATGAAAAAGAAATAGAAAGAAAATGAGAGGCTAATGCATTCCGTTTGACCAATAATTTAGGATAATTTGAAAATTGATAATGACCTAATCTGATAAAACTAAATTAATTTGATTTTAAATATTTAATATTTTTAAATTTCTATTAGAAAATATAAGTCAGCACATGAGTTATTTATCATCATTATTAAAAAAAGTATTAAGTATTAAATTAATTAATAAATATTATATTTATTTTTTAATTAAAATATAACAAGTAAAAAGATTTAGACAGAGATCGAATATGTGCCAAACATAACAGAAAAAAGAAAATCAATTTTACTTCCGAATCGTTTGAAAACTGAAGTGACCTGATTCGATTGGTTTTGTACTCCAGATTGATTTTGAGCTTAAAATTTTGAAATTAGGTCGGGTCTGTGTTCTGTTCTGAAATCTCCCGTAAAACAGAGTTTTGATCTGAAATCGGAACGATTCACGCCCGTTAACGACGTGGGCCATGGCATAGGAGTACCAGCCTTCATTCTTTAAGGCGCAGGGTTGGGCACGTGAGCATGACTCCCTCGGCCACTAGATTTAAATATCCATTCCCATTCTTCTGACCGCTATGATCTCTATTCAGCTGCTGCCTTCAGATGGATGACTGGATCCATGATCCCTCGGAACAACACAACCGCGCATTGCTTGACCAGTCTCGATATCGGAAAATTTTACATCCTCCGCATGTGTGCATAGAAATCTCTATGCGGATAAGAAACCACTATAACCGTCACGAGGGAAACACCGTCCGCCAAGAACGACGGGGACGCACTCGTGTCCAGAATTCCGGACCAATGGAAGCGAAGGAGCGGACGGTTCGGATCGTTGCTTCTAACTCATGATCCCTTGGACATCATGCGCCAAAATTCGCGAAACTTTATGCTGGACCGATCTCCGTGATCGGAGGCAGTCTCGGTCGTCATGTCAGTTCCGGCCGCTCGTTAAATGCTTCCAATCCATGCCTCCCTCTCTTTCTTCCGGATTTCGAGTCTCTCTTTGGATATCGGGACTACGAGCTCTGCGATCCGGATCTCCGTGATCGGAGGCGGTCTCGGTCGTCATGTTAGTTCCGGCCGCTCGTTAAATGGAGCCTTTTTTATAAATAGGATAAAATTTTATTTTTTTAACAAATTCAGGATGGAAACGAAATTATTTGCAAGAAAGGGGTTAAAGTTAAAAACACCATTTCAAATGGCATTTTTTTGTTAAAAAATCTTCGTCGATGCCGAGCCGGTGGCATGGTGTAGCTTAAAAAACGCGCTCGGAGTGGCGTCTTTTAAGAAAAACAGGAGGTCGGAAGAGAAGGGGTGGGGATGGGGGGGGGCGCTCGTGAGGGAAAAACGAGAGAGCGGAGGCTCGGGAAGGCCGTGAGGGAGGGTTGCACGGGAGAGAAGGCTCGGGAAGCGGGGGGAGGGAGGGTCTCGTGAGGGGGGTTGCACGGGAGGGAAAGCTCGGGAAGCGGGGGGGAGGGGGGGCTCGTGAGGCATGGGGAGTTGCCAGAAACGCGCGCGCCTGCGAGTGGCGTTTTCCTTGGCCACTGTACCCGTCCACGTTGGCACTGACGAGGCATTTTTTTTTTTCGAAAAAACGCCATTTCAAATGGTATTTTTCACTTTAACACCAATTCTGCAAATAGTATCGTTCCACCCTTAATTTGTTAAAAAAAAAAAAAAATTACTCTAATTATAAAAACAGCTCCGTTAAATGCTTCCAATCCATGCCTCCCTCTCTTTCTTCCGGGTTTCGAGTCTCTCTTTGGATATCGGGACTACGAGCTCTGCGATCCCGATCTCCATCGATCTTTGGGGAAATCTCCGCCTGGTTCTATGCTCCGATCGGTTCTGGTATCTTGCGAGGTAATCGGCGCTCGATTCCGATCTTTAGACCCGTGGTTCTTCCATTTCCGGAGCTAGTTATATAGGGTTTCTATGCTCTGCGCCCTCTCTCCGGTTGTCGGATTTTGGGCAAGGATGCTGGTTAGGGTTTGAGGGGTGCGAGGATCTAGGGGTTCTCTCTCTCTCTCGACCGTGGTTCGGGTTTTCTTGAATATCTTTCTCTTTTTAGGGTTCGTGTCTCGCTGTGAGGTAGATAGGAGATCTAGACTTTCCATTGATTTCGGAATAGCGAGGGACTTAGCATTGCTCGGCGTTGGAGTAATGTAGCTCCTAGAGGCCTTTCCAAGAACACTTGATGAAAATATTTACATTGCCAAATAGCTTTCATCCTAGTCGATGTTGCTTCAAGAAACTCCTAAAAATCGGTATTCTCCATCTCACTTTATTATTTTTGTAGCCGTGTTTGCTTCACTGCTCTTTTTTTTTTTTTCCGTTTCATTATATGAATACATTGGTGTCTAAACCCTATTTGTTATCTCATATTTTTTATCAGTATTTTTGTTTTGATAAGATGACAAGGAATTAGTTGTTTAGATTTCCATACCATAAGAAAAGATAAATGGACTTAAAATGAACAAACGGGTGGAGTGAAAAATATGCAGAGAATGAACACTGAAGATGAATCGCAACGTTAATAGTTGAGTACTAGTTACACCTGGTTGGAGATAACCACATCAATATGTTGTAGATGAACTGCATGAATTCCAAATTGGCATTAATCTGATGCATGATACAATTTTCTAATGTGAAAAGATCAATGAGTAGAGAGTTATCACAAAGCTTCGATTAGTTTCAAAATGCACCAATACACCCCATGCCCCTCCACTTTTTCCATCTTGTACATTTCCACGACCATTTATCCATAAACTATCTGCAAATAAAACTTTAATTTGATACTAAATCAACAAAATTGAATTTCTGGCCCTACCTTCATCTGACCTAGTTCACTAAAGAAAAAGACAAAGTACAAACTCAAACTTGAATCAGGCAAACAATACAGTAGACTGCTGTGACCTAAATTAAAACATAGTATTATCTTCTCCTAATCGACTTTTGCAATATAGCTTCCATTTAGGGCAGTCTGTTTATTAGTGAGCTTTTAGTCCAGACATGTTAACCCTTGCAAAGCAAGGGGCATCAATGATTTTACTGACTAATTGGAAATAACAAGAATTCAAGAGTAGCCATAGCAGTTTATAATAACTACTATTTCATGACTGATAGATTCTGTGAGAGAAAGACCACATTTTTTTTAATTAAATCCTGCCAAAAATTAGCTTGCTATATTAAAACTCACAGTTTTGGAGCATTTATAACCAATTGAATAAATTCTTTTCATGCTTGTTGCCCACTTCAAGATTCAAGAATTTTCTTCAAATATTTAACATCAGGGATTCAGAAATTGATTTCCCATGCACAGGCTACTTCCCCTTTCTTATTGCCTATCCTACTTATATATGTTCTGCCTTCCTTTGCATATACGTTGACACAACCCATGATGGTAGGAGTCTTCTGATTTGGACCTAAATGCTCATTTCTATTCTTCTTCCATGCAATATTGCATATATTCCAATATCTATCCACTTCTTCTTTGGGTTGTAATTTGTTTAGGCTAGGCCCGTGATATGAATGTTGATAGTTGGATACACTGATAATATTTTTGGAAATTTAACGAGGCTATGATTAGGCTGTTTCATCACTTTATTTTTCATTTTACAAGAAATTTATTATTTTTAAATGTAATAGGATTATTTTTGGTTATCATTTCTGTTAAACAAAGGGTCTAAGATCTCTCATGTCATATGGTCAGACTTTTCCTCTTTTAAATCATTGTAGAGGAGTCTTAAATTTTTTAGAAGGGAAAGGATGTGGAAGGTTGGACTGACTATAACACCTTATTTGGAATAAATAAATTCTATAATTTTTATGAAATTCATTTATAAATTATGATTTGCTATGTTTGGAAATGTAACCAATTATGGATTTGAAATCTCAACCACTAAATCATAGAATTTCTTTCTTTTATTGCAAATTTTATCAATTTTGATAGGATTTGCAAATGAATTTCACATGATGAACGAATCAAAATTTTTGGACAACATTGCCCCATCAACGGCTAATGGATTTTGACCAAAAATAATGTTGTTTATGATATTACTATTATGACAATAAATTATTATTACATGAACAATTATTATAATATATAATTTATACTATATTAATTATAATATATTTATAATATTATGATATGTTATGATATTATAATATCATGATAAATTATGTAATGTAATAACTAATATAATGTATTATTATATAATATTAATATCATTGAATATCATATTAAATATAAAATATCATAATATTAATAATATAATATAATATTATAATAAATTAAATATTATTATAATATTATCAATGATAATTATATAATATCATTAATATTCATATAATTTTAATTTTAATTTATATTAATAATATAGATTATTTATATTATAGTTAATAATATAGTATTATTATATTATTATAATTATAGTTTAGATAATTATTATAATTATTAAATATAATTAAATATAATAATAATTATATTTAATTATATGCCAACTAAATAATTAATAAATCATCATCATTAATTATAATTTAATATAATTATATTTAATGTAATTATATGTGATTGAAGAATATAATTAACATAATAATTCTCAAATTACCATTTCCAACTTACTATTAAATAGGGCAATTTAAGAAAATAGAACATTGAATTCAATTTTCATTTGTCTCAAATATAAGAATCTATTTTGATTCTACAATTTTATATATAGTGGGCCAAACATGCGAATTCATTTACAAATGAATTTCACTGTGAAGTTCATTTCATTTGTAAATGAATTCTACAATGATTTGTGTTGCAAATAGAGCATAAGTTTGTAAGTTGGTGTCATATGTTATAATTTCTTGTTTTTAAGTAAATTAGTGAAGTTAATTATACCAAATTGGTATCCATATGACTTACAATATTGGTTCATCTCAACCAATGCAGAAGAAGCTAGATACCAAAATATATAGGCTGATATATCAAAAGCAAGTTTAACTTCTATTTGACATATTAATTCAATATTTAATAAATTAAAATTTGTATTTATATATTAAAAAGGGAATATTATGGAAAGATATAACTAAGAACTACTTTTATGGGAGTGGCATCATTTTATTTTTATTTTTTTGGTGGGTGGGTGGGTGGGTGGGTGGGGGGGGAGGTTTGCTTATCTTGCTAAATTCCCTGCTTCCACCTCTACCATTCTAGTGGTATCATAATATTATTAAGATAAGGCACTTTTGCCTTATCTTAGCTGTCACTAACCACTGCTAGCCCCATTTGTTCGTTTGATTGGAGAGGAGCGAACCTATTGCTATGGGCACTACAATCGGCATCCATCATGGAGTTGTGATGGTAGCACACTGATATCATCATTGAACCTACTTGAAGAAAGATCCTTTGCCTTGTTTTTTTCTATCGCATTATGTTTTTTTTTTTTTTTTTTTTTTTTTTTTTAAAATTGGTGTTAGAAGTGTCATGCCTCTAAGTTTCTCTTTGTTGGATGTGGGACTTATGAATATAGACCAATGAAGAGCTCCTAGTAGTGGACACGTGTTTAAGTTGGGTTAAGAAATTTGCGTTCGAAACTTATCAACCCACCATTTCAAATACCTAGACCCACATTTTCATTATAGATGGGTCACGTGGAGATAATTTCAGCAGTGTAGTAAATGATATCTTGAGATTGACACCATGATTGATGCCCATATTTTCATTATGCATATGGGGCTCACTTTCAAACATCACTTATGTCCTTCAAAACATTGCTTATCTCCATCTTGCGCTTCATCTTATGGAGGCATAAAATCGATTGCCCGATAGGGATAGAAATGCCGTCCCAAAAGATGTCACTTTTTGTAAAAGTAGCATCTTAGTTGATTTTTACTTGTATTCCCCATTAAAAAAAAGAGGATGAGCATTGGTGTAGTGGTAAGATTGCTTTATTATGACTTAAAGGTCATGGGTCTGAAATATGAAAATAGTTTCTCTACATACATAGGTAAGGCTTCCTACATCAGACACTCTCCAAATCCTACAAGGGCAGGAGCTTCGTACACTGTGCTGCTCCTTTTTTTTTTTAATTCTCTGTGAAAAATGAATTAAAAAAATCCAAGCCATTATATTGATGGTCATATTGATTTATATATTTAGGGTATATAGTTTACATTGGTAGATGATAAGAGGTGAAACCTTATGTACATCATGTGGCTAAGTGCCTAAAATTGATATTACTAAAATGCTGGTTGAGATGAAAACAATGACAACAACCCTAGTCTACAAAATTATGAAATTATGCTATCTTATAATTGTCACTAATTTTTGAACAACTTAAGATGAAGATTGCCAATTGTAAGATCAAGCTTTGTAATTTGCTAGATACTAACTTTACACCATGCTCTCCATGCGGATTGGCAGATCCTATTTTTAGTTATCTCTTTTATCTTAGTCCCTTTTTTTCAATTTATTATATATTTCTATACTTTCATTGTGTCTCTATCTTGTCTTATCATTTGTCAAATCTTTATATTGTACTTGGATAGAGCATTTTCTGTGCATTCAGGTGAAGAACCATGGTTGCCTTCTTAGGGGTCTGTGGCCTTGTGAAATATTTTTGTTTAAAGTTTAAAATTGTATGCAAGCAATAAAACCATCTACGATGTTTAACACATTGAAATATTTATATGATATACCCTCTCATTGAAGAGAGGGAGATGTATCACAATGACTTCCAATGGAGCATTGCTTGTTTGATCGAGTGCACTTTTTGTTAACTTCAGCAGCTCTTTTGGGTTGGTAGGTCATTGCATAAGCCAATTGATTATCTCAAGATGAAGGGTTAACAAAAAAGAAAAGAAAATATTCATTAAAACTTCAAATATAGATTTAAGATTAGGAAAAAGAGGCATCTTTTGTGTTCTCAATACTAATTGTGGGAAGAGTATGCGGAAGCTGGCAAGGCCATGCGGAGGATAATATTGAGAGACAGGGAAGGGCACAGAGGGGGAGGGAGTTATGGCAATTGAGTTACAGAGGACATAAATAAGTAAAGATGGATGAGCCTATTATATAAGGGTAGCTTTTCCAATATTCTTTAGTCAATGAAAATTAGTCTTGAAAATTGTCTATTTTCTACGAGGAAGTATTTCTAGTTTCAAATTGCTGGACTAAGGAATGTCTGGTGTTAACTGTATATAAGATTTAAGATATTTATACATTTGAAATGAAGATGATTGTTATTTTAGCAAGCCATGTCCTGCTGGCTATGAGAATATCCATCTAGACTTGTTATATCTGTATGTCATTAGCCAGTTAAACAGATCTTCACCTGTTGTGCTTATCAAAGGCTACATCATCTTCTAGTACTAGTATTTTCCTTATGCTTTCTAGCAGTTTGCATCCTTTATTTTTTAGGCAATCCTGTCCATTATTCTGATGTTCTGAGACAATTTTTTAATCTCTCTTCTATCTGAGATCTCTGGTCTTTGTATCTCCTCACGTAGACTCGCTAAATATATGGCTATTAGTAAGTAGTGATAAGGACCAATAGCATCACAGATGGCAATGCAGGAGATATGCCACTTACCATTTTACTTAAGGAACACATGGACAAAGTCTTCTATTAAATATGACAGATGGTGTTACCTGCAGTCTGTACTTCTCATTCTCACTTAAATAGCTGATAACATGTTTATTGTAATGTAAAAATGTGGAATAATAAACACCTAAACTTTACAATTACCCTTTTGAAAATTTTCTTTTCCATCATGCCTTTTTAGCAATTGCTCTACAGAACTATTCAGCTTGTGTCATTTATAAGTTATACATCATTGCTCATGAGTACACAATACATACAAAAGGATAAAGAAAAATAATTCATACTAGTTTTGATTTTCTTGAGGAGTGTGCTTTGGGCCTCAAAATAATGATTTTTTTTTTTTTTAATCCAGGAAAAATCTTGAATCATATTTGTTGTTCTGAAAAGTTTTTGCCTTGGTTGCTTGAGCACTTGCCTAGTTGAGGCTGCCTGGCTTAATGTTTTTTGGTTGAATATAGAAGATAAAATTGTTTTCTAGGTTATTATGAAGTTAATACTTTTCATTGACTAGATATGATATATCTTATTTTTTGCATTATATATATATATATATATACATATTTACATTTCTTATTACATTTATGTGTTTCTTGAGTTTAATATCTTTGGGCCTCCTTGATCTACTCCTTGAACTCTGGATGCTCATCTAGGCACTGGCTTCTAGGCAGTCCCTCTCTAACCATCTGCCACCTATAGCCTCTTAAATCATTGGTCAAATTAAATAACCATTTGCTTGCTGATGAACCATCCTAAACTCAAAGAACAGAATAACAGCTTGATAATGGATTAATCTAAACAGGATGACGATGGACAACTTAAGCCTCATAATGGAAACTTTAAACATCATAATTTTTTTTTAGATGCTAATTACTATAAGCACAACAACAATATCCTACAATGATCTCTAGAAGGCTGTAGTGAAAATCGTTCTCTTCCCTCATGCCCATGCTGTTTGCTGAGGATGATCATTAGCTGAAAAGCTATCTCAATGTCATGTCCTAGATATGTATGTAATGGTGGTCCAGGGGCTAATTCATATAGGTGTTCTTCTACTCGTAGTACTGTCTGAATAAGTCCATGTACTGGTAGTAAAGTGGCTTGATACCAGCATCATGACTCGGTGAGTAGCCATAGCATGCCCATGATGTAGTGATATAAGTTGCCCGTATTTTTTTAGATCTTCTAACATTTAAAGTGACCCCCTACCCCTCCCTCCCTATCTCCCCTCTGTATCATTTTCATGCTTCATTTATAGCTTATATTTATACAATTGTTTTTCTTTTTTCCCTTCTTTCTTTGTTAGACTCTTATATTGAAGACTTTTTAGATATATATAGTATTTTCCAAATTTACCAGCCAAAAAGTTGGTCCTTATAAATTAAAAATTATTAATCTTACTGTGTTTTTGTTGTTAGTGCTGCCCCTATTCTCTATTAATTTGTGATGATAGCAGATCCACGAAATGAACGCTTAACTCATGGAACCTTCAACCGGTCCTCGAGTTTTTTTAAGCTGGCAACAGTGTTAAATCAACTTCCATCTGCTTGCAAATTACTTTGGGAGTACAAAATCATGTCTCAAATCTGCCTGACCAAAACAATATTAGAGTGTTGACTTGTGGTGGTTTGTACCATAATTGATGGACGCCGGTCATTTCTTTCCAAGTCTGGTGGAGAAATAAGCTTGTCAACTTTGTTCTTTGTTAAATAGGAAAAATTCCCTGTTCTCTGTCAATAACTTAAGAGCATGATTTTGCAACTTTTTTTTTTTTTCAATTTTTTAACTATCACCCAGAAATCTCTTTGAAACACTAAATATTGACGGAAGAACAGCTGCTACATGACACTATCATTTGATCTTGTACCATCAGCTTGATTGGATGCGTCTGTAGCTGTTTGTTGCATGAGTAAACTAAATATGCTCGACTGTAGGTTATTTTAAGAAAAAATAATAGTTAGATATTTATCAGATGATTTTTTAAAAAATCATTTTATATCATCGCTGGTCAGATGCCATTTGTTTAATATCTGGTTGAGCTTGTGCTGTTGTTAATAAATCAAAGTTGCACATGATCTTTGGCTCAATAGGCTGAGTCCAACTAAAGCTTTGGGTTCATGAATCAAAGCTGAGTCCTCTATGATACATAGCACAACTTGCTCTGGCAGTGTCTATAGGAAAATGACTTGGATAGGATTGTATTCCAAATTGGGTTGTCCACCACACTAGTTGTAAGTCTTTTGGGTTCCGTTGAATCTTTACAAATTGGGCAGAGGTAACAAATGGTCAGACAACATGGTGGTACATCCAGGAAAGTTAGCAGATGGGTTAGTGTTTACATGACAGGCAAATGCAGGTTAGTGTCCTTAAAGGAAGCGTATTACCAAATTATATATATTCAGAGTGATTGGTTAGCCATATTTACCAAGTTGTTCTAATTGGAAGTACTTGCGTCAAACTTGTCCCCCAAGATTGTTGGTAGTGTATTTTTCTGTTCTATATGAATTTCCGACATGCAAGGTCGGTTGGGCAACTTGGTGCACGTCACTTTTGTTAGGGATGCCAATATCATGTGCAGATCACAGAAGCCAAGCTGGAGGATAAGAGTAGCGGCTTTTTCAGATATATTCAGGGAATGATAAAAATGCATCAAGCAGCTTTCAATACCCAAGTACAACGTGCATCCTTCTTCTAATAATCAAGGTACTTAAAAAAAAAAAAAACAACTCTCTTGCTAAGAGGCCAGGCCTTGTTGCAAAATCTCGACATTGGGTAAAGATTTAGAAACAATCTGCTCGACAAGTCGCACAACACCATTGAATAGAAGGCCTGCACTGCAGAGGGATTTGGATGCTACTCGATGCAACTAGCTTTCCTTGTGACCAGAGCTGCTCCTTGCATCGTTACGGTGGTAAAGTTGGCTACGAACATCATATAATATTATAATAAATATTATTATAGTATCTTATTTCAAGTGACAGAATTATATATATATATATATGCATACAATATTTATTGTATTTATATTATTATAATTATATTATATAGCTATTATATTTTAATATTAAATATTATAATTCTTGTTATTCTGAGAACCAATATCAATCTAATCACTTTTCTATGAATATGGTTGTACATTTTTAAGTGATTTTTTTTTTAAAAAAAAAAAAACCTCGAAGCACTTCCAATAAATTTAGGACATCACATGTGCTTCATCAATTCTCCACCATCCTTAAGTATTCAATTAGTCAATAATTATATCATACATTCTTTTTATTACACATAATTAAGACAAATTTTTGTTGTTGGACATCAGATATGTGTTTAAAAAAAAAAAAAAAAAAAAAGGGTTCTATCGTATAACCTGTTCAATTGATCTAGAACCGATTGGCATGATCCATTCTCGCCTTGACCTCTGCCATCTTTGAGAGGGCATATCTCAACTTTAAATGCTTATGAAGCATTCTCTCTCCTTCTCTCTTCTCTTTTAACAGATAATGCTCTAGCATGCTTGAGCTGCCCAGCTCCATTCCGTTTGGATTGCAAATGTCAAGTGACATCCACAATAGCCAATCACAGCAACAATATAAAATCAATGACTTAAAGATCTTCTTTTTTCCCATTTTCAATACTGAGAAGATGAAAGTCTCATTTAAACAATTGTCCATGGAAGTCATCACAGCAGAGAAACAGCAGGATCACCTCAGCATGAAAGCAAAAAGGTGGCCTTTAACATCTCAGATGTGATGTTCAGGGGCTCCCACAAGCTTACTAGCTCACAGGAATCACAAAGAACTTTGAATAAATGTCATGGCTGGGATGTTTTGCTTTATAAGCACATCTTATCGTCAGGCAAAAAAAAAATAATATCGACAGAGCATCTCCAGGTTCAGAAATGCTGGCAAAGAACTTGTAATCCCTCGGGAGAGGCAGCATCTTACCTGACTGACAGCTTTTCCTTCTATTTTCTCTTCTCCCCACCAATAGAGAGGAGTTCAAAGCTACGAAGGGGAGGCTCACGAGACCCTCTCAGAGCTGCAATTCGAGAAATAGATGATGATCTAGTTTCAACCCCAGGCTGAAGAACTCTATGGGCACTTGATGGGCGGCTGCTGCTGCTGCTTGAAAGCAGCCGGCTTGTTCGGCTGCGTTGCTGCTCATTGGGCTCAAGGGACGAACTTGCCCGGCTGCCTGAAAAAACAGCCCTCTTTGATGTGCTGCCATTACGAGAAGATGGTCGATTTTTTTCTGTTTCCTGAACCTACGATACATGCATGAAATAAGAGACCTATTTATGATATAACAGCAGATTAGAAGCATTGCAAGAACAAACATCAAGATTCTTTTTTTTCCTTTTTTTTTTTTTTTTTTTTTTAAGTTAAAGTTATATGATGGGGAAACATAGTATACATCCAGGTGATAACTAGCACAGGATTTTTTTTTTTTTTTCTTGCCCCATTACCCTTTTGTGCATGTGGCAAATAACCGGACAGGTGGGCCTATGGTGCCTAACCTTGTGTCTTGCATGTTATACTTATTTAGGAAACTTAATATTAAATTTGCAAAGGGAACTTGTGCCGATCATCAAAATAGCTTAAGATATCACTGTATATTCAATAATAATAATAATAATAATAATAATAATAAAATACAATGTTTCACAAACCATCCCTCAGATAAATTCTTAACCTCTTTGAAATGGTGCCAAATTCACAGCCTAGGCAACTTATTGACAAAGAGAGCTATGCTAGTTAAGCCAGGCAGCTAGCTGGATGTTAGATAAGTTTAGGCATCCACAAAGCCATCCCAGACCTGCTGTCAGCCCTGAAAAAGCTATTGCTGAGAAAACGTTTGAAAGGTAATGCAGAGCTCATACTCGGAAGAAACAGAAGTCCAAACTGGGTTATCTGGGCCCAGAGTGTCTGGAAGTTAGGTTTCATTCATTACCCAGATCAATTACTTGCATTCCAATAATAAATGGAACAGAAAGCTTTCCAGACAGGTTCAGGACATGTCGACTTAATTGAGAATATCAAAAGTGGAATGATTCTGGTAGTTGATTGATCCACTTGTCCTAAACATGGAAAGCCTATCAACTGTTGATTGCAGATTTCAATAGCAAATGCCAATTTTTTTCAAAAGAGTGTTTTAAAAAAGAAAGTTGAACGTACTTTTGGTCACACATTATACAGCTTTATAATAGTAAAATGTGATTAACATATATAACTGGGAATATTTTAAATTTTAAAACATTTCATGTAGTTTTGGAGAGTCAGTTCTCACTTTAGATGGTGAGTTATTATGAGGCGTATGGCACTTGGTTTACTAATAGGGTTGAAAATGGATCATATATGAATAGAATATTAATATATCTATATCCATTTTTGTTTGAGAAACGTAAATGCCAATATGGATATGAGCTGATACAAAAAAAATCATATTTACATTTATTTTTAATGGATATATATACAAATCAGATATTGAAAGTATTGATATAAATATGAATAGTTAAACTTTATAACAACTAAATCAAATATATCACTAAGTGGAAGGTAATATGAGTCACTTATGATCATTTATTTTCCTTAAAAAACTATAACCATCATGCATGGATGACAAATAAATCCGGATATTCAGATATAGATGGGATAGAAATTCATACTCATATTTTGATGAATCCCAAAAAGGACATGGATATTAGTTAGATGTTCAAATTTGTATCTATATCCAGATATAATTAGATACGAAAAAAGATTGATTCTACTTTTACCCCCCTTTTTACAGCATATGCACACAAAAAAAAAAAAAAAAAAAACAAGTATAACAAGTCAGGATAACTTACTGCCTCCTTTGCAAACATAGGCGCATCATCTGTTGTTCTATGCTTGGAGCGGTCACCATGACCAGAACCTGAAGCATTTCTTCTAGCTAATGCTTCAACTGCGCCTGAGAATCTATCACGAATTTCTTGACCCACTAAGAAAGAAAGCAAGTAATTCAATCTGTCAATCGCTGATCGATACATAATGGAAGTAATTATGGCCTGACAACTTCACCATAAAAAGAAACAAACCTGTTGTTCTTTCTGCCCTCTCCAAAGATGGCCCAACTGCACCGCTTATTCTTCCAATTGGTTGCTGGAAAGAGAGAGAACCAAAATATAAACATGAGAAAATCGGGAAGAAAAAAATGCCACGGTGATAAGAAAATGAACAATGCATACCCGAACTCGAGGATTGGAACCAATCTGAGGATATTTCAATATGGTCCAGTCGAAAACATGATCTAATTGATAACCTGCAATGATATTTCAGTCAATACGTAGAAGGCATGAAAGACTTCAACGGTTTTAAACCTGATAGGATGTCCTTCGTAAGAAAAAAAAAAAAAAAATTACGGCTTAAATACTAGAAGGCATCAAGGAAGGTCAGAAAAAGTAAGGCCTGAAACAACCTTCTCGAATAAAGACGTCATGAAAAAGCCTCTTCAAATATGAGTAATCTGGCTTGTCATCAAACCGCAATGATCGGCAATAGTGAAAGTAAGATATAAATTCTGATGGATATGATTTGCATAGAGCCTGTTAAAATGATAATAAAAAGAGAACACAAGCTTAATTTTTTTGTGTTGAAAACAGAAAAGAGGCCAGTAAAAGAGGGCTTTAGTACCTCTACTGGGGTAAGCATTTTCTTTTCACTAATTTTGTCATACTTCTGCTTTTTAGTGCCAGCTTTCAGACCCTGCCAAGGAAGGCTGATGCGAAGCAAAATAACCAGTTAAAAGTTGAACAATACAGATGCAACACAATCATTTAAGTGTTCTACTAAGTGAAGTAAAAATAAACAGAAGTAGTGGAGTTGGATCAATTTCAACCTTCCTCTTAGGAAATACATAAGCACATAGCCAAGAGATTCTAAATCATCTCTCCGGCTTTGCTCTGCATGCAGACATAACATACCAATAAGAGAGCAGAAGTTCAATTCTCTAGGAATATAAAGATTCTTTGCCAAATATCACTAATTAAGGTGTGGCAAACTCACCGATTCCCAGGTGAGTGTTAACACTTGCATACCGTGCTGTTCCTGTGAGGTTTTTGTTCTCCCTGTAAATTCAATTCATGGATCTTCAGTTAAAGTAACCAAGATGCAAGCACTTTCAGTCCAAAATAGTAGCACTACTTTTTTCAAAAAAAAGGAAAAACACACGGCACCTAAAGAAAAGGTAAATGGGATGTCCATGTTAAAGACAAGGTGATTTTGATTTGTTATGGCTCTCACTAGAAGTCAGCTGGGGACTAATCTCATAAATGGTGGTTATCCCTGCCCCTAAAAATTTAGGCTGCCACCAAGGCTGAAGACTCCAGAAAATTGTTTATCAGCCACTTGGTTGAGTGAACTTCGTTTGTGACGTACCCATTGATGCACCATGTTTCTTTTTTTTTTTTTTAAAAAAAAAAAAGGAAAAACACAGCACAGTCTGAAAATAAAAGGTACATGGGACATGCATGTCAAAGCCAAGGTGAATTCGATTTGTTATTGGTTTTCATTAGTAGTCAGCTACAGACTAATCTTGCAAATGGTGGTTACCCCTGCCCTTAAAAATTTAGGCTGCCACCAAGGCTGAAGACTCCAGAAAACAAGAAAATTGCTTATCAGCCAGTTGGTCGAGTGAATTCTGTTTGTTATGTGCCCATTAAAGCACTATTTTTCCTAACTGATGCCATTACTCTGAAAGCAGCCTATGTGGCTGCATAGGTTTATCTGGTAAATTTCCTAAGCATTATTCCCAGCAAGCCCCAAATGTGGCCAGACTGCACAGCATTAGCTATCAGATCTTGCACAGAATCACTACGGCCAGCATATACGGACAGGGCAATAGTACGTTAGGTAAAAATATAGGCTAGATGGGGCTTGGTGGGCCTAGTTCAGTATGGGCAGGGTGGGGCCGGTGGTCATCAAAAGTCACCCTTCATTCTTAAACATTTCATCTGACAATCCTGAACAAATGATGGAAAGAAATGGAGGAGAGAGCTCATGTGACAGCAAACATTCTTCATTATATACTACAGACTTCAAAGATAGTGTCTGGAACTACATTCCTTCAATAAGGTCTCATCTCCTTCTGTTCAACTTTGATGCAAACATTCTTCATTATATACTACAGACTTCAAAGATAGTGTCTGGAACTACATTCCTTCAATAAGGTCTCATCTCCTTCTGTTCAACTTTGATGCATTGCACCTGCATGGTTGGCTAATATGCTACACTTTTCTTATTTCACTGCTAGAAGTCATGAGGGAGAAAATGAGAACCAGTCCTTAAATTGTAATCAGTTTAACATCCAACTTAGGTGAACAAAACAAAACAACGCCACGGAATGAAAAATAGAATCACATAGCATGCAGGCAAGAAACGATTTTATTTGACAGTACCACATAAGAATCAATGTATAATTCACCTGTAAGGTATGTGCTTATGAGTTTGGAGGTCTCTATATTTCTTTGACAGGCCATAATCAATGACATAAACCTGTTGTGAAGAGCAAATGTAAAATTAAGGGAAAAGGTTCAACAGATCTCAAGCAGCTTATGACTGTATTTGCCCTATTATGATATTATGCTATTTATCCCAAAAAAAATGCAGATGTATCCAATTATGCTAGTAACTACCGCTGCTGACAACTGTAGAATCATACAAAATAAGGCATTCATACAAGTAAAAATAAAAAAGATCCATGAATGCTTACATATCTCACATGAAAAAAATTGGTGTATATATACAAACTAATGCATAGTTTGGCAACTCATGGTTTAACACTGCTCGCCATGACATTTATCACACATCTCTCCTGCATGTTATCAGATCTAAAAAGAAAAGAAAATTTCATAAATTCTGACATTCCATATCAATGCATAGTTCTTATATGTGAAATGCCAGTTTAAGATGTCAAAGTTGAACAAAGAGTATCGGTTCAACGAATAATATTTATTTATATGATCTATCATGCTACAATCTCTCTGTGAATACATGCCCAAAAAGCCACCATGATGACATCCATTTCCATAAAAAAACCCATGACACCAGAATTTTCATTCAAAGAACAATCAATGTCAAAAGAAGAAGAAAAAAAAAAAAAACCGTGCATCTATGTGCTTGAGATGGGGCACCAAAATACCAATCCATGTACATCACCATGCTTAGAGAAAGCGAGAAGTAAACTGCACACAGCACATCAAGAATATGTATTGCAAGGCCCAAATGTATCAAAAATTCAATATGAGCATTCAAATTCCTAGGGTTCGCAAAACTCCCTCATATTGCAGTAAATTAACATACATCGGACACACCCAACAAAAGCTATGGCCGTGCCTTTGTACAAAGAGTCATTCTTGTGTTGATTTAAGAATGCCAAGAATGACTACACATACAACCAACTAAATGGTGACTTGAAGATTGTGATTCAAAACAAGAATAGCAGGAATGCAGATCCTTTTTCTGAAAAAGGATATCCTGAAGCCTATTTCTCAAGCCAATAATTATATGGCTATCATATGATATTGATCACTATGATGATGTCTGGATTAATCATGAAGTCATTTTACCTAGTTCAGGGCGAAACTTAAAGCATAACTTCAATCCCGTCCAGTATCCAAGCTTAACTATTGCCAAAATTTAGCTAAAGCTCATTAGTTCAAGTATTTATCAACAGACAATGAGTAATATTAAATTTTGCTATTGAATGTACAGATAGTTGTTTATTAATTAGTTAAGATCACCAAATACTACTTGAAGCAACCGACCAAACAAGAAAAATGGTTGAAAAGGAAGACATGCTGGTCGCCAAATGCACCCTTTTAGGAGTTGATAGGAGCAACTGTGTTTACCTTGCAATTGAGGATGTTTATAGTCAGTTTGCTATGTTTGGGTGGTGTAGAATGGCTCAAGGTCATTGGCCAATTAAGAAAAAAATTTATCTACCACCTTGTAAAGAAAATGACCACATGCAACAGCATTCAAACAAGCATGATTCTTAGCTGTTGATCGTGGATTTTTGATAAGTCATTGGCATGTGGACATATCAAAATAAACTATTTTACACATTCACACTGAAGAGAAATGGGTGATAGATCACAGCAATGGCCAAGAAGTGAAGGGTACAGGATTTTCCTTTTTTTTTTTTTTTTTCCGGAGTGATCAATAGAACCTTTTAGGCTAACTTTGTCCATTGAACCATGTTGAACCAATTTGCTCCTTAGATTATGCTGGACAAAAAGTCAAGTTAGATCATGATCAAGGTCTAGGGATTGCCCATTTATTAGAATGAGTCAACTGGAAGCCAGCCACTGAATGAGGGCGCAACTTGCTCAAAAATTAATAAAAGAGAATGCAGATGGTGGCTATGGCTAAGAACACTATTCAAGGTCCTTTCTTATTTCTTTTTAATCAAATGATCAAAACTATTATTCTTTGTAGAGAAAACAAATATAAAGTAGTTCTGACCTTACAAGGACAGATACAGCATATATCTTGGCCAGCTATGTTTCTTCATTTACAATTTAAGTTCTTTGAGCTCAAACTAAGGAATCATCCAATAAAGCACTGGCCCAAAGTTAAAAAGAAAACCCTGTATAACTACAATTTCTTAGGAGATGCAGAAGTTTTCCTTAAAAAATCCGACCATGCCAGGACTTCCATCCATGCATTCACAAAATGCTCCTAGCAGTCTAAGATTTTTCCCATTCTGGCCTCTACACATGATAATCAGTCCAAAGACCAACCAATGTCAGTTGATATTGCAGAAACAATCAAACTGGACATGTAAAAACCAGTACCAAGGCATTTATGTAGAGACATAAAGGACATTACTACATAACAAATGAAAATTTGCTGTTTAACAACATTAATCTATAATCAAATAGTATGAATCAAAATCTTAGCACTAATTTATTCATAAAAATATACAAGTTTTGTTACACCATCAGACAAACAAATGCAATTCATATTCTTGTTTACAAAGTAGAGACAGTGTAAGATGGTAAAAGAAAAGCCTGTATAACTGCAATTTCTTAGGACATGCAGAAGTTTTCCTTAAAAAATCCGACTATACCACGACTTCCATCCATGCATTCACAAAATGCTCCTAGCAATCTAAGATTTTTTCCCATTCTGGCCTTCACACATGATAATCAGTCCAAAGACCAACCAATGTCAGTTGATATTGCAGAAACAATTGAACTGGACATGTAAAAACCAGTACCAAGGCATTTATGTAGAGACATAAAGGACATTACTGCATAACAAATGAAAATTTGCTGTTTAACAACATCAATTAATAATCAAATGGAATGAATCAAAATCTTTGCACTAATTTATTCATTAAAAAAATACAGGTTTTGTTACACCATCAGACAAACAAATGCAATTCGTACTCTTTTTTAGATAGCAGAGATACTGTAAGATGATAATGTACCTGATTTGCTTTACGACCTAGGCCCATAAGAAAGTTATCTGGTTTTACATCACGGTGGAGAAAACCCCTTGAATGCATATACTCAACTCGGTTAATCTACAATGAACAATTGATGCCATTACTCTACCATCACTGATAAGCATACATTGTTTAAAAGGCAGAAATACAAAATAAGTTCATCATTAGTCTTTTGTGATGGGATCGCCAGTTCAATTATGAACTGAAAATGAAAAAAGCAGAAGCATGATGTACTTACTAACTGATCGGCGAGCATGAGAACTGTTTTTAATGAGAATTTTCGGTTGCAGTAGTTAAATAAGTCTTCCAAGCTAGGCCCTAAAAGATCAATAACCATGACGTTGTATTCTCCCTCCACACCAAACCACTTTAGGTGGGGGATCCCAGCTAAATATGCCCAAGCACACCAACAGGACAAAAAAAGAAAAAGGAAAAGGAAAAAGAAAAAAGAAAAAAAATCAGTAACTTTTACTACAAAGGCAAACTGATTACACTTATAGATTGACCACTTACCTCCTCCCTGGAGAAGGATATACAGCTTCGACTCATAATGAAGTTGAGGATGCTTGGTCTTCACTGATTCCTGAAGAATTTAGTTAAAAGTGGCAAGGAAGAGAGTGAATGATTCTAATAATAAAGCACATATAGAGTAGAAGCCAGAGCAAATTAACATGCAAAGTGAGTAAAGGACTCATCAGATTGTTAATTGACTGAAATAGACAGGCAAGAAGAGTAAGTATCACAACAAACTTTCACAAGTAAACATATATCAAAACCTTTAGATGTAAAATAATGTCTGCTGATATAAAGGCAGTGCATATGTAACTGGGTGCTGGATGTCAGTGCATGTGTAACTGGGTGCTGAATGTAAAAACGACCAAACATCAAAGCACACACATGGGAATGATAAAGTTTTAAAGAAAAACACAACATCAAGAACAAAAGAGCCTTAATCCTAATCTAGTTGGGGATAGAGTGGAAAAACATTACATCAGGTCCTGAGAATCATCATGTATGAAAGGGTTACAATGGGCTACATGACATTGCCCCAGCAACTCTAACTGCAATCCCAAACACTGTTATCACTATAGCGTAGGAAATCTGCAATCTCAGTAACCGTAGCTGTGCTGGCACTACCAATTTAACTTTACCAAAGAACAAAAGGTTTGTGATTACGTCAATTAATTAACACCAAGACCAACAACAAACCACAAAATTTTAGAGAAAAATCAAACAGATATCTCCAGAAAAAATATACATAGAAATAATTTCATCTTCACTATTGCAAAAGAACATACCAACAGTACATACCAGTTTTATGGCCACTTCTTCTCCACTTTGTACGTTAACACCTAAGCACCATCAATTCACCAAGATGTAGAAAAAATCAAAACACCGCCAGAAACAAAGATCCTGGCATTGAAAAGAAACCAAAACATTAATCAAAGTCGGATAAAAGAATCACGTGTCTCACCAAGATGTAGCTCGCCAAAAGATCCACTGCCGATTTTCCTCCCGAGCTTAAATTTTCCTCCAACCACACGCTCCATGAGTAAAGATCCGATCAAGAAATTCACCAAAAAAAAAAAATCAACTGCTAACGGACCACCCTCTCAGATGAAACCGTAGATTGCTAACACTGATCCCAACACCAAAACAAGATGAGCTGATCCCCAATCAGGAGAAATCTATATTCACCTAAAAATAAGAAGAGCTCTACGAACCTCGACTCTCAACTATTGTAGATCCCACCGACCTACATTACAAGTAATCGTCTCGATTCCACTCCGATCGACAGACGCGAGCAATCACGATTCCAACGCTTCCCAACTCAAAGAATTCCGACATCCACCGCCACAATCTAATCCCTCGATCTCCCGTCCCGAAAGGAACAACTTCCAGAGACGGAAAACCCTAAGAATAAATCCCAGCCGCCGCCGCCGCCGCAGTGAACCAATAGCCCTCCCTCGACAAACCCGAATAGCTGAATCCAAAGCGGGATTCACACCCTATAATCTCCGCCAACACGAAAAATCCGAACCCGAAACTTAGTTCTTGACGCAAAGATCGCCGTCGCCTCGAGAAGGCTCAGATGAACCAGAACGGGGAGAAATCGGTTCATGCGATCTAAGAAACCGATCGAATCCCCGAATTCGAACAAGAAAGGAAGAGGGGTTGCGGATCCGGAGAACAAAAAAAACTTGACCAAAATCTTCGTAAAATTGTCCCAAGACGAGCGAGAACAGGAGCAGGAAGGAGGGGGATGATATCCGAAAATCTGGGATTTTTTTTTTTTTTTTTTTGTTATTTGTTATTTGTTTACGACGAACCGCATTATTGAAGGGCACACCTATATATTTATATCTAATCCAATTAATTAGTTAATAACAAATAAATAAAATATAATATAATGGAGGAAAACGAAAGGGTGAGGCGCTGCCAGCAGACACGGTTCAGCCCCCGTGGACTCCAGTAGAGTAGGATGGCGCATAAAAAATACATGCGATAGACTAAGATCGTCCTTCCATTTGACATCCCTGGAAGAAGTCGACGGTGGATGCAGTAGCGCGCCTTATAAATGTTTATGCGGATACCGCTCCGTTTGGCCTGAGAACTACTGGATTTTGCTCCAACTTGTTCTGGTGTCTCGCGGGACGGACGTTGCTTCTGTCTCTCTCTCTCTCTGGCCAGAAGAAATCGTTGCCGTTAATCGGTGAGCCGCTTTTGTCCAGGCTTCTACATGTACGGTTCATGATCAAGGCTGTCAGCATTAAAATCAATCACGGACGTTGGAAGCGCGCCATCGGAGGAGGGGGATGCTCTGGATCGACGGCTGAGACTTATGGATTCGGAATGCATTCCTCCCCCCGAACTCGTTCTCCCGGGGTACATATATAAAATAAGAATGTGAAAATATCAAACTTTACCGATGATGGTGTTCCACACCAAGAGCGACTGACTGTCGGCACCAAAGCTTTCGAGACGTTTCAAATTGCGGCAACCGACCCGCGCTCCATTGACAGCGGCACTACGTGGCCATCGCTGATTGACTAGATACATGGGACAGCTGGATACCACGAGCGAATCGACCATTCTAAGAGAGCCACGTCATTGGCCGTTCCGAGAGGAGAACAATTTTCGTTTTCGAAAACAATTTTCTTTCTTTTTTTTTTTTCTGTCTTCTGATTTCCAGAAAATATAATTGAGAAATAAAAAAAAAAATTTAATAATGGAACCTAAGTTTTTCGTTTCCAATTAAATGCTCCGCGCTGATCCACCAGCCGCGTTATGAATGCGCGACGCGGAAGAGAGTAATGTGGGACGTGCCAGATGATACGCAAAAGATTACAGGAGGACTACTGTTTGACAGGGAACAGGTGTCTTGTCGCGACGCAGAGAAAACGGACGCACGTGACCTGGCCCTAAACTATATGGGTGACAGAGGGGGGACCATGCAGAGAGAGAGAGAGAGAGATCGGTGACGAGATCCGAACATCAAAATCGATGGTGAGCCAGCGCGTGACGACGGACCGGCACGGCGGCACGTGTATCTAATCTTATGCGCGCGGTCGCACGAGGCCCGTCCTCCAAAGGGGCCTGGTATCTCGGTCCCAGGTCGGCAAATGACGGTGGGCATTGGCGAGATTCCGAGTGGGCGAGTGATTTATTGGACTGTTAATGGGCCGAGTCGAGCGCCGAGGAGTTAGCCTCGACTGACACAACCCGGAGTTTCCGTTCCCGCTTGCCTCTTTGTCCTCATCTTTCGCACTTCCACGCATCGGCTTGTCGCAGGTAATATTTTAATCGAGATGAATTTTTTTTTCCCCTCCATCCTGCATAGGGCTGCAAATCAATCAGACGAATGAGACTATACTTTATGCTAAACCGTTCTAGTTTTATATTTAAATTTTAATTTTGTATCCATATTTAAGATCGAGAGATAAGTTCAAAAAAAAAAAATTTGAATCCAACAAACTATTTAAATTTATTCGGATTCAACTTAAAATATTATATTTAATTTAAGCATCTAATTTTTTTTTATTACTAAAATTTAGTAATTGATAATCAAACATATATTTATTAAAAAAATTGAATAATATATAAAAAATTAATTTAAATTTAAATTTATTTAAAAACTTTTAATTCTATTAAAGTAAATAATTATCCTTATGTTTGTAAATTATGATATTTAAAATATTTATTAATATACTTAAGGCATTATAAATAAGAATCTATCAAAATATAAAATAAAAAATAAATATTTAGATATAATTAGAGTTTAGAGTTCATAGAATGAATTTATAAAGATAATTGGAGTAGAGGAGAATAAGATTTATATAATTAAGTTTTATGGATCGAAATAAATCGTATTTGAATTGGATCAAAAAATACAAAATTTCGACCTAATTTGAAATTTAAATCATATATAATTTTTAAACCCGATACAACCCATGGGTCTCTAATTATGAATCATATTGTGCCTAATTAGGTTGGGATCGAATTAGGTCTTAGATCAATTCAACCCATTTGTAGTCTTAATCCTGCGCCTCAAATATTCGAGTTAACTTACAATTAGGAATAGACATAGCTAGGCCATGCCGAGTTTGAGTCCGGACTGGGTTGAGAGTCCATAAGGCAACCTGGGGCATTGGATTGGGCCGGCTTCGAACTGAGGTCAAGTATGGCTAACTCGAGTCCAACTGGTGGGAATCTTCTGGGGCTGGGACTAAGGCGCATGCTTTCTTGCTAGAAGAATCCAAGTCCATACCCACACCTACTTGCCATCGTTGGAGGGTTGCAAAGGTTCAGGTTTTGGCTTGCTCATCAGACAAGGCCCGGTTTCTCACTTGAGTTTGAACCATTTTAATTAAATGGCACCGATTCGGTTAGTTTTAACAGAGCTTAGGATTTCTTATTTTCCATGCGTTAGCTTGGCATGTAGGATAAACGTAGGCAACATCTCAACAACCCATCATCATAGAGGACGGACTCCTGGATCTATTGATGGTCCGTATTGCTAATATTTAGAGTCAAAATTCAAGCTATTAGAGAAACTATAATTTCTTTGAGAACAAGATTTGAACATGGTTAATATCTGCGGTCACCCTGGAAGTCAGTGGACACCAAGTCGTCCTCAGTGTAACCCAAGATACCCTTGAGCTTGAGCCTTCCCTCAGGCTCTGCCCTGTGATGCATAAAACGAAACAAAATAAACCCAGAAGGCCTCTGCGTTGGTTAGAGGATACCAACAAGAAACCACGGTTGGCTGCTGCCACATGAACAAGGAAGGGTTAAAAAAGAAGAAACCCAGATGAATAGCAAATGTACCATTAAGCGTAGTGCATCAGCCAGTTAATGGTATCTAATTTGAATTGACGCATAAATAGCGTCAACCAGACTGAAGGGTACATGAGGTCATAGAATTTATCAAATAGAACAATGGATGGTGTGAATTAATTTGCTGTCAACTGTAAGACTTACTTTATAACAGCCTTAAGGTGACCGACTTCTCAAGCCCGACAGTGAGATCAACGACAGACACATCCACGGTTGGAACACGGAAAGCCAAACCAGTCAACCTTCCATTCAAGGCAGGGAGAACTTTTCCAGCAGCCTGTGTGAACAACGAAACAGCATTACCATTATATCATCCAGATGTCAATTATATTTCGGGTCTAAGATTTTACATATTTTCACTAGTAGTGCATCAGGGTGATGGTGTAAGATTCTATGGTTCACATGAGCCATCATTTCAACATGCCTAACATTCCATTGAATATATTAGCACCTTCCGCAATAAACATTACTACCTCTCACTGTTTAAAGTGAAGGGGAAAAATAACAAACAAATCAACCAAAAGTGGAAATGCATTCATCAGTTTAAACCCGACAATATTATAACCAAAAGTGAAACTTGGGTTATAATCTTGAGTTATAATATAATATCTAATGAATAACCTTAGTTTAAAAAATTTTTTGAAAAGATTAAGTTTACCTACGCAAGTTTTTAAGACTACGCAGTAGATGAGCTTCTCTCTATCAAGAACTTTTCATCATCTCATCTATTACAATGATTCACATGCATTGCCAAGCTCCTTTGCGTCCTCTCTCTCTCTCTCTCTCTCTCTCTCTCTCTCTCTATATATATATATATAGTGCTAATGCATCAATAGATAAGAGATATTCTTATCCGAAGCATCAGTTAAGGTACCTTCACCAACCTTAGTCCACTAGTCTCCAAATGATCGATCGAATTTTGCCTACCAAAGAAATAGGATTCCAAATCAAGAGGAGGCCGCATTAATTATCAGGGGAAATTAACAAGCTAAAGCTGCTATCGGGGTGGACGGGATGTCCATGCCGACGCCGTGTACAATCCGGTATCCTTCCACCCAAGCCTAAGGGTACCCTCTCCTTGAAGGATGGTGTACCCTAATGAAGGTGGGAACATGTTAAGGATGAGCTGAGCCTGTGCCATAGAGTTGCCACTCATGGGCAACTGCACGAACCCTCGGCGAGCTAGCTCCATGCTCCAACTCACAAACTTCTCCTCCCCGCTTCGAGCCGGGCCTCCGATGGCCAGTATATTGTTGATCTCCCTCGACAGGAGCCCGTGCTCCACCCGGTACCGGCTCGGGTCATCGAACGGCAGCGACATGCCCAAGGAATCGAAGACCGTGGAGTAGTAGTGGAGTGACCCCACGAACCGATCCAGGAACGAGCCGGTGTGCGCCATCTCTTGCTCCACCAAGGTGATCACCCTCGGCGACAGCAGTTGCAACAGCCTCATGGTGTTGTTGTCAGGCCCGGTGGCATCGTACAATGCGTGCTGCAGCCAGTGGACGGCCACAGCCTCCCCCCTCCGGCTCGGGACCATGGATGGGTCCACATCTCCGGCCCGCTTCGCGATCGGGAGGAATTCGAACGACATCCCGAGCCTCCTGGCGAAGTTGGAGAGCTGCTTGCCGGTCTCCTCGAGCGCGGCCATTGATGCACCGAACCCGGTCATCTTCACGTGCGGCGGCCCATCGGCCCTCGTTGCAAGGATGTGGAAGAGGGCAGGCCATTGGAGGCCCTGCATGATGTCGAGATCAACGATGTGGACCCTCTCTTTCTCGTGAAAGGCCTCTAGAATGGCCTGGTTGGCTGTGAAGTGTGCAAATTTGATGAAGGGGGAGATGTTGTTGAAGGCCTGGAAGGCGGCGAGGAGGCTCTTGTGGGGGACTAAAGGGGAGCAGAACCCCAGCCACGAGTTCATGACCCTGGAGGCCATGGCCTTGGTGAAGTAGGCCACGACTCTCTCGGCGCAGGACGGCGAGTATGGGGAAGCCATTTGGGTTAGCTCGAGCAGCATCCTATTGGCCTCAGCCAAGTTTTCCACGGATACGGCTACTGCACACTCTAACAGAAGCGTTATCATGCTCAACCCGTGATCATCCGTTCCGGCTGAGTTTTTGCCGCCTGCATTATTCTCGGCACTGCAATCGCCGATCTCGTATTCTCTTCCTGGGGCCTTTCTGGGCCTGCACTCGTCCGTTGGGGTTGTGGAGTTATCTGCGGGCGGAACGGTATCCATTGAGAAGCCATCGGCGCCGGGGGAGGCTTCGGAGAGCTGCCTTACGACTTGCTCCATGAATTCCGAGAGGCCAGTGCCGGTGCAACGGCCATCGGGCACCGGCGGGGGATTGGAGACGGGATGGGATAACGGGAACCCGACTTGGGTGCAGTCCCAGGTCTCACTGGGTTGGATCAAGTCAAGAGCACCATGAACCTCGAAGTCTCCTTTCATCATGGTGTTGGATGTTGGAGACTTCGCATGGGAGTAAAGAGGGAAGGGAGAGGGAGGGGGGGAAGAAAAGAGGATTAGGGTGGGTGTATATAAAGAGCATTGCAGGCCAGTTTACCAAGTCAATAGAGAAGGAAGAGCGAGGGGACGTCAAGAAAGGGTCGCTTTCCACCATTCTAACAACTATAATTCAGATTGGCCGGCAAAGAAAGACACGCAAGTAAAGACGAACGGTTCAAAGACAGCCTCCCATGTCATGTTGGTAGTGATGTCTTGGATTGAAAACTGAGTGCTCTTTTAATTTTACTTGGAAGAGTTCTACTGTTGCTGAGGGAGGGGGCAGAGCTGGTAGGAGCATTTAACCAAGTAAAAGTGGACATGAATGGTTCTGGTGGGGTTGGGTGACGAGGGGATCGTGGAGCAATTTGACAGGGCGAATAATGTCATGGGGATTAGAAAGACTTGCACAGAACAACCATCTCCCAAGTAAACAAATAGCTAATTGGATTAAGAAAAGTATAATGGTGATTTTGGCAGCATTTGTTTAGGTATAACAATAAGAGTTTGGATTATCTAGGATCTTTGTTAAGGGAATAAACTAATGATCTTAACGCTAAATTCTTAGTATATATTAGAGTACAATGCTGCAATTGATGTGAAAAGAAAAAGCAAGGATGGTCTGAAAAGATGGGGTGACGATCTTGCAAAATGTTTCAATTATAGTTTCGTTGAAGATTCTCTTCCTAAAATTCAAAAGAAAGATAAAGAAAATTCCAAAATCCAATGCAGTGTTTCTTTTGGATACATTAATGTGGAATGCATTAATTAATCATGTTTAGATCGTAGCAGTATTTTAAATCCATAAGAAAGGGATGAGATGAGGAAGGCATGATTGTACTCCAAATACAAAATTATTATAAAATTATCTGGAACTCGGTTATAAATGATATTTTGGATGCTAAACTCCAACTACGGTTTTCAGTCACCATGTCAGATGGAGGTTGGCGATGTCATGATGACCAAATGATGATATAAATAAAAATAATTAAATGATTATCAACTAACGAAACTATATATTGACTATTAAGATAATGAACCATGCAACTTGTTTTAAGTTATTTGCATTAAAATTATTTTAGGATGGTGAGAGCTTAATCATCTTGGTAATAAAAAACAATAACCATAATAATTTTTAAAAAAGCAGGTTCAACTGGACCAGATGACCCAGCTATTAGCAATTTTATATTACATATAAATAATCGTATTCATTCTTAAATTATAACAAGTAAACTATTATTTAGCAAGACTCGGGTAGCCCAATTTATAGGGACTACACGATCCATGTATGGCGCATATGTTTGGATCTATCGGCGTTACATTGCAAAGCAAACACGTGGAAATCACAACGATGGTAGCTTTATTAGGTTGCGGGAGAAGTTTAGTGGAAATCGCCAGGTAGGTTAGGCTTCCATTTGGGAGACAACGTCAAAGAGCTCCATTTACAAAAATCAGAGGATCGACTGCAGAGAGGGTTTTCTTTTTAACATATCTGACATCTCATTCCTTCTTTGTTTAGTTGGCATGGCTAAACCCAATGCCATTTTATTTTCTCCTTTGATCTATCCTATCTCTCACCTTCATTAAAAATTATCACTGTAATCCTTTAAAATAGTTTCACATCAAATAAAAAAAAAAATAAAAAATTTATAATTAAAACTTATCTATTACCAATTAATCAGTACTCGAGTATTTAAGGCCACTTATACGTAGCCTATTAACATATTGATTGTACTAGAAGATAGGCTTAAGACATTACAATCACACCAAATATTTCTTAAATTTTAGACTTTAGATTTTAGCATAATTTTAAGAATAATATGAGGTTGGTTGTCATATACTAATGTAGTTCAATTTAACTGGTTAATCTCATGGTAACAAGTAGTAGAGTCAGATGTGGTCCGATTTAGCTGGCTAATTTTAAGGTGACAAAACATAAAGTTAGCTTTGGCTGGGAGATGAGCTTGGGATATTAAAATCACACCAAGTGTTTCTTAAATTTAGGACCTTAGGTTTCAACATAATTTTAGAAATAACATGAGGTTAATAGTCATATGTTGATGCAGTTCAATTTAGCTGGCTAATCTTATGGTGACAAGTAGTAGAGTCAGATGCGGTCCGGACCGATTTGGCTGGCTAATCCTATGATGACAAATAATGAAGTCAGATTTGGCTGGCTATGACATACTGATGTGGTCCAATTTAGAGTCAATACCAATATAAAGAGATAAGATCTTGATGATCTATGCTAATTTCATCAGGGCTCTTCTTATTTAGCATAAAACTACTTTAAAGAGAAATTAGCCTATCTATCCAGGAAATATTTCTATAAAAACAATCCTAATCTTCATAGGTAGAAGAAGTTTCACTAATTTCTTATTTAAAGTAGCCCTAATCTCTACAAGTAAAAAAAGTTTCATTACAAGGAGAGTCTAAAATCCTTCTTTATCCACCTTGATCTGAGTGTTTTGGAGGATTTTTCTTGAAGAAGACTTCGAGACCGTTATGCTTTATCTTCCTTCCTGACACAGTCACACAAATGCTGTTAAATTGGTTGGGAGTTAAATCTTGTAGATTAGCTGAGAGGTGCTTTAGTGATTCTTTGGAGATCAACAGCCACTTAAGTGATTCAATTGGCGATGCTAGAAATCACTTTCAGGTTTCCATATTCTATGGTCCATATAGCTTGATTCCATCATTTTTTTTCTCTGTCATATTAGCTTCTCTCTTGAAGATTCGGTTTGGTGGGAATTTATTCTTGGAGTGTTTGCTCGGGCATCTAAACGGGACTATAAAATCAGTGATCATGCAGACCTAAAACAGCGGCAGCCGTTGAAACTACATGCATCCATGGCCTGTCCTACAAATCAACATCGAGAAACAGTTGTCTGGCTGCTGGACGACTATTAGAGAAGCCAAAACATCCAAAATAATTCTTAAGTTGTTGCCACCAATGATGATGGACTTGGTAATATTGTCAGCATTATGTCATGGATTAGCCAGTGGAAGATGAATGCTTCTTTCTTGGCTATTGGGGAGGGTTTCTTTCAGTTTAATCATACTAAGACCGTGCTGCCAATGACACGGGAAGGACCACGAGTTTTGCTGACTAAAGTTCTATTTTTTTATGAGCTCATGTTGCATGGAATATATATATATATATATATATATATATATATATATATATATTTGGTCAAAATAATCATAAAAATATCAGAATAAAACAAAGAAAGACATAGATGTCTCATCATGATTGAAAATCCAACAGATGGTAACTGATTTACAAGTCATCTAGGCATAAAAGAAGGCTAGATGGATATCTAAAGATTCACTTGGACTGAATGCGTAATTCCTTTTATCCGGAAATAGCTAAAAGGGATCAATGGATGAGAAGATCATGTAGTAGAACAATTTCTTCATAGTTTCTGTCATCCTTATGTCGTACATTGATCCAATGGTAGTAGAGACAGGTGTGAGAAGTCAGCAATCAGAAGAGGGTGAAAGAGGACGGTTTGCAGTAACTCATTTAAGTAAAATCCAATCAAATAACCAATTGAAAAACTCTTCCCCATGGAATTGGCTAACAAAATCTCATGCTCATCATAGTTATGTACATAAAACCTACAACGCGACAAAGGAAAGAGGAGGACAAATGATCACTGTAAAACTAATAATTGCTTAAAAATATATCCTGCCAAAAATCTGATCCAGTGAAGCCAAGGTTTTGAGGAGGACTTCCTTTTCTTTCTCGTTGATTTCCTCTGGCTACTGTCTTTTCCAAACCACTTGATTCAGGGGCTGCAGTGTATCTGTGATGAAAATGCTACATGCTTCTTGGCTTATATAATGCCATGGATGAGACTCAAGGTCGCAAGCAGAGACTGCAGTGTGCATGACCCTAACTAGTATTATTTCCTTAATTCAGATCAAACTTCCTTTCAGTGCTAGGTGAGATTGGCATCTGCTCAAGAGACTATTGGTTATATAGCTCTTTCATCTACAAGGATAAATGCTGGTGCAGAAGAGATACAGGCTTATTCTAATATTAATCAGATTCTGAAGAATTAAATGTAGCAGACTGCCTCTGACCAAGCTTTCCAAACGTATCTTTGTGTCATGTTGAAGAATGCTGAAACCGGCACAAACCACTTCTGCAAACTGGACTTGATGAAATCTCAATAAGATAGATTTGTTCAACTGTGAACACCTTACCATTTTAAATATCCTAAGCTAATTTTTAGGGAAAACTACCGGCAAGCATGATTCAGATGCTGAACACTTCAAATGACTCCCATCATTTTCCTCCATTGTCCCTCCATGGAAAGCATAAACACGTAGAACAAACAGAAAAGAGACCCTCCAAAATTCTCATTTCGGAACAGACTCCCATCTTTTGATTTTCAGATCAACAAGAATATTTATTACATATTACAGTTCAATAGCAGCCCTTACACTAGAAATACTGAGAACGTGGAAGCTAGATTGAAACAAATTACACGTATTAGATGCATTCAGCAGGAAGCAGAATGCACATACCCAGCATCAGTTGCTACGGATGCATGAATGAGCGTGCAACCGTGTGGGTACTCAGAAATACATGCAAAGGTATGAAGTTAACAAATGAATGAGAAGGAAAAAAAGACTAACAGAAGAGTACAACCATAGCAAGCTCAGACAGGCCTATACCCTTAGTCCTATAAGATGGTTTGCATTCATCTGACTAACTTTGGGTGAAAAACATTCTGGATGCTGAGAACTCTTAACAGGGAGTGTATTCTCCAGCGAACTAAATGGAGTGTGATTTGGCCGCTGAGTCTTCTTGATCGGACGTAAGCAGGCCAGGTGACAGTTCAGCTGGTTGTTGCAAATGGGCAATTTGCCAATTTGAGTTGCTGCTTCCTTTTCTTTAGTGACTGGAGCTCCAGAAGGATCCTGTCACAACAGTTTCAAAGCATAAGATCTATATAGAAAAATAAACATAAAAAAGACATTATATAAACAGAATATAGATGGACCTTTTTTTTAAAAAAAAGGTCAAATTGAGTGAGAATCTACGGCATGGAAGTTTAGTGGTTATCTATGACTGCATGTTGGCATTAGTAACTTAATGATTAGCACAAAATTAAATTTTTGAACTATCATCAGTATTCCCATCCTGTAATACACTTGATACCCTAAAAATATTTCAGAGAGAAGATGGATTCAGATGCCAAAGCTCAGACACAAGATGGAGAGAAGATCGCATTGCTCTTGTGTCTGAGCTTTGGCATTTCAAATGACATTTCAAATGAGAAGAGGTAATCACGGCTGTATATATAAAATTCTAGCAACTTAGGTTTTGCAACTGATCCTTGTAACATGAAGATTAGAAAAGTAAAATAAATAACTGCCTTGGTTATGGAAATTCAGATTCTAACTAGTCTGCATTTGGTAAAGACTAGACTGCAGCAATACCAACTCAAAACTAGTGATGAGATATGATAAACATAACTATTAAAGCAGCATACCCCAAGCAGAAGAAACAAGAAGGGTTGCTTGCTGCTGTCTTCTTCAAGATGGGTTTCGATAAGTTTTCGTAAATCTGAAAGGTTTGAATTCTTCAACACCTTCAATTTCTTAATTAAGTTTCCTGAGGATTCTTTTGTTGCCTCCCATTTCACATAAACTTCTATCAATCCATCTTTCCCCTCTCTTGGTCTGTGATTCTCCTTTGAGTTTTGGGATGTTTCAAAAGAAAGGCATCTTAATTGTGGTTCTGCTGATTTCTGCTCATCTGTGAGGTGAAGTGATGCAGATGGCACAACCAGTGAAGAAATTGGGCTTTCAGTTGCTCTCAAATCAGATGGTCTGATTAATGGCTGCAAAGGACTTTCTGCTTTTAAGCCTTCATTTGTGCCTTTATCCTTGCCAAGCGTCAGGGGAGAAGATTGGAAATTTGCCTCTTCGGGTCTTTTCTTGGAAGGAGTTGAAACCTTAACTTGTTGAGCTAACTCTCTATGGTTGCCACAAAGTCTGAAAATATTTTGAATCCTTGTTCTCCTAGCAGAGGCAGTGTCTTTTGCAGTTTCCACAAGACCAGGTTGCTTTTCCATTGCATCCCAGTGATCTTCGGCGCCCAGAGAAGCTGAGCCATTAATCCTCCTTAGGTGTCCTAAGTTTTCATTTATCACCTCCTTGTCCACTTCACCTTCCTCTGCACTATCTTTGTCTTCTCCTTCTTCATCTCCCTCAAAAACAGTGCTCAAGGACACCTTATCTGGGAATTTCAGCATGTTAGGATCAACTTCCTCTTCCATGGTCAAAGGAGAAGAACACGGCAGAGAGCAGGCCGAATAATTTTCTGGCCGATGAGCGTCCTCCTTTATCTCTTTCACATCATATATTGCTGGTTGATCCCCCATATCTAACTCCATAGATTTCTCCATTCCTTGGTCTCCTGCATAAATTTCAGTCAATATTTTCATAAATCTGCCTCCATCTATGTCTTGCAATGCATCCTCAGCAACTTTGCTCCTTCCATATTCCGCTTCCTCCAACCGCTGCCTCAGCATACTGAGCTCCTCTTGTTGTTGTAACATCTTCTCTTCCACATTCATTAACTCAAGCCTCAAAATCTGGGTTCTCTCATCAACCTTTGAGTTTATCTCTTCTTCATTTGCTGTTGCCTCCCTTCCTTCAATCAGTTTGAGCTTAGCTGTCAGCTGTGCTACCTCTTTCTCTTTCAGCAATAGCTCTTTATGGGATTCATCACGCTCTTTCTCCTTAAGCTTGTTATCCATCTGTAGCTTATATATGAATTGGTTCATTGCTGCAATTCTTGATCTCAGATGTACGGATGACTCCTCAGAGTTCCCCTTATCTTTGGGAGTTGGCATATGAGCAACACGAACAATGCACTTTGCTTTAGCCCCATACTCAAGAGTAGCAATGGTCTTATGCATTTCTTTGGGGTCAGGACTTGCACATAGAATCATCAAAATTTTTGATTTATCATCCTCAAAGGAATCCTAGAAAAATTGCCACAAAAAAAAATCCTCTGAATCATTATCCACTCTTAGAATCAAAAAAAAAAAAAAAAAATTAGTCTCAAAATAATATAAGCACTGGAAAAATGATAAATTTTACCTGCAAAAGCATTGTAAGTTTGCTGTCTCTGAATGGAACATGGGAGTCACCATTAGCAATGGATTCAACCACTCTTTTTAGTGCTATGTTTCCTTGATTAATTTTGGCTGTCTGCAAAAGATGCATCAAGAATCAGTTATGTGAACCCCACTTCTGATTGAGCAAATGTAAATTGGTAACTGAACAGATCTATTAAGCTATAATCCAAAATGACAACCAGAACAAGAAACATAAATTTAGATGGATCATACTGAAACACATGACTGCAAAATGCAATATACATAGCTACTGGGTTAGAGTCAAATCAAACTTAGTAAAGGAAGAAAAAAAAAGTTTTAGGAAGTTAACATGCACCAAAAAAAAAATGCGATAAAGAAAAAGGAAAATTCAGGAAGTTGGCATGCATGATAATATAGGAAAACAGGTTGAAAAATAACAATGCAATAACTGAATCTGCATGTAAAACTGGAAGATCATTTGGTTTTAAGTACACCTGTGTATGAATTTGTTTACATGATAGGCATAGAAAATGATACCTGCATTTTTGCCTCAAATCCAGTTTGACCAGCTGCTTCTATGTTTTCAGAACCAGCCATGTCAACCAGCATTAGCCTTCCACCTACTGACGGAACATCCAAGATTATCTGTAGATATTTGCTGGTAAGTCGATATATAGATTACAAAAGGAAGATGGAAAAAATCCAGAGGACGTTAAGGAAAAGCAACAAACCATGCAGTGACTCCGTGAGCTTCTTTCATTGCAAAGAGTGCTTTTAACTATCCTCCGCTTTTCCACTTTGGCAACTTCTCTTGATATTTTTCCAGCTTCATTTCCAGATATATACGTTGCATTCCTGGCCTTCTTTCCCATCACTTCTAATCGAGCCTATATATGTACAGAAAAGGGAAAACTTATAAACAATATTTGTACATGCAAGTAGATGGGAAACTTTGTCCGACATTCTTATGATTGATAGAGGTTTCAAAGATGAACAAACCCCCGGGCAGCTAAAAATCAATTTCGTGAAATAAATTAATTTTTATTTACTAAATGCACCAAAATCATATTGATGCCTTAACAACTTGCTTTTCCAATGATGATGATGATGATGAAGAGAGAGAGAGAGAGAGAGAGAGAGAGAGAGAGAGAGAGAGAGAGAGCGCTTCACACAAAATGAATTCTCATGGCGGCAAAATAGAAGAATAAACAGGAAAAGTAATAGGTTACAAAGATGAATAACCTGTAATGAAACTAATTGTGTTTGACAAATTAATCTTTTATTTAATAGATGAACTTAAATAAAACCAAGCTGGATTTTTTTTCCCTTTTTTTCTTTGTTTGCATTTTTGATTTTCCTTTCCTTCTCTGCCCTGGAGGCCGGGCGTTCCTTTTCATTTCCTTCACCCTTCACAGAACAAAACAGGGTGGATTTTCACGTACTTATGATTTCTCTCTCAATAATAATAATAATAATAATAATAATAATAATAATGCCTTAAAACTTGCTCAAATTTCTTTAAGAAAAACAAGAAAATATTGTGAACTAAGTCTATCAAATGAAGAGGATCTCAGATTTAACCAATGGTTTCTCTTTATCAGATGAATAAGCTTAGTTGAACATCAACAAAGATGAAGGCTGTAAACAAATTCAATCAAAAACTGTCAGACAGCTTTACGTCCGACAGTGCTTGAAAGTCAAACTGGGAATGTGATGTCATGCTTTTCACAGTCAATGCTGCCAAACTGTAAAATCCTTTCAGATACTCAACTTGGAGAACCAAAAAACATAATAAGAGACTAGGTAGATATCGTACAAAGGCTGAAAATGTCACTAAAAAATCAAAAATTGCCTTCACTACTATATAAAAACTGACAGGAGCCCACAACATGAATCCTAAATTTTAAGAAATCAAGTCAGATGCCAGCGTCAAGAACTGAAGAATATAGAGACAAAGAAAGCTCACGAACCTTAGGAGTATTGCCTTTTGGAAGACCGACAGTTGCTCCTCCTCCTCCATTTGAATGTCCTGAAAGAAGATCATAGATATCTTCATTGTATATCTCCAAAACCGCAACTTGGACAAACACACCAAGCCCAAACCCCCCATCATCCACACTGTTCTCTTCATCTCCCTCTCCTAAAATATCCCTCAAAGCTCTGTACACAATGCCTGGCTCCTTCGAGCACCCAAACATCGTGTGGCTTTTCCCTGACCCTGTCGGTCCATACATCATAATCGTGCACTTGGCACCCAGCCGCACTCCCTCGATCCTCGACTCCACGAACTTCTTGTAAAAGCCCTCAAGATCTTCGTCCTCAGAAACTGAGACCCCATCGAGGCTGAAATCTCGGTACCCGATGTCGGTCCCGACCCGAACAGAGCGGCCATCCTGAGAGATCTCAAGAGCCGATGGGGGCTTGTCTTTCCGGTCTGGGTAGTCGCGGATCCGGCCAATGACCTCCACCGGGTGCTCAGTAGGGACCGCTTCTTTGACAGCTGACAGAGGATTTGGAGAGGGGTGCACTCCATTCTTCGTATTTGGGAAATGGAGGCGTTGCTTTGATTGAGGAGTTTTTGAGGGAGTTTGGTGCCCTGTAATGGTTCTTGTTACGGGTGTTGGAGCCATTGGGGGAAAATCCTACAAACGCTTTGGAGCTGTGATGAGGGTGAGGGTACAGAAGCGCAAGAGATGGGAGAGTGGATTTAAAAGAAGTGGGAAAAGAAAAACTCGAGTCGCTCTTAAGGCTTCTCTGCTTTCGTTGGAAAGAAATGGAGAGAAATCTAGGAGATAGAGCGATGTATAGAATTCGAATCGAATATAGCCGTTACTCTTAACGTCTATTTTTCGGCAAGAGCAAAGTTCAACGAACCCGCATAAGGCTTCTATACGGGAATGAGATATTCCGCCCGTCGGGGCGCGGAGCAATCACGGTCAACGGTGTCCGCCTAGAAATTTCGCATGCGCCCCTCAAGTTGGGGAAGGGGTGTCCGCATCCTGGAGCTTCGCCAAGTGAGAGAGCAAGAATCTGGATCGAATCCCCCACAAACCGGAGGTGAAGTGCAAGAAGGGTTATTATAAATAATTCGATCGAGCATTGGATACTCATGCATAAATGGGCTGATGCCTAACTAATTGTGTCCATTTTTTTCCAAGCACAAGCCGATCTAGTAATCCTACCAATTCTACTGTTCATCATATGGGTTGCTAGTTCTAAATGGGCGGTATGACCTCCGTAACCGGAATTTCCCTCCTAATTCTTTTTCAAGGTTTCAAATTCTTTGAAACAGGATGCCCTAATTTCTCAAGGATCTTTGATAATTGGTACCCACATCTTTTCAATTCTCATCCTTTTTTTTTAATTATATATTTTATTTATTTTCTTTTTCTCTCCTTTCTTTCTTCTTCATGATTCCTTTCGTAAAGATAAAATAGACTAGAAAATGATATCCGTTCAGTAGTTGTTGATAGCATGAGTGCCCTTAAGGAACACCAGAACCAAACTGGCCTCATCTTTGGCTGCGATAGCTCTCTCGGTGTCACTCCAAGTAGCAGGCACCTCTCACTCTGTCCTGCGAAAAAAGAAGATACATACGGTAAATCGTAAACCACAAAGAAGCAATACCACCATCAGGTAAATTTTATAATGTATTGAGGGGAAGGAAAAGTGAACTGCCACCCCGTTTCTACTAATGAAATAAAAATAAGAAACAAAGGCCTCAATAAAGTGAGGCCAAAAGTATCATGGTAAAGCCGGAAAAAATATATATATATATAAAAAAAAAGTTCAATCGAAAACCCATTCAGCAGATCCAAGAGCCAATTAGTCGCAAAACGTTGTATTTCATTAGAGTAAATGTTTAGACTTTACAAATTATGAAGAGACAAACAAAATACAGCTCAGCAGCATGTCCTTTATTATATTAAAGAATTTTCAAACAAGTGCAATGGCTCGTAGGCTTTATGAGATCACAAACACCCTAAGCTCCCCTCGGTCACCTCGAGTAATGCGAGTATCGGCATCAAGGTAAGTCACTTCAAATTCACCACTCCTTGTGTTTGATGGGGGCCTTAGTGCATCTGGAAGCCTAGGAACTTCAAAAGGAGGAACCTGCGAGAGGCTTCCTGTAGGCTTGACCGTAGTTTTCTCGAATATTATTTTTATGTTTGAGCTTCCTACAAAAGAGATATGACATTTTCTGTGTCAGCATACACTGACAAGGAGATTCTAGATCAACAGTTTGCCTCCTGTCATTTTGTCAAAAAGGTTCGACGTTTGATAAATAATCCACATATTTGAACACTAAATTGAATATAGAAATGAAAAAAACCCAAGCATCTACCATCTCATTATGACCATGGAACGCTTAGAGATTGGTGGAAGGAAACATACCAATAAGCTCAAACTTGTGAGCTAATGTAGCCGTTGCCTCAAGTGGTGGAAGTGGCCATGGAGTGCCAAACTGAATTTCCACTATGTTATCAAAATCTTTGCTGAGGATATCTATCCGCTGAAAAACCTGTTGGAAGCAATAAGACAGGTTAATGGCATTATTCTAATTAGAAAATTCTGTTGCCAATACTGATTAGAGTTCTTCGGCAGCCTGCATTAAAAAAATCAAGGTCTACTTCTTGCTTTTAAAACACCTGTCCAAGAGTAATTGGAAGCAGAGTGCCTGTTGGAGGTCCAGGACGGCTTCCACCTAGCGTGCGAGAGGAGAACGCACTGCTATAAATCAGCTTCCATCTCCCTTGGAGTTTATCCAGATCTTTAGTAAGATCAACAACACCACTCAAAGCCTCAAGCTCCTTGGCTGCAGATTCTACCCTTTTTAGATCTTCTTCATTAGCTGCAAGGCCTCTGTTCAGCCCAGAAACAGCACCCTGCATCCGATGACCTTACACTTGATGAAGAAGCTTTACTATAGCAAATATAAGCACAGAACCTGAAAATGGCTATTGCAAGTTCATATGCACAATCAAGTAGACAATGAACAACTCATATAGACTGGCAGCTTCCACGTAGTAGACAGTCACTTGCTTTGATTAGCTGTCTAAAAGAGTATGACTTCCACTTTTCTTTTCTTTTTTTAGAGCAATACTTCTTCTGCACTATGGGTCAGGTCCAATGCACTCTACAAGTGTATCAGCTGGAACATGGAACAGTATGACATGGTTGTTTGACATCACTGATAGCAGATATTACAGCATTGTGGTTTTCAGGAATTGATCTATCTTTGCGCCTCACTGAGTTAACCTTCCAAAGATTAGCCCAGAATGGCAGGGACATGACTCACAAGATATAAATGAACAGTCTCTGACAACAAAGGCAGGAAAGATAAATAGTTTAGACCTCCGAACAAAGATTTCTACTGTGAGATAATCATGCTGTTCTATTGTCTTGTATTCCCTTTCTGCATATTAGGGAGGCAAAAACACTTAGAAGTTAAGTGGGTTTAAAAACATGAATTTCACTAGTGATGATTGTATATTGCTTGGAGGATGTCTTTTGAGTTTACAAGTTATTTCTTTTTGCATTTCTGAACTTCTACTGAATACCAAACTTAGAATACTTCCTCCAAGTTCAGTGGAGATTAATTTTTGGTATGGACTCAAGTTGTTGAGGCATATATTATATTAGTGGCATGTGGTTAAGTTTCCCGCAAAAAAAAGAAGAAAAAGTTAAGTTGGTGTCACAACTTACTATAATAATGTGACTAAAACATGCTTAAGATACACATACTAAAATCTCTGTAATCCATGAGGATACAGGGGGAAAAAGGAAATCCTCCTCTGAAATAAGAAAATAAACATCTTCACTAAGCAAATGTTGTCACGAAATATGGCCGGCTACACAGCACATAAGAAGATTACCACTCTTTACACCTATGTACATGGAAAAAGTACATAGACTAAACAACAGACTATTTTTTCTTACATATCCATATTTGAAGCTAAATAAATTGCAGTGATTCATAATAAGACAGCAAAGATGCAGAAAAAGTTAAGTTATTCAATTATATCGCAGCATTCATATTGGATGAAGACAATTAATATGCTTTAGTAACCGAGGAGAGCTCACTTCCTAGTGTTCTATGATAAGGAATAATAGATATGCTAGGGAGATTCATTCACAGGGGCGAGGTGAACAAGGCTTCATCAGCTAAGCTAATGGAGTTACAGAAGGATTTGACAAGTATAAGTGATAGCTAAGAAACTGGATCAGTTACAAACCGAGTGTGGGGAACCTGTGTTGGTTTTGTTCAAATATCTATTCCAGAAAATATTACAGGAAGCAACGAGATGTTAACAATCACATGAGTTAATGCTATGATATTAGAGGAGATGGTAGTCAAATAAAGATTAGAGATGAGAACACTAGGATTCCGATAAACCAATTTGCTTCAGGTCAGCAAGTCCAGCAAATCATATTGCTGTCATCAACATTTGAGCTGTAGTCAGAACTGTGAGAGCTTTTTAATTTCCTGGGGTAGGAGACTAAAATGTGATGAGCGGAAAACTCAACATATTGTCGTTATTTGAGGTAAAACGGAAAGGGATCGTTCAAGAGATTGTTAATTTTTCAGACTTTGTGCCCAAGTAGATGCATGTCAATCCAATATCAGACAAAAGCACGAGTCTTAAGCCCGCATCCTTTTGACCCCAAATCGTGGCCGACTTGGAGGATAAGAAAAGTGGGGAAGAGAAGAGGATGAGAAAAAGAGATACTAGGTGGAAGAAATTGGGCGGAGAAACTGCTAACCAGCAACTTGAGCTTCAAAGAAGCAACGACCGCGGGGTCCGTGTCTTCGAATCTGGGCGGGGGGTCGAGCACGGGGGATTCTTCGAGCGTCGCTCGCCGAATAAAAACCCTGCTCTTAAGCTTCCTCGGCTCGGATTGGAGGCGTTCGAGATGGAGAGTTGTTCTGTTGGGGGTGAGGCAGGGATGACTGGCAGCAGAAGGAGAAGAAGAGTAACGGACGAGGGATGAAGGCGATCCCAGAAGAAGAGAAGCCATGGTTTTCGTGGCTTCCGCTTAATTTTCGTGCAGCGAGTAAGGAGCAAGACCGCAGATTCCGGCCTTGAGACCCAAACTCGTTGGAGCCACGTATTGGTTGAAGACTCTGGCCCGTCTGATGGACGATTCTGGACGCCTATGGAAACGGTGTCTCGTTTGTGGCGGCGTAGCTCGCGACCGGTGGCTTCGATGCGATTTGATAAATCGACTCGCGGACGGCGAAGTCCACCTGCGTTCGCTGCGCAGACCCGAACCTGAGCTCAGGTCAAACTTTGCACGCAAAACACTGGCTAGCCCTATCTCAACTTGTTTGCACCCCCTCTTCTAAGCTATTATTTTGTGGCAGAGACATTGTAATATCTCAAATTTAATTTTATATTAGATAAAAAAATATTATATACTTATAACTCAAATATATTTGCTATCTATTAATTTTTACTTAAGTTTTTGAATCACGTAGTTTTAGTTCGCTAACAAAATTGATTAGACAAGTAAATTAGCTTGAAGCGTTACAAATAGTATCAAAATCAAATTTATAATACCTCAAATTTAATTTCATATTGGATAAGAAAGAAATATATTATGTGCTTATAACTCAAGTTCACTTGCTATTTATTAACTTACATTCGAATTTTTTAGCTACGTAATATCAGCTCGTTAACTGAGTTAATTGGACCAACAAGTAAGTCTGAAGCGTTACAGCAATGTTGAGCTTTAGAACCAGCTCATATTATATATGCATTCTTTCATGTGACCATGTTTAAAGTCATTGAGCTTGACGGCACGTGTCTAGTCTTGTCTTCAGAACCTCAACCAAGTGTCATGTCATTGCATGTGAGTAATATATTTGCACACCAAAACTACTCTGTTTACGATATTTCATGCATTGCCCTATAGATGTCCCACATGTAGAATACGAATGTCTGGACTTGAATTATTTTTAAATCAACACATGCTCCTTAGAGAGCATATCCTATGGGAGCAGCATTAAGGCAACGGCTGCAAGTCCATAGGCAAGATCGAGATGCTCCCTAAAAGGTGCACAATAATTGAAAAACGCCAAGTTCAAATCTGGATTATCCTCTGAACAATCACAAGCCATCTCTCTTCTCCCCTTTTTCTTGTTTATTCATTTTAAAAATCGAACCCAAGTATCTAAATCATGAGTTATCTCTGATGCTACAGATCATAATGAGTTCAGAAAGAAAGAAACTAGTTGAAGTTGAGAGGGATATGGTTAAAGTTTTCACCCTTACCAGGAAACAGAGAGGAGAAGAAGGGTAGGCTTCCATACGAAACAACCTTTGACCATTCCAGCTGGGTGAAAATTACCTAAGATTTCTTGCTGAATGGTAGGGGTCCAGGAGATGCTCTGCCAGAAATTGGAAGACAATAAGCAGAGACATCGTTCATGATTTTTTTTTAAGGAAAAAAATTATCCTTGTTACATGCAAAGTTAACAGTTTATACTAGTTCATGGGTTAGCTTTTCAATGAACTTAAAGTTCAACCATAGTTGATCATGGAATGAACTCATGAGCAGAAACCAAATATAGATGCAGTCTTCACAGATCTAATTGGAATCCTCATTGTTTGATTGTGCCTTTGGATCTGTCAGCTTTTTCTTTCATAGGAAGTAGACAAGAGTATAACTTTGAGAAGCAGGACCACGCGAGGAGGGAACCATGAATGCTTTGAGAGCCCTAAAAGGGCTAGTCGAGAAGACAGAAGAGAGCAGAGGGAAAGCATGGAGGGATGGTTTGGCGCATGAAACTAGCTTTGGAAACAGAGTTCATGTTTCTAACGTTATCTTCAGGAATAAGTGGACTTAAACCATAATACGAAGCCAGGTTTCGCTTAATTATAACTAACAGTGATATTAATTACATCCATACCTGACAAACTTTTGCTGGATTGAAAATTAATAAGATTTTCTGAATCCAATTTCTTGACAGAAATGGTATGTGATCCTGGGTCTAATTTTCACATGTTTGATAATTTTGATCTGGTTGGATCGTTGTTTGGCTTTATTTATTCTCTAAATATTTTATATATAAGATGAGTTCATAATCTGGTTCAGTTCACCAAGAAAAGATCATGATGTGGCTTTTATGCGCTTAAACAAAGGCCACACGTTTTCTTTCTAGCATACCAAGTCCTTTCCATGGAACGTATTATATATTAACAAGGGCTTATAGGCTGTGAGACGGATTCAGAGATTTCTGTTTAGGCCCAATGAATTTAAGTTACACTTAAAAAAAAAAGCTTGATAACTAATTTTTATGTTCATCTGCCTCATTTCTCGTGGAGAGAAATTTCGCAAACCGACTTCAAGGCCAACTTTGTGAAAATTAACAATAAATCATCACAATAGGATGTCAATTAGTAAAATTTTTCAGTCATGATATAAAAAAGAATCTGGATTCGAGTCCTCTCATCCTATAGCTAGGATTTCACCCGTTTTGACAACCTTTTGGCCTTGTGAAAGCTCCATCATTTATATATCGTATATATACTTTTAGTATTTTGCTCTGAGTATTTTCTCTACACTAATTTTATAAATCAATTATAATCTTTATTTGTTTTCCTTTTGGATAAAAGGAGGAAGGCAACGACCTATATACATCAAGATAATGAATTCAGAAAACTATAATCTTCATATTAGCCCATTATAGTTTCTGGTTCAAAATAAAATCCACTAATCTTTGGTATTGGAAGAAAAATCCTGCTAGCCTACCGCAAAGACGAAAGAAGAAAAGTCTGCTACTGAGCTCTCATTCATGGCGTGCGTTGGTTAGCTTACTGCTTGGCAATTTAGTCTTGCACGTAGCACACAGCTCCATTTGAGCCCATGAATTGAAAATTTCTAAGAGGGAATTGAGCCACCTGTTTGCTTAAACCCTGCCCCAGTGTCTCATATTTGGCATGACAAATGGACCCTCACGGTCCACGAAATGCTTTTCGCTTGTTCCTGACGTTTGAAAAAAAAGGCTCAACTTAAACTCGAGAACAACAAATTAAGTTATGGCTCCTAAGTCAGGTCCAATAAGTGCGAGCATTGACACGGATCAATTATAGGTTGGACCCAAGGTCCATCATTTTACCCAACTACCACAGAAGGATGCCTTACAAGGCTCTAAAAGCAAACCCAGGATCCACAGCGCGAGACCCACGCGACTCATGTTTACAGGAGGCAATAGAAGGCATAGCATAGCTTCTCTGTTGGTTTGTGGGCTGGTTTAGCATTGGGTGCCAGTACATGCGTCTACTCACCTCTTCATGATGACTCCTTTGTTCATAAGAAGAAAGGAATGAAGAGAGAGACACAAACAGACTCTCTCGCGTTTCCTCTTCGATTCTCTGTTCTTCCATTGCGATGAATCCTTCGATCCTCTTTCTTTTTAGCATTGTAGCTTAGGGATGTGGTTATATTGGAGACTCACCTCTATTAGCTTCCACTATTACCAGTGATCCATTGCTTCCACCATGGATCGAAACGAGATACGTCCCGTTATCTGGGCCCAATACAGTTCTTATAAAAATAGCAACTTAGCCTGGGACCCCAATTCTGACCATTATAGTATACTTTAAGAAACATAGTCTTTCTGATGTCCCTCTTTATCTCAACGGAAGACAAGATGCACTCATAAAAGAGAGTGCTTGGCATCTTTCTCCTTGGCTGATGCAACTGGAACGGTCTACTTCGAGTTTTGACTCAGAAAGATGGTGCCGCCGCAGATATCATTATTAAGGAAAACATTCACGTTAAGAGTAAAAAAATCACTCGCTTCTTTTTCTTATTATTTTCACCACAGTAGTTGAAGTGTCACTTTTCTCATTATTTATTTATTTTTTTTACATCATATTTTAAAATTTTCCTATGACAAGCAAGGTGCCGATTTTTTTAACCAATACTTTATCAATGTGAAAAAATACATTAAGGCATAGTTAGTCACGGATAGAAAAAAAGTGTATCAGATTCCAAAAAATTAAGATGCCGGTGTAGCAAATCATGATCCAATTAAACTCTCCCACATGTTGCACCAATTCTTGTACTTCACAATAATCACCTTTTAAGTGCCATGTGATAGGCATCGCTTCAAGTTATGTATTTTTTTTTTTTTTTTTTTGGATAACCACAAGTCAATTGATTTTAAAAAATTTAAATTTTTTAAAAAGCAAGCCTACATCATAATGTCATGCATGTTAACTATCTTTTCTCATATTGCACATACGTCTTTTATTCTTTAAATATTCTCATTTGGGCCTTTCAAGTTATTTAAACGATCCAAGATGGTTCTTCAGTCCAACTCTTATTAAATTACTAGTAGTATTAAGGCTGATGTGTCTTAAAATATTTGAATATTTCTAAAATGCCCTTAATATTTAAAATATAGAGGAAAAAAAAAAAGAAGAGGGAAATTAGAAAGTCTTCTCCTCGCCGACCGTCACCGACGCGTCAACCCCTTCCTCGACACTCAACCACCTCGTCCCTCATGTGCGTGTCAAAGATACAGAAGTAGATGCGAAGGGATGAAGTCAAGGTGTTTGACAAAACGACGCACAACATCATTAGGAAACGAAAAATCTAAGAACGTCTGGAGGGTCTTCATGAGGAAATCAAGCAATCGTGGTGCTTTACTAGTCTCCAATCAGAACTTTCACCAATACTAATGACCCTTCTTGCACCAAATCTCTTTCTTTGCTTATGTTGTTATTACCCCCCATCTCTCTTGCCTGATCCTTTTCCACATCCACTCATATATCCTTTGTAAACATATCAATTTACACCTCCAAATGCATTTATTTGTCTTGAAAGATCCCGTATGCATGCTGGATGACTCCACATTCTACATGTATAATCACAAAGCTTACATCTCACCGATCATTATAAATCAGGATGAATTCTCTAACCATTTTTCTCACATTACCTTCTATGTTTGAAATTCGCACCCTTGGACCAGACTCCTATATGCCATTTTAAAAACGTCGATTTGGACTATTGTTCAGGCACTTCGTCGAACGTTACATTGGGTCCAATTAAATGTCATTGTTCCAAGTGGAGCCCGGTGGTCACGGTGTCTCACGAAATAATATTATGCTTTAGGTATAGGGATGTATTGGAATTAGCTCCGGGCTCCATCTATCGCCAACGAGGCTGTAGAAAAGAGCGATCAAGGACGTCACATTGTCCCCGTCTCTCACGGCGACAAGGGCGAAGTAATTGGCGCTAATGCGAGCCTTTCTATCTCTGATAACAATGTCGTTGCTTGCCCGATTTGCCGGTCTGCATGAAGGTGGCAATCAAAAAATAGTCCGCGATACAACATTCCTTTTAGGCATTTGATCTAAGAGCTAGAATGCCAAGGAACCATTGTCTGATCTCAGGTACTGGCAAGCCTGGCATGCCAAAAATATATTGCTCTAACGTGCTCCACAAGCCAGAGCAAGAAAGCAAAGTATGGGCAGGGGCATAAAAGAAAAGTTGTTCTGTTATCCCAAAAGGAGAGGATATGGTGGTGGTCACCGCAATGAGTATGGTGCTTTGCTGGCATGCTTTTTCTCTTCACGGAGAGAGAGAGAGAGAGAGAGAGAAATATGACAGTAATAAATATTTTGATCATCAAAAGATACTCGTAGAGCACAATCGAGATTTTTTTAACAGAGATGAAGATCGAGAGGGCCAATATATATATATATTTATATATATATTTCATTCCTAAATATTTTTAATTCTTAAAAGAAAGAGACTATATCAATCTCAAAGATCAGAGATTACTTTCGTGATGGCCGCCATAGCTTCGTAGGGAATACAATCCCGCTCGGGCGTGACGCGGTAAATGCTTGGAGTATAGAGCAAGAGCAATGGCACATTCGTAATTTTGTGGAACTCAAGTGGCACGAACCACCACGCCGAACGTAATGATCGGGGGGAAAAGGTGGGGCCCACCACGGCACGTGAAAGCGTAGTGGCATTATCGTTGTTCCATGCAGCGATAAGCCCATATGCTAATTCTCTCTCTAGATTCAAGCAAACGGGCACCCAGGTAGGGAATAGAGGGAGGGAGGGAGTCGGCCTCCTCCTCGGTCGCTTCTGCCGTCTCGCCGTATCGGCATCGGAACCGCGTGAAGAACATTCCATCGAGCCGGAGATGTGCCGGTATCGGAACGGCGTGAAGGTCTATGGAAGTCGAAGCCATTGCTTCGGAGGTCTCTCCATCCTTTAGCAAAATCTCAGATCCTCTCCTCCGATCTTCTTGATTTTTTCTCCTGTAAATCTTTCTCTTCCTCATTCCTTTCTATCTCGTGTTTGAGTTGATTCTTTTAAAATCTTTTTGTTCGTGAGAAGCTAGTTTAGGGTTCCTCGCTAAATCTTCCTCCATTTCTGGTGTTCCAGCGATCTCTAAAAGCAGAATCTTGGACTGTTGTGGAAGCCGATCCAAGGTCTGGCGATGGAGCTGGATCTTGGAGAAAGTAACAGCAAAAGTTCTATTTTCTCTACGGGTTCACTAGTCTAATTCCTTATTTTAGCTTCATTGGTCTATCCCACTCCGTTGACGCCAAAACACTCTGGTCTAGGGTTTAACCCAAGAACAAGTTTCGTGGTTAGATTGCCCCTTTGGCTAATCTTTAGCTGCTAGATGGGTGGAGTTGGAGCTTAGAGAGAGAAACCTCCGAGAATAATAAGAGGAATCGAGGGAAAGGATCGAGGAATCGGGATGGAGGATGTCTCGAAGTATGCTCACAGCCCAGCCCACCTGGCCGTGGCTCGGCGAGACCACGTGGCTCTCCGGCGGATCGTGACAGCCCTCCCCCGGCTCCCGAAGGCCGGGGAGGTCACAACGGAGGAGGAGTCCCTCGCCGCCGAGCTCACCGCCGACACCGTCTCCGCCGTCATCGACCGCCGCGACGTCCCCCAGCGCGAGACCCCCCTCCACCTCGCCGTCCGGCTCCGCGACCCGATCTCGGCGGAGATCCTCATGTCGGCCGGCGCCGACTGGTCCCTCCAGAACGAGCACGGCTGGTCCGCCCTCCAGGAGGCCGTGTGCACCCGGGAGGACACTATCGCCATGATCATAGCTCGCCACTACCAGCCCCTCGCTTGGGCCAAGTGGTGCCGCCGTCTCCCTCGCATCGTCTCGTCCATCGCCCGGATCAGGGACTTCTACATGGAGATCAGCTTCCACTTCGAGAGCTCGGTGATCCCTTTCATCGGCCGGATTGCGCCGTCCGACACCTACCGGATATGGAAGCGGGGGCCGAACCTCAGGGCCGACATGACCCTCGCCGGCTTCGATGGGTTCCGAATCCAGCGCTCCGACCAGACGTTCCTCTTCCTTGGCGAGGGCGTGTCGTCGGAGGATGGGGGCCCGTCGTTGCCCCCGGGGTCGTTGATCGTGCTCACCCATAAGGAGAAAGAGATCACTAATGCCCTCGAAGGAGCTGGTGCTAAGCCCACAGAGGCGGAGGTGGCACATGAGGTATCCTTGATGTCTCAAACTAACATGTACCGGCCGGGGATTGACGTCACTCAGGCGGAGCTAGTCTCGCACTTGAACTGGCGGCGGCAGGAGAGGACGGAGATGGTTGGGAATTGGAAGGCCAAGGTCTATGACATGCTTCATGTGATGGTGAGCGTGAAGTCGAGGAGGGTCCCTGGTGCGATGACCGATGAGGATCTCTTTGCAGTGGACAATGACGAAAGAACGGCGAATGGTGGGGAGGTCGACGGGGAGTTGGATGATGTCTTGACGGCTGAGGAGAGGAAGCAACTAGATTCGGCTCTTCGGATGGGTAATTCAGAGGGTTTTGATGAGTGTGATGGGAATGGTGGGGAATCCGACAGGGTCGAGAACTCTGAATCCAGCGGTGTTACCAAGGAGAGGAAGGGCTGGTTCGGTTGGAGTAATAGAAGGGCTTCCAAGAACACTGGAGGTGAGGACATAGGGGACCCAAAAGACCAAAAGTTCTCAAAATTGGCCCCAGATAATGGAAATCAGAAATTTGCCAAGGAGGACTCTGGAGATGCTAAGAAGGGGAAGGAGAAATGCAGTAAGAAGAAGAAGAGCGGATCGATGGGTGACTCCAATAAACATGAAAGCGAGTACAGAAAGGGGTTGAGACCGGTTTTGTGGTTAACACCGGACTTTCCTCTGAAATCGGATGAGCTTCTTCCCTTGCTTGATGTCTTAGCAAACAAGGTCAAGGCCGTGAGGAGGCTAAGGGAGCTTCTGACCACTAAGCTGCCGCAGGGTACCTTTCCCGTCAAGGTAATCCATGCCTTTATGATGTTTTTTTTTTTTTTTTTTTACCATTTTGGTCTTATTCTTTTAGCTTGAAGTCTTTTATATAATTTTGGATTGATGAAATGCAGTCATGGTTATTACTCTAATAATTAGCAGTGGTTGATTTCTGTGTTATTACAAAGAGGAATAGTTGTGCTCATTTATTTAGAAACCTTGATTGGCATATCTAGGTTGCAGCCTTTGCTGAAAATTTGGAACTCCCACATGCTTGTCAATGTTTTAGATGTTCAGCTTTCAATAGACATTCTTATTTGTCTACTCCCTTTTTCTTTGTCAGCTCCTTATGCGTGGACTTCCTTACTAGGCATTATTACCAATGCTTATGTTATCTCAGTGTCCATTGCATTTAGGAACAAGTTGACCATCTTATACTTCTCTCTCTCTCTCTCTCTCTCTCTCTTTTTTTTAATGGTTACGTTATAGGTCCCTGAATCTATAGGTACTCTTGGTATCAAAGTGCAATGCATTTGTTATCATCCTCACTTACTGACAATTTGTGGGACAATGAAGCTTTATCTTGAGCTCAACAGTTTCAACACTTCTGTTTAGAAGGTTTATCTGGAATTATATTTATGGCATTACATTATTTTCTTGATAAACAGAGGATTGTTTCAACAGTGTTTTGGAGTCTCAATTTGAGAAGGGGTTCTATTTGATCTTATTTTATTCATAGGCATAAGGAAGTCTTGAACCTACTTGCATTGAATTTAATGTGGTTTATATGCTTTTATATGGGGATTTGTTAGGATATGGAATCTGGGAGTATCATAAAATTTTGATTTTGCTTCCCATAGGGTTAGATTTTCCTCTCCTTGTCTCCATGAATAAATTCCTTTTTTGGGTCAGGAGGTTACTCTAGGGAAAATTTGTGACTGAACTGTAGAGGTCCAGTTTCCAACCATCCATGCACTGCACGACAGGGTAGAATGTGTGCATCCTTGGCCTTGCTCAATCATGAGCCATCAAACGATGCACCAATGGTCTGTCTTTGACAACTGGAATTGCCAGATCCTGACTCAACCTACTATGTGCTTATATCATATGCATCACTGATATGTATAAAGCACTCCTGCTTCATTACATTTCAGATCTTTTCACTTCTTTCTCTAAATGATGTTGACTCCAGAATTGAAGGTGAAAATGCTTCAAGATATGTGCTAATTTTTAGGTGTATTTGAAGGTCTGACTACATAATTGTTATCCATTTACCCATCATTCTGTATATATGTATGCAAGAAATGTTCTCAACCCAATGAATTTGATTTCTTTTCATGAAATAATTTCATTAAAATCCAAACAAAATCATAAATCCTTAATCCCCAGTCATTTTGAGCCAAATTTCAGATATGATAGAAGTATAGTTTAAATTTTCTTTTATCTTCTACTTTCTTTTTTATATATTCTGCTACTTTTTGCATGACCATGGAGCTCTCCACCATATATAAATTTTACCCTCTTGGAATTCTTTGTATCAATCCATTTACATCTGGTCAAACCATTTTCTTTATTTTGTTTCTCTGGTGTTACATATGGCATACAAGCACTTATCATCAAGGTTTCAAATCTCATGGGATAGGGGTTTGTCGGTTTCTTCATCGAATGAGACACCATGCTATCCCATCTTATTTTGTTTGTCTCTGCAGTGAAAGAAGTGAAAAACAATTCCATGATCAACATGGAAAGCAATCACTTAGTCTACCTACTGTATTTTAGTGTCATTTTTGGATTGATGACTTGGAACAGAGATGTGTGACCTCTACCACATTTCAATCATGTTGTGATATAAAAGTTTGTTTCTCGTTTCTCCTTGAGATGTTTAATTTGTTATCCTAATAATTAGGTGAGTCAAAAAAATGAAATGCTCTTTCTAGTGTAATTTTCTTTCATTGCCTTTTTTTTTTTTTTTTTTGAAAAAAAAGGTGAGTGAAAGGATATTAGCTATTTAATCTTGTTATGGTGAACTCATGGAACATAAACATGGGCATGTCAAATGATACATTACTCTGGGGCCAACTTTGTTATGGGATACTTCAATTAAAAAACAAAATGTCATAGGATAGATTATGTCAGTTACTTCTTTACAAGAGGTACAAAGTCTGTTGCATCAATTCATACCAACTCAAACCATCCATATAGGTAAGGCATCTGTACGGTATTGAGTGTTGATCCAGTATGAACCGAACTGACCCGTATCACTTCATACTAAGTGATATTATAGATAAAAGTGAGAAAAAAAGGGTACATTGTCGTGGTACTGGATGCGTGTCATATCATACCGACCTGAGCCTTATCAAACTTAGTACTGATTTTGCATATATTGAAGAGGTGAATATTTTTATGCCGCTCATTAATCATTTTTAATTAGGAGATAAGGGGAAATGCCTCTTCTAGATCAATTCATCCTTTCTGGCCTACGAAAGAGGGATTAGTGATTTAGTTTTTGTTGCTTTGGACTAGTGAAACATAGGGAAAGCAATTGTCAGTTCAGTTGATTGGTACTTCTCCCCAAGGGTTAAGAGTTCAAATCCAGACCATTGCTTCAGAAAAAATATAAAAAAGTAAAATACAAACATGGGTATGGCAGTTGCTGGATCATCGGGCACCGGTAAACATGGGCATCAGCCAGGTTGGGCTGCAGTTTAACATCTACTCCAAATTTGCTGTCCTGATCTTGGCCTGACCCAGCATTGGGTGTAATCATGCAAAGATGCTTGAATGCAGTTTCCTGAATCTTAGTTTGGAGATATTTGTTATGAAGGCTTGCTACAGAATGTTCTCCAAACATTTGACAGTCTTCTTCTTCCAAGATATTTCAAATTTTCAATATTTATATAAAAATAAACATTTGCTTGGCTTCGCTCAATTTTTCAGAAGACAGTTGTTATTCCATCTGGCAGTGATGCCATAACCTTTTCACTTGCCCTGAGCTAATTCTGCCTTGTTATCTTCTATACTAAAATATACTCATGGCTTACCATCTTCCCAACCACTGAGGAGAGTGTTCCACTTCCTTTCCGGTTTCATTCTTGACACCTCTTTATGGTAGTCAAGGCACCATCAAAATAGAGCAAGCCACGACTCAAAATGTAACAACTCAAAATGGACTTGTTTTTGGAAAGCTTCTGTCCATGTTTTCATTGACTAACATAACCTTGCCCCTCTCTCTCGTGCATGCACGCACAACATTAATCTGCCCTGCATTGCTTGCATATAACATGGCATGGCACTTCCACCAGAATATTAGTACTCAGCAATGAGTATGCAGCATGAAGTAATTCTCTTATCAACAGCAAAAGTCAGAACCATTTATATCTTTGTTTTATATTTCTTATGGTTTTACCAGTCAGTCAATTGGTTGATGTGTGTATCCAAGGATTGAAACAACAAATCTAATAGCTTTTAATATACTATTTTATGCTGCTGCATATATTAAATATTTCATTTAATTACCATGCATTGAGCTGAAGATTTTTTTGGTCACCAACTTCAGGTTGCCATCCCAATTGTTCCAACAATTCGAGTTCTTGTCACATTCACAAAGTTTGAAGAGCTACAGCCATCTGATGAATTTGCAACCCCACTTTCCAGCCCGACACATTTCCAGGAAAGTAAAGCCAAAGAAACAGGATCATCATCAAGTTCATGGTATTCATGGATGAGGGGAAGCCTGGGTGGACACTCCAGCGACAGCAGCGAAGGTCGAACCTGGAAAGATGAGATTGAACCTTTCCAAATACCATCAGACTACGCTTGGGTTGATGCAAATGAAAAGAAGCGCCGATTGAAGGCAAGGAAGGTTAAGAGCAAGCGAGGTAATAGTAAGAAGCAAGCCTCCAGAAGTTCAGATGGCCAGCAACTGATGGATGGTTTCGAGGAGTGAAAGACGGTGTAATATTTACTTGCGTTTGAAATCTTAGGGAAAGAAGTTATTAACAAGGGATTGATATGTATTTGAGAGCTCCACGTGTATTTGGAAATTCAGTGACAAGTACGTTATATCCTTGATCCCACACATTTGTAATTCAAGATTTTCCTTGTGTATTTTGGAAGATATCAATTGTTCCTAGTTTGTTTCCTGGTTGAGGGTGCTTGTCCAATTGTGTTGTATGCATGCAATGTTCTGTCAACCAAGAAAGAGAAGAGGGGAAAAAAAGAAGAAGAAGAAGAGAGAAGTCTAGATGTGAACATATGTCCAATTCATGTGATGTGCTTTTCATCCTTCCCTCTGGCACCAATTCATTCAGTTTGTTTAATGATATTTTTTATTAATTAATCATTTAGAAGGTTACAAGAGAAGCTGATTAAAATATCTACTCTGAGTCTTTTGAATCATAGAGAGGATGGTGGCTCTATCAGTGTCATTCTCAGGTCTAATGTGGAAAGACGATGGCACCAAACATCTATCACATGAATCTTTGTAACTTTGCCATATGACGCGGGGAAACCATAAAACCAGAATGTCAGCTTCAGGATGAGATAAGAGATTACCAGCTCCAAAATTACACTGAGCCGTACTCTCATTAATTTCCTCATCTAGATGAGAAACGTCATGTGAGAGGTTTCTTCTGAATGGGGGGAAAGCAATCGGCTGTAAAACTTAATGCCACAGAGCTTCCGTTCCAGGTACCAAGCATCCTTCAATTATTTTTATATTTTCACCAACCCTTTAAAATATATTAATTGGACTATTATACCAAATTCACGGGACTCAAATCCAAATCGGCGCCGTGGCATCCAAGCCGACATAAATTTAGACCGGGAACAGATCCAGATCGCTGTCCCCCATCAATCTCGATCACTTATTTGGACCTCCCTCGCCTCGGAATTACCACCCAACCAAACGGCAGTCAATTGCATTCGGTCATCGGTTCTTTCGCCGCGTCGCCAGCACCATCCGACAAATAAATTTCTGCCACGCGTACGCATGCATTTTCCCTGCCTCCAAAACCAAAATTCAAATTCAAATCAGAAACACTTTCCCGGCAAAATTTTCGCCTCACGGCCAAAATAGAATGAGTGGAAAATAAATCCAGAATCCCTAATCCTCCCTCGCTCCTCTCTTTGCTCTCCTGCTCCAAAAATCTCACCTTTTTTCCCATTTTGTTTACCGTTTCTCTTCCTCTTCCCCTCCCAAATCCGTGGGAAAAAACAAATCCAAACCCTAACGCCAGAAAATGTCCTCGAGGCTCAAGGAGCGAGGCGGCGGTGGGGGGAAGATCATGGCGTCGAAGCCCCACAAAGCCCTAGCGGAGTCCACGCCCGAGGAGAAAGGAAAAGCCGCCCGGAGAACCCCCATCGCCGCCGGGAAAGAGAACCCAAGAACTTTCTCGGGCGGGAAGATCTCCGCCGGTCGGCCGAGCCTGGTGCCGAAGCTGGTCGAGAAGCCGGCTGCCGCTGCCGCCGGAGTCCGGTGGTCCACGTCGTCGATGACTCGAGGTAAGGCCCCAACCCCATCGGATTTTCCGAGGCTGATCGCTGACCTCCGTGACGACCGCCGCGTTTCTAGGGTTTTGGGCTCCGATCGGATGGGGAGAGCTTCAGGGAGGGGTCTGGAGGCCGAGGCTGGTGGGAAGAGGAGCGCTGGTGAGATTAGGGTCTTAGAGAAGTGTCAAAAGGGGACCGGTGTTCCAGATTCGAATTCGAAGGGAAAGGATGAGAAATCTGTCTGTGGGGTTAGGTTTTTAGAGAATCCCAAGTCAAGTGGGTTTTTAGGCTTGCAAATGGTGAGGAATAATTCTAGGATTTCGGATGCAAACTCGGGAAAAAACAGTGGGAAAGCTGCAAGCTTTGCCACGGACTCCGAAGTTTGTAACGAGAAAGACGATCTTGGTTCACAGCTGAATCCAGTAGATCTGAAGGGAAGCACTGAAGATCAAAAAGATGGCAGTCATTTAGTAGCCTTGAAACAGAGCGAGATGGATGGAAACAGAAGTGTTTCAATAGAGATCCCTAAAGACAAAGTCGCGGCTTCGAGTTCAGTATCTATGGATGGGAAAACTTTGGGTGGTGTCGGGAGTCTGGACGGTCCAGAGGATGAAAGTTTCTTAGCTTATAATGGAATAGTTCCAGGTGGGGCAGGCAAGGACGTTGGTGCTGATGTTATGGTGAATCATAAAAAGAAAGATTGCTTGGTTCTGGACGTGGAAAAAGGAGCAAGTAATGGTCATGTTTGTCTGGATCAGAATGGCGAAGTGGTGGAGAAATCATCAGATAATATTAGGGTTTTTGAGAAGACTACTGGGGATACGAAAGGTGTTCACGTTATTAATAAGTATCCAAGCAAGCTTCTTGAGAAGTTGGCATTATTAGAAGGTAGAGTTCAAAAAATTGCCTCAGAAATCAAGCGCACAAAAGAAATGCTGGATGTTAACAATCCGGATGATTCAAAGCTCATTCTTTCCGATATTCAGAACAAGATATCTGGAATCGAAAAGGCTGTGGGTCATGTGATGGATGGGACTAAAGGTCAATTGGATCCATCTGAAATCATAAAAGGTGATAGCTTGCAAATTCAAAATGCGGTACCCAGTCAATCTGGGAACTCTGATGATCCTAAACGTTCAGTTAAAGGATTGAATCATGAAGAACTGGAGGCTAGATTCTTTCCTCATCACAAGCTATTAAGGAGCCGAAGATCATCAGGTGCTTCTGGAGAACAAGAATTGCTGAAAAATGGTGGTGATCGAGAGATGCAGGAGGGGGCACTTAGTCCCATTGAAGAAAATCCAATTGCCTTGGAGTTTTTGGCTTCTCTGAATGCAGAACAATCTGGTCTTGTCAAAGACAGGATCATGCCTGACGCAGTTCGGGGAATGGGGATGGAAGGCACTTCAACAGAACAATGTGCTTCGAAGAAGGCAATTGGTGGTTATCAAAAGAAGGAAATCGAACTCATGGCGAATGAGAAGCTTGAAGACTTTGATGACCAGGAGAATAAACCTCCAATGATGGTGCATGAAGAGATTGAGGAAGCTTGTAGCGATCAGTTATGTGAGATAGGACGCAAGCCTTCAACTGGTGGATGGTTTGTTTCAGAAGGAGAAGCTGTTCTTCTAGCTCATGATGATGGCTCTTGTTCCTACTATGACATTGTCAACTATGAGGTACCCAATACTTTTATCAACGGCATTTCTCTCAGTCCAAACAATTGATGCTGGATTTGCTTCATGCTTGTTTTAAATTTTTTTTCCACCTCATCTCTTTTCTTTTGGCTGTTATGCATCGTACAGGCATTAATCTCTTATGATCTTTCATATGTACTTAGCTATATTCTGTCTCTTTTGTTTTCCATAAAGGCTTGTTGTTTCTCTTAATAATCATAAACTATGGCATGTATTATTCATTGTAGTTGACAGTATGTATAAATATGCATTCATGTGTCTCTATGTTCTCTCTTTTGTGTTATCTATATTTGTTGGTGGCATGCATAGGTATGCAGTTGTGGGGCATCCATTGATAAATAGGGAAACATGAATGAACATGCTATTATGAAATGGTGATTCATAGGTATCTATTACAGGTCAAAGCTGAATATAAGCCTCCAGCAGGAGTATCCAATAACTTATGGGGCGATTGTTGGTTAATTCGTGCCCCTGGTGCAGATGGATGTTCTGGAAGGTATGTTGTTGCAGCATCAGCTGGGAATACCTTGGACTCCGGTTTTTGTTCATGGGATTTTTATACAAGCGATGTCAAAGCATTTCGGGTTGAGGATGAAACACCTACTTCTTTTGCAACATCATCATCGTCAAGGATGGTACTTGGCCCTCTATCCAACATAGGTTTATTCAGAAGAAGTGTTTCATGCGCAATGCCTACTGTGGAAAGGCAGCAGTGGTGGTACAGGCCATGTGGACCGCTTATTATTTCCTGTGCAAGCAGGCAAAAAGCTGTTGCTGCCTACGATATCCGTGACGGGGATCTAGTGATGAAGTGGGAAGTGAACAGTCCAGTGATGGGGATGGAATACTCGAGCCCTCTACAATGGAGAAGTAGGGGGAAAGTGGTCATAGCAGGAACAGATGCGATTAGTCTTTGGGATGTGAATTCACTCAATCCACAGCCTCTGTTGTCTGTTGCTTCTGCCGGTAAAAAAGTCTATTCCATTCATATTAATAATACTGATGCTGAATTGGGTGGTGGCGTTCGTCAGAGGTGAGCCCTTACGTCTATTTTATTGCTGTTTTCGTTGTTTTCCCACTCTAATTATTTTTCTAGTCATGCTCATCGTAGCATGACAGCATCATATCTATAATGTATCAAGTGGTTTAGTATATAGAATTTTCACCTTTACAAAGATGAACATGCTGTAAACGTTTGTTCTTCCTGTGAGTATTTGATTTTTTTTTTTCTCCCCGTTTGCACCTGATCTTTAATACTGATCTCTAAATTTCATGTGGTTGGATACTGAAACCCTAAAGAGATTTCTGAATTCTTTTGGAATTTTTCTTCATGATGGATGATTAATTTAAATGAAGTAAAGATTTGTTGGGTCTTATCATTGTGCAGTTCTAGCTTTAAGTGATGTATGTATAAACGGTGATTATAGAGATGGGTGGTTGGAATGATTCTTGGCTTTATTTCTTCGCCATGAAAGGAGACCTGAAATTTGTGCTACTGCCTGTTTTGATTATTTTTGTCATATGATAATATGTTGAGTATAATATGTTACTTGTTCATCAAATGCAGAGTGAGTTCAGCTGAAGTGGAGGGTAATGATGGTGTCTTTTGCGCACAAGAAAATATCAATGTGTTTGATTTCCGCCTTCCCAGTGGAATTGGCCTGAAAATATCCAGGCATGGAGCAATAGGCCACTCAATCTTCTCGCGTGGTGACTCCATATTTATTGGGAGCACTGAAGGTCGATTGCCAACAAAGGGTGGTCCATGCTCGCGGGTTCAGCACTACTCGTTGCGCAAAGGGAAGCTTGTGGCGACATATGAATTGCCAGAATCCAATTCCCACTTTCACCATACTTCGATCACTCAGGTGTGGGGGAACACCAATCTTGTCATGGGCGTCTGCGGGATGGGATTGTTTGTGTTTGATGCCTTGAAGGATGAAGGATCGCAAGCCTTCAGCATGGATCAGGGGAGCACAGGAGTGAAAGAAATCATTGGTCCCGAAGATCTCTATTGCCCTACTTTTGATTATTTGGGATCCCGGGTTCTTGTTATATCAAGAGACCGCCCTGCTTTTTGGAGGTATTTATTATAGCTATAGCTATATATATATATATATATATGCACAAAAACTTGTGAGCCTGTTATGTTATTTAGTAATGTTGCTTTGACTGTTTTATGTAATTTTGGGTTGATGTAATCATCTCGCTTTTTATTATAGTTGTGGAAATATGGAATCAAGATAATTCTGTTATGATACTAAGCATACTGGGAGCGTGTCATGATGTAGTGATTGCAAGTGATGTAGTCTCTGCATAAGATTTCTTATCAATATTAATTAATCTGAGTTAATTTCTGGTTTAAAGCATCACTTATTGTTTGGTCACTTTTCCCGGATTTTAATGTTGCTTAATGTTTTCCTTGTTTTTGGGTTATCTTAGGCTTAATTTCCTTTTTTTTTTTTAAAAAAAAAAGAAAAGAAAAGGCTTTGGTATTCTCTCCCTATCAATTTTCATTGGTCAAGGACGCCAATATGTCCAGTTTCCCACCTTCCATGCTTTCAATTATTATGTGTTTTAGTCATTGCCGTTGATTTTGGGGAGGCTTCCTTCCTGCTACAGTCAAAAAAAAAAAAAAAAAAGGAAGTCATTGCCTTTGATTGGCATGGCATTGAATTGTCGTTTTTCAAAATATATAAAAAGACTGCTTTGCCTTTTGAAATCTTTTTAACTGTCAAATTTAGGAGCTCTTTTTCAAGTCTCTTGAGACGAAGAAGCTCAATGAAAATTTTACTGTCTCCTGATCTCTATGCATCATTCTCTGGAATCAGCTGCGTGTCTGCCTTTGTTTTCGTTTTCAACATGCAAGTTTTGGTCACCGCTTTATAAATCTTTGCAAACTATTCTCCATAAAGATTGTCGAGTATTCAATGACACTTGCTATTCATTTATAAATCTGGCATTTCGTTATTCGATCGCATTGGGTGCGCACTTAATGTGTATACTGACTGTATGGTGCCCTTCTCTGGGACCATACTACTTTGATTTCTGGCACCTATCGAGGCCGGATCAACGTGAAAGACACCCAAATTGCACCCCAGTTGAACCTGCTGCTTTGGTTTCGCCCAATTCTGTCGAGCTTGTTCCAGTCATCTCCAATGTTTTTAATTCAAACGAACCTTGAGTAAATAAACAAAAGCATGATTGCCTGCTTACTTGACGGTCATATCAGACTTGGAAGTCTAACCAAAATTTTCTTCCATAATTAATCCCTCCCATGCTTGTCTTTCCTAAAAATTATCGAGCCAGCCTCCTGTTGGAGCATCTACAACATGGTTCGAGAGGAAGGTTGAATCCCTTTTAGCGAATTCTAATGCATGTCATGCTATTCTTAATGATCGGAGTGGTCTTGTTGCCATCGTCCATTGAGGTTCACTTAATCTGTAACCTGTGCTTCGTTCGTTGCCCAGGATAGCAAATAGTTCTCCACTGTTGGTGTGCGAGCATGACTCAAAACTTGACAGGCAATTGCGAGGCAATGGAATGCTTCGTTCGTTGCCCAGGATAGCAAATAGTTCTCCACTGTTGGTGTGCGAGCATGACTCAAAACTTGACAGGCAATTGCGAGGCAATGGAATAGCCACCTTACCAACAAAAAAATTACGAGGCAATGGAATAGCCACCTTACCAACAAAAAAAATTATTCAGTTGCAAAGACAATTGAATTGCCAACAGATTATTCCGTCGAGTAGCCACCTGGACAATTGCGAGACGACAGATGACAACAGGCCGGCGAAGTGATGTTAAATCCAAATGATAGGATTTAGCCGAGATTGAAGTCTCGATCATCTAGAAAATTTGGATCCATCACCGTCTTCTCACTCTGCTCTAATTAAACTGGGCGAGAGAATAGAACATTATAAGCATCGTGAGTAACTGGAATGGAATCATTCAAGGACAAAAGCAGATGAAAGGGAATTGTAGATCAAGAATAAATATACAATATCATTGAATTTATTAATCAAGAAGAACGATATCAAAACAAAACAATTAATATTTTAGAAAAAGACAAGCAACACGTTGTATTCAAGGAAGTTGAAGCTGCTGTTGCTGCCGACGCTTCCCTGTGACTGAAACCAAACAAATCTATAAAACTAGAAAAACCCTAACCCTAACCCTAATTTCTTTTTCTTTTCTTTATTACAGAGATCGGTAGGGATTCTTTCTTCTCCTCTCGGTTTTGATATAGGCGCGGACGGATTGCATTGGAATTAATATAGCACAAGGTTTAATTAATATAAGGGTAGATATGGGCTGGGTTGGATTATTGGGCTGACGGAATATGTAACGAAAATTGGGATCTGGGCCAGGTTTGGGTTATTCTTTTGCCGCCCATTAGGCCGAGAGGCCCCCTTTGGAAACTGCTATAAGCCCAACCTGGGGCGTTTATTTTATTTTATTTTCTGTAGATAGATTAGCGATTGTTAAGATAACATGTGGAATTTTAGAGATTATTAGAAGCAAGCGTGTTTTTTTTTTTTTTCCTTTCTGATAATTCTAAAAATTAGAACATTGTTACGAGGATATTTTCCGGTCAGGTTTAAGAGCTGTCGTGCAAGCCAAGGTTAACAATTCACGTTAACAATTCTAAGGAAACCAGTACGATGTATTTTTGTCTGAAAAAAATGGCTTTATTTTATTTATTCTCTATTTGTCCAGTGAGAGTTAACACACTCTTCTATAATCCGCTTTATTCCACTGCCTTTTATTATTTTGATATCATGCTAACTCACAAGTTCACTCGTCCAAGCTTTTTGAATTACTAAGAGCACAGAAATACCATAACGAGTTTTCCAAGATCCAGAAGCAGAGAGAGAGAGAGAGAGAGAGAGAGAGAGAGAGAGATATGCTTGCATGCAAGTTGGTTTTGTGCAACGTTGTTCTTCGTTGCAATCACTGATCCATTCATACACCACACTTACTGACAGCTACGATACAAGTTCGCAACGACACTGCGGTCATTATTTAAGCTAAGAAGACAGAGAGACCGCCCCTTTATATATATATATATATTTCCCCACACATGACACTAGTAGACAGACATGGAGAAGACTTTTTAAGCTCCGGCGAGGAAGCCAAGTGAAAGGCTCCTCTGTTTCAGTCCGCATTGACTTGGAGCCTCATGCCTGCAGCGCAGTGGCCAGGGAGGCTACAGATGTAATAGTTGGCTCCCTTCTTCAGAGTGAACTTGTCGTTGCCCGTCGACACTGCCTTCGAGGGGTCAGACGCCTTGCAAGCTTTATACCCCGCAGCGCTCACCGGCACCACGTTGTGTTCTCCGGCTTGGTACTTGAAAACTGCGCCACATTCAAAATAATAATAACAACCATCTCATTATCCATCACGAAAACTTGGAAGAAAGATATAGAAGAAAAGAGAAGGCTCTAAGTTTAGAGACAGACGAAGGGTGTCTCCCACAGCGAAGCTGTTTCCATCGGCCCAGTCGGTGTAAGACGTCGAGAAGCCCCACCCCTGCGAATCCCCGACGACATGGGTGGCTGCGAGGGTGTGGAAAGGCGAGCACATGAGGAGTAACAGGGCAAGGAACACAGCCATGGCGCAACTACCTCTTTTCATGGCCATTCTCTCGAATGGGGCTTGCGTCTTAGGAGCAGGACGGTTAAATTAATCAAGAGGTTCTACTGCTATGTTACAAGCATCATGCTCCCAGGGTCGCATTTTTATACGAGACTGGAGAGGGGTGGGGTCTCTCTTCCGCGTTGAATTTTATATTTGGCTATTGTGTTATCCTGCTCAGATTGGATGGTAGTCCCATTCTTCTTCCACAAATCATGGCCACATAATGCCATCTGTTCTGGCGATATGGCACAACCATAGAACGTTTGCCTCCCCCACCACCAACCCCCCCCCTCTCCCACATCTGTTTTGAGATCTTTTCTAAGATTGAATTCTTTTTTTTTTTTTTTTTTGCTGCTGAACTAGAGCCTTGTCAAGTGGCATATTATACCTATGATCTAGGTCAAAGAATTCAATGCAAATTACCTTGAGATAACTCTGAAAGACCCAATCCCCAAGTGTAAAGATTGCACGACACTGGCTTGGTTGACACGGTGACGCAGCAACCAAATTTCTAACGAATTGTTGTTTATCTATCTATGGTGGATATCTACCAGGATGGAGATCTAATCAGACACGATCTTGCGTGCAGAACCTAATAAAAGCAATAGATAGGTTTATTGCTTACGGAGATCACACTGCAATGAGATGTAATTTAGTGGTGCAAATCTACAACAAGGCCACCATACAAGTAGGATTAGATGGCTGCTGTTAAAGAATGCGGCGTGCTTGTAGAATTTGATTCTAGCTGGATCCACACGTTTGATCTGTTACCTAATCACACTTTATTGGGGGTCTAACCTCCACTTTACGATTAGAATTTGCTTTGCATGATCTGGCCACTCTAAGCATGCATAAAGGTAAGGCCACTCATTCTCTCAAGCACTCCATCCTTTGCAACTTTGTCATTGGCCACAAAAGACCAATGTGTGGGCCTGTACTTTACCATTTTCATTCCTCCCCCCCCTCTTTATCGTGCAACCCTCAGGCTGGTGGGCTACGTTATGGGAGGCATCCCATTTTTTTGATTCAACCAAGCTTTAAGCATGGCCAGTGGTAACTAAATCACCCTCCTGAGTCAGCGTTACACCTCCTAAGTAACAGGGTAAATGGTGGTGGCTGTGGCCGTTTTCACTGGTGTGATGAATTGGCCAAGTAGAATACTTTTTAATGGTCGTCGATATGGTAGAAGATTTTCAAAAATATAATTACTAATCTTAATATCATATGCGTGTTTCCATTGCTTACAAAATTATCAGAAATAGTAAATATCTCAATGTGAAAGCTTACAAAAAATAAAATATTTTTCGTTAGTTCATTCTATAAATTTTTAAATTATGAGCGTTTAATTTGATCATTTTACAAAGTAGTTTTGTAATACCTTAAAATAGTTTCAATAGAGAACAAAAGGTTGAAAAGCTTATAACTCAAGTTTACCCACTACCGATTAATTTTGGCTTAAGTTTTTAGGACCACATAGTTTCAGCCTATTAACAGGTTAATTGGATTAGTAGGTGAGCTTGGGGCGATGCAAGTTTGAAGAGCAACAATTCCATTAAAGCATAAGGTCTTCATATAGTTAGTTTTAAGAAACCGATAGCATACTGGAGAAATTTTAGCTAAGAAAGGATGATCGATGAGTTATGAATATTTTCTATGCGGAGGCTCCTTAGAGACCGTAAGTCACTTGCTTCTCAAATGCCCCATTACTAAAAATATTTGGCATCCTATTTTCAACAATTTGGACTATTTAAACATTAGAAGATGGCCAACAAATTTTAAAGAGCTATGGCAAAATTAGAGGAAGAAAATATTTGAGCTACCATTAAAAGAGCTTGGGACCAATTGATAAGTGCGGGTTGCCATTAGATATGGGTTGAAAGAAATTCAAGAATCTTCCTCTAAAAGAAGTCCTCCAATGCCTCTGCTCTTCTCAAGGCCATTAACATGTTCCAATCTTGGGCTCATCTATGCTTTTCTGAGTTTCCTTCATAGAATCATCATACCCTACTACAGTCCCTATCCTCCATTTTGACTAGGGCTTCCAAAACTTGAAAAGGAATTATTCCTCTATTAGTTATTGCTATATCTGTTGTTTAACTCTTCCCTTCTTCTATTCATACCTTTTCTTTGTTCCCTCCTCCCTTTATTCACCCCTCCTCCGCAACTTTGTAATTTTATATATATTACTTTCTTAATAAATAAATTAATGAAAAAGTTTCTAACTTTTCCATTTTTTTTATCAAAAAAAAAAGAAGTAAATGTATACATATATCATAAGATAAATCATATCTGAATTCTTCGAAGGATCCATAGCTCCCATTTCTTTCAAGAATTGATGAGGGTTTCTATATATATATGAGAGAGAAAACTTTTCTCTTCTCTATAAACAATGAAAAATATTGCAACTCAATGGGTTAATTGTAATATTTATAGGATAAAAGTAGGAACATCTCTTTGCCGTAAACAATTTAGTGCCGGCTCAATTTATTAAGGATCGCATATTCATAAAGTTTATATTTAACATAAGTCCATACCGCTATAAGGTGCATCAAATATTTCAATAACATAAATGATGATTACTAAACATAATGGGCTTACATAAGTTACTTTATTAATTAAAGAATAATTATGTTAGTCCACATCATGAAAAAAAAATTTAACAAAGCATCCGTGATCATTACATGGTATTATCTGCCTTGAGCTTAGGAAGCTGGTTTTCAGGGATATGGCATTACACTGTGATTAGTTTAATCTTAATTAATTTTGGATTAAGCTTTTGTTGTGATTGTAGCAGTAGTGCTGTGATTAGCTCAAGACTAACTACACCATGTTAGGAGGCTCAATTTTGCATCGGCCGCGTGGACGGCGGCCATTATTTATGACGCAAATGGGTATGGCACGATTAGAACCTGAGATCGGGTAACCAGCCGAAGGTTGTGCGCATCACATGATCTGGCCGCTTACCTTGAAACTTGGCTGAAAATAAGCGCTTTTTTATTTCACGGCTTGCATGAAGCTTTTCAAAAGAAACAATAATTCGTATCCCGAGCAATTCATGCTCGTTCTCGGTCCGAGTTTAGCCATGGCAGAATGACACAGAGTTTTCAGATTTGGTGCCCGAGCATCTCACAAGAAACAGGGGCATCTCAGCATTTGTCAGCCGAATTACCATTCAAGACAAATCCAACCCACAACGGATTTGCGCTACCAAGAATCTAAGGTATTTAGGAACATATATTTAAATTATAGAACATCAGATAATAATTAAAATTTAATATTATATCTATTTTTTCTATATATATATATATATATATGATTTGTGCTAAGTCATAGAAAATGCCAGAGGTTGAATCTTCCACTTCTTACCCCTTTTTTTTTTTTTTTTTTTTTTAACAAATGATATTCTCAATAAAAAAAAACTACATATTAGTATGAGCTTAAATAATATAGATCACATACCAATGATGGACTTATCATGCATGCATCATTGGATCAAATTTATTTAATCTATTTTAAAAATCTAAAATTATCAATAATTAATGATAACCCGTGCGTAGGAAACTTCCAATGTTTAATTCGTGATGTAAAGGAATATTTCAAGTGGTACATTGCTCGACTATGATGTTGCTAAAAGAAACATGTCTCTTGGGCCCTTTGAGCGTTTGTCTCTCCAGGGATGGGCCAAGCCACATTATAATTATTCTGGGGAACAACAACAACAACAACAACTACTAACAACTAAGAGCCTTGAAGCTGCCACTGGAATCTGGAATCTACAACCTGACGATGCTCATGATTCCAATTGTCGTACCATCATCCATGTTGCTGGATGGCCAGCTCGGTTGTCGAGTCCATTCAGACGCTTCATCATGTTTTACTCCACCACCGGACCCGATTTTCCCGTCTCTGATCAGGAATCCCCTACACTTCCTCAGTCCCTACGTCAAACGATAGTTAATAGCAAAGGCAATCCCCTTTAAGGTCCTCGATCGCCAAGCCCCACCTCCTCCGAAGGCCCTCATTTTATGTACATTGGTCGAGCAGCTTCCCTTCATCCATCCAACTCACGGAATGGCAGAGGGACGGTCTTCACCGCCCTGAACTTGCCCACGTTGTTCAGGTGCTCGTTCTCCACTCTTACAACAATCGAACCAAAGATCAGAACACATTTCAGCTCAGGTAATTGCTAGTTTGATATATATTATATCCAGAATCCATAATGAAGAGTAAATTAACTACCTGTAAAAATTCCAGTGTCCACGTCGAACGACCTCTAATGATGCTAACAACAAATTAACCGACCGGTTCTCAAACGGCCCCAGGTTGACGCGCATCACGCTTTCAATCCATGCAAGTCTAAGCACGAAATTTAGTGCCTGCATGCATGGCAAGCCAGTTAGAAATTTTCGTTAGCGTGGGATGACCTTTTGTTCTGATGTGAGCAGAAGCAAGATCGTTGCACTTACAATTGAGACATAATAGATGCCTTTGTTCTTTAAAATGAGCTCATCCCTTAGCCATGGGTTCCTTGAGTTTGGATCAAGGAGACCCCAATCCTTGACGAAGTCCCAGTACAGCTGATAGAAAGTAGCGGCGGTGGAACAGATAATGGCAACAGCCAGCCACAGCGGAGTGGGTTCCGCTGCATACTTCCACCTGGCGAGAGCTGCCAGAATGGCCGACACATACTTGCCACCATTTGCTAAGTGGTTGGCATCGAACCCCTCCTCGATGTATCTCCTGGCACACTGGGGAACATTGTCCAATGCCAAGTGTAGACGGCCTATTTAGCTACAGCTATAGATTGATGTACAAATATTGGTGCTGATATGAAATGCAAATAGATACATGTTGCCAGAGACCAAAGTCTTGAATTGGACAATAATTAGATCATTTTGCGAGATAAAAAAACAGAAACAAAGAGTCAAGCTTTCAAGATTAGGACGATGAAAGGTTTAAGAGTACAGCAGATTGGAGCAAGTTTACCTGCAAGGCCCGCCAGTAGTAGGGAAGGAAAGAGAGGACAAAAGACAACAGCTTGTACTGCTGGTTGCGGGAACAAGTGGCGTAAGGATGTGCTCTAAAGGCTCCGGCCATGAAGTAGCATGCTGTGAACTCCATGTGCCTTAGAAGTGGGATCTGTTATAATGTGCAGCAAGTAATCAGCATGAGAAACTGCACATATAGAAGCAACAAAACTGTGTAATACCAAGTATAATCAGTGCAAGTATTCTAGATTCATTAGTTTTATATTGTTATGGATTTAATTTTATATGGACCTGGCTGGTTAGCTGGTCAGCCATGAAGAAGTCCACCATCATCACCTGCAGCGTATCACAAGAATTCAGGGAGTTTTTAGGCACCATACCAAATCATGCGATGGTATCATAACCAAACTGCAAAAGAATTAATAACAAGAGATGATGCTTGGTTACTTTATAGAATGGTGAGAGCACGGTGTTGCGGATCACTCGCAGAAAGCAGTAGCGAGTTGGAAGGTAGAATATATTGAATGGGCAGAAGAGCAATCCTGTGAACAGCTGAAACAAAATGCGGAAGTTATGATTCTAATTGGTTAGATTGTTAAGGTGGTCGATAAGAGTGTAATCCAGCTGGAATTAATATTTTCTACAGCAGGGTATGAAATCGGTCGTGATTGAGATTTTCTACCAACAAAAAAACTCCAGGTATGGACCCGGCATTCTCTAGGGAGACCCCAGCAGACCGAAGAAACAAGTGGATGACCATAGCCCCTACAACTGTGGTCATGATGGAGGTACATATGAGGAAAGCATCCCTGTCCTTCAGAGCTGTGCTTGGATTGAATTCAAATATAAAGTTGTGGTTTATTCTGGTGGCTCTCCACATGTATATGTTGCATCCATACAAGAATATATGCAAGCTGAAAAGCGCGAACATACTGCAAAAGAAAACAACCAGCATGATTTAATTTCAACTGAAGCCTTAATGATGGCAGATGCATGCACTTATTCATTTCATTGCATGTACAATGGTCTACATGAAAGCATATATAGATAAATTATCCAACTCGACGTATGTATGCCTCTTAAATTTTACTTATATCCCCCGTGATGGACTGGGGTCTCAAGATAACTGCAAAAGATTTTTGCATACTTGCTGATCCCACTGGCAGTCTTCCTTCAATATACAAATCATTCCACTATAGGATTGTCGAGGGGCAGCGACGGGCAAACAACACAGTAAGCGTGACAGAAACGTGATTATGTTCAACTAATATTCCTTTTGTCGGCACTTGATCGTTTGAACATAAATTGCAGAAAAAAGTGGGAACCGAGCGGTGGTCAGTGGAAGCGAGTGTGCCATTAGTAAAGTCGATGAGTACCGTTTTTCCAGTGAATCTTACTCATTGAGTTAGTGGGGTCCAGGTCACTTGGAAAAGAGGGGCTCATATTTGCCTTACCAGAGACCATCATCCGCTAGTGGGCTGTCCTGAAAGCATGTGACTCCTCTGATAGTGGAAGAATGACGACTAAAAACAATGGCAGGGACGTACTGGTTTATTTAACCATTAGTGGGTTATATGACTATGCATTCTTAGACAGTGCAAAGATGTGCTGGAATGCATAAAACTATCAGCAGGCAACCTAAGAGAAAATCATAGACTTAATTTAACCATATGTTTTCCCGAGTTCTCATACTTATGAGCCAACGATGTGAAGGCAAACAAAATGTAACAAAAAGAAAAGCCGTCGTTGTAAATGAAAATGCAAAGCAGTGTTTTGAATGACAAATGTCGAAAGTTGTCCTGTGATTTCCTCCAACACTTCTCCCAGAGATATTACATTCGATTTGCTTGATAGGATCATATTCTGGGGGAAGGTAGCTCGTGAAATTCTTTGTGAGAGTGATGGTGGACAAACACTTCTCAAAAAAGAGAAAAAAATGATAGTGGAGAGACAACTAACAGCGAAGAAGAGACAGAAAACTTGTGGAAGTCTTTTCTTTAATAAAGTTAAGTTAAGAGAAACCTTGCATGGAAGAAGAAGTCAAGAATATGGACAACGATTGGAGTACCTGAAAACAGGGTAGACGGTATCCACGTAACCGGCTTCAGTTGTGGAAGAGAAGATGCCGCACAAGTAAGCCAAGATGGCGTATACACTGAAGAAAGTAACAAAGCTGCCGGTAAACAAACCTGCAACAGGAAAACGCGTCACAGACATTAGAAAAAAAGAAAAGTTTGAGACGTCAGGAAGAAGAACATCTCGGGACTTCATCATAGTGGCTAGGGACAAATCCAGTGGAGAAACCTTGCCCAACTTTGCATTCATTTATTATCAAAATTTTCTCAATGGATATTGAAAGTATCCAGCTCATCTCATCTATTAAAAGAATTTTGCATTTCATATACTTGAAGAAACGACATATATATTATATAAGCATAGAGCAGAACAGCATGAATTAGAAGCTGGCACAGATTTTCTGTCAGTGTCCATTCTATTTTTGAAGGGAGTGTTTGTGTCAATTCTAGCAGCAGCCATCGTTTGCAGTTAATGTTATGGTCCCATTCAACTGTTCAGGATTCAGCTGCGACCATAATTAGTACCAGGGAGGATGGAATTCATTTCCACTGAGTGAGGTACCTTTGTTGGGCTGTTTCAAGGCCGTCCAAGTCGCTTTCACGCGGAGGGTACGTAATGACCACATAACGTGCAATTCCAACGTGGAGGATAATAAAATATGAAGCATTATGTGGTACGTCACACTTGCCAATTAATCTGCAACCAGATTCTGGCTGAGCACTGGGAATGGGGCCGGGGCTGGGTCGCACGTCACACACCCAACGAGATTCGAATGGTTGGCCCACTGAACGAATGGTTGGTAGAGGTTTCATTATTATCTATTTGTTTCCTGTAACAATCATTATTTTTTAAAAAAACATCGTTATTTTTAACTGATGATATGAATCATGACTGTAACACTCTAAATCTATTTGCTATCTTAAAACTTTGAATCTAAATTAGTTAATAATAAAAGAATTTGAGTTATAAGCTTTTTTTTAACTTTTCTTTTTTGTCTGCTGTTATTTTTTTTTTTTTTTGGAGATATTATAATGGCAGTGTTGTTTCTAATAACATTGATAACATCTATTCTTTGAATTTATTTAAAGCCATTGTAAATTTTCGTTTCAGATATTAATGATAAGACAAATATAATATTATATAAGGGAAGGGTGACGACCACGGAAGCATACCTACGAAGAAGGTGATCATGTGGGAGTCCTTGCGCTGTTGAGGCTTCAGGAACTTCATCGTCTTCTTTTTGTCATTGCTTGCAAAGTGTTCTGTGAAAATGGATTCCACCTCGTCCGCCAGCTTTATCACCTATTCCAAAATTTCACTTAACCTTTCAGGGAATCCAGTCATGCATCCATGTAAAGAATAATCACAACCAGAAAACCATATATATATATATATATATAGTAATTAATAATAATTTCTCCTTAATTTTTATATCTCAGGAAACGTTCAGAGATGCCATTTTTCGTACGGTGAGGATGCGATTCAAAGTTCAGCGATCTTGTGCTGGACAGGGCTGTGCTCCACTGAAACGAGAGCCGGTAGTGGCTGGACCCACTTTATCAAGCTCGCGGTTCTAAGCTTGCCCACCTCTTTCAACAGCATCTACGTGAAAATGGGCTCTGTTGCTTTGTTTTTGTCTTATCTTTGGCACAACTCTCCGGAAAAATAGCCAATTGCTTTTTTGTTGGCCTTAACTACTTGTAGGCGTGAGCCTAGCTTACGAGGGCCCCATGCACATAGAACAAGATATTTGGAGTATAAGAGCAGATTAGTAGGTCGGTGGGCTTTTGGCACTTGAAGGTAGAAAATAATGAAAGATACTGGTCATAATAAAAGCCATGGAATATATATATATATATACACACACATATAAAGAGAGATGACCGATGCCGAGATGCCCACGTACCTTGTCGGAGCTGACAAAGTGCGATCTCTTCACCTTCTTTAAGAACCACTCCGACGCTTCTTGCTGATTCGATACCTTCACATCACAAGTAGCAGAATTGATTTCCAATACATCAGTTTCCCATCGATACAAACAAATCAAAGAGAATTGCCAGCTGAAAACTGGCAAGCAAATCGAAAGAAAAAGAGAATATATAGACGACACGAAACGAGGACCCTCCTTCCTTCCTCTCTCTCTCTCTCTCTCTCTCTCTCTCCATCCCAGCCATCCCTTTCGCCTCCTTTACAGGTTTGTCCGTTTCTATCATTAGTTTGGACAAACCGAACATTTTCATGTCTCTCATGTGAAAAGGCGGGCAGCCCACCCCTGCCACGAACCGTTTTCTCAGCGGCTCAGCCCATCAGCCGCCCGGAGAGGAACAGCGGACAGCCTCTCCCACTCCGTGCTTGGGTGGGACGCACATGCTGCATCGGCCAGGTGTCTGCAGCTGATTTGTGGAATAGGGTATCTGCTGTCCCCTCCGTCAGCATCTGAGCTTCGTATAAATGGACTCGATTACCCTCGGCTCAGGGTGGCAGGATAACTAACCCCTTTGGAATGGTGTGTGATTGGGACGTGGTTTGATATGACGGATCCCGTCTCATCATCTGATACGTTATCCATTTTCTCTGGCCAATGGTGCGAGGAACCTCATTCCCTCGTCCTCTCTCGTTCTAAACCCAACGAACAAATCGATTAGTATCGCATATCATTCGATTCTGCCACGTAGTACTGTTTGGCATCGCATTTGTCCCATGGATCGCGGCCATCCAAATTATAAATCTACATTATTATTATTATTATTATTATTATTATTATTATTATTATTATTATTATTATTATTATTATTATTATTATTATTATTATTATTTTGGTCTTTGGTTCCGATCGTTTCTTTATGCTATTATGCTTTTTATTGTGGGAGACTGTCATGTTATTACCTTACCGAATTTCTTCAGTATCTTTCTGAAGGCCATCATGTTTAACGAGCTGCCACAAAACAGCGGAACCGTAATAAGAATTTTTTAAAATATATATATATATATATCAAAGAGACGAAAGAAAATAAATAATAATAATAATAATAATGAAATATATAAATCAACAGCAAAGAATGTGAAAGGATAAAATGGTCAATCACCCCAGGCGCCACGCCAAGTCACGCTCTGCATGCGGAGAGTAAAATGACCAACCAATTTATCCCACGTACCGATATCGATATGATTCGGTGAACCAACCTATATGTCTTGAGGAGTCCCAGGCCTCGGTAGAGCTCCACGAAGGCCCCCCGGATCATCTTCTCGGCGCGCTGGATCTTCTTCCGGTTGATGCGATCTCCGCCACCCGATCCGTCCTTCCGGACGTTCACGAGGTCCTCCCAGATGATCGAGCTGATGGCCGAGATCGTCCGCGCCGGGGTCGTCGCCGGGATGTCGATCCTCATCGCCGCCACCCTCGGCTTCGCACCCTTCTTCGCCTTGGTCCTTGCTGACCCGATCAAGCTCACGCCGTTCCTCTCCAGCGCCGCGATCACATCGTCCGTCACCGGCGACGCCTCCGACGGATCTGTCTCCCCGGCGCCCTCTGCCAACACCACCACATCAGAAACCATAAGCTTTCCCGATCCATTTAAATGGACGGCGATTAGGATTTGAGCGACGACAAATCCCACCGGAGAAGGAGGACGGAGAGTCGAGGTCGTCCGCGGTGGAGGTTGGGGAGTTCGGAGCCAGAGTGGATGAACTACGGTTGCGGCGACGGCGGTGGTCGCGGAGGACCTGCTTGACGTCCGCAAGGATCTGGAGCTGCTTTCTCAGGCTCTCGCCTCGCTCGCAAAACTCGTTCTCGCTGGTCTCGTAGAAATTCTCCACCTTATCGAGCTCTTCGTCCAATTTCTCGAGAAACTCCTTCACCTTTATTCATTGTTTCGTGTCTATTTAAATATTTTTTTTTAAAAAAATCAATTTGAAATAAAAATTAATAATATTGTGTTAATATTAATGATTACCTCATCTTCTCTTGATCCAACGAGTTCTATCTCGTGCGAATTCTCCTCATCCGTCTACAAAAACGATAACCAATAATAAATAAATGCTAAAATAATTAACAACGAGAATAAGTTATTCGGCTCAGGTGTTTGACAAGGAATAGATTTTTTTTTATTTTATTTTTTTTTGAAAAAGAAAAAAAAATGAAGGGTTATCAATTGGACGGTCTGGATTGAGGAATCAAGAGCGTGAGCGGGTTATCTCTCCAACGAGGATGGAGAAGGGCGCGATACTTTTGGAAGATGAAAATTATTAAATACCGACTCAGCCTGATGAGATGGAGAAAAAATTGAAGGAAAATAGACTCCTCAACTGCACGAAAGTTCCGCCAATTATTATACCGATGGTTCGTAAAGGGATGGTGAAACGAAACAGAGAGAATTAAAACGAACGCGCATAGAGCGGGAAATGAACGAAACAGCGAGGCCGAGTCACGGAGAAGACGACGGAGCTAGCCAGTCACCGCGCGGTCGAGCCTCCTAGCGGTTCCGACGGGCTTCACTCGCGCGAACAGCGACTGACCCTTTCGTTCGAAAAAAATAAAAAAAAGATCCCCGAAAATAACTGAAAGAAGTTAACGATATCTCCAAAAGAAAGAGATCACAAGGAAGAAGAAATCTTGCTTTATTTCGAAAATTTCGGGGGAAAAAAATCGAAACGCGATTAGCGGAAGCAGAGACGAACGATCTGATACCTGGAGTGGCTGATCGCGGCGGGCGGAGAAGCGGGCGGCGAGGGCGTGGAGGGGATCGAGAAGAGAGAAACAGAAGCGGGGGCGGCCGGCGGCGCATCCGTCGGAGGGGGGAGAGGAGGAGCGGAGAAGGGAGAGCTTGATCTTCTTAACGTGCTTCTTGAGCTGGCGATAGTTTACGAAGGCGTCCTTCCACTCCGGGATCAGCTGGGCCTCCAGCTCCCTGGAAAACTTCACCATTTCCTTTCCCGATATCTGCCTTCCACCTTGTCGAAATCGATGGCTCGCTGCAATCTATATATATAGAGAGAGAGATGGTGTTTAAGAGGAGACGGAGAGGGGAGGAGAGGTGGAGTGGTGATATATATAGACGGCGATGAGAGGAGAGCGACTGGAGAAGGGTAAAGATGTCAGAAGGAAAAGAAAATCCAAGAGGAAAAATTATATGCCTTTCTATACGGAGCGGAGGAGGGGGAAATTGTCTACGTATTGCGTCGATTTTGGGCGTTAAAAATTTGCGATTTGATTTAGAAGAGTGGAGATTGCCTCTGCTTATGAGAGGCTGTTACGAGGTCTTTGTTTTCTTAAAAACATAAAATCCGGCAACGCTGTGACGCCGTGAGAAGCCGCCGTTTAGTTTTTTCCTTGTAAACAAACGTGTCAATCAGACCGGCGGTGTACAAGAGCCCATTCAAAGGGCACGGCCCGTGTCATGCTTATGATGATGATGATGATGATCATGATAGGCAATCATGAAGCTATTCATTGCTCAAAACTTAGGTGCACATCATCACTGCACCAGTAAATCGTAATTTCTAACATTAATAAATATCATCTCATCATGCACATATCATTTGTTAATTAAAGTAAATGATGGCACATAATTATTTATTTGTACCTAAATTTTATCTCACGTTCACGAATTTCAATTCTTAGCATTAGTAAATATTTTTAAGTTTTTTATAAAATTACAAATCTAATTAGAGAATCTAATAGCAAGCACTTGATAAACTATAACTAAATTTCATCTTTTTTTTTTTTTTGGTTACGATGAAAATTATATGAATAGTAAACATCTTTCAAGTTTTGATGCTACCATGTTCCTTTTCGGGCATGTTTATTTACGTTGCTCATATTAAGTGATCTTAGGAATGGCTCCAGTGCCATGATGTTGTTACCTATGCTAAATATCAGCCCACAAGATAGTTGTATGGATAGCATTCATCTTCATTATAGCTTTGCTATTTCAAGATATCACAAATTGATAAATAAAATAAATTATGGGAGAATTGCATGCACGTTTAGTATGGTAGCAATGGAATTGTATTCGTTATAGAAGAAATGCATGCACATTTGGTATGGTGGCATGAATAGAATTAGATTGGGAATCCAATTCAATCTTGCATTTAAAAAATTAAAGATTGGACTCAAATGATGCAGACCCCATCATTTTATTGATATTCTAAAGCAATAAACCTGAGATTGACAAATCCATCCCTTCTCTCATATTTTTCAGTCCTATGTGATTGGATTAGTAAAATCATGCTACTCCAATTTTATATTATGAATTAAATACATCCTAAGGCTGCATTTGATACGATGGCATGGACGGTATGAGATTGGTTTTGCAACCCAATGAACCAAACACATCATAAAACAAAGGTTTTCTATTAGCTACTTTTCGTTATCAAAGAAGATTTAAAACAGTCTGGTTTATCAATAGGCAGTGGCAAAAGGGCCGAGATTTGTTCTAATAAAGTGACAGGATCATCCCTATGTGACTAGGCCCATTCAACCAGTCAGTTTGGATAAAAAATAAATTTCACAACAAACATCATAACAAATACATGGCACTGGCGTATTGCTTTCAATTTTTGAAAATATTTTTATTCTGAACTATGTTTCGTTAGTATATATATATATATATATATATATATTATGATTTATAAGTAAAAAATCAAATGAAATATGGCCGAGTCTATGTTTTCAAGTTACCTAATTTTTTAATTTAATAAAAACAATGAAAATATTTTTAAATTATATTTAATTTTCTAACATGTATTTTTTTTTAAAAAAAAATATTTTTATTTTTATTTTATAAAAATAAAAATAAAATTTTATAAAAAATCGCATTACGTTGCGTTCCAACTGCACCACAGTCACGTCAAGTTGATAGCCTTTTGACATCCGGGCCAAGGCAGAGATCACTTGCACCCAATATAAGAAACTTCAAAGGTTTGGGAGGTACGGACACCGCCTGCTCCTTTCTAAAAGTTGCAAGACTCGATGGATGACATCCAGGTGGGTGCCGGCTCCGATCACTTGGCTTTGGACGTATAGACCAGCGTGGCATGGAAGTCTCGGTTTGGGTTTGTACGATTATTTACAGTTTGTTATGTATTTATTATTAAATTTTTTTATTTAGTAAGTAACTTATATTCAACTACCATATTTAATAAGTAGTATATATTTATTATTAATTTTTAATAAAATTTAAATGTATAATTAAATATAAAATTATATGCCTACTTATCACTTGTTCAGTAAAAAAAAATTAATAATAGATATTTAATAAATTACATCTAAGCTTTACCTTTCTTGATGGCATAATGATTTCATTGTTATTTATAAAAAGGCTTTAATTTTAAATGATATATTTTTTTGAATATTTAGACTTAATCAACTTAAGCCTATATGCTAAGCATTGCATCATACATCATATTCATGTGTTCATGTAAATTGTGAAAAGTTGAAACATTTTGCTCAAAATTTACCTTCTATTTTCATGCATACGAGGGACATTATCTTGGAAAGTATTCTTTGAAAATGAATCACCACCTAAAATCCTGCCTTCCATTTAGCCCTACGGACAAGAGTATTTATATCAACAGTTATCTCGGGAATGAGGATTTAGGTAGCCGACCCTCTAAAGATGATTGTCTCAAATAATAAAATACTGAATTCGAATCATGAATCACATGTTCCAACATTCCATGGATCAGCAGCTACTCTTCTTTAGAAATCTTTGTTGTTCTGCTTGGCAAAAAGAAAAGGAGTACGTAATTGATCATGTACTGAAAGCGGGTTCATAACATTCTGAACATGAGCTACAAGCATCACCTCTCCTACGAGTGGTGAAGACCTTCATCAAACAAAGGTCTAGCTAAATAATATTTAGTCCTCACTCTTATTTATACTTCTTCTTTTTTTTCTTTTTTTTTTTTTTTTTGTCTTTTTCTCCTGCTTATTAGGAGAGCGTACAAGATTCGTTTTATTGGAACTTGTTCTCAAGATTCTGGTTCTGAATTTGACAACTAATGGCTGATTCAGCCTCACCCTCTCCCACTACTCCAAAGCATGCGTTATCCTGCCACCTTTTATATTAAACCAACTTAGAGCTTCCAAGATCGTCGTTCTTAATTGGATGAGAGTGACGTCAAAAGGCCAGTGAAGCGACAACGCCCCCATGGACGCTTCCGCCGCCACTAAATCAAGCATTCTTATGACCATTGATTCAGGGAATGCCCCACTGTGTCTGTGGGACCTCGCATTGTTCTTCGGTAGCCAGACACAGTGGAAGGCACCAAAACTGACGAAAAAACAAATAACTAGTGGGATCTTCCGCTGACTTTGTGCTCCCCAACCTACTAGACCAAGCCTTTAACAAAGCATTGATCCCACGCCATCGTGCTGGGGACCTCTCTCTCTCTCTCTCTCTCTCTCTCTCTCTCTCTCTCTCTTGGCTCGGTACAGCTCATAGCCTGTGGTGGAGAAACTTCCAGTTTAGTTTAAGAGTAATGAGTTTTACATCTACAGCTTTGAACAAGTTCCAATATAACAAAACGTGGATGACTCCACAAAAGATGCAAGATACTGGCTAAAACCTCCTTTTAATCACAAGGATGCCAAGAAAAAATTCCCTTGCTGGCCTTGTTGCTCCGTAATGAATGTCCACTTCACTTTAAAGAGGTCAATATATAGTTTGTCGTACAACGTGGAAATGGCTCATCCTTTTCTTGAGTCATCCCTCATTGGCTAGCTACTGCTTGTTTTTAGAAAAGGATCAAAGCAAGCTCCACTGAAACTTCCTTGCAGCCTTTTCCCTCAAGGTGCCATTGCAAATTTTCCCTTTCCTTGTAATCTCTCTTCGTTTCTTGGCTATTATAATGCAAGATTAGTGGAGTGTAATCCGTTGTTGGCAGACTTTTTAGTGATGCTAGGCTGTGGTTGGGTTGATTTCTATTGCTTGTTTGATCCAAACACGTTCTCATATTGCAATCCAGGTGGGATTAAGCTTTTAGCATGCTTTGGATAGAAAGTGGGTGGGTTAATATTGCACTGCATTCTTGTTGCTGTTGGATTTATGCTTTCTAAATAAATTATTTTGGTAAATAAAAGACTTTTATGTTTTTGGGGAATCAAAATAATAATATATTTATCTCAGAAAATGAAAGATCTCATATTTTTCGAAAAATGAAAGGCCATATCCTTAATTTGGAAGATGAAAAGGTCGCGTTAAAGAGTACTGAGGTTGAATCTTGGATACAAGTTGGTATAAATTCAATACAGAAAGCTACGGTAACACCATATCTTCTGGAATTTATATATTAATGAAGTCAAGAGTCATATGGGATTTGGATGAAACCGAAGGCACCAAGGTTAAGTTTGGTGGATAGGATTTACATCAGTGCGTTCTCCTTGTATTGTTTCTTAGGAAACGTACTAAAGTTGTATACAACCTTAGTGTCAGCAACGGAAACACCTGCATAAACCTTACGGAAGGGTGGTACTAAAGATTACGGAAGGTTGGTTCTCAATAACTTCATAGTAGTATCAAACTACATTACAAATTATCTTTCTTTAATGTTGATCCAAATCACTTAAATGTGAATGTTACCTTTGCTAGCATTCAATTTATATACGTCACTTAATCTGTTGACGGCAGCATACTCTACCAATATATGTGCGTTAAAGTTGTGCAAGCAACAAAATTAAGGCGTATATTGGCATAAAATATTAATTGACCACATATTTACCCAGCTTTCATTTGACGTATTTCTGTGTTCTAGTTATCAGTGCACATCCATGCCAGCCCACCATGTGGCCAAATGAGGTGGATTGAGAAGTGCATGCTGTACAGCATGAGGAAACCTAAAGTGATGATAGAGATATGATGCAGATTTGGAACCTAAACAATTGGTTGATTTCTGCATTTAGAAATGACTTGCCACATCATAATCCACCTGCTAACAATTCAGCAATTGTTGTTGAGCTAACAAATATTTAGAAGTATGCAACTTTAATCAATATTAGTGTGATGACATGCTAGCATGCATTTCATCTGATTTGAGGGAGAGATATTTGCTGTCAGTGGGAAATCTCGCCACCATGCTCAAGTTAGCTATTTGATTATATTATCTTTAATCCCTCATTAATAGTATGATTAGCGATGACTTAACCTGGGTGATTTGGTGCCCAACACCTCCTCCTTTATTTTGCTTTTTCCATTCTATCATTTCAAAGTATATATGCCACTAGAGGTTCCATTCATCCTTTTAAAACTAGAAAGGGTGATCCTCTCGCAGTGGGCATAACAAGAAATTGATGCCATTCATTGGTGCTAAAGGCCAATGGGACCCAATTTGTTAAATATGCAATACTGAACTCTGTTCATTCTCTCTCTCCTTTTTTTTCTTTTTTTTTTTTTTTGAACTACAAACAGGGGAGTAAGTTCCCTAACTTTTATTGAGAGAAATTATACAAGTGATTTAGGGCAGGTTAAATAATGATTTTAAGGTAGCATGGGCTGTAGCTGCCCTTCCTCCTCATATAGTCCCAAAACTCAAAAGTGTACAGTACTTTCTAAACTATTGCTAAGCTAGAAGGTTTGGAAGAGAAAATTCTTGAGTTTCTTTCTCCATAAGTGTTATCATTAAAAGAGAACTAGCTATTTCCAAATCAATCTCCAACATCTAGGTATGAACCTTTTCCTCCAAGTCATCCATATGTGATGGAGACTCCAAGGCCTTTGAAGAGATTTGAAGATGATCAGAGATTAGTGACCATAAACTCGAGGTGAAAGTATAGGTTAAGAGGGGATGAGAAACAATCTCGGACGAAGCATTATATATTGAGTACTCAAAGAAAATAGACCATTCCTGACTTACCTTTCTCTCATTTAGAGCCTATCACAAAGAGCTAGTCAAGTGAATATTTTGATCTTCTTTAGTACTAACGCTTTTCAAATAACTTTATAGAAGAAGCATGGCATATCTCTCTTATTTAAAAAATTATAGAAGGAATTCATAAAATAAAACCCATGTCTAGAAGGCTTCCAAATTAAATGATCTGATGTCTTTGAAGGTCTCATTGAATCCCTCAAGTTTCTTAAACTAAGAGTGTTGAACCAAGTAAGAGGTCTAAACAGTTTAATAGACCATCTCTCCCACCTTCGGCACTAAAGGAAGAAACATAGGCATTAGCTTTGGTGTTGCTTTTAAATAAGTTCAAAAAAAACAAACAAAAAGAAATACTTTTAATTGAGGATCTTTTCAAAATTTGATAGCTAAGCTATCCCCAAAGAAAAGGAAAGGAGGTATAGTTTCAAAGTTCACTAAGATCTTAATTTATACCTTTCCAAACTAGGAAGTAAAGTTGTTTTTTTGGATTTGATCCCAAATCTCTTTCTGGTGTAGTAGGCTTAATTGATGAGTTTTTTTCAAGGTATAGTTCATTTCAAGAAGATCAATTTTTATACCCATTTCACTCAAAACTTTATCGAAAGTATATAGATCCTTGATGCCAAGATCTCCTTTCTTAGATTTGCATGTTGTTTCTCAATTCATGAGGCAATTAAAGGGTTATATACCACTCTTTCCTTTCCAAAGAAAAGCTTTTCTTAACTAATTAATTTTTGAACAAATTCATTTTGAAAGTTTATAAACTAACATAATGTAAGAAGAAAGGGCAGATAGCACCGCATTGATTAGAGTCAATCTTTCACTAATAAATAGAAACTTTTCCTTCCATGAAACTAATTGGGATTGAATTCAAACCCTACTCATTCTCGATCTGCTTCAAAATGCTTTGTCCATTCCATTGTAGCTGCAATAAAGAAGCTATAGGAAAGTTCAAAGTAGCTGGTAGACCGCAACAGCCATGCAACTTAATGCAAAACGAGTAATCATAGAAAATAATAATAAAAAAAAATCATCTAGATTTTCTTAATAGCAACTTCAGGAATCACTGTTTAGGTTTTAAATTTGTCCCTACGCAATTATATTTATCAAATGGAGGACCGCTTCTTACCACTAATAACATGCAAACAAATGTTCCCTTCAGTAGATAGAGAAGTATTCTACTTTCACTTGGCATGCCCACGGAGTGCAGTACTCCTCTGCAATAGTGGGTAGGTGAATGGGGTGGACAAGAGCTTTATGCCCATTGCTTTCTTTCAAATCATCCATGAACAATTTCTACTGTTTGGATCAGCTGACGATACGGGAGAGATGGTGTCCAATTCAACATGATTCTGACCCCTTAAATTCTATGCTACTTGGCCCACTTTATCAAAGGGGCAAAGTCAAATTACCTCGGCAGCATGGGAAGCATGTCTGTCATGTGATATGACTCCAGCCCTCACTTTCTAGGACCAATGCCTTGGAGAAGTGTTCACAAAAAATAAACCCATGGGGAGATAGAGCTGAGCAAAGTAAAAAAGCAAAAGGCATCTAAGCCTTTATTTTATTTTATTTTTCTTCATTATTTTGACATTAAGAATGCTCTGATGTTCTGTATGCCTTCACATGGTTTTTGTGGTAGGAAAAGGGGAAAAAAAGGCTGCTGTTAAAGTTTTAGCTCAAGAACAATCATGCTCAAACCAAGTAGAAGATGTGTAATGCAAAGAACTTCCGTTGATAAGTAAATGCAAAAGATTGGTCCTTTGATAAAGATCATGGGACAGTTAATACATTTGATAAAAGAACAAAAATATTTAATTAATTAAAGTCGCTCAATTAGTTTAAAGCTCCCATCGTCGTCAGCTATTTCTCTCTATCATTTTCTGGTACAAGCTCTTCCCAGGACTTCCAATGGAGGATAGCAGCATTACAAATCTGAGAGACCGGCTTATAGCTTTGTTAGAAAAGACTCCGAAGTTCAGCTCAATCCAGGTACTCTAAGAAGTGTCAGCTCAATCAAGCTCAATTCGGGCAGTATAAGTTTAAATTACTTGAGTGCAATTTAGTCATATACTCTGCTAAGCATCATGGAGGCTGACATCGCTTGAGTGAGACTCTTTCATTTTAAATCTTTCAGAAATGCCTAAGAACAAACAGAATATTTTGATCCTTTATTCCCCAAATGTAACTTCACGGACACTAATGGCTCAACTGTTGGCTGAGCAAGGATAATAGATTATATTCTGTTAGAGCTGACATTTGATGCTCATAGTCTTCAATCCATTCTGTGGTATCTTTCCCTCTAGATATCTAGCTTATTATACCACCAAAGGAGCTGTATTTATGTTTAATTAATGTTATATTCTGACAAAAGAACAAAAATCCAAGCTACCATATTCGCTCAACAAAAAGCTAATTACATGACTTTAAAGACCATACTCCTAACCAGATAATTTTTAGCTCTAAGATATCATTCAAACTAATCGAAAAGATTTCATTAGAGGTTTCTGCCGAATACCTTTTTCTATTCTCTCTACAAGTTTAGTTTTCTGGCAACCAGTAATGATGCCAACAACTGAGAGGTTTTTCACAATCATAACTATTCAATTGAGAAATCAAATGGCTTAACAAATTGAGAGATTGACTATAAGAAATCCAATGTGTCAGAGAAAGGAAACTTAGAACATGAAATTATTTATTTCCATCAATGACTAGAAGTTTCCCTTTGATAGGGCCAACTTGCAAATTATGAACCTGAATCTGAAGTAAGTAAATGAATGGCACCCATAAATGTGACAGAAAACACAAATTTTACTGTCCTTTATATATGCAGCAGGCATCTACTCCAACAGTCACATTATAGAGGATAATGATGTACTGCAGTCTACAAGCAGCCTTCAAAGTGTTGAAGGTTCATTTGATTCTTGTATTCAACATGCTCAAAGTCAGCAGCAGGGTAGCCAAGGCCAGAAGTTGCCAGTCCATGAGCATCATCTCCTCCAGTGAGGGAGTGCCGATTGTTTTCATGTAATGTGAAATCTGAGGAATTTCTTATCTTGTCAATTTGGCCTGATTGCATGAGGAGCACTACTTGTCCTTCTTTCCTCTGGAAAGGGTTCCCACCATGGGAGGACACAATCACCTGTTGCCACTCTTTTGAGTGGAGAACATGCTGAAATGCAATGAGTTCATGACCACTACCATAGTGGATCCATATAATACCACAGATAGAGACGCAGCACTCAAGTGATTTCATGGTGGCTTAAATATTGAAGAAATATTTCCAGGGGGCTGCATCAGCTTTTTTCACAACAGACTGTTAAAAGGATGTCATCGCCGGACCAATCAGAAGGCAATTTTTTTGCTGCCTATAGCCCTCTGATCTGAGCTTAACAAGCGCATTCCACTAATCATCAGTTCATGACTCATCAACTGCTCAGAACCCCTATGAAAAATAAATTAGCTCCAGAGACAGACATAATTAACCATCAACATCCAACTATGACATTTGGTCTAACCTTTTACAAAGAGTATGTAACAAGCTTGGTAGAGAATTATGCAAGAACCTAGTTATGGTTCACCCACATTTGTATGGACTACACATTTTGAATCCTTTCCACATTGCACCAGGGAGCAAGTCGTGCCAACATGATCATGACCACATCAACAGATTTCTGAATGCAACGTATCGGTAAATCGAAAACCAATCAGATTCTCATGCTTTTAACCTGCTGATTTTGTCGAGTTCATCCAACGACCACTTCCAGTGGACAGCAGCTCATAAGCTACATGACTTGGTCTTTTTCTTGAAATAGCAACAGGTCAGATACATGACATGGTCAGTGCCAAATATGGAAAAAGAATGGCCTCCTATCATGCATAAAACTGCTGCCACTTTCACAGGGGCCACAGAATCATTAATTTAACATTCTGATATGCCATAATTTGATAGAGCAAAAGAAAGCAAAGCGAACACATGAAATAGATTTTTAAGACATCTCAAAATATTTTTTGATTTCACTCAACTCTATCTTCTGTTCTTTATGTACAATACCCAAAGTTGTGGACCAAAGAGAATAGCTCTATACATCAAAAAAAAGAACAGAAATAGAAAAAGGGAAGATATATTACAATTCACATATCCACATACTTTTTCCTTAATTTGATTGAGCTACCAAAACCTATCCTTGTTGACACCAGATAAGGAGCCATAAATTTCCCTCCAGTGCTCTGCATGCCATCAATGAGGTAGCACCATGTTGATCCCGAAGCACCAACGGAGGAATCTGCCTCAGTTGCCATGATAAATTTAGCAAGGGGATAATAGTTTGTACTGGTCTCACTGCCCTGACTTAGCCTCATATGTGGCCATTGTCATAAGGATATAATCTTATCAATGACTTCCTGCACCCAACTACTTTTTCAGTTCAGAAATTCATGTGAATAAGGACGAACATTTGCGGAGGTTAAGTGAGAATAATATAACATTTGCAAGGCCACTGAAACATAGAATTAAGTTGAAGGATGCTTGAATTTTTATTTTTATTTTTCATGGTTTCAGGTGCTTAAATTCATCATCTAATTCAGGAACAGAATGTAACGTATCATGCTTAATATGTAAGATTTATCCTCTTCCTGGATCTCATGTTTCCAGAATTTAAGGCAGAGAATTCAAGATGGGCACTGGGAGGTTGGTGAGAGAAGAGTGGGATTCACAATAGGATAATGATTTAAGTTTGTCAAAGTCCAAAAGGACGGCGAACCTACGAGAACCAAGGAAATTGCAGAAGAACTCAAGGAGATAAGCGTGCCTTGCCATTATGATCCTTCTCTTGGTCACAACCATCGCGCCTTTAGCAATCCTGAAAGCGTCCAAGTCATCGATGTGAGAACCGATGAGTACCAAGAGATTCATCGAAGTGGAAGGAAGCTAGGGATGTATTCGACGTGTGTAAGAACTGTCTCCTATAATTTTCCTTCGCTCTTCGATTATTTTATCCCACCCAAAAAATTTGCTAAATTTCTCATACCCAAAAAAAAAAAAAAAAAAAACACACACACACAATTTACAGCTATTTTATCAGCAATATGAGCATTGTCGTTGATAGCTGCTTATCATCATATTTAGTCCAAGGCATTATTCCATGGAGATTTATAGTGCTATTCTGCTGGATATCCGGGCAATGGTGGACATTTCACATTCTTTTCAAGCTACCCACAAATTCCGTGAAGGAAATCAAACAGCGAACTGGCTGGCGATCTAGGTGCTTCGCATGCTGGCTTCTACCGTTGGCTTAATAGTTTTCTTCTTTTATTAACAACAAAAAAAAAACAAAAAAAAAAAGTGTTTATGGTTGTAATGAAAACTAGAGTTTTAAGATCCAACCGGGTCAACCGAGCTGACCTATTTAACCGATGACCAGAAAGTTTGAATGGGTCAAATTTGACCTTGAGTTTGACTCGGGCAGGGCAACCTGGACGCGGCCAGGTCGACCCGGTTTCAACCTGTCCCTGTCGAGCACTTTAAGATATCGGTAGAAGAATAAAAATCTTGTCCAAACTTGGATCATCCATGAGACTAGAGTTTGGTCCTAATGAGTTAAATATTTATCCAGGTCCTACCCTCTCGGCTATATAGGCCATCCTAAATTACTTATAAAGGGTAATATCTGGAAAACGATATTAATGCACATCTCTTTTATTTATATTTTTACGAAAAACAAAATTATAAGATCCTATCATTTTTATGGAATCGATGCTGCACATAAAATGAAATTATTGTTTTTTTGATATTTATTCAATTCTAGATTTAATTTTTTTTTATTTTTTTTTTGGTGCCATATTTATGATTTCATGGCTTATGGGTCAATGGATTGATCTGTGATTGACTCATGACCTGCCCGGACGCCACAATGGATCACTATCTACGCCAGGTTTTAGATTATTGATGCCACAATGGATCGCTATCTACGCCAGGTTTTAGATTATTGATGATAATATCCTCAGCAGTCTCGTGACATTATGGTGATGAAACATTTGAAACTACATTTAAAATACTAGTTGACCAAACTATTACAGTCATCACATTTAAAATACTAGTTGACCAAACCATTACAGTCATCGGTCGTCGTGAACTTGTACCTAGTGATCTCGGTTCCAATCCGCTTAAATCCCACCTTTATTAAGATCGGAGCTAAAAAGATAATTTGAGGAACGGTTACACCCATCATGCAGCCTATTACCTTAAATTCTCTTTTGAGAGTAAAAAATGAAAAGAAAAGGCAAAATAAAATAAGATTGCTTACAGAAGTTTAAGTTCTGTGAAATATTTTCCATTATTTCTTCCAAAATTTGAAAATTGAGCCTATGGTGACATATACTGATTCCACCATGTCCCAAACCTTGACTCCGGTTTCCTGTTCCAGAACTATAATCCAATCAACATTGCCAGAAGCATTGTGGTCTTAAAATTTTCATGATAAATGAGAATTCCCTCAAAATTTATTTTCAAGTAAAAATGACAGCATGTTTACAGAACAGAAAATATGGCAGCTGTAATTGCTCAAAATATTCAGAGTCAAAAAATACTCGCACTGGCTTTGAACACAACAATGACTTACAAAGCATCACACTCGGTGGTGGATTTAGTTAACAGATTAATAAGAGTGGAATTCACCATAGGATAATGATTGTCTATTTTTGTATTGGCCAAAACGAGGACATGTTTATGCATCCCTGATCACAGCATTGCCCAAAAGCCTGTCGCAAGCTGCTTCCAGAACCCAACTCCTATTATAGGAATCAATCAAGCTTGACATTGGAATAGAGAAGGGTGTCCCTCGTAAGTGGCATGTTCAGTAGGAGGTAGACCTGCAAGGCCAAAGACAACTAGCTACATCAGCATCCAGAGCTCCTAAGAAATTTGCAAGAGAAACACTTTTGAAATTAGTCAGAAATTGTAACAATCTCCACAACGTGAGATTTTGCGAAGTTATGACTTCAGAAGCTCTAGTAAAGAATTTGGTATAGCGGATCTGGCTCTAGTAAAGAATTTGGTGCACCTTTAAACAACAATCAGCAGTTCTAATTCTGGTTAAACTTAAAAATATTTAATTTTAGCAATGCGGATGTTTACTCCTACCATCTGGCAGTAAACAAAGGGGGACTTTATATAAGACATGACCGATTGATGCTTGATCCGAAGAAGAAACAATGTTAGCCAGAAAAATAATAGGAAATGCTAACTGTCAATTGTGATTTTTTTTTAATTATTTTTTAAGCCTGAGATGACTAATTTTGATGAGAATGGACTTTAAAGGGATTTTCTTGATTCAACAGGAGGGGACGCTCCTGAGATGATGAGTGGCAATTGAATTTATTCTTGTCAAAAAAGAACCACCACCGGATCATGCATTTGGAACCTCAGAATAAAATGTAGGGGGAAACCCAAAAGTATACTGTAAAAATTTAGTACTTCAAAAGTAACTAATAGCTCACCCCAATAATAGTTGACACAAGAAGGATAACTCCAGTTATCCAGGCCAAACTTCGCCTGACCAGTAACACCTCTGAAGATGATTCATTAGTTGCTTTTAATTCTTTTAACAACCTTGAAACCCGTGTTGAAAATGTCACATCTAACATCGCTCCTTGGTGGGAAGAAGGCTCCTCATTTGACATGATAACTCCAACAATTTTCCCTGCAGCAGTTAAAAGATTCATAGCAAAACAAGAAAACAACAGATTAGGAAATAAAGGTATTTATGACTCCATGGTAAGACAATTAATGACCAATATTCAGTTTAGTTAAGGGCAGAAAATGACCAAGATGCCTTGCTTTTACTTGTGCAAAAATAACATAGCAAAAGTTGTTTTTGTTAGAAATCAAAACAAAGGTAGGAAAATGCTAGAAAGTAGAAATAAGTGAGAAATACATAAAAAAGAAAAATATGAATAACAGCATTAATAAATTTAAAAGAAAATCAAAATTGACTTGCATAGTTTGCATTAGCTTGCTCCGTTTGTGCATGAGTTTTTATACATAACCGGTCCCAAGCCCGGATAAAGGAGGAAGGTTGCGATAGATTGACGGCCAACGTAAAACTATATTCACACTTTATGAATATGAACACAATAGAGAAAAACGATAAAGTTAAAGCATTTTCCAGAACCAATACACTGCATCGAACCCCGAATGTAGTAGAAATGACAAGAATAAATAGGACGGTTCTCAAAAGCCATGCGTCACAGCAGTGTTCGGGTGTGACGAAAAATAAGTAAGGGTTCTCACACCTTCATGGATGGATGTGGGCAAAGAAATTAGTCCTACAAAATAAAAATAAAAAATACATTTAACTACTTGGAATATACGGTCATTAACAGAAAAGTTAATGGAACTAATAAATATAATGATTAAAAGAAAAATTAATGTAGTTTACTTACAGGAGACCAAGTGGATTAGGTGAAAAAGCAAAAGATGCTGATGATTTAAATTTTGGTATACATGTAAAGATAGGAATAAAAATGGAGTAGAAATTATTCTAGATAAAAGCCTAAAAGATGAAATTGTAGACATTAAGAGAATAGGAGAAAGAATAATTTTAATTTAATTAGCGATAGATAAGGAATCAATAAATATTATTAGTGCTTATGTTCTTCAAGTAGGTTTAAATGGTGTAGCAAAGCAAAGTTTTTGGAAGAATATGGATGGACTAATTCAAGAGATTCCTACTGAAGAAAAATATATTTACTGGAGGAAATTTGAATGGATATGTAGAAAAGCATAATATAGGTTTTGAAAGAGTACATAAAAATTATGAATTTGAAGATAGAAATGACGAGGGAAATACCATTTTAGAGTTTGCGATAGCACATGATTTAGTATTAGCCTACATATTTTAAAAGAGAGACTCTCATTTGATAACTTTTAAAAGTGGATATAATGGTAATCAAATAAATTTCTTCCTTACTAAAAAGATTGATCGAGTGTTTTGTAAAGATTGCAAGATTATATCGGATGAGGGTTTAACTACACAACATAGATTAATGGTTATAAATGTATATATTCAAAAATGAAGGAGAAAAACTATAAAGTATGAGAATCTAAGGATTAAGTGATGGAATTTGAAAGGAGAAAAACTTATAACTTTTAAAGATAAAGTGATGAAGGAAAAAAAATGGAGTATATATGAAGAGATTAATATCATATGAGAAGAGATGGTTAATAGTATTACAAAAGTAGCTATACAGGTATTAGGAGAGTCAAAAGAAAAAAAAGACTATATAATAAGAAAACTTGGTGGTGGAATGAGAAAGTTCAATTAGCAGTTAAGGCTAAAAGAGAATACTATAGAAAACTATTTAAATGTAAGAATAGAGAAGCTTATGAAAATTATAGAATGGTTAAGAAAGAAGTTAAAAAGACAGTACGAAAGGCTACATGTAAAGTATATGAGAAATTATATCACAAGCTAAAAATTAAAAATGGAAAGAAAGATATATATAGAATTACAAGAGTAAGAAAAAAAAATTAAAGATATGTTTCAGGTTAAAAGTATTAAAGATGATCAAAAAGTTTTAGCTAAGAAAAAAGATATCAAAAAAAGATGGAGAAGCTATTTTAATAAATTATTAAATAAAAATAATGTAAATAATTTAGAATGTCCTATTAGTTCCATTGAGGACATTTGAAGCAAATGAGGCTATAAAAAAAATAAAAGCATGAAAAGCTGTGCGACCTAATAAGATTCGCATAAAAGTTTGGAAATGTTTAGGTGATACTTGAGTAAAGTAGGTAACAAATTTATTTAATAGGATTTTAAAAACTAAATGCCTAATAAATGGAGAAAAAGAATTATAGTACCACTTTATAAGAATAAAGGAGATATTCAAAACTATTCTAATAATCGTGGTGTCAAACTCATGAATCATACTATGAAACTTTGGGAGACAATACTTGAGCATAGGTTAAGATGCATTACAAAAACATTAGAAAATCAATTTAATTTTTTGCCAAGAAGGTCGACCATAAAAGCTATTTTTCTTCTTAAGAGGTTAATAAAGATATATAGAGAAAAGAAACAAGATCTTCATACGCCTTTCATTGATTTAGAGAAAGCATATGATAAGGTCCCTAGAAAAAATCTTATAATGGATATTAGAAAAGAAAGAAATACCTGTTAGGTATATTAATATAATAAAAAATATGTATAATGAAATAATTACTAGTGTAAGAACTATTAGTAGTAATAGTAGCAAATTTTCTATTACAGTAGGCTTACATCAGGCATTTGCTCTTAATTCATATCCTTTTGCTTTATTTATAGATGAGCTTACTAGATATATTCAAGATGATATTTTATAGTGCATATTATTTGCAGATGATATAATATTAGTAAATAAAATTAAGGCTAAAGTTAATTGTAAGTCAGCACTATGATGAAATGCATTAAAATCTAAAGGTTTTATGTTAAGTAGGATAAAGACAGAATACATGAAATGCAATTTTAATATAATTAGAAATGAAAATGAATGTAGAGTACTAATTGAGGACCATGAAGTTACTAAAAATGATCATTTTCGGTATTTATGATCGATTATTCATAAGAAGAAATTGAGGATCATGTTCTCCATAGGATTAAAATAGGTTAAATAAAATGAAGAAGTATAATTGAAATATTATGTGATCGTAGAGTACTTATCAAGTTGAAAGAAAAGTTTTATAGGACAGCCATAAGATCATCTATGCTTTATGGCATGAAATATTGAGCAGTTAAAAAAATATACGTACATAAGATCAATGTAGCGGAAATGAAAATGTTAAGATGGATGTGTAGTAATACAAGAAAAGATAAAATAAGAAATGAAACTATTTGTAAAAAGAGAAAGGTAGCTTCAATCGAGGATAAATTAAGGAAAGAACGACTTATATGGTTTGGACATGTGCAACGTAAACCTAAAGATGCGCTTGCATGGAAGAGTGACTTGATACATGTAGAGAAGAAAAAAGGTAGAGGTTGACCGAAAATCATATGGGAGAAAGTAATAAAGAAATACTTAAAATTTTTTCATCTTAAAAAAATATGACTCAGAATAGAGCTGAATAAAGAAAAAGGATTCATATAACCGACCCCAACTACTTTGTGATTAAGGCTTTATTGTTGTTGTTGCTGCTGCATAGTTTGCATTAGCTTGCAAGCCTCATCAATTTTATAAAGAAAAAACTAAAACAACAGAACATATTCTTATCAAAATATGAATCAAATAAATGCTTTATATGAAAAAGAGATGAATTTATCGAGAATTTCACTAAAATTCAGGCCAATGAACCATGCTCAGATACAAAATTCGACAAGTATAATCATAGAAAAATAATTTACATCAAGTCAAAATGAAGATATAGCATGTTTACTCCATGGACTGCTGCCTTTCATATATGCAGATGCTAATGCAATGATTGATGAAAAAAATTTTGCCGACAAAATGGTTTCCCAAGCTGTTAAGAGTTTGGGCATTGCTTTCTCATACATGGAGCTGAGCATTTACGAGCTGCTTTTGTCACTAAGTTGTTTAACTACAAAAAGAACCATAGATTCTGCCTCTTATGGAAACCCAACAAAGTAATAGGAAAAACCTACAGAACTTTGCAGGTGCACTGATGAGTTTGCTGTATGGTGCATAAGTAAAAGTCCAAATGTAAACCTACAGGGCCATAAAAAACCACTGACCTCCGTAAGAAGTTTGTAGCAAATCAAACAACTTGTCAAAAGTTGTCCAGAACAACTCTGCTCTCTGCTGAGTAATGTCTCCTAGACCATATTCCTCTTCCAGCGCCTGTATGAATTTTAACAATTTACCCGCACATATGTAGTAAAAAGTAGCATGAAAACTTTTATCATATATCTATCACATACCAAAAGGGAATACTATAGAAGTTTAGTGTTAATATTAACTCACCATCAAACCTAAAAGGGGATTTCCTTTCCACGAACATATGAAAGTAAGGAAATGGTAGATCTTGCAGGACAAATCAGAGGAAAAATTGGTGTCCCAACAAAAGGTGGGCCATTTTTGGGCTGACACAAAGCCCAGGCACAGACGAAATTTACAATAAACAGCATAATATAGATTATTATTTTGTCACTTCAAATTTCCTTTAGAGTTCAATTTTGTTGATTCTGGCATATAAATAAGCCAGACAATAAAATTTCCAACCATTTATGAATAACAAATGAGCATAAAAACACTGTTGACGAAATGTTTGGATCTTGAATAATCTAACTGCAGGTTAAAACCAGAAAGAAGTTCTAGATGTTGACATGGGACCAAGAGACTGCATCACCAATGAGATATAAGTGAAAATATCTGGCTAATGGTATCCTAAAATGATGAAGCCTCAGATTTGATGCCACATTGCGGAAAATATGTGCTGATAAGATATGATTTATGATATTAAGACTATAAATATTATAACAACAACAAAGCTTTAATTCCAAACTAATTGGGACCGGCTATATGAATCCTTTTTCTCATTTTGTTCGGTTTAAAGCCGTATTTTTTTTAAGATGCAAAGATATTACCTCAAAGCCTGTGAAACAGCCTATCAATAATTCTGCAGGGCTCAAGCTGCTAGCAGCCAAATCTTCATGAATCTCCATTGCTTTCTTGACACTTCTAAACAGGGATACAAGACTAGACACAAAATGCAGGTCCACTTTCTGCAAAACATCAGCACTCCACCTGTCAATAACTAAAAACTGCATACTTGTATAGGTGACATTACCAAGAAAAAATCCCGTGACCTTTAAACACAGCCCATATACATGTCAATTATATAATGCACCAGAAAACAGATCATAGAGCGTATTATTTGAAACATAATTCTAGGTCCTCTGGGGAAAAAAAATCCAAAAGAAGGGCAACAAAGTTCAGTGGCAGTTGGGATAACTGATGTGATCATTGTTTAGCACCATTTAACCATGCATTATACCATTGCAAAATGAAATTTTTGCTAACAAGATCAATTGTTCATCATGATCTATGGCAAGATGTTCAATTTGGCACTCCACATTGTTCATTGCTACATATGTTCATTGCTACATAAGGTGCATGTGGGCCAAAATTCAATTGTTTAGATACTTTCCGATCATGGATAAGAATGAATCGATGGCCTTCTAACTAAAAAGATGTTATTTTCATAGCAGGGAATTGATCATGAACAGTGCAGGGAATTAATTTAGTCACTATATCCATACATATATAGAAATATAAATACATAAGCATATATTAGGTAATGCATATATCTCTACCATGCATAAAAGTGAAAACGTGGGTGAATCCATTACTGCTGTAAATAACTATAAATAAATTCCCTTTTTAGTAGATACACCACTCTTAATCGCATCCATCAAAACAAAAATACCTTGGAGGGACAAAAACAAGATAAGTACATCTACCAAAAAACATAAGTATATTAATCAATTCAGATTAATCAGAAAATCTGACAGAAAAAGGCTAACCATTGCACTCATGCCCACACACGCTCATACAGAAGAGAGGGTAAGTTAAGATGGACCTTTGAAAGATGCAGCTTTAAAGTGCTACCACTTGGCAAAGGAACACCCAATTCTCCATCCAGAGACTCGATAGATCCAACATATGATCCCCTCAGCAAGTGTGCCTGCATAAATAAATATGTTAAGTGCAAATCATCAAGACTACAGTCCTAATACTATATAAAAGCAGCCATGCTTCCCAACTTTTCAATTCCCATGATAACCCTAATTAGATTTCTGTCTTACACTCCTAAGCCATGCTAAACTTCCAGAAAAAGGGATTCTAACATTGCTAGACTCTAAGGAGTCTTAGGGGGAAGTCTCTTCAAGTTAGAATTTCTATGATCCATGCATAATAAGAGTACCACGCCATCCAAAGTCCAAATTCATCATGATTTGTTGGCCATATAAAAACTTAGTAACTCATCCACATTAAGAACATGATATAGCAAAAAAATCTTAAAACAATTTCATAAAGAAAGCATATCAATTCTAATCTACATTTAAATATTTTTTAAGCTTATCCTACATCTAAAATCTTTATCAACCATGTGCATTTGCATGTGATTATAAGTAGTTATTTTTAAAAGGAAATTAGAATGTACAATTTATAAACTTGTGTAAGTGAAACATCAAACATACAAGATTACCGAGCTCCTTATCAACACAAGCAGCATTACACTCAACATTTAAAGGTTCGCCCAAAGGAACAACAGAAACTTCATCCTCACCTGTGAAAAGTCAAAGGTCATCATAACATCGTCTTTTTTAAATACAATAGAGATGTTAAAAAGAAAAAAAATAACAATAGCATTTGAGATGTGTTTTCCTGGAGAACTATTTAAGAAGGATTCACTAACCTGGAAGCTGAATTTCAGCTTTACTTGAACCAATAACCCTGCTTCTGAAAATACTACCCACTTGGGTATTTAAATAGTCAGCCGATAGCAATGGCCCTGCAAGCAGAACATTATAAGTCATGTAAAGTAAAAAGAAGTAAATAACCACAAATTTTGAACCTTGATTAAGTTGAAGATACTGACCCTTAACTCCTCTAACTTCTAGAATCATAACCGCATGAGGCCTGTCAAATGGATTGGGAGATAGAACCTCATTTAACTGTGAATAAAATGGCCCAAAGTGTCAGAGTTTAAAGGTAATAAAATTATCTTTGAAAATCATCGCTTCACTGAGCACCTTATATGATGAATCAGCAGAAAGCGAGGAAGGTGGTGCAAAACCAAGCAGGACTGATGTGGCTGCTGCAACTTCATGTAACGATGTCGAAATGGTCTGCAGCCATATAAAAATTCCATGATTAAGTTATGCTATGCATTAATGTGGGGCACAGCAACCACAATGATGTCTTCTGAGATTTAACAGATGCCAACAAAGAGAGAGAAAATGAAGTTTGATAAGAACAAATAATGTGGTGTTCCTCATCCAACACAAGCATGTGATAAAAGATAATATATCACCAAATTTTTTTCTGCTTATCAGAGCTTTAAGATGTGTGCTCTCAAAGAATAGTTAAAAACTACTGGTCGTTTAAAATAATTGCATTCAAACAAAAACCTAAGTCATCTTGAAGAACAATGTATGCGTTAGAATACATGAAAGAATTTTAAAAAACTATACCCACAGAAAAGGTAGATTTTTAGATTCCAAGGTTTTTTTTTCCCTTCTGGCAAACTGCGAAATATGTAAGAGGAAACCATCTCATGCAACAAACATAAGGACAGAGCTCATATAAACTCTCTTAAGTCCTTTTTCTCCCAAGTTATCATGGTTTAATCTACAAATTGCTGCATATCTAATTTTGGCAAGGCAGTGGACTGATATGACGTTGGTCTTTGATATTTGATATTTAATTTGTCATTTAGAGACAAGCCTTGCACATGGTTGTTTAAAATTTTGGTTACAAACAAGCCCCTCTGGGTTACATATCTATAATATACAGTTTCATTAGTGGAGAAATGAAAAGGTTGGCATACAGCCCGGACCTAACTTGAGGCCTCCAGCTCCGCAGCCTTTAGCAGCAGTGTCAAATGGGAATGGAGAATCTATGTAGGGGTGCCAAATGAAAGTGGATCAGTTATTATCCATCCGTATCTATTTTTGTATCTAAATCTACTAAAAAGAATACAAATTTGAGCACCCAATTAATATCCATATTTGTATCTATATCCACCAAAGAAAAATAAATACAGATGTGAATAAACAGTTATCTAATATGTATCCAAATATCCAATTCTTCTTCTAATCCTATTTAATATTATATAACACTCATAAACTTTTAAAAAAAATAAATAACCATATTAACATGGCATTGACTTAATTTGCCTTCTACTTGATGATATCTTTAATTTGATGATCATAAAGTTCAAATATTTAACTTATAGTAGTATTTATATTCATAATTTTTAATATCCAATTTATATTCTCATCCGTTTAAAATACATATAGATATGAATTTTTATATCTGAATAATATTCATATTCGCCAAACAAAAATAGATATGAATATGGATATGGATGCACTAATATCCAATCCATATCCAATCCATTTTCAACCCTAAATCCATGCCTAGAATCACCAGCACATACTGTAATTAAATTAAATGTCTTTATTTGTGGCAAACCAAACCACCCTGAGGTCTTTCTCCTTGAACTGCCTCACACCTGCTTAAGCCTTTTAAAACAGTTCTTTGAAGAATGTTCCGAAGAAGAAATCACGTCTAAGTTATAAGAGTACAAGCTTCTTAGCGAGCCATCCGCTATCGAGAACTACAGTAATTGATCACAGAAAAATCCAACATATATCAAATTTGAAATCTCCCAAAGCAGATAACCCTCTGATATACCCATGAAAGATTTCTTTAAACCAAGATTACAAATCTTTCTTAGAGTCTAATCTTATAAAACATTCATTTATATCATTGCATGCATCTATTCAACTTCTTGAGATTGAAGGTCCGAAAACCGATTGGAAAGATTGATTCAACACATTCAAAGCCCTGGTTTAAAACAGACAACCCAGAAATCCTGGAAAGATACGATCTTTTAAACCAAACAGAAAGCTAGTCCGTGAAGAGCAAGAGTTCTTGGAAATTACCTCGCCTGCAGCATCCAGTGGCCGATTCCGAATATATCTTTGAGAAGCGCCATCAAGAAAGAAGACCGAGCGGCTACTCTCCGCCTGGACGAACAAATACAGACTAGATTGAGCAATATTACGACTAGATCTAGCGATAAATCTAATGAGAAAAATTAGAAAACTAAAACGGAAATCGAGTTACCGAAATCTTTTGATCAGTGAGAATGGGAGGAAAAGAGAGAGGAGAGGGAACATACCCTGGCGTGAAGGCAGAGCAAGGATACGAAGATTAAAAGATTGAACTTCACAACGTCGGGGAAGTCCATGGCGAAAAGGATCGTAAAGCAGAGAATTTAGGGTTTGTAGCTCGGGCTCCTCTGGTGAGAGAGACGATCACGGACCCAGGAGACGCTGGAGCGGAATCAATGGTAGAAAAAAGTTGGGGATTTTGTAATCCTGTGCCGCAGGAACACCAGAAAGGAATGCTATCGATGGCACACGACAAGCGGCCAAGATTTTTAACTCGACGCTCGCATGGGCATAGAAAGTTTCTATGCGGACGGAATGACGTCACCAGAAAAACGTGGGCACGGATTGGGTTGCACGTAGGTTTTGGGGCACGTCTAAATTGGGCTTTGGGCCGGAGCCGTATCTTGGGCCCAGCCGCTCGAGTCATAACCTCAGGTTAGCCTAGATTCCCCTTGGTCTTGTGGTTTGATCGTCAATTGCACCATCACATGAAGTCGAGAAGTATATATTGATGGTTGTTTGAGATTCCATGAAAATAATTGTAACCCAAGAAAAGATTATGGTCTTTCTTTCTAACAACATTTTAAAGCACATGATTCTAATAAGATGATGCGTTATTTCTGTAATTTTGATATGATATCATCTTATCATGCAATGCAATGAAAAAAAAAAAAAAAAAACATGCACACATATGTATATATATATGTATATATTTATATATATTAGACCAACTTTTGATGGACAAACTTGGGATTTGCAACCGTAGGTTAAGATTGGTTCAGAATCATAAGATTTTTTTTTATCAAATTTGAAAGGCCATTGCATAAGATGTACTTCTAAGTAATTACCCCATAGATTCTATATCTATTTATATAAAAAATAAATCATGTAAGAAAGGAAAATTTTATTTGTACTAATGGTATTTCCAACTTGAAATGAGCATGAAGAAATTAATGATATTTTTTTTTTATCTTTTGAGTTATTTAAGAAAGGAAAATTTTATTTGTACTAATGGTATTTCCAACTTGAAATGAGCATGAAGAAATTAATGATATATTTTTTTTTTTATCTTTTGAGTTATTCTGCCTCCAGATTAATCTTTGAAGATCTTTGCTCTTCACTTGTAGGATCAGCTCAAGTAAGGTTATCTCTTTATTAAATAGGATAGATTTAGGTTTGAAATTCTGACCCTTTTAATAAACAAGTCAAGTTCAGATTGATAATTTTTATAGCCAATCCGCATTAAACCCAACCTATTTATGATCCAACCTGATCAGATTGCCACCCCTAAAGAATTTGGCAAATATAGACTATGATTCACCAAGAATCCCATTATCTGATGTGAACATTATAGGCAGGTGACTTCTTTCATGGATGAAGATAAAAGTAATGTGTCATTGAAGAACATAAAAATAAAATTAAAGCAGTTATTTGGGCAGAGTGAAAGTAGGCCTAAGTGGTGAGTCAGCTGATACGAGGCAATGAAGGATCATCTGGAGCAAAACAGAGTATCATTCTCTTATAAGATGGTGCTGATTTAATTGATTTATTCACCAAAATGAATTGTTCCAACTCATCTATGGGCAGGCTTTGCTTTTTCCCCTCCTTTTGTTGTCTCTTTTTGTAGTTTGAGTTATTTGTATACCCCAAACTTAGGGACAAAAGAAAGAAGCAGCATCATGAGGAGGTGTAAACCCCCCGTCAGACAATTTTTTTTTATATAATTTAAGCAGCGTGGGTGCGCGACACGCGGTGCGCTGCATGCGCACCAGCGCGCGTGCCCGCGCGCGCGCACATGGGGGTGCAGGGGAGGGCTGAGCCCTCCCCTCGCTAAAAAAAAAGGAAAATAGCTGGGGAGAGGACTGAAGCCCCCTCCCCCTGTCTTCTTCCTCCCTCCTGCTCTTCGCAAGCTCCTGCCACCGTGCCGCCCTCCGCTCGTCCCCGACACCTCGCCGCCGTCCGGTAAGCCCCCCCTTCACCGGCGAGGAGAGGGAGAGAGAGAGCATGAGAGAGAGGGAGAGGGCCGCAGGAGGCCCTCCCCTGACGCGGGAGCCAAGCGGGCTCCCGCGCTTGGTTCGGGCCCGGCGGTATGCCCGCCGGCTCGCCGGGCCCGGTCCTTGGGCGGTAGCCCCCACCGGCGCCGGGGCGGCGTCCGATGGGGTCTGCCGGCCGGGGTGGCCGGGCGTGCCGCCGGCAAGGAAGAAGGGGGGAGGGCCGTTCCACGGCCCTCCCTTCATCGCGGGTTCGAGCCGGCGGCGTGCTCCGCCGGTCCGCCGGCCCGAGCCTTGGTCGGCGACCCCGTCGGCGCCGGGCGGCGTCCGGCGGGTCCCGGCCGATCGGTGGCCGGGCCGGATCGTCGGCATGGACGAAACGAAGGGAGAGGGCCGAATGGCCCTCCCCTCGCCGCCGGGAGCCAAACCGGCTCCCGCGTTGGTCCCGGCCCGGCGGCGTGCCGCCGGCCGCGGGCCGGGCTGCAGCCGGCGGCCCTCACCGGCGCCGGGCGGCGTCCGGTGAGGTCCCGGCCGGCCAACGGTGGCCGGCCGTGCCGCCGGCACGGTGACGAAAGAGGGGAAGAAAAGGAAGAAGAAGAAGAGAAAGAAGAGGAAAGAGAAGAGGAAGGAGGCCGGCCGCGGCCGGCGGCCGGCTCGGGCCTGGCCGGCTGCCGCGGCCGGCCGCCCGACCCCGGGAGGGCCGGCGGCGGCCCTAGGCCGCCGGCCACCAGCCACCCCTGGTTCGGGTGAACCAGGGGTGAAGCAGGGGAAGAGAAAAAAAAAAGAAGGGAAAAAGGGAAAAAAAAATCGGGACTGGGCCGAACCCGGCCCAGTCCAGTTAGCCCCTTTGGGCTGAATTTTCGGGCCCCAATTTGGGCTCGGCCCAATAAAAGAAAAATATGGTCGGGATCAGCGTAGATCCTAGTTTGTCGAAAAATTTTTATTTCCCCATTTGGGCTTCTATATTTGGAGATATTCAAGCCCCAAGTTGGACCCAGGATTAGATTGGGTTAAGTGTAGAAGTCAGTTTGACATCCTAAAATTGAAATTTAAAAATCTGAAAAATTATGTTGTAGGTACCCAGATATCCCTACAGCTGATTTACGCTTTTGGATTAGCGTTGTGAGGTAAGTAAGCCAGTTATAATGATTTTTTTTATTAAATCATTATTAAATTATGCCATTATTGAAATAATGAATTGATTTATAGTATTATTTGAAAAAAAATGATAGTTGTGGTACCACATTTTTGTAAATGAATATTTGACTTGATTATTGTTAATTTTGGTAAATTAAATTGGCATTTGATACATGCATCTGGTTATTACATGATTATGAAAAATTATCAAATTTTGGTAAAACATGAAAAGTAAATTGATACATGTTTGCTATTATGCGAATAAATGCTATTTGTGATTGTAATATTATATGTCATCACGGTCCACACTACATGTTACATGACTCCGGGACCCACCTCCACAGGGGGAATATGTGGAGAACACACATCCTAGGGATGTGCTATGACAGGATATAGCATTAGATGCTAATTGACTCCGGCACCCTTCCTCCACTGGGGGCGTACAGGGTGGTTACATCCTTGAGATGTTATTACGTGGACGTGGGACATTAGTATGAAATGAGATTTACAGTGATTTGAAATTGAAATGGTATTTTAAAATATTATTTCATATTAATTGCTTCCAATTTATTCGAATATGAGATTTGTACAATTCTATAATATGATGAAATATTTTTAAATTTGGAGACATGACATGTATTTGACTTGATAAAAAAAAATTCTTATTTGGCTATATTATGTAATAGTAGGCTTACTTACTGAGTGTAAACTCATTAAATCTTACAATGTTTTTCCAGAGCCACAGAATTATCAGGGGCAACAACAGGGGTAATTGGGAGTTTCTTGATGTAAATTGATTTTATTTTGTTATATGTAACCCCATTTGGAATTATTTTGGAACTTTGGTTTGTTGCCTAACATTACTTAATTTGTATATGAAGGATTAAACTTTGTATATTATATAGTTGTTAACCCTCCTTGTTTATAATTGATATTGTACTGGATGCCTTGCATGCCTGGCATGCGGCGGGCTGTCACCCACAGGCCACCACCACCGGTGGACTCGGGCGTGACACAGGGGGCCACCCATTTGGGCCCGGGGCGTGACAGCTTGTAGTGGTATCAGAGCAAGGTTTGACATTAGGGCCAAACACATGATTAACATTAGGCCAAATATTGACATGACATCAGGAGGGTAATAACACTAGAAAAATTCAAGTGACTTGTTTAAATAAATAGTTGAGATTTGATGATTTATTATGATATTGATTGGAATCTAACCATGGCAGATTTCATAATGCATCGTCGCACCAGTGGTCAGCGACATGAGGGGGACTCTCGGTGGTGACCACGACCGACGAGGAGGCCGGAAGCCTCACCAGATGCGGGTTCCGTTGCCCCAGTTGAACGACCCACAACAGCTGCAGGCCGAGTTACTCCGGGTATTCTTGGGGGTGACTCAAGCGGTTCAGGCCATGCAGCAGCAGATTCAGCAGATACTGCCTGCTATATCTGGCTCTACTATTCCGCGGACTCCGTACGCCCCTCCTACTCCTCGAGACCCGGCGGCCCGGCTCGATCGGTCTACTCGGCCCGCTCCATCTCGGCCACGGCAAGGAGGGGGGTCGTAGCTTCTACGAGTTTAAGAGCTTGGCCCCTCCTCCCTTCTGCGGATCCACCAACCCACTTGATGCGGAGAGGTGGATAAGAGAGATTGAGAAGGCCTTTACGGCCCTCGGTAGCCGGAGGAGGAGCGGATCGGTTGCCGCCTACCTCCTCCAGGGGGAGGCATACGATTGGTGGCTGATGTTGGAGCAGCACTCTGGAGGGCGGGCCATCTCTTGAAAATAGTTTAAGGAGGCCTTTTATCGCCAGTATTTTTCCAGGAGTGTTCAGAGACAGATGGAGTCTGAGTTTATGAGGTTAGAACAGAGGAACCTTTCTGTGGCCCAGTATGAAGCCGAGTTCAGACGATTGGCCAGATTTGCCCCAGATTTTGTTATGACCGAGAGAGCCAAGATCACCAAATTCACTGAGGGACTGCACCCCGGTGAGGCGGCCGATCAATGCATTTGAGCTCCCCACTTACAGTGAAGTGGTGAGCAAGGCTCTGGTCATTGAGAGGGACATGGCTGCCATTCAGCAGATGAGAGAGCAGCAGATGAAGAGGAGAGGACCTTCTTCTGGCCAGTCTTCAGGGCAGGCTAAGAAGAAGAAGGGTTTCCTTCAGGCTCCCTCAGGACAGAAGGATAAGGAGACCCGTTGCCCTCATTGCGGGAAGGCCCATCAGGGCAAGCAATGCCGCGAGTTGGTAGTGCACTGCTTTATTTGTGGGAAGATGGACCACAAAATGGCCACCTGTCCCCTTCGGAAGGATCAGCAGCCCCCTTCAGATCAGGGGAAGAGCCAGCAGCAGCCCAGGACCCAAGGGAGGGTCTTTACCCTCACTCGGCGGGGCAATCTTTTGCCTCTAACTGCTTGTGGTAGCGGTATGTATCATTAAATTAAATTATTTCTTTAAAAATTATTGCATTCATACCTGGTATAATGCATGGATTATGGTAGTAGATAGAGGAAAAAACATATGATGCTGCATGACATCTAAGTTAAGTTAATCTTTATGACAGGTATGTTTAAAGTAGGCAACATTTATGCTCAAACTTCAATTGATCCGGGTGTCACACATTCATTTATATCTGATAGTTTTCTTGCCAAGAATGCATCATTGGCACCCGTTCCTTCAGAGCAAGAGTTGCATATTGCATTTCCTAATGGAGATGTCATGATGGGAGACTCAGTGTGTAAATCTTGCCTGATTGACATGGAAGATAGGAGGTTGAACGGCGATCCGATAGTCCTCCCACGAAATTCTTTGATGTAATCCTAGGGATGGACTGGTTGGCCTCCTATCATGCTTCTATTGACTGTTTCAGGAAAAGGGTAATCTTTAAAATTCCTAATCTTCCTGAATTCAGTTTTAGTGGGAGTCAGGAACATCTGGCTTCGGTATTAGTGTTAGCTCTGCAAGCTGGGAAATACTTGAGAAAAAATGGTCAGGGGTTTCTTGCTATGGTTAGGGACCTTCAGCAGGATGAACACCAGTTGGAAGATATTCCAGTGGCTCGAGAGTTTCCCGATGTCTTTCTGGAGGAATTGACGGAATAACCCCCGGATCATGAATTCGAGTTCACTGTTGATTTAGCCCACGGCCTTTGGACCTATATCCAAAGCTCCTTACCATATGGCTCCAGCTGAGTTAAAAGAGTTAAAATGTCAGTTGCAGAAGCTTCTGGATCGAGGATTTATTAGACCTAGTGTCTCTCCTTGGGGTGCTCCAGTATTATTTGTTAAAAAGAAGGATGGTAGTCTTCGGCTCTGCATTGATTACCGAGAAATTAATAAGGTAACTTGATGCGGAACAAGTACCCTTTCTTTGAGGATTGATGATCTATTTGATCGGCTTCAAGGAGCTCGAGGTATTCTCAAAAATTGATCTTCGATCGAGGTACCATCGGCTCGAAGATAAAGGTTGAGGATGTTTCTAAGACTGCATTCAGAACCAGGTACGGCCATTATGAGTTCTTGGTGATGTCGTTTGGGTTGACTAATGCCCCGGCAGCATTCATGGACTTGATGCACAGAATCTTTAAACCATACCTGGATCAGTTTATAGTGGTCTTTATTGATGATATCTTGATTTATTCTAAAAGTCATATGGAGCATGAAAACCACTTAAGGATTGTTCTGCAGATTCTTTGGGAAAAGAAACTTTATGCCAAGCTGCAGAAATGTGACTTTTGGATGAGCCAAATATCCTTCTTGGGTCATATTGTATCCAAAAACGGTATATCAGTAAACCCTAAAAAGATTGAGGCCGTCGTGAACTGGTGTCGGCCTTCCAATGTATCAGAAGTCAGAAGCTTCTTGGGGCTGACTGGTTATTATCGCAGATTCGTGGAAGGCTTCTCTCGCATTACTTTGCCTCTGACTCGCTTAACTCAAAAGCGAGCAAAGTTTGTTTGGTCAGAGGAGTGTGAGGAAAGTTTCCAGGAACTCAAGCAGCGCCTGGTGTCAGCCCCTATCCTTACTCTTCCATCTATATCTGGAGGATATACTTTATTCACTGATGCCTCTCGAAAGGGATTGGGAGGTGTTCTGATGCGGGGAAGGGAAGGTGATAGCCTATGCCTCCAGGCAGCTGAAGCCTTATGAGCAGAACTATCCTACTCATGACCTGGAGTTAGCCGCCGTAATCTTTGCACTGAAAATTTGGCGGCATTATCTGTATGGGGAGACTTGTGATGTGTATACAGACCATCAAAGTCTGAAATACATTTTCACCCAAAAGGAGCTAAACTTGAGGCAGAGGAGGTGGCTGGAGCTATTAAAGGATTATGACCTGAACCTGCATTATCATCCAGGGAAGGCCAATGTGGTAGCTGATGCCTTAAGCAGAAAGTCCTCCTCAGAGCTAGCTTCCATAATTACTTCTCAGCCTCACATTCGCAGAGACCTTGAAAAATTGGAGGTTGGTTTGCGAGTACGAGCGATCGATGGGCTTCTTGCAACACTTGTACTTCGGACTAACACGATTGACGGGATTAAGTCTTCCCAGAAAGAAGACTTGGAACTACAAAAGATAAAGGCAGCTATGCAATCAGGGGTTCAGAATGAATTCAGAATAAATGAGGATGGATCCCTGAGATTTAATACTAGGCTCTGTGTGCCAAATGTGGAAGATCTAAGGGCTGAAATTTTGAGGGAGGCTCATTATTCTCCCTATCTTTTGTTCACCCGGGGAGGCACCAAAATGTACAGAGACCTACGAGAAAATTTCTGGTGGAAAGGAATGAAAAGAGAAATTGCTCAATATGTGGCCAAGTGCTTAGTGTGCCAACAAGTGAAGGCCGAACATCAAAGGCCTGCGGGACCTCTTCAGTCTCTAATGATCCCTCAGTGGAAATGGGAGAAGATCACCTTGGATTTTGTAACTGGTTTACCCAAAACTCCCAGAAGCAATGATACGGTCTGAGTTATTATTGATAGATTAACCAAGTCAGCCCATTTTCTGCCGTTCAGAGTTGGGGTCTCAAGCGAGAGATTGGCCACCATGTACATTGAGCAGATAGTGAGACTTCATGGTGTCCCCGAGTCGATTGTGTCAGATCGGGATACCAGGTTTGTGTCCCAGTTTTGGAAGAGTCTTCATAGGGCTCACAGGGACCAAACCGAATTTCGGCCTGACTTTTCACCTCCAGACAGATGGACAATCTGAGAGGACCATATAGATCTTAGAGGACATGTTGCGAGCATGTGTAATGGACTTGGGTGGTGCTTGGGACAACCACCTACCTTTGGTGGAGTTTGCTTACAATAACAGTTACCAAGCCAGTATCAAAATGGCTCCATTTGAAGCTCTGTATGGTAGAAAATGCAGATCTCCCTTGTGTTGGAATGATGTGGGGGAAAGAAAATTGTTGGGCCCTGGTGATTCAGCGGACGGTAGAAAAAGTGCGGTGATTAAGGAAAGACTCCGAGTAGCTCAGAGCCGACAGAAAAGTTATGCTGATGTTAGAAGAAGGGACCTGAAATTTCAGGTTGTGGACCATGTCTTTTTAAGGGTTTCACCAACCAAAGATGTGATGAGGTTTGGGCTTAAAGGAAAATTGAGTCCACGATACATTGGTCCATTTGAGATTTTGAGCAGAGTGGGGGAAGTGGCTTATAGCCTCGCACTACCTCCTGCACTCTCTGAGGTACATAATGTATTCCATGTCTCTATGTTGAGGAAATACATTTCTGACCCCAGTCATGTCATAGAAGCGGAGCCCATTTTGCTAAAGAAGAATTTGTCATACGAAGAGCATCCGATACGTATTGTGGACCATAAAGATCGAGTTCTGAGACGGCGTAGCATTCCCTATGTTAAGGTTCAGTGGAGTAATAATTCTGAACGGGAGGCTACGTGGGAACTTGAAGAGGAGGTAAAAAAGAAATATCCTCATCTATTTGTATCTTAATAGATATTTGTTTATAAGCACAAAAGTGTATTTTGACCAGAAAGATAGATAAATACAGCTAGTAATTTTATTTCGGGCCTCAAAAATTTTATTCGTGTTGTACATTAATTTCGAGGCCGAAATTTTTTATAAGGAGGGGAGGATGTAAACCCCCCGTCAGGCATTTTTTTTTTATATAATTTAAGCGGCGTGAGTGCGCGACACGCGACGCGCTGTATGCGCGCCAGCACGCGCGTGCCCATGCGCGCGCACATGGGGGTGCAGGGGAGGGCTCAGCCCTCCCCTCGCTAAAAAAAAGGAAAATAGCTGGGGAGAGGACTAAAGCCCCCTCCCCCTATCTTCTTCCTCCCTCCTGCTCTTCGCAAGCTCCTGCCACCGTGCCGCCCTCCGCTCGTCCCCGACACCTCGCCGCCGTCCGGTAAGCCCCCCCCCTTCACCGGCGAGGAGAGGGAGAGAGAGAGCGTGAGAGAGAGGGAGAGGGCCGCAGGAGGCCCTCTCCTGACGCGGGAGCCAAGCGGGCTCCCGCGCTTGGTTCGGGCCCGGCGGCGTGCCCGCCGGCTCGCCGGGCCCGGTCCTTGGGCGGTAGCCCCCACCGGCGCCGGGCGGCGTCCAGGTGGGGTCCGGCCAGGGCGGGGGTGGCCGGCGGGTGCCGCCGGCAAGGAAGAAGGGGGGAGGGGGCCGTTCCACGGCCCTCCCCTTCCTTGTGGGTTAAGGCCGGCGGCGTGTCCGGCGGCCCGCCGGGCGAGCCTTGGTCGGCGACCCCCGCCGGCGCGGGGTCGGCGTACGGCGGGGTCCGGCCGGCGGCGGTGGCCGGCCGGATCGCCGGCATGGGACGAAACGAAGGGAGAGGGCCGAATGGCCCTCCCCACCGCGGGAGCCAAGCCGGCTCCCGCGTTGGTCCGAGCCGGCGGCGTGCCCGCCGGCTCGCCGAGCCGGGCTCGGCCGGTGGCCCTCACCGGCGCTGGGGCGGCGTCCGGTGAGGTCCGGCCGGCCAACGGTGGTCGGCCGTGCCACCGGCACAGTGACGAAAGAGGGGAAGAAAAGGAAGAAGAAGAAGAGAAAGAAGAGGAAAGAGAAGAGGAAGGGTCCGGCTAGAGGTAAGAAGTCTTTGTTTCAGTTTTCCTTTATTTATCATCTTTTTTTTTCCCTAAAACTATGGGAATAATGATGCATGGGCATTTGGAAATCAAACTGGTTTTTTCTTCTATTACCCTGGAAATATAAAAATATTAGAAGAAAATGAAACTTTTGAGCAAGCAATTTTTGATTTATAAAGGGTTTTCAATTTTTTTAACATTTCACAGCAACCACCTTTTCTATTTGTTCATCTTCTAGAAGGATTTTAACTTGACCCAGAAATGGACAGTTCATTGCTGTTTGGTGCCGGAAATTTTGCTGATATCTGTTCAATGTATGCAAGACCCCTATATTGACCCTTGGCCTCATCTGTTTCATTCCTCATGTTTTAACTGGACGTCTGATTAGTTCTTTGGTTGGTTTGAGAAATCTGTGGCGAAATTGATTGTGATGCGGGAAAGATTCAGTCCAGGGTTTCAGGTTGAAGATGAGTGAGTCTTGAGGTTTGCTGTCGGAGATATCTACCATTGTAAATAGGATTCCAAGCATGAGAACATTCGCTGCACGTAAAAAAGGTGCGGTTTAACATTTATCATCACTCGAGTTCTGGAAACAAATAAATTTGCATTAATACACAATGAGAGAGGGAACAGTTGAAAGAGGTGATTTTTACGTAGTTAGATTGAATTCCCTAATTTATTAGCTTTGATTGTCATTCCAAACTATAGTCTCCGAAAGCTATGTGAGTGTATGACTTACGAGATGGACCTTCAAAACACTCAAAATAATAATAATAATAATAATAATAATAACCCTTGCACAGAAAACACATTTCCAAGGTCAGCTTCCATCATACAAAGTCAAAGTCATAAATCTCTCTTCCACCAATCAAACTGTGCGACAGAAGATTAGAGTGGATGATTTATTGGAATCCAAGGTGAAAGCATGCAATCTTGAGCATGAGATATAGAGGTGGTGGGTCTGGTCCCTGGCATTATTAGAGCAAGATTTCTGCCATGTGGCTCCTTCATCATAGAATCCTACACGAACCCTTTTTTTTCATGCCTTGTCTCTAGCTGTCGTCTGATATGATTTCTGTACGGAAACTGGAAAACAGCTGCAGATAGCATCCATGGAAGAAATCCCCATTTCAATCTTCAAATTACAAAAGGAATTGTAGTAGAAAATCATTAGAGTATGATTTTTTTTTAAAAAAAAAAAATAATAAGAATAATAATAACTCATGAAGTCGAAAATAACTTTGTCCATGGAAAGCGCATAAAATATTTGTTAACATGGCAGATCTATCCACAGGCCATACGGTGCCCTCGCTCGGCATCTCATGCTATCAGGTGAAAGTCCAACCTCTGGCCTGCCCTCATCGAGGATGTTTACCCACTGAAAGTTCCACAGGTTTGTGGAGCATTTCCCTTCGGCTGTAATACTGGTCGAACGGTGAGGTGGTGACTTTTTATCCGCAGCTGAAGGGAGTGAGTAGCAGCGAATGATACAAGCTAGTAATATTAATGCTCCTCTTGGAATGAATGAACTTTAAAAGGTGAGAAAGTCTTTTATCATTGTCATAGGCTAAATTTTTATCCTCACAGTCTCATCAATCAGCCTTTTCTGAAAAAGGCCCTCGGGTTCTGCTTTCTTTTCTGACCATAATTTGACTATCACTGTTCCTGAATGACTGTTGAACCTTCGAGCCCCATTATGTGAGAGAAGAGAGTGATTGTTGTCTCCTCCCTCACTCGTAGTATTATGAGGGATATATCAAAGTTATTCCGTGCCAAACTACAGTCCTAGTCACCTCAAGATGTGATTTGATATTTCTTTATTAAAAGAATGAAGCTTTGAATTTTCTTGGGATAGCCAAAAAGTAATGAAGATTGCATTGATTTCGCACCAGGATAATGGCTGAGGAGCCCAAGAAGCATGATTCAAGCCATGCCATGGCAGAACACCTAATAAAGATGATCCAACTGGTTATTTCTGACGCCCCAAGCACAATACTCTTGTGGATAAATCGTAGAGAACTCTACGGTCTCTCTCTTCTCTGATGCATGCAGTGTTTGCTTCGGTAGTAATAAGGCACGTATAGCACTTATTTCTGAGCAGTGCCAATGGGAAAACAGAGAGGCACAGTGATTCTGGTCAATCCTGCTCGTACCAAGAACAATTATTTCAAGGAAAGGCTGGTATGATTAATTTCTAGCACAAGGGCTTCATTGATTCCTACCACCCTTTTCTTTGTTAGAGACAAAAACACTCTCTGCCCGAAGTTATTCTAGAAAAATTAGCCAAACGAAATAGAACAACAACAAAAAAAAAAAAAAAAAAAAAAAGCCGATGGAATAAGTGTTCTAAATGGAATACTATCTTATTTCCTTTTCCATTTTTTCTGATTCCAGAACCAGAAGCAACCATTAGGTACGACTTTCCTTTTCGCAATATCAAGACAGCTAGCTGGGTGTCAGTGTTGGGGCTCACGTAAAACCCCAGTGCGGGGACAATCCTGGCATCTCGTCGCCTTGGGTAAGAGAGCAGCCCCTAGAATAGATTTGCTTTGCTTTACATTGTCTTTGGGAAAGCATGGCAAATCTATCTTTTTTGCATGGGGTTCTCCAGCGAGTCCAAACAGCAGATGCCTTCAGCAGCTATCCAACCAAGAAAAGGTTTCATGCTGGGGCCTTAAACTTGGACGCCCCTCCCTGCCTTGAAGAGTAGCAGGATGGATTGAATGCTTTTGCTGCTTGAGTTATCTCAGTTACACCCACTGTGATCCCAACCATTTGTTTAATTAAAAGCTGCCACTCAATGTTGTCTTGTATTGAAATGATAAATAAAAAGTGGTTTCCAATTAAGAATCACTATTTGTACTTCCAAGTCTGACCTCACCTATCACTCAATGCATATTTGGTCTCATTCTGGCTCATGGTAAATTAGATTTTAGTTTGTTGGGTTCCTCTCAACTCTTCGGATAGATTATGTAGCCTTCGTAGTTGAGCTTAGTCTGAGTCAAAATTTTGAGTTTTTGTTCGAGTCCCACCAATTAGGATCTAGGTTCACTCAGCTTTGGTCATCCAAACGAAGGTTAATTTCAAGATACCATTAGAATGATGTTGATTTACTAACACCAAAACAACTAGCTGAGAATTCTGGAAGCAATCAATATTTGCTGCTGATGTTAAGGAATGATACCATTAGATTATAGTGTGCTTCAAATGTTGGTCTTTATTTTGGATTGAATTATTGCATTTTATCTCTACAAGCACCGAAATGTGCCGCAAATTATTCTGGAAGCAGTCCTTCCAAGTTGTCCATACCCCAAACTAGCATTCGGTGTTTAATGTTGACGGTGATGGTCGTCACTCTTGTTGAAAGGTGGGCATCCGAGTGTAGGCTCTTTCAGTCAGAAGCTCCATGCCGCGCCAACGAAGGCTCGTGTCATCTTAAGAAAAAATGGAGGCATTATGTCATCTCTCATTTAAGGAGTTTTAACAGCTAGTCAATCCGAAGGTAGATAAGTAAAGGAGTACCCGTGTAACTTCTCCATCCTCTCTCTCTGTTGTCATGTTTTGAATTCAAGCAGCAAGGTTTGGTCTCTTCCGCTTATCTTTACATGTGTTCTTCTGTTCCTTAGTCCTCCTTTCCTTTCTCACTTGAAGGCCTTCTCACCTCACTTTGTTGGCTCAAGTGGTTCATGGATATTGATCTCTTGTGGTCTCTTGTTGCGGGGGGGAAATTCGGGGAAGAAGTTTCAGGTCTTCAGGCTGAAATCTGCATGGCAATCGATCAAAGCCTTAGGAGATCAAATGTGCTGCTCTTATGGCTGCTCCTCTGCCTCTTTCTTCTCACCTTGGCTCAGCCAACAGATCGGGTGAAGATCTCCATGGCCTCTTTCTCTCCCCGGCGCCTGCTCTCCCCTTCTGCATCGCAGCCCGTGAAGTCTCATCCACAGAATGGCGTCTCATCTTCCCAATTTGGAGAGAGCAAGCATGAAGTCCCCAGTGGCCCAAACCCCATCTCCAACAGGTAGCTGCTTCATTGGCATGATCATTCATACTTGCTTGCTTGTCACTAGGAAGGATATGCTGCCTTTTTTATCACTTTGTCTTATGGTCACCAATGGGACTGGACTTGTGTTTGTGTGTGCAATTCTGTAATAGTGAGCACCTTCTTCTTCATCCAACAATGTATATATAAATAATGGACATATATCCTTTTTTTTCCATCTTCACTGAGAAAGAGAGACTTCATAAGAAACATCAGTGTGCTAATTTTTTTTCTTTTGAACACGCTCTGTTGGGTTGTCCGGATTGAGAATTCATGCTTGTTCATCTTGATTCACACATCTGAGAATGGATATGGACTAAAGGTCAAGCCTTATTTTGCTAAAAAAAATACTGGCTTGAGGCCAAGCAGTGAAAATATAAGAAACCTCCATAAATTGGACATTTTGGTTTGTAGGCATTTTGAGCCATATAACTTGTGATCAGGTCAGGGGATTCCTGATTTAATTCTTTATAATCACCATAAACCACCTCCAAGCAAGCGTACAGAATGCTTTGGTATTTCGTGAGAACATGATTTTATTTTTTCAGAAGAGCAGGAGGATATGATGCTTGGTGTGAGATTATTTTGGAAACAACTTGCAGAGGGGGGGGGAGGGGGATTGAAGAAAAAGTGTCTTGGCTTGCCTGGTAGTTTTGGAGCATGAGGTGCCCATCCCTTGTACATGAGCTTGGACAGGGCCCTAATCTGGCCAACACCGTCTCAGTGGTGTCAGATTTGAGCCACTTTGACTTTTTAGCACAACATTGGGTTGCTTTTGTCTTGTAGGACATGGGATCCAAGGCACCTGACATCAATAACAATGGCTATGATTTGGTAATTATTCATGCATGGAAATTCACAGAACTTGGGATGATCTGCGGTCTTGTTCATGGCAACATAATACGCTGCTAGATTTAGGAATTATTTACCACCGAGTCTCCCAAAAATGTTAACTGGTATAGATCTATAAACAAGTGGAATTTTATTACTCAGAGTTAGGTTGGTTGGCGATTTTAGTTGGAAAGAGAACATCTATGCTCTGCAACATTATTTCTTCAATGTCAGTGGCAAGAACATCTTCAAAGCTTGGCAGGCAAGAAATTAACAGATACCAGCGTGGCAGGCCAGCTAGCGATCAAAAGAGAACTACCTGAACTAACTGAGGCTCCCCACCCCCGTCCCCCGCAGCTGTCTCTTTTTCTTTTGTTTGCTTCAATGGTGCCATCTCTGCCAGCTGTGAGATCTGAACATCTCCATGCATTACAGTCTACTCTTGTGGTCTACCAACTGGAGAACAAAGAATGATCAATCAAGCGTAACCAGGACCACTGTCCTCAGCGACAAGCAAAGAGCTCTAATTCTTTTCCGGATTTTAAGTACCTTGTGGACCACTCTACAGTAAAACTGGACTCCGAATTGGCATAGCTAGATCTGTAGCTAATCTATTTTCTTATTAAAAAAATTTCACTGTAAGCCAGAGGATGGAAGAAATTAACATCATAAGTAAATCGCAAGCACCTTTGAATTGCATATTTACCAAGAATTAAGCAGTAAAGTAAATCCAGTCCTGAAGGCATATTCGAAGTGCAAACAGTGGAGATTCACTCAGGATTTTTCCTTACTTCTTCTTCTTCTTCTTCTTCTTTTTCTTCTTTCATTGAAATGAGAAAAATTAACAGCAAGAATGGTCATGTTCTTAATATAGTTGGAAAAACAGTCGACCTATGACCATATAGCAGTAGGATTCCCACCTTTGCAAGACAATAACAACCAAATAATTTCTTCCATTACTGATGCACAGTCACAATCTTCATGACTCAGTAAAATGCAATTAATTGCATCCTTGATCCATGCACGATAGGATAATCCAAGAGAATGAGACTTCCATACATAGCTCCAAGAATATTCACAATATTTGAAGTATATGAGATAAAGAGGACGACTTATTAGCCCCTACAATGTCAGATCAGGATGTCAGGATTTTCAATGGTGAAGATGGAAATAAAAAGAGTCCTGACAAGCTCTCAAGCAAAGAGTAAAAGGCATCCTCTGGCAACTCTGGATCACATTAATTTACTATTCTGCACACTGTTGAGAGTATTAAATAATCATGGCAAGAATTTAACAAGAAACAAAAGCGAAATCCTCAGTCTTGGAAGTGATTTAAAGTAAATAATTACACAAGCCACAGACAGAAGCAGCAGTATCTTTTGCTATCAGTGAAGACCTCACCACAGTTTTCCCCAGCACAAATTTCATGCCTTTAATGGAGCTTTTGCCCTTGTCAGTTAGATATGAGAATAATTCAACAAAATTCAAACTTCTCCTCCCATATTTTGCACTATTTTTTTTCTTTTGAAAAATAAATTTAAATTGAAAAAAATATAAAGAAATTCAACTTTGATTTGAAATAAAAGGAAAAACTAAAAATACGAAAGAAAGTATTGGATATTACATTGGGCTAGGCTTGCACTGGCCATTAAATATAATTTTAAACTTGGCCTTGATTCAAACACTTGACATAGACTCATAGACAGACTGATTACAAAGATGACGCTTAATTGATCTGCGGTCTCTTGAACAAAGGGGGTCAAGCTTTTGACGTAGCGGTCGGTGGGTAATTTACAAGTAATATATATATATATATTTCTTACTTGAACCACAGGAAAAGAATAGTTTACAGTTGACTTGATTCTTAAGTGACTCATAGGAAAATAATAAAATAAGAAAGAAAAAAGAATTGCAACATAAATTTCATAGCAAATTAATCAATACTGGGGGGTTTTATGTTTAGAATTTTGACAATTCATTCTCTCGAGAAAATCATGTGCTACTTGTTTTACATCAACTACCTAATTCCCTCTTTAAAGGATGATCAAAATATTCTAATAATAACTCACTGTTTGAATGCTTTGTACAGAAAAGATACTAGCAGCATGAATAAGAGTCGAGTGTTACTCAAAACTAAGTGTTGTTCCATTTGTTTCTAAGCATGACCATTTCTTTTAAATTCATTTTTCCACAGCATTTTTCTCTAACTGAAATAGCTCTTTCAAGGATACATTTATACTCATAGAAGACATTAGCCAATACTTTCAAAATTGAATTTTCCATCTAGAGGAATACCAATGAAAAACATCATCCATAATTAGCTGTCTTGGTGCAACAAACTTTCTTATCAAACCATGTTATACTTTTCTTTCTTTCTTTCTTTCTTTCTTTCTTTCTTTTGCTCCATAGGTTGGTGATAATATCTGGTTAACTTTGTTAAAGTGGTCTCTATGTGCATCTGCAATACCTGATCAATTTCAAATAAGTATGGCTTGAAGAATATACTCTGAGATTTCAACGAAGAGGAAAGTGAAAGAGAATCGTTCAGAGTCGAGAAAAGTCAAATCCTGCTTGACGCCCGCAAACCAATCCCGCCATTCCCCAACCTACCAACTTTTTCCTTTCGTGTGAGGTGGACTGGACGTGCTTACTAATGAAAATTTTGACTAAACGCCACAATCATGGATGTACTCAAGGAAACAAAACTTGTTACGCATAGGATAGAAAACTTGCTTGAAATCAACATTTTGCTCCATTGAAATCAAATAATTTTGTTCTCTCTCTATGTAAAGAAAGATAAATATCATTATTTAACTTTCATTATGATCGTGTCACAACTTAAAATCTCACTCAAAAATATTAGATGAAAAATATTATTTAGGCATCTTAATCCTATATAAGTATTTAGAATCTTCCTAATATATAATCAATGTAAAATTAAATGCTCACTAGTATGAATTCTCACATACTCTTCCTGTTCAAACTTTGGCGTTCTCACCAGACTAAGAGCACATATCCAAATCCACATTTAAATCCAATCACAAACAAATCAAACCCATCTATAGTGTTCCTTAGTCCGTATGAGTCATGGGTTGGATATACTTTGATACCATTTATAATAGTTTAGGATCCTTCCAAAATAGCTAACTAAAGGGCATTATTTGAGCTTCTTGATCCTATATAAGTATCTAAAATCTTTCTAATATATAATCAATGTGAGACTAAATGCTCGCCAGTATGGGTTCACATATGCTCCTCTATTCAAGCCTCAACGATCTTGCCAAAGGATTTATATTTAAATCTAATCAAATCTAATTATAAATATATATAGCTTATTTGCAATGTTCTTTATTTCACATGGTCCATAAATTGGATTCGCTCTATATCATCAGAGATAACGTAAGACTTCACCCAAAAAAGCCTAGCTAGAAAGTATTATTTGAATTTTCGGATCTTATATAAGTACTTAAGATCTTTCTAATATATAATCGATGGAGGACTAAACACTTACCAACATGAGTTCTCACAAATAAAAGTGTGCATGAGTCGGGTTAAGCCAATTTAAAGATATTTTTAGAACCAAACCAGTTTGAATCAATTTTTTAAGACTAAAACTGAATTTGAACCGATTATTTCAGTAAATTGAATTGAACCAAACCAAAAAATTCAGTTTGGTTTTAGTTCATTTTATCAGTTTGCATGTACCTACTTTAAATGACCATAAGATCGATTTTCGTAATAAATTTTATGCCGTTAAATGGTAACCTAATTTTTTACAATGAAAAAAAAATATAGCTTTCATATAATACAATTATTTACACACATTTGTAGTAAGTTAATTTTAATTATAATATAAATAAAAATTTATATTATATATATATATATGGTTTAATTCAATTTGTTTAATTTTTTTAAGAATCCAAATTAAAATTGAATCAACTTTTTTTGTTTCAAAAATTTTTAAATCGAAATCAAATTGATAGATAAAAGAAACCGATTCAAACCAAATCAAAATCATGGTTCAAATTGGTTTTGCATTTTAGTCGATTTTTTTACAAACTCCTGCTCCCAGATGATGTTGTAATAGCTATTATAATAATTATTATTTTATTTACTTTTAAAGGTTTAAAGTGCTATTTTTACGGTAAATAATGGTTGTTATAATCATTACAATGGCTGATTGGTTTGTGATTATTTAAAAAAATATCTTATATTAGGTATATGCTCGTGCATTGCACAGATGCTAGCATGAGTAATAATATTTGATAACATATTTTTATAAATGTAATATAAGATGAAAAAATATTTTTTAAAATTCTATATTATTGAATTTAATGTTTAAAGTTATTGGTTTTAAATCAACAAATAGGATAAAATAAATAAAATGCATATATTAGATATGAAGTATTTCTAGATTTAAAAAAAAAATTATTTGATTTGGAAGTATGTATTAAAAACAGTTAAAATATTTTGTTTTTAAAAAATAGAGTTCAATCAACTTGGAATGTTTTAAAATTTAAAGTTATTGATTTTAAATAAAAAAGTAAAATTAAAAAATAAGGATTATATTTTTAAATTTATCTATGAAAGCCAGCAATCATATCATCAGAGGCTCGAACGAGGGGAGAAAAAAAAAAAAAGAAAAAAAGAGCTACTTTGTGCTTATCAAACGGCCTATATTTAGCATAATTGCTAATAAAAACCAGCAATAGCACTAACTCTATTTTTCAATCGCTAAAAACACTCTAATGCCCTTTAATATAAGTTAGAAATTCATCAAGCAAATCAAGGCAAACCTAAAGGCAAAACAAAAATTTTTGGTTATAATTTGTCTCACATAAAAATATGAACAATAATATAAATTAAATCATTATTTGAAGTTCATATACTTAGCTTATAAACGTAAAATTATTTTCATATATAGATTACTATTAATTATTAATAATTTTAATTTTATAAAATTAACTGAGTAATTTGATCCAAGGATACAAGTGAAATGAAGTCGCTATTGATATAAAAAAAAAAAAAAATCTATATGATTTGGACTTAAGCACATCTTTTTTGAGTAATATAGTTGATGATTTATATAGCCTAGTAATGGCCTATGTTGAAGAACAATTTCATTATAAATAAATTATGTTTTCTTTTCTTTTTTTACAATGTAATAAGAACACTGCTTGGATGATGAGGAGGCCATGACATTTCCTACGAGTGCTTCTTTGGAATGATAGCATTAATCAAATAAAGTATGGTAATGAAATTATTTTATTACTAGCAATATTCTCTTTTATGGCTTTGTTTCTATACTTAAATAATATTTAAAAGCTATATATAAATAATATATATATTTTTAATTCAAATCATTTTATCTATAAATAGAATAAATGATTTTTTAATCATTGTAGTTTTTTTTTTTTTAAAGATAGAATTCAAATGAAATAGGGTTGACTATTATACAAATAAGTATTATAATTTTCATATTCTCACAAATGATATTGTTGTTTATATTTTTATATTTAAATAATATTTAAAAATTATTAACTTATATATATAATATTATATTAGATATAATCTATTAGATAGTAGGGTTTTTTTTTTTTTTTTTTTTTCCGAGATGGATCTATGTGAAAGTATATATTAATATATTAAATTAAATTAGATATTAGATTGCGGGGGACGCCATTTTAACAGGGCCAAAAGCCCCATTTAGTTCATTGAAAAAAAAAAAAAAAAAAAAAAAAACCTAATTTAGGTTCTATATAAAAAGATGGCGTTTTTTTTTTTTTTTTTTTTTTTTTTAAATTTTTGGTGTCCTTTTTACCCGCCTAGAGAAGTTCCCCGCCTGCAAGCCAAACCCTCTCCTCTCCTCCTCGCAGGAAGAATTAGGATTTCTATTCCTAGGATCGATGGCCCACAGATTGCATCGTTTCAGAAGACTCTATAAGGTTCTCTTCGGGCTTTTTCATTCGGGCGTCTCTCCGATTCATCCCATCGTAGCTCATTTCTCTTCTTGATTTAATTCGCTCAGGACCTTAATTTCTGATAGAGAAACAAATTTTCATTGGATTTAATCATTGTGTTTTCTTTAACGGTGCGATTAATCTTTAAATTTTTTTCATCTAGTTCTCTTGTCATTTTACCTTCTTGGAACCCTCCTTTTGAATTCTTTTCGCCCTATTTCTTCAAATGGTGTGTTATTATTCGAATATCGTTGTCCTTATTCATGGATATTTTTTTTTCCTATGCGGGACATTGTTTGATAGCATGAATCAGTCAGTTTTAATGAGAGAAAAAGCATGATATTGTACCATGACAGCGCCATTCATGAGCTGGAAAAGATGCATAGTTGGGTCAAAAACCTTACGAGTATATGCAAAGTTATGATACGAATTTTTTGTATAATTTCTAAACTAGAGTATCCTGGATTAGTTTGTTGTTTAAATATGTTTTCCATCCCTAAAACACTAACCTTTTTAAGAGAGAAAGTAGCTATATTTCATACTGTATATGTTTTGAGCATGCATTGTGGTTTTTGATTGACATTACAGGAAACACATGTGCAGTACCATATTATCATAATGAAAACAAAAAAAAAAAAAATTAAAATTGATATATCCTATACAAGTTAGTTTTTTGAAAAGCATGGATTTACTAATATTATTATTGTTCATTGCAGTTTGTTATGTATTGCTTTACATGAAATAGCCTTTTCAAATGTTAAATAGCAGCTACTTTTCAGGTGCTCAATGACATCAGAAGCAGAATATAATTTACTTTCACTGGAACAAATGTTAACCTTTATCAAATCCACATTTGGTGAAGTTCAAGTTGAAATATTGGTTTTCAGATGCTCAATGACATCAGAAGGAGAATATAATTTAGTCTCACAGGAAGAAATGTTAACCTTTATCAAACCCACATTTGGTGAACTTCAAGTTAAAAGATTGGTTTTCAATATTCTGGTAATATCTCGCCTTGCAAGTTTTCCTATGACTTCTTAATGTCTGCACGGTATTCTTATATATGGAAGTTTTGATCCTATAACCCAGCTGTTACAATACAGTGGGTCAGTTGAATAAAAAAAAAAAAAAAAATTCTGTTCACTTGCCAATTCTCTTTTTTGTTTTCTGATACTCAAGTTATTAATGTTCCTCAGTGTGTGTGCTTCTGCATGATTAATGCAAAATCTAGTCAAATAGCTATAGATATTATTTATTGGTAATGGCTGTAGGTATGGGATTAGAAGCCAATAGTGATAGGTTGTTATTGCTTTTGCATTGCCTGAATTTTGTTTATTTTCATTTTACCTTTGTAATGCAGGACAGAATCATTGTTGGTTGCATAATGTAGATGGCAGCATAAATTCTTTTAATCAAGATGGAACATTTTTAGAGCTTGTGAATGCATTTGTTGAGGATTCGACATTATGTAGCCATCATGGACACATCCTTTCATTTGAAAGAATAAAATTGCTTCGACAGGGGTGGTTGTGTTTAGGCACGTACTTTTATTTATATAGTTTTGTTGACATGTGAGAAGGTTATTTTTATTCTTCTCTCCTTGTAGGTGTCCGAAGCTTAGTGTTTTTGATTTGCAATGTGGAAGGTTGGTCAATTCAGTTCCTACTCATATTCAGCTAATTCAAGCCATCATGGAGTATACTGCATATCCTCTACTGACATCAGAAAAGATTTCTACTGGTGTGAAGCACAAATCTTTATGAGCAAGTTATTGCACATATTTAGCCTTGGCATAATGGTAAGGTTGTTCTGTCACGGATTTGAAACATCTGACCCTGTTCAAATCCTATAGTGGTAGGACAACTTTTTTATTTCACCATCCTTATGGTGTCTTGCCTTTTGGTCTAGAGCATCTTCTTTGTTGTCACATCCATATTGTCACTAGAAATTTTCTAGAGCAGGGCTCTCCCAATTTTAAGGACTTAGGTGGCAGCCCATGCTGACTAACACATGACATGCCAGTTTGACATGGAATGGTTTAGTATGGAGCCAAAAGTTATTTTCATTTTCATTTTTATTTTTTTTGGGTTTGGCAAGTTAAGAATCAATGCAGCATGGCATGGCATGGCCAGCCACTTGACGGCATCCCTCATGCCTATGGAATTTAAATTTGATCATTTATCATGATGTTCATTTTTAAGGTCATCTAGATGTGTCTTTTTTTTTTTTTTCCTTGCTGTTCTTCTTAAAATATCTTAATATTTTACTAAAAATTAACAAAGTAGAATGGAGAAAAAGGATTCATGTAGTTGACTTTAAGGCTTTGTTGTTCATTTTTAAGGCTTTGTTGTTGTTCTTAAAATTTCTCAGATTTTAGCTTTATGCATTTTTTTTTTTTGTTCATTTTAAATGAAACCTTCTTCATACATGCATGAAGGAAAGGAGACCGAGAAACTCTAACAACTTGGAGGATCACCATTAGTTTTCATTGTTTGCCAAACAATGCATCTTCACTAAGCGGATCAAAATGAGTGAAAAATTCATCAAGCATGGCTATCAGAAAATTTATTCCTTGCAGTGATCCATAATAGGAAAAAAATGTTACTCATTAAATCTGCTTAATTGAACTGTGTCATTCGTGCATGATTAATTTGTGTGAATCATAAAAAGCAAGTTATTGATTTGACTGTGTTCTGAACTTTCCCTCATTAATTCCAATTGATTCCATTTTTTTGTTACTTTTTTTGTTGGAATTATTATTATTATTTGGTTGGATTCCGATGACAAATGGTGCATGCTATGTGCTATTTGAAGGTTCTACAAATTGTTTGTTCCATCTAAAGCTTGATGAAATCTTGGAACCATTGCTAAAGGTAACCCTCTTGCATTCTTTTTGTGGATGACAGTTCAGTATATATCACTAGCAACTCACAATATATGGAAAAATCTAAGCAGTTGACTATAATAAAGTTCATTTATTGATTAATTATGTGATTTATGCATGGATATGTTTCCATGGATTTCATATCTTTTAAGCTGTAAATTTCAGGTATGTTTGGGAAATTTAAGCGTACGGTTGTCATACCAATGTTGCGTGTGTAAAATACTATGCATGAAGGACTATTCCTTGCTGTCTATACCTGTATAATATGTGCGATAATTTTAGCAAAATAAAATGAAGTGTTAGCAATTGAGCAACACTGTGGCAAAGAAATGACTGCAGTGACTTTGACCAGCTAGCAGGACCCACATCAACTTTAACTGGTTGATGTCAAGGACAAACTATAGTGAATAGATGATATGCACTAAAATGAGTGTTAGATTCACCCATAATGGATAAAATGATGGACATTTTTTGATAAGGTATTATGTGATTATTCACTATAAAAAAATTAAAGGATACCCTTCTAAGCAGAGGGCTGGTGCAATGTGAACAATCAGAAAGAAGGGAAATAGACATAGGGGAATATCTAACTTTCTCTTGCAAATATTTCGTTATTGCTTATTCATATATTGTAATTTAAAAATTCAGATCTTATGACTAATTTGACTGCACCAAAAAGATTCGCATTTTATTTAAATTGGCAGCAGCATTTTCATTTCTATCATTTCTTGTGTAATTGTTCTAATACTCAAAATTAGTTGCATGCAAAGTCATTAGAATATGAATAGTATAAATAATTGTTCTAATATTCAAAATTAGTTGCATGCAAAGTCATTAGAATATGAATAGTATAAATAATTGTTCTAATATTCAAAATTAGTTGCATGCAAAGTCATTAGAATATGAATAGATGTTATACTTCAACTAGAATTCCATGTAGTGATGGAAGCCATATAGCTGATACGATTATTGTGTTTATTATCTTTGCTGATGCTTTTTTGTGAAGCATTACATTATACAATTTGATATCACAATATTCATGATCCAAAGATGGCAAAGGGCATTCAAATCTAACCTTAAATAAATTGAGCCATGATGACAGTTTAGAATGTCCTTTTGCACCTCTTTATGCCTTTTATTTTTTGGCAGCCTATTTTACATATCGTCAACATTATTTTCCTTGCTTTAATTGCCTGAAGCAAGAGGTTCCTCGTTGTGGCATCTATATTGAAAAGATAATACTGGTCATGAATCAAACTGTCTAGCTTGATGTGCTTTAAGGAATAGACTATAAAAATTCAGAGCAACTGTTACTTGACTATTTGTGGTCATTGTCTTGGTCTGGTAGTGATTAGAACTGTCAGTAAGTGGCTGAAACCGGAAGCAAGATTCCAGAATTGCCTTTGAACTATTTTTTGGATCTTGATAAACAATATCACTCATTATGCATGCCCTCACTTACTAAATTATTTCAATGCTACTGGCAGGCTAATTTGTCAGTAGGCTTTATACTTGCTTCATATGCGCATGTTTATGCTTTTAGCTAGCTTACTTGCTGTTATAACTGGAATAAATAGTATGATATATTTTTCCTTTATAACAGTTGGAATAGTTAGTATAATTTATTTTCCCTCAAGAAATTTTTGCTTCGTAAAGATCTGTATTTATAATTTATGGTTTGCCAATTTGCTGGAGCACCTTCTGTAAGAACACACTTGAATCCTAAATTCTAACCCTTCTGTTGAATAGGAAGCCCACATTGGTGGGGTAGATCTGTGTGTTAGGGATCCAGTCTGGCAGTCTTAACTAGGGGTAGGCTGAGACATTGGTTATTTTGAGGAGTGGGTGTTGCAGGCGTCTTTTCAGAAGTGATTGATTTTCAAGAGAAAGGTTCACATTGGAGCCTCTCATTGTCGAAATATATTTATCTGGCGGGGGAGCTGATTAGCCGAGTTATTCGATAATGAGGGATTGCCTTCAAATTTCTGCTTCTTATTCTCAGTCAGTGAGCATGTGATGATGTGAACCACATTGAGTGTGTTCATAGCTCTCTCTTCATTTGCGGAGCTAAGCTTGCTACCTCGTTTCTATTTTAATGAAAGACTTTGCTCCCAAAGGAAGTCCAGCATGAGGAACGTTATCATTACCAGGTCAGCCAAACTTTGCTGTGATAGAGGATAAATTAATCGGGTCACATATAGAATGTATACTATATTTATTTTCCTTCTGGAATGCCAACCAGCTAGCTAGTTACTTTACCAGCTGTGTCTTGCAACAATATGTCCACTCCTCGCCCCTTTCCGGGTGTAAGTGGGCTATATGGGATCCCAAGGCCTTGGTCTTTGTCTGCTAGCGTAAAGCTCCAGGTGTTTGTAATAATCTTATGCAGAGGATACTGTATTTAATGTCGCGTCTAATATTTGATTTTGTATAGCAAATTTAACCGCTGTGCTTTGCTGAAAGCTAAAATCATCAGTTATATTTTTTTGGAAGATGGATTATTTTTACATTTTCTTTTGCCAAAGGTCTGACTAACCTGCGTCAGATGGAGCCAGCCAGGTGTTGTGTTTGTAGCATCTTTTGCGGAGGATACTGTATTTAATGTTGCGCCTAATATTTGTCATCGGTGATATATTATTATTATTTTTTGGAAGATGGATTATTTTTTTTCATTTTCTTTTGTCAAAGGTCTGAGTAACCTGTGTTACATGGAGCCAGGTAATTGAAGTAGATCCGATCAAGCCAGATGCTTATTAATGTTGATATAACTTTGAACGGTGAATCCAATAATGTATCGTGCAGCGTATTTATGCTAGTGGGCGTTAGTCCTTTTGATCTCTTTGACGACCATGGCCGACCTGTTTCTTTGGGCGGGCAACTGTTGAACTGGCAAGAGCCAGTGCAGCAGCATTCCGTGAGCCAATAATGTTCGCAACCGAGTGCCAGGTCGTCCGTTAGACACCTTTCTCTCTTAAACTGAGCTGACGGGCGCGTTTCCCTTTTGGAGTGCGCTCTACGGCTGATTTGATTTGATTGGCGTCAGGCGAACGTCCATCTGTACTAATATTTTTTCTTACCCTGCTCCTTTTCTATTCGGGAGCTATTAATAATTGTTACTAGTTTACAATTAATCAATCAATCCTTCGATGGTCAACTATAGGCGAGCGCCAACCGCCTTTTTGCGCTGTTTTGTTATGGAGGGAAAAGGACAGGCCGTCGGCTGCATGGACGCTGGTACCATGTAACAAACTGGCACCCACCGTGAGTGGCCGATCGAGCATGTGATGCGCTGCCAGGCTTTGCAGCGGTGGTGGTGGTGGTGGTGGTGGTGGTGAGCGTGACGTGACCAACCGTTCTCAGGTGTGCAGCCACCCCCCCCTGCAGGAAGTGGAGGTCAAGAGCCTAGGAGGGCCACCTAACACCGTGGGCGCTGGCAGCCAATTGCGTGCAAGAACACCGGCCAACCGCGGAACCAATCCGGACTGTAATTATAGTTTGAGTTTGGTTTATTTAATTGATTTTTTTTTATTTTTTTTTTATCGTCTCTTGATTTTTGTAACTAAAAAAATTAACCCAATTTTAATTTAAAACTTATAAAAAATCGATATAAACTGAGTTAAACTATAAGCATACATTATATAATTTTTTATTTATATCATAGTTAAAATTAAGCTATCACATACATATAAGATTATTGTACTGTATGGAAGTGAATAATTAGATTATTATTTAATTATACAAAATTTGTCATAAAAATTTATATCACGATCTTTCGAAGTTGGTAGATGTAAAATAATAAACTAAATCAATTTTTTTTATTCGATTTGGTTTGCAGAATAATCTGATTGCAGTTTTAATTTTAAAAAATTGATTCAAAATCGGTTTGGGTTTTAAAAATATCTTAAAACCAATCCGACCGACGCATACCCTTGGTGAGGGTCGGGAAGCGTACAAGAGTGGCATGCTTGAATAATAATTCTTTTTTTTTTGTATATATAATAAAATAATTAAAAGAGGGGCGTATAAAGTCCTACGGCCTGGCGTATAAATTCCTACTGCCGTTCCCCAATGAGGAGAGACAGAGAGAGAGAGAGAGAGAGAGAGAGAGAGGGAGAGGGATAAGGGAAGAAAGGGGGGGGGGGGGGGAAAGAAAGGTCACAGTTCCACTGTAAAAGAGGTAACAGCAGCGCTGTGACGGCGTGCGTGCCTTCTTGTGAAACCACGCAGCCAACCGGCCTCATCTTGCCGGCTCCAAATCAATCTCGATATGGTTAACTGTAGCCACCGTGGAGAGCGGAGGAAAGCCAAAGCCGCCTCTTTTCTATGCTTAATGTTATTATTTTCCTCAACAACCTTCTGACAAATTTAGTGGTGATTCTGCTATACTAAATAACTACCTACCTGCCCGCCTATCCACCGTCACGTCACATGGGGTGCCCTGCTGTGGGCCGTCCACCCCCCCCCCCCCCCCCCCCAAGCGCACGCAATAGGACGAGTCATTTGACTTGGAAAAAATCGCAGCGAAAATGTTGCCCTCTTTTCCATCCGCCCTAATCTAAATATTTATTCATAATTTCATATTAAATATTACCTTAAACAATATATAATTCTTTTACCGCCGTATTATATACGACTCCTACTCCTTGATACACGATATTTTATTCTGCACATCTTTCCGGGTGCTCCGTCCCTTCCCGCATTATTTCGGATCTCTTTTGTCCATCACTAGCCGTAAATTATTTATCGAGTGCAGGTGCTCCGTCCCTTCCCGCATTATTTCGGATCTCTTTTGTCCATCACTAGCCGTAGATTATTTATCGAGTGCAGGCATTCGCTGGTCCTCTTCAACTCCCCGGACCCCCTAAAGAAAACTCTCTCTCTATATATATATATTAAAAAAAAAAAAAAAAAAAAAAAGACGTAAAGGGTGGCGACTGGCGAGCGTGGGTGGAAATTCCTGGCGCGCTCCCTCAAGTCACTCGGGCCCCACCGCCTCCTCGATTACACCTGTCACTCCCCGCACCCCGAGGCAGGCGTCCTACCGGCACCCAAAACCGACTGGATTCCCACGGGCTCTTCAAAAAAAGGACTCACCCACCTGTTGTTCCTGAGATCAGTTCCTTCCTTCGATCGTCTGCAAAACCCTAACCCTAACCCTAGGCCTAATCTCCATGGAGAACCACTCCTACTCCTCGTACCCGGACTCCGGCGACTCCTCCCCTCGATCCCGGGAGGTCGACTGCGACAACTCCGTCTCCTGGGACGAGCCCCCACCGTCGGCCGCCGCCCCCCGCGTCAAGCTGATGATCAGCTATGGAGGCCGCATCCAGCCTCGTCCCCACGACAACCAGCTCTCCTATGTCGGCGGCGACACCAAGATCCTCACCGTTGACCGCTCCATCCGCTTCCCCGCCCTCCTCTCCAAGCTCGCCTCCCTTGCCACCCTCGACGACCACCTCTGCTTCAAGTACCAGCTCCCTGGCGAGGACCTTGACGCCCTCATCTCCGTCACCAACGACGAGGACCTCGACCATATGATGCTCGAGTACGACCGCCTCCACCGATCCGCCTCCAAGCCCACCGCCCGGCTCCGCGTGTTCCTCTTCCCCCTCAATCCCCCGCCGCCCTCCGCCGCCCTCCTCGACCCCAAACCCGACCGCCACTGGTTCGTCGATGCCCTTAACTCCATTCCCAACCCCCCGACCCTCGACACGGTCGCCCCTTCTCCGCCACCTCCCGCGCCCGCGGTCCAAGCGGCCTCGCCTAGTCCCGATTTCCTCTTCGGATTCGACAAGGGCTTCGTGCCGCCCCCGGCCGTCAAGGTCAAGGATCCGGCCCCGGAGCAGCCCCCGGTTCTTGAAAATTTACAGGTGGAGGTCCCGGTTGGGAAGGAGGATCAGAGGCAGATTGGAGGCGGGGAGATGTCGCCGGCGGAGATCCAGAGGCAGATCCAGGAGCTCCAGCGCCTCCAGATCGCGGAGAACCAGCAGCAGCAACAAGCGGCCATCCAGCGGAACAGCAGCGAAGAAACCCTAGCGAGGGTTTACCCCGCGGAGTACTACCTCCCCAGAGTCCAGGAGAAGGCGCCACCGGCCCCGCCGCCTGTGACGACGCAGGTGCCGGCGGCGTACTGGCCGGAGCAGCGCAGCGTGGCGGCGGCCGGACGGTACGCCTCGGTCGCCGGTGGGGACCAGCCGGTCTACCTGATCCCGGCGGCGCCGGGCGTCTACCCGGGGGCCGCAGCGGCGGGGCAGGGATACTATGCGGCGCCGGTGCCGAGGGTCGTGCCGACGGACGTCTACCGCGACGCGGCGCCGCCGAATCCGGCGGCGATGTACGCGGTGCCAGCCCAGACGGCGGCGAAGGTGGTGGGGCAATACGCAGCGGAGGGACCGCGGGTTCCGGCGCAGGGTGCGGTTGACTCAGCGGGGTACCAGGTGGCGTACGATAGCGCGGGGCGGGCGGTTTACTACACGAGCGCGGTGCCCACGTATCAGACGGTCACGAGCGTTGCTCTTCCTCCGGAATTGAAGCCGGTGAAGCCGTCGCCGGCTTCTTAAACCGAGAAAAGAATGATCTGATGATCTCTACCGCTTTTTTTTTTTTTTTCCTCTAGTTTTTTCGCTCTGCTTCGATTGCTATTGTTCTTCTGGTTTTGTGAGTTTTTTTTTTTTTTTGTTGGGGTGAGGGGTGTGGGGGTGGTCTAATGACATGACTGTGTTTGTTCGTGGATGTAAATGCTAGATACTTTTCATATATGCATATAGTAGGTAGGATGTGGATTTTATTTTGGGATCAGGAAGTGGATTACAAAGGCTCTTATTGATTCCCTTTGTTTTTTTTTTTTTTTTTTAAATCCATTTGTGCTAAGAATTTGTGGTAGTTTAATTCTTTAAGAAGGCGAGAAAATTACGCCAGTTTTCAAGCCCAGAACGTCTTTCCCCTTGGTAGGTGCATGTGATAGACTGGCTGGCATAAATATTGCTTGGTCTCTGGGATTCTTAAATGCTTATTCCCTGATGTACGGTGGATGGAGCAGGCACAAATCTCATGAAGTATACTGGCATAAAAAAATGGTAATGTATGCAGAAAAATTAAAGGGAAGAATGTCAAAATTTCCCCTTTCAATGAAAAAGAACAAAAAGCATCCTTAAAACATCATCTTCAGCACTGATCACAGGCAACTCCTCCATATCCTCCCCCCCCATCAAATGTCCCTTCTATAATCTTTCTCAAATTCAAAGGGGTTGCGACAAAAATAGGAGCAGCTCATATTACAAAAAAAAAAAAATGCAGCATCTTGAGTAAATTATAAAGTTCAAACAACATTAGCTCAATAATAAGAATGGCCTATATGTAGCAACATCAAGATAGAAATAATTCATAACTGTGAAAATAGGGCTGAAATATATTTGAATAAATCAGTAACAATGCAAGAAAGTGGATGAAACAACAAAGGCAAGGTCTTTATCTTATTGAGCATTGTCTACTAAATACAATTTGCTATATAAATAGAGATTGGTAATAAAGATATAACAAAATATATAAGTCGGTCATGAACGACGGACAAGAGACAAAAAAAAAAGAAAGGGACAAAAAGGATGAGGAGAAGTCAAGCTTTTTGGTGATTGTGATAGCATTGGCAACGACGGAGAGGTGAATTTAGATAAGAGAAGGACTAATTTTCATGTGAATCTCTCATAAAATCTTACTATTTGTAGCGACTTCTAAAGAATTTTTTTAAATTTAAGGGATCCTTTCCTCAAATGAAAATGGATCCAACCTTAACCATATCAACCAAAAGAATTTGTCGTCTCTCTTGAATAGGAGAAGGATTTTTGGAAAGAAAAAGGATAAAATTGAAAAGTAAAAAAAAAAGAAAAAAAAGGTGACCTAGACATTTAAATAACATTTGGTATGAGATGATGAAGGCAAAATTAATAGTAATATGAGTAAAGATTACGAAATCATTATATTAGATTGTATCTTACTAATCGTAGTAAGGATTTCAAATTATCTTTAATAGATGGAGTTTTTGAATAAGTTACCTAAAATTTTTGAAGGTATCAGGTCCCAATAATTTCAACATGGACTCCATCTACTTTTAACATGATATATCATGAAAAAGTCTATAAATATCCTATCCATAATGTTCTTTGCACTTACCTTTGCATGGAACAATTTATTCATAAACTTTGAAGAGGTAGCATGATACATGATTTCAATGTTGACTATAGGAAAATATTTCTAGAAGCACAATATATCTGTTTAGTTCAACACAAAAAGGGACATAAAATTTCTGAAAAAAAAAAAAAATCAGAAAACTGATAGACAGACAATTTATAGTTGATGCAGCATAAATTTTGGAAACATGTACGTTTTGAACATGTATGTGCATTTGAACATGTTTTGAAGAATATACAAACTAGAAGTTACCATCATATATAAATTGGAGTAACGTGTAGGTAACTTTGGTTGAATGCGTAAATATTCAGAACTTGAAAGATTTAGATATTGGTGATGACCTCGAGTTGACTTACTGAGTTAGAGATAGACCGACGTATTGGAATTGAAAAAAAAAAAAAAAAAAACATGTCAATCAATTTATACGATTGATACGTGAGTAATTTTATTAGTTACCTGAAACTTCACAAGATGTCATGTTACGGTAAGATTGATTGTAGCTGAAAACTATTATGGTTCTTATCGACATATCAACTTCTCCTGTGTAGCTTTCAATGTCGGCAGCAAGTGAAGGTGGTAAAATACACAGCTAGCTTTCGACTAAATATCATTGGACACACTTTAGGAATTCCAATGTTGACTCCGTCTCCCTCTAATATAATAAGTCATAAGAAATCTCCAGTATGTCCTTTCAATAATATTTTTCTTCTTTCTTTCGCATAAAATATTTGATTCATAAAATATCTTGTAAAATCGACCAATTCCACGAGTTACTTCAGCTTCTGAATACAGATTATAGAAGTCACCTCTCACAGCATGAAGACCGGAAAATCTGCAACTCCCAAGGTCCTGAAGTTGCTTTATCTTTAAGTAAAGAAAGCAGCAGCTCCATGGTGTGGACTTAAATAGCCAGCCAGTGACAATAACTGGAGTAAATTGATCGTTCTGCGTTGATGTGCTGACTTTAGAATGCATGATTGAATTTGAACCAAAAAAGGGTCTCATCTTTTCTCCTTTACAGCTTTCTAAAGGCTTCAATAAAATAAGGAAGGAAAGTTTCCAATCCATGTTCTAAAACCAGCAGGCAGGGCCACTCTTGCCATGCATAGGTTCCAATAAAACCAAGGTTTAGTACAGAAATCTAGAGACATTTTTTTTTTTTTCCCCTGGAGGAGTCCACCAAGTTTGATGTGAGGATACATGCAGTTTAGCATCAAGAACATATTGTTTTTAAAATAAAGGTGCTTGACATGATGATGGTTGGCAGAGGAGTTCAAATCTCCAGGAGATCATTCTGCTTGCGTTCATCATAATTGTTGCACACACATACATGAGCACTTTTACATGCATATTGCACACCATAAGATACAGAGTGCAAAGGTCTTAATGTGCCATCAATGTTAAACATCTGAAGTATGGATGATAATGCTTGACTTCTTTAATCCATTTAACTTGATTCAATCCATTATATATCGGATTAAACTACCATCATTAATTTGGAGAAAGCTGACCAAAATTCTACAGTGATTTCCATTGAGCTTTATGAACCTCTTGGACTATGTCCTTATCTTGTGAGATAGAATTAAACATGCAACAAATAGGATAAGCACAAATAATTGATGTCAAGCCGTTTCTTTTGTCATGTTATTTCCAAACAGCCTCTGTGAGTTTCAGAAAAAAAAAAAAAGGCAGGAATACTAGAATAAAAAGAGTCACTATTCACAGCTAGCCTGATCTGCCAGAAGAAGTTTGTGAATGTTCTATCAATAATGTTTTTTGTTATTTATTTTGTATTGAACACTTTATGCAGAAATTGGATAGAAATAACAAATCAAATTCTATCAAAAAGGAACTGAAATGTTTGTTGCAGCAATGTTGCGATAAAAAAATTTTTATTTGTGCTACACAGTTCAAAGCTGTACCTGGAGAGGTGACGAGTGCAGGCTTTCCCTCATCTCCAAATAACAACAACATTCAGAACTCCTTTTTATAACTTTATTAACAGCGGTGGTTTTAGATGATCCTTCGAGGACAGAATTCAGATCCACAAAAAAAAAAAAAAAAAAAAAAAGGGATTACAAGAAAATATTAGATTGTCAGCTCAAGTTATCTAATTTGCGGAGGATTTATACAGACCTCATTTGCTCCTTTGTTGATCTTTTACTTTCTTCATACGGAGTATAATTTTTTTTTTCATTTATATTTATATTTTTTTTGTTGAGAAATTTTTTTCATCTATGATCATCTTGAAGAGTTAAAGTCATTTTCTATCCTTGAAAACTGGATTGGGATTATTTGATGATTGCAACTTACTAGCAAAAAATTTTAGAATTTTTTCCTATGAAATCAATATCAGATTTTTTTAAAAAAATTCTTGCTACCTCTTCTTAGAAAGCCTTGCAAAGGATAGGAAGCTGACGGTATACTGAAGAAAAAAAAAAAAAAAAAAAAATCATCTGTCCTTCTTAATTCCCTCTTTCCATGATTCTTCCTTTTGCTTTGAATGAAGGCTTCAGGGAGGGCTATCCTTCCTTTCCAATTTCACATGAAGAAAAGAATTCAATACTAAATAACTGGATAAGTAAAGCAAAAGTCACTGGAATCATGCCTAATAAAGAGGGATGTTAAGAAAAGCTGTTTGAATTAGCAGAGAAAAGGAGAGAGAAAGGATAAACGTGAGATAAACCTACGGATGATAATTGGTAGGAGGAACATGAAAATATGTATCTCTATATTTATATTTATCAAAAAAATTTATATTCATATTTATTCCGTACCTACTATAAGTATACAATTTTATATTCATATCTATATATATGTAAAAATTATATTATATTCATATCCATCCCATTATCCGTATCCACTCCATACTTGCCACTTGTTCTAAACTTCGTTTCATTTATTTTATATTATTTTATTTTTTAAAATTTTAATTTTAGGCCTTAGTTTAAAATATTATTTTTTTTAAAAAAAAAAAATTTAGATTGAACAAATGGATCAAATCTAAAGAAATTATGGTTTATTCCTACTTCTAAAAATTTTTATTAAAAGTTTAAAATTATATTGATAAAAAAAAGTAATTAATTAAATTTGCTAATGGATATAATGGATATAGAGTGATATTGGGTGAAGCAGGTTGAGCAGATATTTGCATCGATATCCGTTTTAATGAGTATTGTCATATATTTTTATATGTATATTTATATTTTTTTTATATATACATAATAAATGAAAACCTATGGGTTTCAGCTAAATTGTCACTCTCCAATAAAATATTTCACACAAAATAATAATTTTTCAGTGCTGATCTGAGATATTGACGGCACAATCTTTCTTTCCCAAAACTGCTTTTCAGCATGGAGAGGAAAGCTTGGTATCATTGTTAAACACTAAAATTGATTTATAAGACATATTAAACTTCCATTTTACCAACCACCGATTATGCTACGTAAGAGCTTCAGCCTGTTTACCGCCATAAGACGATAGAACAGAGAAATAATATAATCATGCTCAAATATTGTGGGAAGCTGGAAATAATTTTTCTCTGATCATGTGTGTGTATATATATTTTTGATATGTAATCCTTAAAGTGTGACGATGTAATGGGAAGTTTTAAATTTAGAGACCCTCATACAATGAATGATCTTTCCATTAAAATATCGAAATATAAAGGGTCTCATGTATCATCTAAATTTTTAGTTTTAATTGAGGGGCCCGCGAGCAAATTTTGCATCGATAAAGTAGGGAGGGAGGGGAGGGATAAGCGGGCGACGTCAAGGAGACGAATGGGTGAATGAGTCATCTCCATCATCACGCGCGGCTGCTGAAGCTCGGCCTGGACCGGGATCCCGTCACCGCCACCCAGCTCCTCACGGCGTACGCCAGCCTCGCCTCCGGGGACTCGCTGACCTGCGCCCTCCGCCTCTTCGTCCAGGTGCCCTCCCGCTCCCGCGACCCCGTCCTCTGGACCGCTCTCCTCTCCGCCTTCGCCCGCTCCGCTCGCCCCGCCACTGCCCTTCGCCTCTTCTCCCGCCTTCCCTCCCTTCGCTCCAACCCCTTCGCCTTCGCCTCCGCCGCCCGCGCCGCCGCCTCCTCCTCCGCCGCGACCGATCTCCGCTTCGCCCGCGCCCTCCACGCCCAGGCGATACTCCATGGCTTCCACTCCAACGTCGTCGTCGCCACCTCCATCCTCGACTTGTACTCTAAAATCAATGATTTGGACTCGTCTCGTCAAATGTTTGATGGAATGCCTCAGAGAAATGCAATCACTTGGAATTCCATGATCGCTGGTTATACCTCTGCCGGGATGGGTGTCCAAGCGCTGGACCTGTTCTATAGAATGAAATGTGTCGAACTTGGGTTGGATGTGGATGAATTCACGGTGGCCAGCGGTTTGACTGCCTGTGCCGGGCTTAGCGATCTGAGGTCAGGCACACAGATTCATGGCTTTCTCATCAAGCTGGGGCATGAGACAGATACTGCGGTAGTAAATGCTGTGGCTAACATGTATCTTCGCTGCAGAGAAGTGGACTGTGCTGAGAGAGCCATGCAGGGGAGAGAAGACCGTGTAGAGTCTAAGCTTATGATGATCCAAGGTTATGTCTTCAATGGGAGGTATTATGATGCTGCTAAGAGCATTCTTGGTCATGTTAGTGGTTTTATGGAACTTGTCTTGATGGATCATAGCATTATCGTTTCCATCCTTAAAGTATGTGCCAATCTTGGATTGCTTAAAATTGGGAGGCAGGTTCATGGTCGCGTTGTTGCATTGGGTCTTTGCGAAAATTGCTCTTATTCTGATGGTAACGATGCTATTCTTGGGAGTGCTTTGATTGATATGTATTCCAAGTGTTCTAGCATCAGAGAAGCACAATATGTTTTCAGTAGTTTGGGGAAAAGGCATGTGTCACATTGGAATTCTATGATCACAGGTTGTATATATAATGGTTTGATTAATGAAGCTCGTGGGCTCTTTGATTCTATGCCGGTTAAAAATGTGATCTCATGGACAGCTATGATCTCGGGATATGTACAGCATGGATTACCAAGCAAGGGGCTAAGGATACTGGCAAGATTGTATGGTGAAGCAGGATCAATTCGAGGGAACTGCTTCACCTTGGCAACAGCTCTGGATGCCTGTAGCTGTCTAGCAGCACTGCATGCTGGCAAAGAGATCCATTCTCAGTCACTGAGAACAATGGCTGGGGATGGGAATGATCATGTTGTCATCGAAACTGCTCTTATTGACATGTATTCAAAGTCAGGCAATTTGACCTATGCGAGGAGAATCTTTGATAGGATGAGAATTAAGAATGTAGTGTCGTGGACATCGATGATTACTGGTTATGCTGCTCATGGTTTAGGTTTACAAGCTATCGGAATTTTCGAGCAGATGATAAGCATGGGTTTTGAACCAAATGAGGTTACTTTCGTAGCTGTTTTGGGTGCTTGTAGCCATTGCGGTCTAGTTGAGCAAGGGATTGGCTATTTCAACTTGATGACAGAGAGGTACGGTATTGCCCCAAGAGTTGATCACTACACTTGCATGGTTGACATGTTAGGACGAGCTGGGAAGCTTGCAGAAGCTTGGAAGTTGGTGGAAGGGGTAAAAGATGCAGAAACAAACTATAACAAAGACAGAGGCATGGAGAATGGTGAGGGCGCTTCTATATGGGGCGCCTTGCTTGGGGGTTGCAAGTTGCATGGAAATGTGGAGATTGGAAGTGAGGTGGCTAGAAAGATGCTAGAGAAAAGGCAGCAGATTTCTGATACATATGTTGCATTGTCTAATGTTTATGCAGCTGCTGAGATGTGGGATGACGTCTACAGAGTTAGAGAAGACTGGAGGAAGCGAGGTGTTTACAAAGAGGCTGGACATAGCCAAGTCCAGATTGGGGCACAAGTCCAGATTAGGGCTCTTACTTAGGTTTTGAAGGGCTTGAAATTGACAGTTGCTGGTGTAGATGTCTGAATCCAATGCGAATCTCTGCGAAGGTTGATCATGACCTTCTAAGCTAGCAATTATGCGCCTAGATCAAGTTTTGTTACTTATCAGCTGAAAGTAAAAAAGTACAAGAAATGAAGCGTAAAATTCTGTGCAAAATTGAGAAAAAGAAAAAAAAAACGGGGGGCCATTTTTGTTAGCTCCAGGGGATAAGAGCAACGGTCCATCTTGAAGGTAAAACACACCTGTCTTCTTGCTCGGATAAGAGCAAAGGTCCATCTTGAAGGTAAAACACACCTGTCTTCTTGCTCACTAAAAGTCTGCTACATTACATAAGTAGCTGTTTTGAGTGCTTGTGGCCATTGCAATTTGTCTTATATATGGATATTTTACATAAACTATCAGAGAGAGACGTATGGTGTTAGTCCATCATGCGAACACCGTGCATGCATGGTTAATGTGTTAAAATAAACCAGGAAGATTGCAGAAACTTTGAAGTTGGTGGAGGCAGTTAAGGATGGAGGACTAAATTATGATAAAACAGAGATGTGAATTGCAGTGAGGATGTATGGATTTACTGTGCATTACTCAGGATGTCGGTTGCTTGAAAAAATGGAGATCAGGAGCAAGGTGGCTTGAAAGATGCCAGAGGGACCAGCGGACTGTAGATAAATGACACCAATGTTTTTGAAGTGAGATGTGGCATAAGGTGTTCAGGGTTAGGGGACGAGTGGAGGAAGCAAAGTGTTCTCAAAGAGCAATCCCAAGGTCAAATTCAGATCATTGTACTTTTTTAGGATACAGGCCTGAACATCCAAGATGGATTTGTCTGCTGATGTTAGTTTTGTGCGCATTCTAATAATGCCTGGCTACAACCATCTGAAGTACCAGTTCTGCCCCAAAATCAAGGTGTTGTTTCTTATTGGACAAGCATGAAAAAAGTAAAGAAAGAATGATTATTATGTGGAAACTTGGAATAGTTTTTGGCATTTGTCATCTTTTTTTTTGTTTATTTATTTATTTTTTGGAATTGTTATGAACTTTAGAGGACTAAAACATATGCTGTAACTGAGTAATTACAGGAGTGTGAATATGTAAAATTTGTGACCTAAACTGCGCAAAGATTAGCATGCTATTGTCTCATTTGCCTTGTCAATAGTCAATAATCCTCATACTAATGGTTCTCATAACAAATGAATTCCTTGTATCTCACATTACAACACGAGCACAAGTTTCATATCATGTCAAATTTCAATGGATGCTTATATCTCATTCCATGCTGTCAGCTTTAAATTGAACGATTACAGCCACTGCTTGATCGACATATTTTGTAAGCATCAACTAGAATGTACTCTGATATATTTTGACAAAAATGCTACTGTTGTAAAAGTCTGCTGCTTTGCCGTAACATTATTAGGCAAATTTTTTTTTGAATCTAAATATATATGTTTTATATACCAATATTGATCTCTATACTATTTTTCTATCAGAACAATGTGTTATCAGTCTGCTGCTTTCTCGTAACATTATTGCCTGTTTTTCCCTCTAAAGTTTTCCGATTTTCTGAAAGCAAACCTAGAATAGGTAGTTGTGCTGCTTTTCTCTTATAATAGTAGTTTGCTCAATTAAGCAACATATTTCATAGATATCTGTCTATTTTGATGTTCAGGTTGTCATACAATATGTCACATGCAGATTGTGCTGGGTCATTGTTTTATTCCATAATGAAATCAGCTCTAGCAGCTCCTCATTCTTCTAATTGTAAATATTTATTGCAAGTTGTGGCTATTCCATGATGAGTTTAGCACCAGGTATTTTTATAAAGTTGATTGTTGCTGGCATGTCCATTTTTATGTAAAATTAATTAATATTGTATTATTCAATTTTTACCATACATATCAAAGAGATATAAACTGATATAGGTTGATGCGCAAATATGCGGGTGATGCATATGATACAGTGTTATGCATACTTGTATTGTTTTAATGACCTGCTAGCATGACATGTATTATTGGATTGATACCATGCAGACTGTTACTTTAGTCCTTTGTGATTTGTCTGATAATGGCATGGAATACATATATGATGCAAACCATAATTGTTTTGAAAGTGAGGACTGAAAGGGAAAGTCTTGAAAGCTTGCTTTTGTAGCTGTTTTAGCCCTCAATATATATGCAAGGAAAATTATAATATATGAAGCTAAGCTCCAAAAAGCTTGTTGGTTATGGTTATGGTATAATGTTTGCTAGGATTTCAAGTACAGGTCTTAAGATGTAATAGTGAATATCATCACTCACTGGTTGGAAATTTTAATGAGAATAATTTTGATATTATCTGTTCCTCTTACTCAAGGTCTTTGCCCTTAGTTTAAAATTTGTTGACTTTACTGTCATTGGGTAATTCAATTTAATATTTAGGTGAGCTACTCCTGAATACTGGCAAGGAACTCAGCAAGTGGAAGGATTTGTTGAAACATTACCTCAAAACAATTGATGAAGAGGTATTTCTGTGTGGATTGTGTAATTAATATCCTTTTAGTTATTACTCTTTTGCCATTTCTGCAAATTTGAATTAGTGAACCAAATATCAAAGTTGGCTGCATTTGTTTTATGCAGTTGCTTTATTTGATTGCTTATTAAGCTGTCCTAAAACATACTTTCTTCCACCTAACTATATCATTGGCATTGATCACAACCACAATATTGGATCTTCTCTATTAGGCTTTTTCCCTCTCCCTTTTGGGGCTCAACAATCTTCTCCGTAAGTTTGATTCTGTATTTCATTCATAACTACTACTCTTTTTTCTTTGTGAGTGTTGATTGGGAGCCTCCGCCTCTCTTAATTTTTTGAGCATCCACTAGCATGTATGCATATTCCAGATTAGATCCTGGAAAGCAGCTTGGAAGGGTGCATCCAAAGAGTAAGTCATCATGGCTAGCACCGAAGTCTACAAGCCAATAAGCACATGGTTCCTCTCGATAGATATGGCTGATTGTGCATATCTTCTTTAGTAGGTTGCAAATTCATCACTGATGGGAAAACATTTATGATATTGATTAGTGGTAAGTTTCTATGTACATAACTATATTTGTCTTGTAAGATGGTATACATGTGGCTTATGCAATATGCATGTAATCAAGGCAGACATAAGGAGTTACTTCAACCTAAGCTTCACTCTTGTTTACTGATTTCTACCAATCAAATCATTTAGCCGTCATGTAACCATGTTTTCATATCCTTAATTATCTGATTAAATCTTCAAGTTTTCATATCTTTAATTGTCCAATGGAATCTTTGTTGGCATGACCATGAAATAGTCTTCATTTGATGACATTAACTCCTACAATAGCTTAAGCCATGGTTGCCTTTGCTTGTGCACATGGATGCCTAAACGGTACGATAAAGTTAAGTATGTTGTCATAATCCTTCCTTTTGTTGTGTCTTAGGTAAGTATGTATTTGAAGATGTTTTAGTTTTATTCATGGATTTGTTTATTTATTTATTATAATGGAGGCGGTTTTTTTTTTTCAGTGCCCTATTATTTTATATAAATTATAAATAGATGATTAGATCATAAGCGGCCATTTTATGAGTACATGTGTACTTAATTGTTCACTATAAGGTTTTAAATTTCATGTGATAGGGGTATTTTATTTTCTTCATAAAACGGACATCATGTTGTGCCACCCAATTTCGATGGCTATTTTCATAGAGCATCCCAGTAAGTATCCTGTTTGTCTCCTTTTTTTTTCTATTTAAATTTTCTTACTTTATTTTATTTTTCATTCTTTTTTCTTCCTTCCTTTCTATCCTTTTCTTCTCCTTTCCTTTCTTTATTTCATTTTTTACTTTTTTTTTTTTTTCTTTCCTTCTCTTCTCCCTTCTTTTCTTTCTATCCTTTTTTTTTTCCCTCTTCTTTCCTTCTTTCTCTGCACAAATAGGTTTTAGTGTCCCGTCTCCATCATAGTCTTGTTTTCTTGCAAGAACGGGATGGAATGACTAGGGTTCCCTCATCCTGCTAGGACTTAAAAACTTAGTAGTTTAATATTTAATTATGGAATCTTGATTGTTCAATATTTAATTACTTAAGGAGTATTTTCAGCCTATGTCACTAACCAAAAACATTTTTAGATCTCATATTTCTTATCTTGAATTTTTGATGTGATGATGACACTTCAGCTGTTTTTTCTCTAGCTTTACATGCATCACTCAAAGCTTTTCATTGGCATCACCTAACTTGTAGTTATCGCAGTTAAATTGTAATTGCAAAATGTGCTCATAAGACAAACTATGTTGGTATTTGGTTGATATTTTAAAATGTTACTTTTTATATTATACAATATAAAATTTTCACTTTTAAATCTCATAGGCACGTTTATATCATGCAGCAACCAAAAATTCTCCTAGTTTACCATCTAGTGTCATTCTACTGGATATGTGTTCATCTTTCTCTTTATTTTTCTTATTACAAATCCAAAATAATGAAAAAAATGGTCTTGCCACGTCCTAAATATCAGTTCTCCTTAGAATTTTTACTGGTTATTATATGATTAAGCACTGTGAACCATTTTTCTTTTTGCCAATTAAGCAAGATGTAAAGCTGATGGAACTGCTTATTAAACATCCAATTATTGGTAGTCATGATATTTTCACTATTTGTTATGACACTATCTCATCTACTTTTTTTTTTTTAATGTTGTTCTTGCCTTATCAAGAATTGGTCAAATGGACAATGATGTTAGATTACCCGTTCCTAACTCCTATATTAAAAAAAATTGCTTTTGTCTGATCATAATTCATAATTCTTTTGGTCTGTCTTAATTAGTTCTTCCCAATGATATTGCAGAATGAAGTAATGTGGAGATGTGCTTGGAGACTGCCAGGGAATTTTCTCCTTTATTTTCAGCAGTAAGCAACTACTTGGTTTAAGAAGGTAATTAGTAGCATTCGGGAGTTGCATTATATTCTTTTGCAAAATGCAGGGTGAATCAGTGGGAGGATCACAACATGAAATTGAATATTATTAGCTAGATGTATATTTAGAAATTTAAATGGATTGATAATATTTGCTAAAGTTGTATAATATGAAAGATGAAGGATTTATTTTGTTTTCCTTTATGCTAACCATGCCATGCATCGAAAATTGGGCGGTAGAAGGTTTTGCTATTGCTTGCTGAAAAATGAAGATGTTTAGTCTGGTCATAGCTATCCACATGTATTGATGTTCAATCTAGTGTATCACTTGTGACACAAAAATTATGAATAGCTATGACTGCAATCAAATCGGACTCATCAGGCATGTTCAGACCCCTAAACTCATTTTGTTCTCGTGAAGAACAAATCCTTAAGTGGTGAAGATGGGATGCAACGCATATGACTCCTGCACCAATAGCAAAATATTTCAATTTAAAGCAAAAAGATTTAGATCCAAGGTTGAGATTCTTGAAGCTTTTGTTGATCGAGTGTATATTATTTTATTTGGTAGATCCTGTACCACTAGTATGAGAAGGGCAAATTATCAGAGGATGTAATTCTATCATGAGCAAAGGAGAAAGGAGGAGCGGATGAATCCGATAAAATCATTGTCAAGCGGTTCGAACAATTCCTCAAGGTATGCATTTATGGCAACAGAAATTCATTAAGCTTAACTTTTTTTAATTTTATTTTTTTATTTTTTATTTTTTGACGATACCATGTAGGCATTGTTGTGAACCAATTTACTAGAATGTATGTCAAAATGCCTCAGCACCAGTCAAGTGAGATGACATCGTTACCATCATGGTGGTGCTAATGTCTTCACTAATAATTTATTTTCACTCATTTCCTTGCTTAGGCATATCACTCGTCGCAAGATAAATTTATCTCTAAACTCATGTTGAAAGAAAAAGTTGCAACAGGATTGTTGGTTGGCATGCACTGGTTTCTGATGTCGGAATATCCTTCTATTGTCTTCGCATTCTGCATACAATTAATTAATTGATATCATAATTTATCCATTCATATTATATATTCTCTTTATGCCTGCTTTCTTCCATTCAATGAATTTTGACAGAGAGGCAGGATGACTGAGATGGTGGATCTTGTCTTCATCTGTGGGTCAAAACATGAGTGGAGGATCCACCAATTCAGTATAGTTATTTGAATCCCTATTAAAGGAATGGTTGGTTGTAATCTAGTTGTAAGCCAAGATGTAAATTGGAGTGTTTATGCCTTCATTTTTTGAAGATAAGAGGGAATAAACTAAGTTGTACATTGTGTTCATGCTGATGTTCGTTCATAAAAAGAATGAAATAAAGGGAGAGTTCTGGAGTTGTTTTTATAATTAGAGTAAAATTTTTTTTTTTTAACAAATTCAGGATGGAAACGAAATTATTTGCAGGAATGGTGTTAAAGTGAAAAACGCCATTTGAAATGACGTTTTTTCAAAAAAAAAAATGCCCCGTCAGCGCCAGCGTGGATGGGTTGGTGGCGTTTTGAAAAACGTCACTCTGAGTGGCGTTTTGAAAACGCCACTCAGAGTGGCATTTTCTCCTGAAAAAACGCTACTCTAAGTGGCGTTTTTTTTGGTAATCCCCTCTCCCAGCGCTTCTACTCCCTTTTCCCTCCCATGCCTCACGCCCTTCCCTCACGAGCCCCCTCCCTCCCCCTGCTTCCTGAGCCCCCACTGCGTCTTTCTTCCCTCCCGTGCAACCCCCCTCACGGCCTTCCCAAGCCTCCACTCCCTCGTTTTCCCTCACGAGCGCCCCCCTTCTCTCCCGGCCCGGTCCCTCTTTCTTCCCTCGTGTACATCCCCCCTCCCCCCTCCCCCTTCTCTCCGTGGCCCCCGGATCCCCCCTCCCGGCCCCCGGTCCCCCCGCCCTCCCGATCTCCTCCCCCCGTCCCCTCCCCGAGCGTGCACCCACCCCCTGCGGCCCCCGGCTCCCTCTCTCTCTCTCGCGCACCTGACGTGGGTCCCCCGTCTCCCAAGGTAAATTTTATTTAATTTAATTATAAAAATTTAAATATGCTTTATTCTTAACAACTTCACATTCAATCTTTATAATAAAGAAATTGATAAGCTTGAAACAATGATATTTTTAGTTTAATTACATCGATTAATCACGACAAAAAAACTAAAAAATAAAAGAATTTATGTATCGATAGAAATAAGTAAAAGGTTAGTTAGCTTGTTGTGAAAAAATTACATTGTTTGATGAGTAAAAAAAATTCAATGAGCATGATCTATCATGATAAGTAACGTTGACAACTTGATATACCAATATATCTTATTTTAATAATAATACTTAAAAAAATAAATGCTTTGGATGTCAAGTGTCTGATATAGTCTCATTTTTACCATACAACAAACAGACAGAAAATAAATAGGTTAATATCGAATATTTAACAGGGTACGCATCTATTATTTAAATGTTAAATGCTTATGAAATACGTGCATATTCCATTATTAGTTTGTTTGCGGTTAATCAGTAGAAAATTTATACTTATTTCGAGTTTTATGCTTGATGATACAATTTATGTATTGATGCTAGATTTATTTTGAATGTTATTTTTTAGATGAGCACGCGAATCTTGTTCGATTACTTTGCTTTATTGTGATGGATCAATTGAACATGGCTTAGATGGAATACAATATAATAAACCTCCTCGTAAAAGTTTTAGATTGAGCATGGGAACCGTTATATTGAGTTGATCGAGCGGGTTTATAGTGTGCTTAAAATTTCGGTGCGACGATATATTTTGAGATTGATGTGGAGATCTCCAACATTGCATCGGAAATATGTGCTTCATCCAATCGAGGAGGATGACGATGTGGAGGAAATGTTGACATTTCCTTCCAAATTTCCGGATTATCGCTATGTTGAATTATATGTTTTCAAAGAAGATGCTCCGGCTCCATACAATGTTGATCATACGAGAGGATATTCGGGATAGTTCTCCTATTGCCCGGCGGATCGGAACTCCGGTGGATTTCTCGATGATGGAAGGAGTTATGCCGGTAGTGCGGAGTGTTGATGTGGCAAACAATCGAGTGTTGATAGTCGGGGACTTGAGTCGGACGACGGTGCGGATGATGACTATTGGTACGAACATGATGACTCGACGAAGAGCGAGATGAGGATGAAGACTCACGTGGAGATGATGTAGTTCATGGCGGTACATTGTAGTTCTATTCCTATATCTACTCATCCGAGAAATTGTTCCTAGTCAAGTCTATGAGCATCAAGTCTTTGCACATAGTCAAATACGGAGTTTTATCATGACTTGAATTTGCGGGATGGTGGTTGTGTTAGCACTCAAAGACAATTACCCTTTAATTCTCGATTTTGGGATTCATCGATAATTTGAGTTTGCTATAGGATTGTTGTTTACTAGCAAAGATGAACGAAAAAAGCATGTGAAATTTATCACATCGAAGCATCGCACATATAATGTTGTGGAGTCAAAGAAAGCATTCTGGTAGAAAGTGCATGAAATGTGCATCTTCAAGTTACGCACGAGTTGTCATTGGAGGTTGCGTGCTACAAAGTTGAAGAAGCATGGATTTTTTGAGATCACAAGGTACGAGGGGCCACACTCTTGTTTATTCGGTCATGTAACTCGGGATCACAAACACATAAGTTCACGAGTTATCGGTCATGCGATTCGACATATTGTGGAGAAAGACCCAAGTGTGAATATTGAAGCCATTATTGCGTTGGCGAGAACAATTTCATTATACTTGTGTCATACTCCAAAGCATGGCGTGGAAAGCGAGAAGGCATTGATTGATGTATTTGGTGAATGGGAACCCTCGTATGCTAAGTTACCTAAATACATGCTTGCACTTCGAATGTAAACCCTGGAACGGTGGTGCGTTGGGATTTCTACAATGCGGGGACATCTAATGTGCGTGTCTGAGATTATGTTTTTAGGCATTTCATCCATCCATCGAGGGGTTTCGGTATTGTCGCGATCATTTCTATTGATGGAACACATCTTTATGGAAAGTCTGAGGGAAGATGCTCATTGCAACAAGCATTGATGCGACAACGGGATATTTCCGTTGGCCTACGCAATTGTGGATGAAGAGTGCCTTTGCTAGGCTGGAGTTGGTTTTTGTGGAATCTCGGGAGGCATGTTGTGAAAGACGAAATGGCATTTGTCTTATTTCGAGGCCGACATCCGGGTATACTAAGTGCCATAGCGGATGACGGTAATGGATGGGCTCCACCTCTAGCTTATCATCGCTCTCTTGCTTGAGACATGTGTGCGGTAATTTCAACTCAAGATTCTCTAATATTCAATTAAAGAGGCTGTATGGAAAGCGAGGAGCGAACATCGGCTTCGAAAGTTTAACTTTATCATGGAACGGATCAAGACAGGTTAATGCGAGAGGCTTGGACTTGGCTATCGGAGTTGGAGCCGAGAGAAGTGGACATTGGCACATGATGGGGGCTTCCGCTATGGTATTTTAACAACAAATCTCTCGGAAGTTTTTAATAGTGTGCGAAGGGAGCTAGAAATGTGCGATAATGGCATGTGTTCGGATGACATTTTACGCGTCTTGTTAAGTATTTCAATACGAGACGCGCGGAAGCCATGAGATATGTGCGGGATAATCGAAATACTTTTTTCACTCCTCGTGTGACAATTAAGCTTGTTGAAAGTCAAGCTAAAGCTAATGAGCACGAGTGTTTAGATACAACATGCGAGAGAGCCACCTATGAAGTCGTTACAAGAAGGTCAAGTGAAGCTCTTAGGGGTGGAGGCAACGTTCAGAATGTGTCACTTGTAGACAGAAATTGTTCTTGTGGAAAGTGGACAATTTATAAGTATCCATGTTCACATGTCTTAGCCGTGTGCCACGAAATTGCCATGGATACAACCCCTCTTGTTGATGAAGTATACACAACTGGCTCTTATATAAATGCATGGGGAGGTGAGTTTAATCCGTTACCCCACGAAGACTACTGGATGGACACATTCACATGCATTCCTGATCACAACCGCCTCGAATAGAAAAAAAGGTAAGCCTAAGTCATCACGCATTCATAATGAAATGGATGAGGTGCGACGAAAGTAAAAATCGTTGTAGTATTTGTAAGCAAACGGGTCATTCTCGACGCCGTTGTCCTAATGTAAATGTTGGACCTTCAGGATCCTAAATTGTACTATCTATATTTTATGTATGAAACAACTTCTGCATGGTTGATTGTAATAAATGAGAGCAAGAATTTGTGGGTTTTAACAGTCTTCATTTAGGCTATCTGCACTTAAGGTTTAGTGTCTTGAATTGCTTGATTTTTCTTCTACTTTTTTCGGGGGTATGTTTGTTATTGTTTGAGTGAGAGTCTCAGATAGAGAGAGTACGGGCTACATTACAGGTGTTTTTGCTCCATCGGCTTATATATACGGCGAGTACGGGCTACTCTTTTCTATTTGTTATGCTATGTTGTGATATTCAGTACAAGATATTCCTTTTCAGTATGATTATGCTATGCTATGCTTATTTTATTAGAGACTAACTTATGTTTTGTGGGTTTACGATGCTGACATGTTCCTTGAAGTTTAGTCAAAGGTAAAATCTTGCGCGAGAGTTGGGGGAACGAGGGCTGATTTTTGTTCTTTGGTAGGTGTATTATATGATTTTTTCTCTCTTGTTCCTTAAAGCTAAATCTCTTTCACTTAAGTTAATCGGGTAAATTTCTATTGCGTGCATGTGAATATACTTTGCCTTCAAGTCATATGATTGGTAGGATAACATAATTGAATCATTAAAAGTAATGTTTAAGTGCTTTATTAAATAGAGGAATTATATAAGTTAATTTGCTTTAGTCATTGGATTACGTAATTTTGTTTCAAATTGTTAGGTGGATCTTGCACAAAGGTACGAGAAAATCGGTAGATTACTACGGTATATTGACACATAGCGCGCGGCCTCTTTGGATTCGATTGCATCACCCATAACATGTGTTGGCTTTGGCTTGCTTATCGAAGTGCTTGTACCATTCTGATTGATACGATATGCCTCATATTGATAGCATGGTCACTACTTTAAACACTTGCTTGGAACATTGGAATCCTGTTATATTTTGAATGCAACACACATTTTGATATGGTTCACATGGCAATTTGTATTTGTAATGGGTTGTTATGCGACAGTGAATTTTTGTGCTAAAACGGTATGTTAGTCCTTTCCTAATTCTAACTTTGCTTGTTATGCCATGAAAAGTGAACTTTTATTACGATATTATTTTCTACGAACTTTTTTAATCATTTGATGAAATCTCTTTCTTGCTACATAGAAAGTCTTGTGTGAAAACTTTGAATGGCCTAAAATACCTTTATCTTATAAAGTATCATTTTATTCTACCCGAAATATGATTCTGGGTTTCTAGAAGACCCATTAATTACCAACTTAATTTATTACGGCCATTGTATTCCTGAAGTGCACTTATAAAGTTCCACTATATTATGCCTAAAATACACTAATGAGTTGGGTGACAAGTTGCAATGATCCCACCAAAACACTTTCTCCGTGGGTGCTTGGCGAGAATTAAGAGCGGGACTCAAAAGAAATATTTTCGATAACGCTACTTTTAAGTGGGTGATTGGAAGAATCGGGGCGAGGATTCAAATATTCTTGATAAGAGTAAATAATATGTTTTTTGGTTGTCATTGTGAAGAACCTTTCCTTATCTTTTGTTTAGGAAATCTTTGCAGGCTGCTTTAGCATCGGAAAGCTCATCATTTAAAAGAAATCGGTAGTTTCTCTTTCGGTTCTTTGTTGGGAATTAAACCTATCTTATAAATTATTTATTTATTCATTTATTTATGTTGCTAAAGGAAGAAAAGCTTATCGAGACCCATAAACCATTGTACATATAAATTTAAGTGAACCTAGATTAGATCTGTTTATTTAGTTGCCTTGGTATCTACGTATGAGTCGAGTGTGTTCCGATTGATAGTGTGCGGGTTGGTTTGATCTATATCCATTTTTTATAGAGTTTAGTTGAGTTTGGTAGAAAACTATTTACGTGTCTTGTCATGCATATTTTCTTATGTAGATACATACACCTTTAAGAGAGAGAGAGAGAGAGAGAGAGAGAGATATGCATTAATAACACATATGTATAATTTGTAATTCATATCAATTTTATATGTTCTTTCTTTTTTGAGTGGTTACATACGTACACATGTTTAACTACATACATTTTGGTTTTCTTAACAGCAGATAAATCTCAAGTGTGCTCGGATGCTTGTGAAATCACATGTTGTGCTCCGTACGGTTCTGGGTGCAGATTTCTTGCCTTGTGTGATTTTATTAGCTCATTCTCAGCAGTCCATCGAGTAATGTAAAGTTAGCTTCTTGATATTGGGTTATGTTGATTGCAATAAGGAAGAGAACATTTTATATTGGGAAAGATTTTTTTGCGGTCCAGGAGTCATTTTTGGTGTATCATTGGAGAGAATGTAAGTTGGTAGGGAGGGCTCTGCCACGGGGTATGATTCTTTTGGGTTTGATATTATTTTACGATATGAATCCTACAGCATAAGGAAATGCCTTTTGACATCAGCAAATTTTACCACTTTTACATGATATAGATAGTTTTGCATTTCATCTCGCCCTCCATTCTTTTTTTTTTTTTTTTTTTTTAAGATATCTCAAATATGTTATTAAAACGATTATAGAGAATCATCCGGGAAGCGGTAAAACATTCTTGATTAAAATATGGGCAATCATTTTTCCTATAAAAATAGACCAAAAATACATCCATGTAGGTAATCGGAGAGACAAATTGAATGACATGGATCTCTGCCCTATATCTGAATTTTAAGAGAAAAAATCACTTTTTAGTCATGAATTTCTTATTTTTACGTATAAGCTTTCTTTCTTCTTGACGGAAGTCATTCCACGGTTTTGCCGGGTCATCTTTCTTTATGTGCACTTTGAGCACCCATAGTGCGGTACAGCTCCAAATATTTTCCAATTATCTTTGCCCAAAGAATCAAAGAAAATGGTAATCTCATGAAAATGAGATTAAGAAAAATGATAGGTCCTCATGGTTAACGTCGGATGAACGCGCCACATGATGTGACTAGAAATTGCTGATTGTTGACACCACGAATAACTTTAGTGATTTCCGTTCTCTGACGGCAAATTTATCGAAATTTGCTCCTTAGATTTTCAAACTTCTTTTTTTTTAAAAAAAAAATCAACTGTACTTAATCAATGCTTGGAACGAGGTGAAGGAACTACTGAAGTTGTACATGAAGGAAAAATCGTTTTCTTTGTGAGCCAAAGTGGATCAAGAGGGCTTGAGTTTTTTATTACATTCAAGGTTGCTTACTACGGCAATTGGCAATTGTCATAATCATAGGATTTATATTTATTTTTTAAACCGGGGTAGGAGCATCTCTTAACTAGATTGGGTGCATTGTGGTTTAGGTGGGAGCATTACGGGTCTCTCGATTTTGAGAAGCTTGTGTGGCGAGGTCTGTTGGAGCGACGAGAAAGATTGCTGAGATCATGTGTTCTCTTGGGCGGGAGGAGCGTCACTGAACTTGGAGAGATGGATTTGCTTGACTTTCTCGACCAAGCTGGAAGAAGAGTTTGGATGGGATATGCCTTACCGGATCAGTCGGTCTCAATGTGCCTAACGGGCTTCTTTTTGAGGAAAGTGAGATCTGTTGAAATATCTGTGACAAGTAAAATCTCTTGTAGCTCCTCCCAACGCTACTGCGGTAGAATTCGATCACCACATTTTTTATAAATTGGAAGTGTTGGGTTTGGATGGTGTGCCCAGTGGTATTGTGCCATATGATGACATTGGGAATTGACAACTCTTTTTACCCAAAAAAAAAAGAAAGAAAAAGGGGGAAGAAGAAGAAGAAGAAAGATTAGGCGTTTAAATATTTCTTGAGTTGGAAGAACCACCCTCACTACTTCTTAAGGAGGTGGGTGACGATTATTGACAACTCCTTCCCAGAAAGAATGAACTGAAGTTTTATGTGAACTTTTTCTGAATTTGCTTAACAATTATGGTTTTTCTATGCAAATTAGATGTTAGTCTTTTCATATTGGTCAAGCCAAATTTATTTTTTAGTTATTTTAATATGAGAAAACGAGGTCAAAAAGCATTTTGGAGAAGCACCTTGAAGACCAAAGACAAGCGAGAAAAACTTGTGGCAGAAATACACTTCATAAAAGGTGTAAGGAACAAATGAAAAATATTGCGGCAAATTAATTTATCACACGATTTTTTTTTACAAATAACCATTTTAGAGGTAATAGGCTACTTAAATTTTTTTTAAAGAAAAAAGGTTCAATAAAGAACTAGGATACTAACTCCTAAATCACTTCGGTTATTCGATGTGAGTGACATTAAATATATATAATCTTTAGGAAAGCTTGAAGATAAAAATTTAAAAAGTTTATATAATGCTCATGATAAATTATTAGATGTAAAATATAGATGAAATTTTAGTTATTTAATGTTATAATTATATTTTGAATATAAAGATATTGTTACCCCAGTTTTTATAATGTTCACTTTTTCCAACGAACTAATGTGTAAAATTTTACTAGAATAATTACAATATTATTATGTGATTTTTGGAATGTTCTTAAGAGGCTACTAATATTTTATTTGATACTTATTATCCCATCTCTCCTATAGTTGTGCGGCAGAATTTAAAATATTACATAAAATTTTTTTTATAATATAGGAATAAGAAAGATTTTAAAAATATAATTATAATAACAAAATTAAAAATTTAATAAATATTAAAAAAATTATATTTTTATTGTTTGGCTTTAGTTATGGATCCTAAAATTAAATTAGATGGCTTATTTATAATATTAAAAAGAAATTTACAATAATATAATGCATGAAGTTAAGACACGAAATATATTTAAAGGCTAAAATTACTAATTTATTAAATAAAATGTTTATAACATATGGCAAAAAATATAATAAAGATTTATTTCAGGACTAGCCCAAGTAGTAATAGCAGAGGCAATAATACTTATCAAATTTGAAATATTTTACATATAATAGCAGAGGCAATAATAAAGTCACTTAGTTTACATATAAGCTAAGGCGACCGATTCAATGCAACAGGTGTACAACGCTTGAATAAGGTCAACAAGTCGGAACCATCACAATATACGAGCAATACAAGAAACAACCTACGATGGATGAAACTTATATTTAATACGATTTAAACGCAAAAGTCTTTACAACAATTAATTTATTTACATAGCCATTTGAAATTGCCACGGCTCACGTCCCCAGGAGGTCGTCGAACTCGTCGTGAGCGTCGCGCGAATGTCGCGATCGGTCGAGGGCCCTCGTCAACCACATGGGAGACCCCTCTCTACGCGAGGGATCGTATCCGTCATATCAATATCGCCAAAATAGTGGGAGACATCATCGGCAGAGCCTCGGTGATATCGCGGTATCGCAATGTCGGTAATCGGCTAACGCCGGCTGCGATCATGACTACCGAGATATACCCTCACACCTGGCATGCCCCCATGTGTGAAAAATCGTGGTGCATATGGCGACGGCATATAAGAAAGCGATGGTGCCTGTAACAAAATCTACTTGTCCCCGGGTGATCCTCATATCAGCGTGTGCCATCGCCGGTTCCTCATGAACTCGTGCCACGGCAGGTGTGCTCTCACATGTCGTGTGGCCAATTACGAAAAAGGTGTTATCTAAAAATCGCCTCTCGCCAATGTCCAAATGAATCCTTTGCAGTCATCGACCACTCTAGATGTCGAATGCATAACTTGATCCAAGTTCAAGGACAACTCTTGAAACCTCTCATGCTGCATGTTTTATGACAATATAATATCAAAAAAACAAAAATAATAACTCATGAGGGAATAAATGATATTAAATAATTATTTTAAAATAATACCATGAATTCAAATGAAGCTCAACTTCTCCTTCGTAGCCCAACGAAAGTATGTATACTCGAAACGACTAATACATATACGTGTTATACTCCTAAACCATTCCATGTACTCAGGAGTAAATGGGACTCCCCTCATCAATAGGCTCCCCAATAATGTGGATGTTTTTTATGCTTTGCTCATTCCATATAGCAATATGTGTGGCATGTATGACATCCCCACGAGGCATGTGCGCCTCCCAAATCGTCGATCTATCTCGATGGAAAGTCCCCGAGTGACGTATCGCATGGTGATGTGATCGGTGGCGGCAACCAAATTGTCGAAGCACTCGGTCCGAGAAATGCCACTCCACTAAATCAAAACAAATAAGTGGGGATCCGTGCCCAAATCCAAATACTCCAGAACGGCGAATAAGCTGTACTTGGAGGCAAAATAGAGAAAATCTTGGCCGTATTCGGACACCATATGAACTGCATGTAAAAAAACCATCAATCCACAACTTACCTACATAAAATAAAAAAATAACATTGAAAATAGATTTGAAATTTAGTTATGTCATACCCGTTGGAAACTATTATCCAATACGTCGAGGCCGGGTCTCTATAGGAACGCGAGTGTATGAGTTGGGACATTCTTTTGCAGTTCAAATCTCGGATTCCATCCCAATATGCCTTATGGTGCACCTAAGTGCCAAGCATCATACGCATCGGCGAGTCTAGAGCCTCCGGAGTCTCGGAAGTACGATGGGATACAAAGAAAAAACGGGTAATAGATTTCCATACCCGGCATATTCGAACGTTCGAATCAATGCTCAATATTAGTAAACAATAGAAAAGAAAAAAATCCAGAAAACTTCGATCAATATAATCAACTTGTTTACACCTTGTAGCAAGGGCAAGTATCCTCCTATCTGCTTTGCTCGAAAGTAGGGCTCGATTCCGCGATAGAGTGCAAGGTCTGCGGTACAAACCGGCAAGTGTAGCGGTAACCCCCGGCTATATGCGGCATTGAAGAAATGCTCCCTGGGTCTTTCCTAAAAGAGGCACGTACATCAAGCTTGCAACGCTAAATATCCGGATGTATACGGAAGGATGACTCCACCTATAATTCGGAGAGAAGTTGCCCCCTCACAACCGCTATTTGGACAACCTCATCATCTGCATCATCATCCAAGTGGAAGTCTCGGTAGAACCGATCAAAGAATGATAAGCGGAAACGGCCTTTAGAAAATGCCTCGGCAGGGGGTTTCAACCCCGAAACAACCTCACGAAATATATCCTTGCCATCGTTTTTCTCTAATAGCCATATCACCGCAAATACGGCAGAGCCCACAACGGCTAACCTCATCAATCGGCGTAGACCACTCGGAATACCTGCAGACATCACATGGTAGGTGTGACCATCGCCTCGCCAAATGAAAGATGAAATGTGTGGGTCTCCTAGCACGCCACCTCTCAACAAGTGCGTAAATAAGGGCGACATCGAGTCGGAATCGGCCCCATACGATATATGCCATACATGCCAATCTTCGCATCCAAATAATATTGCACTTCGTGGGTGTGCCATGCCCGAGGTGTCTCCTTCCATATCTGCGAGTCATGTCGACGGCATCTAAACAGCCTCCGAGTAATTCCTGCAACAAATTCACATTGCAATAATACATATAAATAACATAAACGCATGCTAACTAATTAAGAATCATCGGTACTGTCAAATTAATGCATACCTTGCGCCTCAAATATTTTGATTGATGATCTATGCGGAGGCTTGCAGAGTGAGAACACTAGGATCGCGAGGCCTAGTGATGTAAAACATTATGAGCCATCTCGTACTACTCTTGTCAAAAACAAGTAAAAAACATCACATAAGAAATTTTTTTTTCAACTTTGTATACAATAACGAAAGTAATATATGATCATGATCGATAATATAGATCATGCTCATTTTAATTTTTTCATGCTCATTGAATTTTTTACTTATCAAACAATGTAATTTTTCCATAAAAAGCTAACTAACCTTTACTTATTTTTTTCCGATACATAAATTTACTTGATTTTTAAATTTTTCTATCGCGATTAACCGATATACTTGAACTAAAAATATCATTGTTTCAATTATCAATTTCTTTATCATAAAGATGAATGTGAAGCAACTAGCAACTAAGCATTTTTTAAATTTTTATAATTTAATTAGAATTAAAAAAAATTACCTTCGAGGAACCAGAACGCTGAAGGGGGATGGGCGCGAGATGGGCCGCGAGAGAGAGGGAGCACGGGGGAGTTGCTCGGGTGCGGGGGGGGGGAGAGGGGGACGGGGTGGGTTCGGCACGAGAAAGAGGGAGGGTGCTTGGGGTGCGCGCAAGAGAGAGGCGGCTCGGGGCCAGGACCGAAGTCGGCTCGAGTGCGGACCGGGGGGTCTCGGGTGCGGACCGGGGCGGGGGGGCCTCGGGGTAGGTGTGCGGACGGGGCGAGGGGGGGGGCGGCGATGGGGGGGCTGCTCGGGGGAGAAAGTGCGGACCGGGGGCGGGGGGTGGGGGGGGCTCGGGGGACGGTGCGGACCGGGCGAGGGGGGAGGGGGGGGGGGGGCGGGGGGCGGGGGTGCCTCGGGGGAGGGAGGTGCGTGACCCGGGCGGGGGGCGGGGGGCCGGGCGGGTGGGGCTCTGGGGAGGGGAGGGGGGGGGCGGCCAAGGGAGGGGTGCGGACGGGGGCGGGGGGCGGGGGGCGGGGGCGGGGCTCGGGGGAGGAGGGTGCGGACCGGGGCGGGGGGCGAGGGCCGTGCGGGGTGGGGCTCGGGGGGAGAGGGGGGGCGCTCGGGGGGAGGGGGTGCGGACGGACGGGGGGGGGGGGGGCGGGAAGGCGGGGGGGGAGGAATCGGGGGGAGCGTTGCGGACGGCCGGAGCAGGAGGGGGGCGGGGGAGCGAGGGGCGCTCGGGGGAGGGTGAGGGGCAGGGCGTAGGGGGGGCGGGGCGGAGGGGGGGGGCTCGGGGGAGGAGGTGCGGACGGGCGGGCGGGCGGGGGGGGGAATCGGGGGAGACTGTGCGGGGGGCCGATCCGGGCAGGGGGGGGTGGGGGGGGGGGGGGGGGCGCTCGGGGGAGGGGGGTGAGGGACCCGGGCGAGGGGGCGGCGAAGGGCGGGGGCGGGGGGGGCTCGGGGGAGGGTGCGGACCGGGGCGGGGGCGCTCGGGCGGCCGGGCGGGGGAGCTCGGGGGCTTGGGGGCGGATCGGAGGATCGGGGGGCGGGGAGCTCGGAGTGCCAAAGGACGGCCGGGCCCGAGGGGGGAAGGGCGCGGGGTCTCGGGGGAGAGGGAGGAGGAGGAGAAGGAGGGAGGGGGAGTGAGGAGGGAGTGAGGAGGGGGGAGGGCGAGAGGCGCGAGGGGGGGTGGGGGGGATTTTTGGAGGAAAATGCCACTGAGAGTGGCGTTTGAAAAAACACTACTCTCAGTGGCGTTTTGAAAAAACGCCACTTAGAGTGGCATTTTTGAAAACGCCACTGAGATTGGCGTTTTGAAAAAATGCCACTCAGAGTGGAATTTTTTCAAGACGCCACTCTGAGTGGCGTTTTTTAACTGCCGCCATGCAGCCACACTGGCACTGACGGGGTGTATTTTTGGCCGAAAAAATGCCATTTCAAATGGCGTTTTTCACTTTAACCCCTTTCTTGCAAAAAATTTCGTTCCTCAATTCCACGAATTTTGTTAAAAAAAAAAAAATTTTAACCCTAATTATAAAAAAAGCTCTCGTGGGGAGGATCTTTATAGAGGATCCGTACGGACAGAGGGAGATCTCTCATCTAGGTCGGTATGATGGGGGACTGAGATTAATGAGGTGGATTATTTACTTCCGTATTTGCCGGCTTGGAAGCGAGTTTGGTGGGAACCGTCCTTCGTTTAGGTGAGCAGGTGCCTTATTAATGAGCTTGAATTTTGAGACAGCCCACATGAATTAGACCCAATTGGGTCTGCCTTCATAACTGAGTTGCGTTGCTTGAATCCCAAGGAATCGCAGTAGTATTTTGTTGCTTATGGTTTGGAATTGATGAAGGTTGAGGAAGAAATACCTCGGTTTGTATCTATAATTTCAAGATGGGTAGCTTCAGAACATATGAACAAAATGTAACTCATCTTCTTACAAAAGTAATCACCAAACAAAATATGGGTTCTGTAGTACATTTTTTAATATTTTTTTAAAACAATCAAATTTCAATTCCATTCATTCAAAACTATCATTCAATCTTTTCAAATTTTTATCTAATATCTTTATATCCTTAGATTTCTTATAATTTGCAGTAACACCTACATACATTATAACAAAAGCCTACACAATGCAAGTCATCATAGATATTTTATTTTACTAAGTAAATTATCACCTAATAAACAAGCATAAATAATATCCAAATGAAAAAGAATAAAGATGGCAACATGGATAGAGAAACCTAATATTATCCTACAGAAAACCACCTAGGTGGAGGAAGGTTTGGAGGGATTAGATGGAAATGAAGATTGGAACAAGAATGGAAATGGAAAGAATTTTTAAAAATTTATTGGATTCGAAGATAATGATGAGGATTGAGATTTTCATTTTTTAAGTTCATCTATGAAATCTAATCATTTTTTTCTCAAATGATAATAGATGCAATTATTTAAGTCTTAACCTTCTATTGTACTTTAAATATTGAATTTAAGTTCTTAAATTTTAATATTCTAATATATTTTAAACATTCATCGAACCTTTTAAATAGATTTTTTTATAATAAAGTTGGGTCCAAAGGTACCAGTGAATTCTTAAGAATAAATAAATAAATAAAAATTCCTTCCAAAAGCAAGGATCCTTGCCCCCTTGTTGTTGTCTCTAAAAACAAATAGCACCAAAGCAATATTATTAAAGACAAATTGCACACACCTAGATCATAGCTTTATCTGTCATGCAATATTTTCACCTATATCACTCATAAGTTACTATTTTGTTCAAAGATAAAATATTAATGAGTGTCTGATATTTTGGGATGGGATTTACCTTTATTTGAATTTATTTTTGCTTTAAGACTAATATGAGTTTGTTTTGTTATTCTCTGTCCCGCCTTATCCCGACACGGTCGTGCAAAAACATTACCGTCAACATCAATTCAATTCCTATGCTTTGAATGGCTCAAACTTCAAGTCCCGGAAAGAAAATCTCTTGATAGTTCTTGGAGTCATGGATCTCGACCTTGCGTTAAGGACAGAATCTCCTTCACACTCTTACGGATAAGAGTACCTCGGATGATAAGAGGGACATAGAAAAGGTGGGAGAAATCCAAATCGCATGTGTATGATGATCATAAAAAAGGCCATTCGAGAGCATTCGGTGTGGGTACAATGTCCGAAACAATAACTACGCTAAGGCTTTCCTTGAGGATATTAAAAAAAGATTTGTCGAAGAAAATCGAAAAGGTGAAATTGGTACGCTCTCTGACAAGTCTAATTTCAATGAGGTATAAGGAAAAAAGGCAATATTAACGAGTACATCTTAGAGATGTCTCATCTTGCTTCCAAGGCGAAACTGCATTTAAGCTTGACCTCTCTCGAAGACTTGCTAGTGCATCCGATTTTGGATATCCCTTTATGGCACGAGTTTAACGGCTTTAAAGTGAGCTATAATTGCTCGAAAGAGACTTGGTCTCTGGAATGAGGCTCATCTCACACTTGTGTGTTCGGAAGAGGCAGAAGGCTGTAAACAAAATAAGACGAAGAGTGTGCTCACATGGCCTCAACTTCTAAGGACAAAGGAAAGAAAAGAAAGAAGGATAAGGTCACAGATACGGCACCTCAAAAGAAACATCAAAAGAAACGGAAATGATTCGGAAGGCACTAGTTGTTTCTTACGTGTGATCGAAGGACATAAGAAGAAGCAGAAAGCACTAACTATCAACGCATGGCACACAGTGCTAAGAAGGGTATGCTTTTTAATTTGGATTTGTTACGAGGTTAATTTAACTTCGGTACACTAGCACATACACATGGTGGATAGACTTACGGTGCAATAACTCACATCGCGTGTGTACATGTAGGTTGTTCGAGTTGTCGAAAGCCAAATGAAATCTTTGAAAGATACATCTACGTGGGCGATGGCAAAATGGTTCCAATTGAGGCAAGGTTAGGAAAATTTAGATTATTGTTAAGAAATGGATTTTATTTTGGATCTTGATGAAACTTTTATTGTACTCCATCTTTTTAGACGGAATTGATGTTCTATTTACTGTTTTGGACAAATGGGTTATTTTTGTTCATTTGGAAATGAAAAATTTAGTTTGTTTCATGATTCAAATTTGATTGGTTTCGGTTCTTTGTTAGGTTACAATTATCTTTATTTAATTGATATAATTGCTTCATTTAATGAATCCCTGCATTTAAGTACATGAGGTACTAAGAGAAAATTAACCAGTGAGAATTCGGTTGTATTATGGCACAAGAGAGATTAAGGTCATATTTCGAGACGAGAGAATAGAGAGACTTGTGTTAGATAAAATTCTCGATTCCTTAGATTTCACGAGACTTTGATGTTTTGTGGTTAATTGTATAAAGGAAAAACAAACCAATAAAAGGAGATTTGAAGCCAACGGGACTGCAGACGTCTTAGAACTTATACATACGGATATTTGTGGCCCATTTCCCTATAATCGTATGGAATGGTCAAGCAAATACTTTATGCAATGTTCATAGACGATTTTTTCGAGATATGGCTACATATATCTCTCATTCATGAAAAAGTCACGATGTCTTGCGGGACGTGCTCAAAAATTATAAGGTTGAAGTTGAAAATCAACTCGGTACAAAAGGATCAAAAGCATCGGATACGACCAGTGAGTGGAGAGTACTAAGTGCGAGATATGATGGTTCGGGTAAAGCAAGCGTCCGGGACCATTTTGCTAAGTTCCTAAAGGAATGGCGTGTATATCGTCCCAGTAGTAGCACCGTACCGGGTTCGCCCACTATGAATGGTATTATTTGAAAGAACGAAACTTGAACAGCTTAAGGATATGGTAAGAACTATGATTAGTGCATTCTAACTTACCGAGAATCACTGCGAGGGAGAAGCACTTAAGGCTATGACATATATCCTTAACAGAGTTCCAAGCTAAAGCAACTATGGCCCCAAAACCCCTTATAAACTACGGAGCGGGCAAGGCGAAGCCTAGTCTAAAGCACTTGCATGTTTGGGGATGCTCAGAAATTTGAGGCAAGGCCTTATAAGGCCTAATGAAAAGAAAGCTTGGACTCAAAGGACGGTCGAGTTGCTTTATTTTATTGGATACTGCGAAAAATCCGGGGGGTACAAGTTTCCATTATGTGATCCCACAAGTAAATCGAATTCTTTTCGAGGTCGGGGAAAAATGCACGGAGATTCTTTGAGGATGTTTGAGCTTTGCAAGGGGAGATACAATTAGGGACTTTGTTCCTTTGAGGAGGAATATGTTGATATTCCTGTCACGAGATGTCATTGGCATTGATCGGGATTCCATTCCTAACCTATTGTTCAAAACATAATAGATCAAGAAAGTGGCTGATCGAGAAGAACCTCCTATTCAAGAAATTGTTTCGAGAAGAACAAGCTCCAACATCTCAAGAACCTATGCCATTAGAGGAGATCCACTAGAGAGAAGGAGAAATGCAATACCGGGATGACCTACATTGTATTTCTCCAAGAGCATGAAAGGTAGACATTGGAATGAATGGAAGATGATCCAATCAACTTCCGAGTCAAGCCATGGAAAGTTCTAACTCTCACATAGTGGATTAATGCCATGATATGAGAAGATTAAGTCCATGAAGGATAAATGACGTACCGGGATCTTGTCCCATTACCTAAAGGTGCGAAACCCATTGGTTGCAAAATGGATATTTAAGACTAAGAGGGATTCGAAAGGTGATGTGGAAAGGTACAAGAGCTCGCTCGGTTTGTCGCAAAGGGCTTTACTCAAAGAGAAGGCATTGACTTATAAAGAGACTTTTCCTCTCTAGTTTCTTCGAAAGACTCTTTCAGGATTATAATGGCATTAGTGGGGCATTTCAATCTTGAGTTACATCAGATGGATGTGAAGACGGCGTTTCTCAATGGTAACATTGATGAGACGATCTATATGGTGCAGCCAGAAAACTTTGTGTCGAGAGACCCAAAGAATATGGTTTGCAAACTTAAGAAATCCATCTATGGACTCAAACAAGCATCTCGACAATGGTATTTCAAGTTTCATCAAGTGATTATCTCATTCGGTTTTGAGATGAATTTGATCGATGACTGTATATACCATAAGTTCTATGGGAGCAAACATATTTTTTTGGTTTTATATGTCGATGACATCTTGCTTGCCAGCAACGATATAGGCTTATTGCACGAAACCAAGAGATTTTTATCTAAGAATTTTGAGATGAAAGATCTTGGTGACGCCTCTTTTGTGTTAGGCATACAAATACATCAGGATCGCTCTCGAGGTATTCTCGGATTATCATAAAAGAGGTTATCGAAAAGGTTCTCAAAAGATATGGCATGCATGATTGCAAACCAAGTGATACCCTTGTAGCTAAGGGAGACAAGTTTAGTCGTAATCAATGCCCTTAGAATAATTTTGGAAAGAAGGAAATGCAGAAGATTTCCTATGCCTCAGCAGTAGGGAGTCTGATGTATGCTCAGGTTTGTATGCGTCTGGATATTGCGTACGTTACTGGGATATTGGGCAGATATTTAAGCAATTCAGGAATAGACAATTGGAAAGCAGCTAAACGGGTCTTGCGGTACTTACAGAGAACAAAAGGTTACATGCTCACGTATCGGAGGTCGAATAAGCTTGAGATCATTGGATATACTGACTCCGATTTTGCTGGATGCCTAGATAATATGAAATCTACATCGGGCTATATCTATCTGTTGGTTGAAGGTGCAGTCTCTTGGAAGAGTGCTAAACAGTCACTTATAGCATCTTTCACCATGGCAGCAGAATTTATAGCATGTTATGAGACATCCAATCATGGAATATGACTACGAAATTTTATCACAGGGCTGCGTATAGTGGATGATGTTAAAAGACCACTTAAATTGTTTTGTGACAATAAATCAGCAGTTCTATATTCCAACAACAGGAGCTCAATGAAGTCAAAGCATATCGACATCAAGTTTCTAGTTGTTAAAAAAAGAATTCAGAGTGGACAATTGTCTATAGAGCACATCGGAACAAACTCCATGATTACGGATCCGTTTACTAAGGAATTGCCATCCAAAACGTTTCATGAGCATACTGCTCGTATGGGTGTCATGTCACTTGAAGATATTCAGTTTTAGTGGGAGTTTGTAATTTTAGATGCTTGCATAGACATTTTTCAGTTATTTCAGTTTATGGATATTTTGAGGTTATTTTTTGCAGAAATAAAGTTTTTTTATTTGTTTACATTCTGATTTTAGTATAATTTGATCTCACTAAGGTTTAAGGGAGGACCAATTGGAAATAGGCATGTTAAGATCACATTGCATGAAATTTTCATACTATACATCCACACCATGATCCATGTCATTCAATTGTATCAGCATATGTGACTGTTGATGGGTTGAGTTACGATAGATGTAATGAAGACCACTTTGATCCTATGTTGGTGTGATTGATGGATCGGGTTGGTTGCAGATACATTTCGGTAATGATAGCAAATTTGAGCTCATTCAGTTATATCTGGCAAAGCATAATTATAAGGTTACACATATAGCCTAAATGGAAGATTGTTGGATCATTAATCCAACGTTGAGCTTATATGTGAATAATTATGTATTGCGGGCTGTCAAATAAATTTAAGCTCAATTAAAAGTGATCGATTAAGTATTCAGTAATTTGGGCTTTAATGTATTTGATAGGGTGTGGGCCTTTAATGTGTAGAGACTCAAGAAATTATTTCTATTTTTATGATGAGCTAAAATAGAAATAAAATAGGTTATCTATATATACATATATAGTGGTCATGATTCCCAAATAGCAGAGACATTCTTTTTGACATCCCATCATCAGAGAGAAAAAACATTGAGAGAAACTAAAGAATTCTCTTGTATTGATCTGGAAGGCCAACCACTCGACTTTAGAGGATAATCAATCGATATTGACTCAGGTACGCTTTCGCTTATATATTTAATTTTATCTTAGTGATCTAACATGAATGATCCTATTATTTTAGATGATGATTTTCATAAGAAAAATTTCATAAATTTTTAACATACCATAATGCTATAAAAGAGCCTACCTGCGTAGGTAGAGCCCGCAAGGCGCATGCACCGTAGAAAAGGCAAAGCGCCGGAGAGACTGCTCGACCGTTTTACGATTTTTATTTTTAAAAAATTAAATAAAAAAATAATTAACGCCCACGAGCGAGCATTCCACTTGCCTGAGCGACGCGAGCGTTGCGCTCGCGAATGCTCGCGTGAGTGCACGCCACGGCGGAATGCTTGCGCGATCGAGCATCGCAAGCGTCGCGCGAATGCGCTACGAGATAACGCTTGTGAGCGTTAAAAAACGCTCTAATTAATTTAAATTTTAATTATTTTTAATATAATTTAAAAATAATAATTATAGGTAATTTAATTCAAGCTTAAATCTATTTTTCAGTCCTGCCAACCCTAATGCTTTTTAAGACTCTGTTGAAAAAAAAAAAAAAAAATCCATACCTAAAAAGTTTTTTTTATTATTTTTAATTTTATTTTAAAATATTTAAAAAAGTCATTGGATTGCATCTTTCTGCTATTGTTTTTATGGTAAAAGATTTGAATCATGGCAGATCATTATATTTAAGGACAAATCGAAACTAGTCCTAAACATAACACACGTATAGGTTGTTCTCAATTTTTTTTGATTTAAATTTCTGTATTTTAATTTTTATATTTTAATTTTTAATAATTTTTAAGTAGCTCAAAAATTATTATCTCCATAGGCAAGGTTAATGTGCCTCAAGGAGTGAACGGACGGGATCTGCGCTAGCATCAGCATGAAGGCCCCGAAGATGACTACAAACCCATAAAGCTTTGACGTCCCCTTCGGTCTTGAGATCAAGTACATGGACTGCGCTCGATTTACAAGCAGGTAGCGATCAAGAAATTCTAGCCTTTGTTGTTTTGAAGATCATGAATCTGAGTTGAAGGCTTAAGAATAGGAGCAAGTGAGTCAACCAACAACCTTCATTGTTTGTCCTCCCAATAGGGTGCAGCCAACGACTGCACCATAGCACACCAGGAATTGAATCGGACCCACGAAATAACGCCACCAAGCTGGCCCTGCCGACATTCAAAAGTAAATCGTGGGCCAAGAGCTCCATCAAGCAAATAAAAACAAACTAAAGGGAAAAAGTCGTATTGGAGACTAAACAAGGAGATGGCTAGCGCTAGTTTCTCCTAGGATTCGATGAGTCACATATGAATTATTTATGTAACTGTTACTGTATTGGAATGAAGTAATGACAAGATATTGGGTTATTCGCATACATTATGAGGATCTCCAAAAAGGTGCAACACAAGATATCCCATATTTCCACAGGTTCTCAAGCACGCTGTATATAAATCAGAACACCGTTCCATGAACACCCAGAAATTGACTTTCTTTGCCTTCTCTAAAATGTAATTCTTCACGGCAAGAACCCTGATTTCTAGGAATTCGTATGGTCCTACATAATAATAAACCAAAATATGTCATAAACAAGCAATGAATGCAGACTTAAAATGATTAATTTAACAGTAACATGTCCAATTTTTCGAACAAGTCTTCAGCATACATGTATGACTATTATCTACACACATAAGAATTCTAATCGAGCATGCTGTTTCTTATCGCATCATTGAACTGTTGTTAGATCCACTTGATGTGATGGATAAACTAGAAGATGATTTTGATAATAAACCTGCTTTCTTTAAACTTCTCCCACAAACCATTCTTATATGAGATTTTTATTTTTTTATTTTTTTTTGCTAGTTTTCAAGAATGAAGTGTTGTTGTTCAAGGAACCTGGAGTTCTAACCTATCTCGAAGGCATGAGGGCTGCGGCCTCGGGGCGGAGCCCCGTGGCGTGGCTTCACCACACATTGGATTTCTCCTCGAACAAAATCCCTCCTCTTCTCAGGCTTGTCTCCAGCACCCCCAACTTGGTCTCAGAACTTGGTCTCAGAACCTGAACTTCAACCCAACCCGATCACCCTCCCTGCACCAACCCAGCAACCCCCAACCGATCTCATCACCGTTTTTACAAAGTCCTTGTTAGAATATTTTTTAAATTTATTTCCAGAACTTTATTATTTTAAAAGATTGAAGGGTTTAAATTTTCAAAGCCTATTTTTTTAAATAGGAGAACCTTTCTATTGGTCCAATAAACTTGTTAATGGGCTAAAACCATGTGACCAACTCATTAGTTGGTCCAATTAACCTGTTAATGGGCCAAAACTGCGTAGGGCCCTACAAAAAACTCACAAGCACTTCAAATTTTTTTTTTCTATCAGTGAAGTAGTGTGGAGCCATAAACTGCGTGGCCATAAAAACTAAAGTTGAAATTAATTGGTAGCAGGTAAATTTGAATTATAAGCATTTTAAACTTTTCTTTTCCATCCAATGTGAAATTATTTTTGGACTATTATAAGAACGCTTATATTTGTTGAAGTCCAAGTAGTTCTAAAAATGGTTAGGCCTTGCTAGGACCAAGCCTGATACCATCGATGCTCTCTCGACTTGACTTGGTCGTCCATGTTGTGCGCGTAACAAGGCCTTTTTCATATTTATCTTATTTTAAATTTGAATCAGGCTAACCCATGCAATTTGAAATTTGAATTAGGCTAACTCATGTCATAATGTACGCATTACAAATAGATTAGGCTAACCCATGTCATAATGTATAGAGGTCTTTATGTGGCGATGCCTCAATCTAAGCATGCTCGTAGATTTCAATTTTCTATATTTATTTTTATTGCTAATTTTCAACAAATAAACAATTTCTAGCAATTTTTGGCCAACAAACAAAGAATAAATTTCCAAAACTTAGAAAATGCTAATATTACTAGTATTACATCTATTTGCTTTGAATTCTATGCAGTTTTCTTATGTTTATGCATTAATATTTGAAAAGAAGGTTTTTTTTTTTGAATCTTTAATATTTATTTAGTCATTTTCCTTCTCTTGTCACAAACAAAAGTACTAGTTCAGTTCATATTTTTTGCTCTAAAGTGTAATTTAGTTGGTATCTTTCTCTCTTAAGTAAGTTTTAGGTCCAAACCTAGGTCCTCCTTATTTTTCTCTACTATAAAAATAATTGAAATTATAATCCTTTGATCTTAGATATAAATTTTCAAATTTCAAATTTCTAAAATTTGAATTTCAAAACCCCACAAGATACTAGATTTTGAATTTCAAATTTTAAAATTTATACATTAAAGTGTGATGAGGATATATTTGTCCAACCATCAGATAGACAAGAATGTGGCAACCCATCCCATATCAGTTTTGCTTGTGGCTATGCTAGGATAAAGCATCTAAAAAATCCTATCCTATGCCCCAATAGGAGAGACTCCTTTTACTTTGGTGTTCTAAATTGAAGCAGTCATTTCTATGGAGATCAGACTTTCCTCCTACCGAATTCAATACTTTGATGCCTAAACAAACTTAGAAGACCTAAGGGTAAACCTAAACTTGTTAGAAGAACTTTGAGAGTAGACACAAAGGTAGCTCGATATTGCAACTCCTACATCCATGAAAGACTTTTCAGAATTGAAGATTTCATTCTACAAAAAGCAAAGGCTTCTACTTGAGCTGAGGTTGCTAGAAAGCTTATGCCCAATTGGGAAGGCCCCTATAAAATTTCAAAAGTGATTCAGTCCATAACCTACGAATTGGAACAAGTAAATAGAACCTTGGTGCCCCAAACTTGAAACTCTAAAAACCTAAAGGGTGCACTATCAATGAATGTACTTAGTTGGGAAAAAAGTTTTTGGATAGCTTAAGAAAAAGGGAACATCTATGAATAAAAATAAGCTTTATAGAAAACCTAAATCACATTATATTCTTAGAAGAAAGAAGCTCAAAGCCATATAAAAATTGGTCAAAGTCAGACACATTTTCCTCAAAAAAGAATAAAAAAGAGAAGAAAAAGAAAAGAAGAGGAAGATAAGAAAAAAAAGAAGATCATTGTCCCCTCTAGAGCCACTTAGAAACTAGAAAGGAGGCCAAATTGTTTCTACATTTATAGGTAAGCCAAACTTAGGACCAACTATACAAAAAACTTTATACATAGGAAGAGTTACTCTATACAATGTTTGTGATTTCTAAAATTTTGAGATAAAGATGTTGTTTAGGGTCTAATCCATTATGGCTCTTTTAAATGGATACAATTAACTCTATGTAGGCTTCAGATCCACCTAATACCTCACTATTGCCCAATATAAGTTGTCTAATTTTTTTTCTAAAGATTGTTAGAATATTGTTCAAAATTATCCCTAGATTTTTGTTTTTAAAAAAATTTAAAAGCTTGAAATTTTCAAAGCCTTTTTGGATTAAACCCACATTGGATTTTTTAAATTTAAGTACACTTTCATTGAAACCAAAAGACTTTCGGGCCTAGTTGGGCCTTGGTGAGATTGGGTTGGTTGCTACATTTGATTAAGAAAGACCAGTTAGGATCTAGGTTTGATTAAGAAAGAATAGTTAGGATCTAGGTTTGATTTTGAATGATTGAGTTGAATTTAGAATTGATAACTTTCTTCCATATTTGGAGAAGACATTATCTTTGAATATATCAAAGGTTCACCTTAAGAAGAAAAGTGAAGAAACCTTCATCTTATTCTTTTTCTTTCCTTACCCTTTATACTAATTCTAGGTTTAGAAATGTCAAACCTTTTCCTTTTTCTAGATTCACAAGGGATTTTTGATTCAATAGGATCAACGATAAAGGAAGAGGATGGTTGAGGTGGAAAAGCACTAGGGACTTTACTTCCAAAAGAAAAAAAAAAATCATAGTAAGTTGCATCTTTAGTCTTAATAAAAGTTAATTAGAAATATCACTTATCTCTAAATTTATTACAAGAAATCTCTTTGTACTACTATTGTAAGTATATATCCTCAAAGATTGGATCTACAGTATTAGGTTCTATCTTCTTCTTCATTTTTTTTTTTTCTTTTTTCTTTTAGGTTCAAGCATATCTACTTCTATGAATCACCTCCATACTTTAAGATAATTTAATCTAGAGTTTTGCATTTCCAAAATTCAAAATGAGTCTTATCACAATTTTTAAAAGGGATCCTAATTAGGATAAAGCAAGTTACCACTGGAATGCCCCTTAGTTTCCTTTCGATCTCTTTTTGTCATGCATAAGGAATTAGGGAATTAGTTCCTCCATAAAGGGGTTATCATGAGAAGATGATGGAGGCAGCTGAGCATCATTAAGTTTTGCTTTAAACTAATCATCTCTCCTATGGTATTCACTGATCTCACTCAGAATGTTAAAAATAGCACTAAAAATTGAAACAAAGATTCTCTCTTATGCAAATGCGAAAAGTGACAAATAGTTGAGCAATATAAAGATCAAAGATTGGAAAATTGCAGCTCGACTTAGATGCATATTGTTTTAAGGTTAGGTTCAGCTATCATGCTTTTTTTAATATTTATTTCAAAATAGAGCTCAAATCCATTCCTTCAATGCTAACATACAATGCCTTTATGCCTTTATCTAATGCTTTTATGCCTTTAAGTTACCATTATTTACATCACCACCCTCGAGATGAATAAAAACTTTATAAAATTTACCTTTAACGTTTTAGGTTGGTAAGGAGAGTTTAATATAAAGTAAGGGTAAAATGTTTTCTTGGGATAAGTGGTGCTATGTAGCTCAGAACTTTGACTCAAGAAAGCCAATCTATTGGTTTCCAACTTTATTATTGCCATATTTTATCCCACACCACATGTTATCGGTTCAAATGGTGCAATTAGTGGGTAGGTTGGATGCATCTACAATTTCTATTTCAGGTGTCATTTCTACGTTGTTGTAACAAAGTAATCACTATTATAGCAAAAAAAAAAAAGAAAAAAGGTTTGTGTGACCCTCAAGTCTTTCTATTATCCTTCAACTATTTATTACCTTGCCGCTAGCTATTGACCCTGATTAAAGTATTTAGCCCATGATTGTGATTTTATTAAGTAATAAAATATATATTTTTATTTAGTTATGTGAATTGAAAATACAACTATCAAATATTTCAATTATAGCACACTCCTGTTACTCACTTTCAAAAGCAGAGTGATGGAAGAGGGGAGCACTTGAACTTGCATCTTGATGCAATGCGAGTGCTGAGGGGTACAAAGCAGCGGTTTTCGTCGAGTAGCACCATTTTAAGCTGATGCGCATAGAATGAAGTTGTGATTTCCGGTGCCGTGGAGTTCTGCTTAGGACTCGGTGGCTGCCCAACCGCCACTTAAAGCAATCGCATTAGGAGCCGAGCTAAATTCCACAGCACCCTGTTTCTTTAGAACATGAAACATATAGGCGCTTTTAATCACATATATTATTATATATACATGCAGTGAGGCTCATTACCAAGGATATCATTAGCCATGTCCCTGAACCGTAGTTGTCGCCGGCCAAGGTGGGCGTGGTGTTCGAGGACCAGGGAGAAGGAGGTTGTAGAAGGTAACCAATGCTCCATGGTCAGGCAGAGCACGCCTGGCGCCCAGCCGAGTGATGCGAAAGGAAACGGCAGACCGAGCAGAGACGGAGCCACCATTTAAGTCGTCAGATGGTAGCCGCAGTGCAACCATGAACCTGTCCACCGCTTCACGTCAGCACAAGAAATCAAGCATATGTAACCCATGATGCCAACTTTTATCTCCAAGATAGAATATATATATAAGTAGAAAGCATGGTAACGCTAGAGATTGGAACTCTAGGCCACCAGGTCGTATTGCTGGTGCCACTGGTTACCGGTGATGGCAAAGTGCTTGCGGTTGATGTTCGGAGGAAGAGGAAGAAAAGAAGAAGGCAACGCATTTTAGAGCAAATAGAGACGGAGGACATGAACGAAATAAGGATCATCTTCATGTACTCAGTGTTCATGTTCCAATTTGATTTCAAAAGTCATAAAACGATTTTCTAGCTTTTAAGATTTTATCATTTTGACTTCTTACCCTCTATGTATGACATTTTTCAAGGGAAGGAAGAGAACCATGACACGTAAATTTATCACATGAAAATTCTGAAGCGTGTGAAACGAACCAAAAAAAATAAAAAAAAAAATAAAATAAAATTGACAATAAAAATAACTCCCTATCTGTTGTTGGGCATGCATCACTAGAAGGATGACTGGCCAAGATCTGCCTTACCTAATATAGTTTATGTTGGAAATAATTAATTTATCTAAGAATTACTAAAAATTTAAAATATAATAGATTAAAATTTAAATACAAAAATTTAAATAAAAGAAGTTGAGAATCGTGCTTAAATCGAGGTGTGTTAGACGCTATTATAAGGACTACTGTTCTTTCCTTCATGCAGATTGTAGGTAATTTGTTTCTAAGGTATAATGATTCGGCTTAATCCAAATCTGGTACCACGAGCACGATCGCATGAACTACACCTCAATAACTTCTTCAAATGCTTAAAGATAAAAATAAAAATAAAATAATAATAATAATAAAAATATTAAAGAAAAAAAGATGAAAAAGCTCTTTTTCTCAGTAGGGCTTCTATAATACGGACTTTCTTTTCACAATACAATCTCAGAAAGTATGAATGTCAACAGGATAGAAAAGTGGATTTAGGCTTCGATTACCTATAATCCTAAATCCTTTAGCTTATTTATAAGTTCAGTCTAAGTAACGCCCAATGATTTAGCCCTTTATAGCTTTAAAGGATTAATAGCCAAATCACGCATGAAAACAACTAAAAATCAAATTGTTTTTGAACACTCGCAAGCATTACTAACGCTTGTAGCATGTTCACGTGAGCATTCGTGGAAGCTCGCGCCGCTCACGTGTGCTCACGATAGCATTTGCTAGTCGAACGCCGCACCGCTTATGCAGCATTCGCGAGCAAAACGCTCGCAAGCGCTCACTCGCGAGTGTTGATTAATTTTGTAAAAAAAATTAAAAACTTTTGAAACCATAAAACAGTCAACAATCCTTCCAAAAATTTTTGATTTTTTTAAAAAAAATAAAATCAGCATAGTATAAATTTTAAGGCATTTTATACTATGCAATATATAAGGTATCCAATGAACTTGAACCCTACTTAATATTAATTGTATACATCTGAATGAACTATAGTGGATTAGATCTTAAATTAGGTACTTGATTCAGACTTCTACTAATCACACTCATAATATTGATCAATTAAATTTAAGCGGTCAACGCATATTAAAGGTCTTACACTTAGTTACTTTGATTTTTTATAAGAATTTCTTAGGATTAGTCCAAATCCTTAGTTACGGCCTAATATAACAATTCTTACATAGGTATATCCTCCAAGGATATTTGTGACAATACCTTATAAATAACTTACCTTAGATCCATTAAGAGTATAACTCAACCTTACATAAATTTATTTTATCACTATATAAGAGCACTCATCATAGGGATGTGAGAAGAAAATTCTTCAAAGATTGTGCTCTAACACGATTACTTAATTAGCTTCTTTTCTACTACATTGAACCTCTTTATGAGATCTCCAATCATAGAGGTTGGGTATTTAGTACTGGTGACCAAATAATGAACTTAAGCCCCATCCCCTTCGATGATTTTAGGACTCCACTCCTAGATAGTCCCTTGATTAATTATCTACCATATTCTTTTCAGACTTGATAAATTTCAAGGAGATAACATTATTTTCTTATGTTGTCTTATAGACTTATGATGAAGTCGTATATGCTGGTTTATCTTTTTATTGGTACTCTTCTGATTAGTTAATTCGATTACGACTTTATTAGCATAATAGATTGATATTATTGGAATTGGCTTAGGTACCAAAGGTAGCTCTGATATTAGATTCTTAATCTACTCTACCTTATTATAAGTGATATTTAGAGCTATCAACTCGGCCTTCATGGTAATTCTAGAGATGATAGTTTGCCTATATGATCCCTAGGCAAAAGTAGCACCACAAAAAAGAAAGAAATATTTGGTAGACAATTTAAAATCAAGAGAATCGGTGATCCAATTAGTATCACCGTAATGCTCAACCACCTTTAAGGTATTTACTGAACATCAAAGAGAGATTATAGCTCTGCTTTAGTTAGTTTTGAGGAGGTTTGGATGATTGGTTGGGTCTAGATTGGAAAATCTTCTTCTTAAAATTATTTCCCCTAGGTTTGAATTGAATTGGTGTTGAACTTGACTCGATTAGGTAAATCTTGAGTCCAAAATCAGACTTTTGCTTAAACTTAAGTCGATATTCTTCCTTAATCCTAATAGAGCTAATCACTTCTATTATGGTCAAGTCACCTTACTTGTGGCTGAGCTCTCGTGAAAGGTTGACCAAGAAGATGGAAGGGCATCGGCTAAGGCTTGAATCTTATAACTTTCAGAAAATCTACAATTGGTCAACTCAGCCTTTCTAAAAAGATCTTGGAATTTATGAATTTAAATACTAATGAGTTTGGAATCCACTATTACATACTTTCAAAATTTTGAGATGGTGAACCAGTCTAGACCAGCATCATCCATCCCATACTTAGCCTTAAGGGTATCCCATAATTTTTTAGCAGTTTTGATGGGAAGGTAAACTTTATAGATGTTATTTGAAAGGATACTTAGAATTTTATATCTACAATGAAAATATATCTCTTGTGAGGTTTTTGATATTAAGGAAGAAGTCTCAACTGGACTAAAGGAACTTGGTTGAGAATTGGATTCCTGATTTGAAAATTCTATGACAGAAAATAATCCTAAAGTGGTAAGCCAATATTTCACTTAGTTTTGCTACTTCCTAAAAAATAACTCGTTAAATTTTTTAGGTTTGATTACACCAAGGTCATTTGAACTTATTTTATGAGAGTTTTGGTTGCTTAATTAGTTTTGCACAACACAAATTTGAAGGTGCAGCCTTATAGTTTGAGTTTTTAAGTTAGTATTTTTTCAAATAATTTTTAGATTTTGAATTTAAAATTTAAATATTAAAATTTAAATTCAATAATTTAGAAACTACTGGCAATAAATAAAGTAACCACTAAGCAAAATTAATTCAATTAATTTAAATTTGAATTTGAATTTCAAAATATTGAATTTTCAAAATTCAAAATTTTTAAAATTTGAATATTTCAAAATTGAAAAGTAAATAAATTCAAAACTTTTTTAATTTTTTGTATTCTAATAATAGCACAAAAAATCAAAGCTTGGAAAAATATTTTTTAGCTTAAAGCTTCATTTTTAAGAATTCAAAAAAATTTTAAAGTAGTAGAAAATATAAATTTCAAAGAAAACACAATTCTTTGCATATTTTCAAAGGACTAAATTTTCATATTTTTAGAAATATTTTATTTTAATTTTTTGGTAATACTAAAAGCTTTTTCTTTCTCTTTTTCTTTTTTCTTAAAAAATAATTTCCAAGACCGCATAGATTTCAAAGTAGTACAAACTTTTTTCCCTTCAAAAATATATTTTTTTTAAAAAAAGTCTGTCACTATTATTATTATTATTATTTTAAAAGTAAATAGAAATGAGCTTTTTTTTTTTTTAGAGCAAAAGATATTTTATTCCCTCTTTATAAGTTAATTTACAATAATAATTGAAAAAATTTTAAAAAAATTCTAGCAATTTCTAGTGAAAGAAAACTAGCCCTTAGCTGTTGAAAATAATAATTAATTTATCTAGAAATTACTAGAAATTTAAAATATAATTGATTGAAATTTAAATAAAGAATTTTAAATCAAAAAAGTTGGCAACCGTATCTGAATCAAAACATGTTAGACATTATCTTAAGAATTAGTTTTCATCCCTTCATGTAGTTTATAGGTGATTTATCCTCAAAGTATAACGATCTAATTCAATCCAAACTTTTTTTTGGTAGGGCTTTTAAGATATAATAAAATAATAATAATAATAATAAATATTAAAAAAAAAAAGGGGATGAGAGAGTTTTTTTCTTTGGAATTTTCAAAAGACAAAACTTTTTTCGGGTAAAAAAAAAAAAAAAAAATCAGACTTTGATAGGAGTCTAAGCTCGGTTCAAGTAATCCTAATGGCTCAATCATTTATGGTATTAAAAGCTCAATAGCCGTTTCAAATTATGTAGGAAAATGATTAAAAAGCAAATTGTTTGAAATGTTTAGCGTTACTCATGCTCACAGCGTGTTTGAGCAAGCGAACACTCGCGCTTGGCGTGCCCTCACGCGATTCGCAGCGGAACCTTGCAGGCATTAATTGTTTGTTTTTAATTTAAACCTTTTAAAACGGTCAATGGTCAACAGTTTAAGCTTCTGGGTTCTGTGGTCTGGATTCGACTACACAATCCGCATTGATTTTTGTGACAATTTTCGTTTAATTAGGCATGTTCATTTTCGTCGAGAGTATGTATGGAAGACTGCATGCTTATGGCCAACAATTAAAAGTCGACAGAACAAACAGAATACCAGAGGCAGAAAGTAAGAAGAAGATGGTAGTCGGTACGAAATACCTTTGGACTCAGAGAACAAAGAGAGCTCCAGCATACAAAGCGTCGCTAGCTTTCATATCAGCACCGTCGGTTATGCAATCATTCTCTATCTTCTCTCCTGAACGCACACAATTAGAAGGCAAAGTTCCCATTTCCTATCTCCCCTCTTTAGATAGGGAGAGGGAGGAGGAGGAGCGAATATTTTCAACTCTTTCTAAAAACAAAACACGTATGCCTCTCTAGTTGTCATAGCGTCCCTTTCAAACCGCTTCTTTCCTTTCTTGCTCCCTGCCAACACCGGGCCAACCCATTTCTTTCCCTTTTTTTTTCTTTCTCTCCTCATTCTTTGTTTTCTCCTCCTTTTCCTTTCTCTCCCAGTTGATTAACAAATTGGGAATTAAAATATCTCTTTATTTCCTTCTTCACTCAGAATAAGCTCGACCTCTATTTGTACTGCCTTTGCCTTCCCGTACTTTTTATCTTCGTTCCTCTTATACCAAACCGGTCGAGGAGCCAGCAAGTCTCCCTTCATTACCCCTCCTTCCCATCTCCTCACCAAATCAGGCAACCAAGAATCCTTTCCATTCTTTTCTTTCCCGCCAACTGAGTCTCTCGTTTTAACTTTTCTTTCCCTTTCTTCCTTCTATCTTCTTTTTCCCTGTATTAAATCGACCAAAACAGAGTGAGAGACTCCTCTCTCCCCTGCCTCTCTTTCTCCCAGCGATCTCTTCCTATCTCTATCTTTCCCTCCCGCATGCCGCTTCTCTTCTTCACCGCACTACTTTTGCGACATGCATCCGGTTCAGCCATGAACGGGATGAACTAGTCCTTGAGAGGTTCGGTGGAAGCCCACCCACGTACCTCTGGTCTTCTCCTTGCTCGTACCCTGTGGAACCCTCTCGGAGCCGTACCGGAGAAGGTGAAGTAGCCAGCGTTTAGACACATTGGTCTTCCTTCAAATACCCTGTTTTAACTCAATCTCTTACTATACGGCTGATGGGTTTGTGGATCGGATCGATTGAAAACCAGGGAGTGGTGGTTTGAGGAAGCTCGCCGAAGATCGAAGCATCATCCCTACCGTTGATCGTCTCCGTAGTCCGCTGGACAGCCACCGGTGAGTTCCAACATCTAGCCAATCCTCTGTTCTTTTTGATTATTTGAACCAGGATTCAATGGTGGGTCTTGTTAGTTGTGATCGGAGATTGGAAGTTCTCCGGCAGTTGTCGGAGGTTCCGAGGAGGGTCCTCTCAGAAATCTTTGCCACCGATCGGCAGTGTGGAGCCTTGGATCGAGCGGCCGGAGTAATTCTTGAAGCCGATCGGCCTTGGAACCCTGGCAGCCTTGGATCGAGCGGTCGGAGTAATTCTTGAAGCCGATTGACCTTGGAACCCAGCCAGGGTTCCTAGGTCGATCGGGACCTCGTCGCGTTGAAGAAGACTTCGGTCTTCTTAGATGAAGGTCATGAACTGGTTAAGGATTCAGCCGATTCATCTAAAATAAGCCAATTTGATTTGATTCAGCAATCAGATCAAATGGCTTAGAAATAATTTGGTTCGAAACCCATTTGATTTGGACCCAACCCCGGGTTTAGTTTGATTCGATTGGGTTAAAACCCACGAATCTGAAGGCATCCAGACCCTAACCAACTTTATTTGATTAGCTTTTGGATCCAGTTGCTGTGAACCAACCTGAGTGCAAATTTTATTGAACCGGACCTGATCCAAATGCTGAATCATTTGATCCAATCCTAGCAGGTTCAGTAAACCAGAGTCTAATTCAGGTTCAATTCAGTGACCCAGGACCTGATTTTAGATAAATTGGTGAATCAGATCCCTAGTTTAGGCCCCAAATTAGTGAATTAGAGACCAGTTTAAGACTGGTTCAGTGAACCAGAACCCAAATGGACTGAACCAAAGGTCAAATAAAGTGAAATTGAGTGAACCAGAATTAGCCTAGACCAAACTTATTGGACCTGAATGCTGTCTATGTGGGTTTAAGCTAAATTACAATGAAATTGATCTAAGCCTGTTTGAGTTTGGGCCTGAACCAGAAATATTGACTGATTTGGTGAATCAAAACCTGATCCAACCTCAAGTGTTCCTATGTTTACAGAAAAGCTAAATAGGTAGCAGGTTATTTGGTAAATTTAAGAGCAAGGTATAAGAAGTGGAGGTAAGATTCAGGCTTTTCTAGTTAATTTATTCAGTTGCATAGTGCAGGTGCTTTAGAACTTTTTTTTTTTTTTGTTTTTTCGAAGCTAAGGCCTTTCATGCTGTTATTAAAAGAAAAAAAGAGACACACCAAGCTAGTTCGTAAGGATAGAATTTTGCTAACCATAGTTAAATCTGGTACCATCAATAGTCAAGTGATTGATTTGAAAAAGAGAGAGAGAGAGAGAGAGAGAGAGAGAGAGAAAAGAGCCCTTCCATAAACTATCTTTATGACTAAAAATATTTAAAAAAAACAACCAAGTGAATGATCGATTAGGAAAAAATATTCTTTTTTTCACACATGGAGACTTTAGTATTTTTTATTGTTTAATTTGCTAACTTTGGTTTACAAAGTTAGATTCCCCCTTGAATCTTTCACTCCCCTCTTTACAACGGTGAAGTGGCAAATCTTTTGAGCATAAAATATTAAGTCTTATGGCTGGGGAGCTTTTCACCTAATAAAAATGTAATATATCATAAAAATAATCCCATAACATATAGAAAAGAATGGATAGAGAAGGTTATAACATAAGTTCACCTAATACCAATTGATTTAGACTCAAGTTTTTAAGGCCATATGAACTTGACACTTAATAAGTTAATTAGACTAGCAAATATGCTTGCGATGTTACAAATAGCACTAAAGCTTACTTGGATGTGCGGAAGTTAATAGACAGGAGAAAAAGACTACTTGTAGATCCTAAATATTAGGCATGCCACTTGATAAAAATAGTCCTATATTGAATGGAAAAGAATTCAAGTTCTCATGCTATCAATTAACTTGGACTCGAATTTTTAATGCCTTATGGACTTGGCCACTAATGGGTTAATTGGAATAGCAAGTTGGCTTGAAGCATTACAATAAAAGAGAGATATCTTAGTCAATAGTTACAATATATAGAAGGGAATGGTCTGGTTATCTACTTAGTAAAAGAAGCATAGATTTATGTGTTATTTTCTTTACTTTTTTCTATCTATTTTTTACTTAATCCTACTATGAACTTGTTAAGAGTTAACAATAATCATGAGTTAGACTAATAATACCACTACCAAAAACCACTTAGTGTTCATTCTTTGAGAGGCATTATAGTTTTTTAGGAATTTATATTTTCTAAAATAAACATTTAGATGAAAAAAATAATTTACCTATATATATATATATTTTACACATTACAAAGTGGCTCTAGCATCTATTATCTATGCTCTTTTGCATTATGACTTTTTCGAATAAATTATTAAGATTTATCTATTTTTCCTATAATATCCTCTATGCTTAAAGGTCTATTTTGCATATTGATCATATACCATCTCTTTATAATTAATGCCTAATATTTTTCATATTAAGCTATACTTTTGCTTTTATTTTTGGTATATATACTAATTAAATATGAAGAAAGATAAAGTTAGAAAAAAAGGACAAGAGGACTCCCATTATGGAGAGAAGAAGAAAAGAAAAGAGAAAATAAAAGAGGGTTGGTACTGAAGGGTGTCTAGAGGCCAAATAAAGGCAGAGACTATTTTCTTGGCTTTATTTTTAATCGAAAGCAACTAGAGGTTGTAATGAAAAAAAAAAAAGAAAGGTTGAGAAAAAAAAGAGAAAAAATTTAATGATATAAAAAGAAAAAATTGATGAGAGTGGAAATCGGGTAGAGGATAATGCTTGAGACCACGTGTGTGTGAAAATCATCTTCTAGGCTTGATTCTTCATCAAACATGATCAAAAGCCATAATAAAAGGAAAAGAAGTGACGTCGAGAGAAAAAAGAGAAAATTAGTGATGTAAAAAAAGAGGAAAAATCGATGAAGAAGATGAAAAGAAAATAGATTATTAGACTTATTAGTATTCACCAACTCCACCTATGTATAAAGCTTTATCATAGCCAATCCTAAGCTTAAATAAAGGAGGAGGGCTGCGATTGGTTGACAGCCAGCATAGAATTATAATAAATAAATCCAATAAAGAAAATAATTGAGATGGTGTCTCTACTTGTGATGCGCTATATTGGACCTTAAGTGTAATGGAAAGTTTTACAAGGGTAGCTATGGTAGCTCTCAGAGGCAATACATCACATCAACACCCAAGTATCATGGAAATAAGTTAGAGTTCTTAGACTTTTATAGATTGGTGTAGGTAAAGAAGTTGACCAATTTTTGTACTAGAAACTGGTTGAAGTTTGCAGCAAGCCATATATGTTAGCATTTAGTACAAATAATAGAACAAGTGAGATGAGAGGGAATAGAGATAATTTAGAGATAAAAAAAGTGACATTTTACTTGGTTAATAGAAAATCAATTTATCCATCTTCCTAGTGGGTAAGTATTTCTCTTTATTTTATGCATAAATAATACCCATGAGAATTTGACTTTATCATCTAATTTCTTTGACCGAGCAAGAGAACATGAGTAAGTTGGTCAATAGAAAGTAAACCAATCATGAAACTTATCTATAGAAGAATGGAGCCTTAAGATCAATGTATAGTCTATATTACAAACTCTTATCATTTGTTTACCAAATATTGTCCTTAATATTTTCATAAATCATGCAAATATAAATTTCTCGAAACCTACTTTAGTTATTTTTGCTTTATTGTATTGAATAAAGATATACTTAGCACATTAAGAAAAGATTCTCAACATATCAAATATTTTTAGAGAAATTAAAAATCCTACCAATATGGTAAGAGTTCACTTGGTACATTGACATGATATAAGCTAAGCTGTCAAGCCGACTTAGCAACCGTATGTGGTAGATGACTAAAAGGTGGTAGGATGTATCCAACCAAATTGGTATAGCTGTCTTTCTAAAGAGGGAAATCCCGCTTAAGAGAGACTTCCACCACTGTTGCTGATCAATTCAAAGAGACTTCATAGTCAATTTGGATAGGATTCCACCACTTTATTTTGAAGAGATTTTGTAGCCAAATTCAGTAGTGACAACACTAAAGATGTCGTCTTATCCAAAGATCTTAGTTCATTCGAGTTATCTATTAATGAATGGCCCGATTCAAGAGAAATTCTTCTAAATGCCTATAAAAGCAACCCCAAAAGTCTTAGGTGAACAAATTCAAATTCTAATGCTAAGATCTTATACTTAGAGTGCTAACCTAACGAACTTTAAGTCTTCTTTTTCATGCTTAACTGACATAAGCATCAAAGGTTGAAAATCTTCAGACCTTGTCCACTTTCTCTTTATGTTTTTCTTGCAGAAACACACAAGATTGGTTGGAGAAGGTGTTCTATTATCTAAGTTATGACCTCTTTCCATGATTAACATATGGAAACTAATTTCGGATGTAAACAGGTTCATTCTATCTATGGAAATCAAGCAAGAATACCTAATCACATGTTGCCTAAGAAGGGTGACTAAGGCTTTAGAAATATCCAAGAGGGTACGAGGCTTGCTTAGGTCAACTCCTATAATTTCTGGGGAGACTTGACCAATTTCGATCGTCCACCAATGCCATCGGCACCAACTATCATCCTAGAGTAGTTCAATACCCTTCTGTAATGTATTGATATGCTAACAACTTTAGTTCAAAACTTGGACCCTCAAGGATTCAATTCTAGAGGTTAGCTAGAAACTGATCAGAGGGCTCACCGAGTTGCCAGTAGTGACCAGCCTTTGCCAAAACTCGGCAAAGATCCTCAAAACCCTTAGAATTGATTAGTTGGGAATGAACACCGAAATGGCCGACCTGATGTTATGCCTTAAGATCAGCTATTATGATCAGATAAGCACACTATCCCGAAGACTCCTCTGGCTGATTGATGATAAATAGATCGATAGCTAGAGGAGATGAATCAAAGGAAGGTGGTGGTTATGTGACACATCCAGAGCAAGAAGCAAACTTATCCAACGACCTCAACCTACCTTGGAAACCATCATTCACCAAAGAGATCATCGCCGAGCGCTTGCCTCCTAAGTCTAAGATGTCTCAACTAGAGAAGGAGATTTGATGAGGGTTGGTGAACTTCCCCCCAATGTCAAGCTAGGTGTCGATCAGCTACTGCCTGCTCTCTATTGCTTGCTTACTTCTTGGTTGCCCTCATTACTGCAATTAGGTTGAACATATTTGCAAGTTGAGATAAAAATACAAAGTTAGATAGTTTGGACAGAAAGGAGGATACAAAGAAAATGAAAGAAGGGTGAGTTTGAGAGTACTTAGGATAGTTGGGTTGAGCTTAGCTTAGACAGGACCTCCTCAAGGAGGAGATTGGAAAGATAGAGTGGTAGAAGCTTTTTAAGCTGATTTATGGCTCCTCTCTCGACAGGTGATAGATTAGGGAGGTGGTTGAAATGGTTGGATGCTACCAGACCATCTCAAATGGCCAGATGCCCTAAGCTAAAGAAATGAAAAGAATTTATTTTCCATCTATGGATAGAAGAATGATTGCCTACAAATATTTTCTAACCTTTTCAAGCTGAGAAATACCATAACCCAGCCTTGATGGCTTGCTTTTTGAGAACAAAAAAGTTATAAAAGATAGCTTGGGATAGTGGAATCCTGAGATCGAACATGTATGAGCTAAACCCTACAACTATTCTCCAAGAATTAGGGAGCAGTTGGGTTGGGACTATGATGTACATGGATAAAAGTTAAAGAATGAAAGGATGGATGGGCAATCTGGATCTTGCTTTTATATCGCCCTCATATAATATAAACTGATCTACAATGTTATCAAATATACAATACATCCTATCGAAGATGGATAGAATAAAGTTCCTAGGGATGAAATAGTTCTATCGAAGTTGGATTATGTCATAAGAAAGGATAGATGGCTCTTCAGCTCAAAGAACAAGGATTCTCTAGAACGTTCCAGAGAAAGAGGAAGAAGAAGAAGAAGAAGAAGATAGGAGAGGAGAAAGGACAAGATGCCATGGCTAAACCGAATTATGTTCAACCAAAAAAACCTATCCTATCCTATAGATTGAATTATTTCTAAGCCACTCCTACCAAACTAAAGAATGAAGGATATGGATCCTCACTTGGAAGATTGGGGCTAAATCGAGGAAAGGGGACCAAGGAACAATCTGGTTGCTTGAACATAGGATGCGATAGCTGAGTAGCACAATCTTGAGAGGGATGGAACAAAAGAGTTCTCCCACCTCTCCTTATATAACCTTCAGAAGAGGGCTTGGTAATAAACTTTCCATCAAAGCAACCCTATGCCAAGCTATTATGCGACATTCTGTTATTTAGCAATTGAATAGCTGCTCATCATGAAATCATCAAATTAAATGATTCGCATAGCAACCGAAGAGATAAAGAAGACAATTCAATTTTTGAGGCAGTCCATTAAGGTGATTCATCATGGTGACTTCCCATTTCGTGACGATCATTAATGGCACAGGACTCAAAACATGTCAAGTTATCCAATTCTTCACTAAGATTCATGTGGAACTTCATGCTTTAGGATTTGTATTAATTAAATCAACCCACACATATTGTCTCAAAAGATTAATTTGAGTGAGCTATATTCAAAAGATAGGGCAGTCAGTCATAAGACTGACCTATCAGCCTTCAACTTTTAACAATTGCTTCAAACTAGTTGGGGGTCGGATTGAGGATACTAAAGAGTCCTTTCTAAGCACGAACACCATACTAAAGGTAGTTTGATGTAAAGAGTTAATCTCTCTTTTAAGAAGATGTATATAGGAAATAATTGGAAAGTGGCAAGATTGTGGCTGAGCAATGTCCAAAGTCATTGAGCTTGGCCATACATGTTGATCCAAGTTGATTAAATTGACCATGTCATTAAGCTTGATTTGATAATGACCTACATGATTGCAAGGTCACACGAGGAACCAAGTAAGCTCAAGGTAGATCGACCATGCAAAAATTTGAGCTACTTTTATAACTTTAGCATGGACTTGAAAGTAGGGAGCAAATGATATGATTTAATTTGGTTGGCCAATCTTATGACAATATGTGGTGGAGTTGGAAATCAATATGAAGGAAGAGAACATTATTGGAAATGGTTTCCTCCTTCGGAGTTGCTAACCTATCCTGCTTTAACCAGAACTTTCCTTAGCGTAAAATTACTTCAAGAAAGAATTAACTGATCTATTTAAAGAATATTCCTTTTTAATTACCACCTCATACAAAGGTAATGATTATTAGCGCTATCTGATACAAGAGTTTGACTCTAAAAATAATTCCTCTAGACATTTATAAAAGTAGCTTAAGTCTTCATAAGTAAATAAGTTTTCTTGTTCCTTGCTAGCTCCTGGATAGCTTGTCTTGGAGCTGATTTGAGCATTAAAAAATTTTTCAGAGAGAAACTTCGAGCCCTCCTATGCTCTCTTTTTTTTTCTCATAAGAAGGTAGATAGCTCGACTGGAAGGTACTCTATCATCTGAGTAAAAGACCAACCTCATTCGTTGATGAGACTAGATTTGAACGTCAACAAGTAGTTAGTGCCCATATGTGGTGGAATGTGATATAAATATATGTAATTTCCTTTTCTTTGTTTGTCTTAATTTAAATTCACAAACATTAATATTAGGATGCAAATAAGGTCATTATAATGGATTAGGCACATACCTTTTCACCTGTGAGCTTCCTTTTTTTTCTTTTTCATATTTTTCTTATCAAACACTATAAGGACCTAACTAGGATGAATCATGGTGCAACAAGATGGATCGAGTTCAATAAAATTTAACTCTATATTTGTATCTATGACACCACCATCACTATATGAGATTTTTATTTATTGCTTTAATATTATTTACTTATTTAATTGCCTATGGCTTTGCCTATCTAGATGTCATATGTGATATATATAATGTATGCTGAAGTGCATGTTTGAGTTATACATTGTTGCTATTCTAGTGATTATATTACTGAAGCTTACTTATCCCACATGTGAGATCAAATATTAATCATATATAAAGGCTTATATATTAAGTCATCATAGCCTTCTACTATATATACAATGAAGTGATAGCATAATATAATAGGAGCCGACTACATGCCAGTACAAAGGCCAACAATGTTTGTTATTAGCACATTTGTTGTAATGCATGAATTGGGAAGACCTATCAATCGGGAGTACATGCCTGTGCGAGCTCACTATATGAGATTTCAGCTCCAGATCAAGATATTGAATTATGCTTAACTGACGAGCACAACAACAAGCTCATGAAATTAGGCATTTTATTCCATAGAGGATAAGAGAAATTGAGTCTCCTACCTAGGGGATGCTAGTGTTATTGATGGTATTCATAATATTAGTATTCACCAAAGGATAAAAGAATAGTTGCTATTCACTCTATCAGGTTGGCCTCATTCGCAATGTTCATACAAGAGTGGCTGTGTTATGCAATAGGGAGCTCAATAGGTTCTAGTATTGCATATGGCTTATATCAATAAGGTTTTATCAGTATATTGAGAGACTACATTAGACTCTAGTGAAGCAATAATATGTGGTTAAAAACTCTAATCATGCAAAATTTTATCCGAGTATGCCTCTGTTTCATATGCATATGGCTTTTTATTACTATTTAGGTAGAAATGAGTTCAAGCATTTCCATTCCCTAACAAAAATCTTAAGAGAAGACAAATTAGTAGGTTCTAACTATGTACGACACCTAGAGACATAAGTTGGACTTGGTGTTGGTTGGGTCCAAAGAGAAGAAAGGGTTAGGCTGTTCGTCATGAAATCCAATATAATGGTATAATTTATATATGAGAGTAAAGACATGATTGATGCATTAGACTTGGCCAAGTAATAACTTAAAAATGTTTTGAAAATAACTATTTTATAAATTATTATAGATAATAATTTATTTTCAAAAAATAGATAAGCTTAAAGGGCTTGATTTGTTTTCAAAAAATAGATTTGCTTGAAAGGTTCAATAAAAAATTATGTCTAACATGATTCAAGATTACAATCAACCATAAATAACATGATTGAGAGCCTGACTTTTCCTTTTTCAATGGTCATACAAGGATACTAGAATGATGAGAGATTATATGATCCTCCAAATTTAGTCTCATATTAGATGGGAAAGAAATGTGTTATGTACTTATAACTCAAGTCTACTTGCTACCCATTAACTTCCACTTAAGTTTTTGGGTCATATAGTTTCGACCTGCTAACGAGATTAATTGGACCAGTAGGTGGGTTTGGGGCATTACAAATGGTATCAAAGTCGATCCGAAGGTATAAAAGTTGATGGGCATGAGGAAAGAGCTACCCATGGGATGATGGTAGAGTCTCACCATGGCATGGAGCCACCCTTGCAGCACCAACGACCCAGCTCGGAATTAGATTCTGGCTAGCTTGTGGCATGTGATGAGGATATTGCATTATGGGGGAAGATTATGATACCCTAAATTTAGTTTCACATTGGATGGGAAAGAAATGTATTATGTGCTTATAACTCAGGTCCACTTGCTACCCATTAACTTCCACTCAAATTTTTGGGCCACGTAGTTTCAATCTGCTAATGAGGTTAATTGGACCAGCAGGTGGGTTTGGGGCATTACAGATTGAATTGTGAGATTTGGCTAGTCCAATAATAAGAAGATGAACTAGTTTCATCCTACTAACCATGAGGTACAGTAATGTGTTATGGGCTGGACCATGTAACAAAATTACAATAAATAGAACTAAAGTAGTTGGTTATTGGTGAGCGAGAACCGGAGTTGATATATCTAGGTAATGTATCTAGCATATGCCATCTATCATAGGGTGAGTTAGAAGAAGATTTCAATTGATTATTCTCTCATCAATTGGATCAAGAGAGATCTAAATTTAATTGAGGAAGAGATTGGCCTAAAGAAATAATCTATTTTTAGATACTGGTTAGGTCTAGTCAAGTAACACTCAATATGGATCAATCCAAGCTAACTAGGACAAGTCGCCACCACCATGCTAAAATGTGGCAACTTAGGTGGGATGCACATGGATGAAGAGGGCGATGGTCTTAGAGCCAATGCCCTTGCTCTCTAGGGCATCACCTAGGGTCATGCATATGCATTCTCTTCTAGAAGGAGATAGCCTCTTGGGCTGGCTTTTATAGCTTCTCGATGTAGAATCCATCTAAGGACTCCAAAAAGAAGGCATTCCCCTTCTCTATAAATAAGAGGGGGTGGTATCCTGGGTAGGTATTAGAGTTTATGCATGCACACTCCATACAAGTAAGACAGAAGCAAAGGTGCTCATCGTTAGGGTTTATCCTTCTTTAAAACTCTATTTAAGAGAAAAGAAAAAGCTTATGGTGCATCATCTTAGCCTGTGATACTGAAGACTTAAAGATAAAGCTCTTTGTTGACAATTGGATTGAAGTGACTATAGATAAAAATTCTTAAAAGGTCATGTGCATGTTATTATAGCATGCATATGTCTCTCATATTATGCATATATTATATGTTATCATGGTGATTTATCAATGAAAAGCGATCATATTCCATGATTCATACATATTCCATTGCTATATACAACCCCTAAAGTAGGCCCATTGCATTTTATCCTTCATGCTTCCTATCTAAATCCCATCCATGTTTAAGAGTTGAACTAGTTTCAGTCTCACTTAACTCAACCTAACCAATCCTTCTATCTAGACTATTTCTCTAGCTCGATATTTTCTTAAATAAATCTAAATTTTCCTTGATCTAATTTATGAGAGAATAATTTAATTTTTTTTTCAATTATTCAGGATACAGATATAGCACTTGCTATATTTATTATTAAGATAGTCAACTTCGGTTTTTGCTTACCAAAGACATATCTATTTAGGTCAGCTTAGGAATATATTATCTATATTATTTAGTGGATATATAGCTTCCTAACCCTTTCTAAATCAATTGAGTAGGATAAACTAGATGGCCTCTATATTCCTACACAAGTTATACCTTGCAATTTAGTCTTCTATTATTCCAATGTCTCTATATGATCATTGAAACAACAGTATCAAGTCCGTAGCCATACAATTCTATGGTCAAGTAGAACCCTAGATTGTATTAGGCATTTTTTTGTAATAATTGTTTGCATGAATCTCTTTTGAAAATAATTAATTACTAACTATAATATTCATTTTGCAAAAGAATTATTTTCAAAACTTTTAAGTTATTGTTCATCTAAGTCTCATTTGCCTAACCTCTAAAATAAGGTAAATCAAGGGATCACTAGTAAGCTTGTATATTTGATTCGCACCTTTATTTTTAATAGTGCCATAAGGTAGATTGCTAGTAACTAGGTTTCAATGCAATATCTCACATCAGCAAAGAAATGAAGTCACTATATGTCTTGGTAGCCTTATAAGTACAATACTTAACACTCACAATATGTGTGAACATATTTCAAGTAATTAAAAATATCCAATTGTCTCTATAGGAAACACTACATCCACTTGGATCAACTTCCAAAGTACTCGTGGACTCTTTTCTGTTTTTATGAATGAATGAATGAGATTATATATATATATATATCATATTTATGTACATATGAAATAGCCATACATACCAAATTATTCTTTATTTTAAATATGCAAATTGTTTTTAGGGTATACCCTACTTACAATAATGTTACTTTGAATTCTTTGTGCATGATATCAGGAAATAATATAGTCGTTGCCTTTTAACTCAAAGGTTGTGTACTACTATTTTAAGGTCTAAGCTTAGAATATCAATTGAGGATTCTTTCTCCTAGATTTGATGGCTAAGAGTATTTACCTCCACATAATTTTAGGAGAGTAAATTAAACCTTTAAGAGAGAGAGAGAGAAGGGGGGGATCTATTTGAAATTTTCAAACTTTTTCATTTTTTTAATGATTTTAGGGTAGATTTTTAGATTCTTTTGGGAAAATTTTTGTTGGTGGGCATGGACATATCTAAAAAATATGAAATTTAAATAGGATACCTAACATATAAGCAAAGGCCAATTTTGAGGCTAATTTGAGCACACTTGCTATAGTTTAAAAAATCATTGAATTTAGAGTTAAAAGTGAATCAAATCAAGTCCAATCAACTTGCATGTATTGAAATTTATCAAATTAAGCTTTTAAAAAAATCTAATTAAACCTTATGATTATTGATTTTTATAGAGGGGAAAGCAAATTAATGGGTAATTTGGAGAGAATTGGATGAGGTTATTGAATCGAGTTAGGTCGAATCAACTTATGTTAGTCAATTGAAGTCAATAGGAGTTAGTGGGAATTTTGCTGAATTGAGCTTAGAATTGGTTAAATTTGGAGATGGAATTAGGGAGAAGAGAGTGTGATTTGGGCTTAAAATGATTTGAAATTTAGTAGAATTGAATTAGAATTGATGAATTAGGGCTTAGAATTAAGGAAATGGATCAAATGATATAATTGAATATAATTAGGTCTAATTAAGAGTGTAATTGATCAATGTTTGATTGGTTAGTCTTAAGCTAAAGTAATGAAAGGGAAAGGGGGTTGGTAAGATGAAGATTTATGAGAACTAAAATGTTTTTGATTTAGGAGCAGATATTTGTTAATTTTAGATTTTAGAGCTTAAGAATTTATGCTTGTGGGTGTCTCATCAGTATATAATTATAAAGGATGGAATAGAATCGATTATCTAGATTGTATATGATGCATGAATAATTAGATGAGGATTTAAGGTATAGTTATTAAACTTAAATTAGAACTTACATAGCTAGGGGTCATGGTCACCGGTGTCACTAGTCAGATTGCCAAATTAATCAGTTTGACCATATTTTTTATTAAAAATATGCTTAAAAATTAAATTCTTTAATAAAATATAAAATGCCATCCTTTAAATAGCATGGATTTATACTCCACACCATTCTTTAATTATGGCTTACTAAAAAATACTCATGAATATTTTTTAAACTTCTTTTATACTAACAAAATTTGCTCTTCTAAAATTGGATATAATGTAAGAATATATTAAAGTTATTGACATTTCGAATCATTTTAAAGGCTAAAATTTTAAATGTATTGTAAAGAAAGTACATTCTTTTTCTATTTTTTAACAAAGAAAAAAAATAATTTTCATAAAAAATATTAACATATCACAACATACTTCTTAGTGGACAAGGGGAGGTGCCAACCAATCGTTCATCCAGACCATATTCGGAAACAAACAATATCCAACCTTTTTCTGGCCCTAGATCTAGATTGTTGGATAATAGACCATGAGTTCCCTTCCAACGAAGCACTAGACTCTAGAGTACAAAAAGATTCAACGGTTTTAAATGGTTACCCAAAGTAAAGTTCTATTACATGATACATCCAAAATATAAAACAGTAAAATGAATCACTTTGAAAACTCTAAAGCTACAAGTAACCACAGCCAAAATTTTAGAATTTGAACATTTCGTTAAGAAGTTTGAGTTTGGTCATACGCGCATCCACCTGGCAGTAGCGCACGAGGAAAGGAAAGGTCACTCTCGCAGTAGCTGTTTACGGGACGCGATGAAAGCTAGAGGCTCCTCCGTTTAATTTTTTTTATTATTATTTTTCCCATGAGACAGGCATATATGTTTTGAAAGGGACCTGAAAATATCCCGCTTACCATTGCACCTCATCTCCGGTTGAGATTCCATTATTTCCTCCTCCTCCTCCTCCTCCTCCTCCTCTATCTACTGAGAGAGGATAGGAGATGGGAACTCTGCCTCCAAATTCTGTGCGTTCAGGAGAGATGATCGAGAATGAGAGCATAAGTCACGGTGCCGATGTGAAAGCTAGCGACTCTCTGGATGCTGGAGCTCTTTTTGTTCTCAAGTCCAAAGGTACTTCTCACCAATTACCATATTCTTCTTCCTCGCTGTCTCCGGTGTTCTGTTTCTCTAATCGACTTTTAATTGCTGGCCATAGATATGCAGCCTTGTATATATATATATATATATATATATATATACTTTCGATGAAAATGAACAATTGAGGATTCTGTAGTCGAATCAATTTACAATCCTTGGAAATTGGAATTCTGATTAATTAAGTTGTCAATCTTGTTTACTGACCATAGAACTCAGAAACTTAAACTACAATCCTTTTTAATGATGCATGCCCTTAATAGATGGAAGAGATAGGGAGTTTTTTTATTGTCTTTTTTTTTCTTTTTTTTGTGGTTCGTTTGACATGCTTCGGAATTGTCATGTAATAAATTACGTGATGTCTGTCTGATGGTTCTGTTCTTTTCTTGAGAAAGAGAAAATGGAAAAGAATTCCGTCAACTTCCATTTCATAGAAGGTATGAAATCAAAAAGATAAAATCTCAAAAGCTAGAATATCCCTTTTATCACTTTTGAATTCAGATTGGCTTGAACACTGAGTACAATCCTTATATTTGTTTCATGTCCTCTGTCCATTTTTGCTCTAAATTGCGATGCTTTCTTCCTTTATTCCTCTTCCCCACCAACAATTTTCTCCAATTGTCAGCATAACTCATGCTGACATTCACCCGCACTGAACGCCAACCGTGCTATGCGCTTTGCTATCACCAATCACTACTGGCACCAGCAATGGTACTTGGTGGATCATGGTTCCCACCACTCTGTCCCGAAACATGATGGAGAAAAACAATAGAGATTTCTAGTTATATTTTTCCTTTGTATTTTACATTGGAGAAAAACAATAATAATGATAACACAATAGGCTACGTATGCTTAATTTCTTGCGCAAGATTCTGCTAACGTGGAATGGGTGACAGGTTCGTGGTGGCACTGCGGCTACCATCTGACGACTTCGATCGTGGCACCGGCTCTGCTCAGTCTGCCGTTCGCTTTCGCATCGCTCGGCTGGGCGCCGGGCGTGCTCTGCCTGACCGTGGGAGCCGTGGTTACCTTCTACTCCTACAACCTCCTCTCCCTGGTCCTCGAACACCACGCCCACCTTGGTCGGCGACAGCTGCGGTTCAGGGACATGGCTAATGATATACTCGGTAATAAGTCTCACTCCATACAGCTAATGATTAGATGTGCCTATATGTTTAATATTCTCAACAAAAAGAATAATAAAAAATAAAAAATAAAAAACACGAAGCTGTAGGATTTAGCTTGGCTCCTAACGTGATAGCATTAAGTGCGGTTGGGCAACCACCGAGCCTAAGGCAGAATTCCATGGCCTCGGAAATCACACTCATTCCATGTGCACTAGCTTAAAATAGTGCCACTCCAGGAAGACCATTACTTTAAACCCCTTGCCACTCCCATTGCATCAAGATGCAAGTTCAAATGGTTTCATTTGAACAGAAGAGGTAACAAGAACATGAAATAATTGAAACTTTTGATTGTTGTATCTTCCTTTGTTAAATACTCTAAACAGAGTCAATCGCTAGTCACACTAATTTTATTTTCGACCATAATAGTGATCACGGAAAGCAAACTTGGAAGAGAAGCTGTGGATGTATCCAGCTTACCCATTTATAATTGCACCATTTGATCTGGTAACGTCTGGCGAGCGGTGAGCCACAAAATAAGGCAATAAAAAAGTTGGACGGCAACTGGCTGGCTTTCTTGAGTCAAATTTCCAAGCTACATGGCATCACCTAGTCCCAAGAGTATTCTTTACCCTGGCTTTTAAAACTCCCCTTACCAATCTACGACTTTGCAACGGCATGCATGGGTCCAAGTTCTGCGGCTGCAATGTTCCAATACTTGTTTTTTTTAATCTGCCGACAGTTTGACCTCTTCTGCATTCATTGCATCAGAGGGAATCTGCCTTCCCATTCGTAGAGCCATTTTTTAAAATTGTACCATGAGGAGAGAAGATTAGTTTAAACCAAAGTTCAATGATGCTCAACTGCATCTGCTATCTCCTCACGCCGGCCCTCGTGAACGAACTAATCCCTTCATCCCTCATGCATGAGACCGAGAGGAAACCGACGGGCATTCCGGTGTCGCGTCCGATGAGTCGAGGATGCCACGGCCACCGGGACTTCACCCAGTTATCAGAGGCTTATGTGAGGTTGGAATTTTCAGCAGAAGAATTTGACTCGGATAGGTTTTCCGAAAGAGACGTAAGATCTTTACCTCTCTCTCTCTCTCTCTGACCATTTGTCCCATTCATGGACACGTGTTTTTAGTTTCCAGATGTGAACAAGGAATGACGCTAGTTTATAGACAATGCGTCCGGCTTAGAAATTAGGAATCCCCCCAGGTCAGCGGTGACGGCAGGAATTTGATACGCTAGTGGTGTGATGGGAAAGACTGAGAAGAGTATCTCGCAAAAGAGGCTGCGACTCTGTCAATGATGCAATAGGGAACAGCACGCCAGATTAGAAATCCTACGCGTGTGGATGATTGTCATACATGCGCGCCGCAAACTTGTTTAGAAAATTCAACATGTTCTAATTAGAAACTATTAAGTGGGGGCATTTTACTTATCCTCTATGATTACTGTAAGATACCTTTGATTTGTCATTATGTAGGACCATATAAATTCTCCCATTCTTTCCTTTAGGAAGAGATACATGTTAGAGATGTCATTATGTAGGACCATATAAATTCTCTCATTCTTCCCTTTAGGAAGAGATACATGTTAGAGAAAGCAAACAAGGTTATAAATTATAGGTGTTCTTGGATCAGTCATTAGCTAATTTATACATAGTGTGCTTGACAATCCGTTAAACATCTTGGGTATCTTGCTATGTATCTTTTTGGAGGTAGTACATAAATTAACCAATGCCTTATTCATCACTTAATTTCAATGTACTACCAATTACTTGTATTGTCAGCCTAGGCCTCTTTCAATATATAACCTAAGTACACTGTAACTGGGAAGGTTTCGTTTTCTTTATCCTCGGAGTACCAATGATGGGCCTTCTTTATCCTCGGAGTACCAATGATGGGCCTTGAACCTAACTAGAAACTATTTGTTGTGTTAGAATCTGTTGTACCTTTGAAAAGTATCATCCAATCTTATGTTAGGATCAATTTTGATTGTGTTGGGCTAAGGTAACTCAAGAGCAGGGGCGAAGAGAGAGGAGGAGGTGTGGTGAAGTGGGTTTCATAAAGTTAAAATTAAAGTATAAGTAACAAATATATTTAATGAAAGCAAATGCAATAGATTTAATATAAAAATAAGTAAATGCAAATGCAAGTAAGTAAATAAACAAGTAAATAAATAAAGCATAAGTATGTTATAGCAGTTCAGCACTTTTTATCTATATTCACTTTCTAAGACTTTTAAAAATTTCACTAAATCAATATTATTTACCAAGTGAAGAATAGACCTTTACACCTCTTCTTTTCATAGGCTTAGGAGAAATATTTACAATTCTTTTTCAATGGATGAGGAGGAATCTTTGGCTCTCCTTTTTATGAACTAAAAAGAAATCTATAAATCAAGTACGTATTGGATGAAACTTTTTACTCATCTTTAGACTTGAATAAAAAATCATACCTATTTACCATCATGAACTTAAGAATAACATTAGTCCTTCAATCAATATTTTATTACCATCAAAATATTTATCATTAAGCCCTTAGGTAGATTGATGGATTTGGATCTATAGAGGTGTAGTCATTAGAATTAATTTTCTCTTCTTCCATTTAGTTGAACTTTGATAAAGTTCACTTTTGTAAAGAGCCTTCAACATCATAGAATCATCGAGGCTAGGGGATTGGCCACATCTTCATTATTGAGAGGAATTTTATTTAAATATTGTAAGTACTATTATCTTTAGTATTTTATCATTGCATACAACATATTTTATTTAAAAAATCATATTACTTAGTTTTTTTGCAAATTTATAAAAATAACATGAATATTTGAAATTAAAATTATGAAAAACATTTATATTTGGTTTAATATTATGAAATTAGTTGTGTATATTTCATATATGTTTAAAATTATATAGCATACCCTATAAGATGAAAAGTTATTTTAAAATTATGGATCAAGTATAATATATTCCTTTTGAACATGTTATTGAATTATGATGTCTCAAAAAATGTGCTAACTTGAAAAGAATGATGTAAACATTATAGAAATATTTCTCCAAATGTTATAGATTTTTGAAAATCAATTTGGAATGAATATTATGCCTACCCTTTAGTCGGACTATGTTTTGGACCTATCCAATTGAGGCAAATCACTAGCACATTATTATACATCGATGCCATTGGGCTTAACTAATTGAAGTTAACCATTGGTCATGACCGTATATTGGTATATTTTATTGGCCAAGTGACTTAGCACTAATTAGTAGCCATGATCGTGTATTGTCATATTTTAGAGGCCTAGCTAATTAAAGTTGATTACTAGCATATGACTGTATATCGGTGAAGAATGACCCCTCAGGCCTTATAAGATAGATCGTGACCATCGTCATAATGACTGTGAGAGGGCAGATTTTGAAATGTTATTATTAAAAGGAAAAGAGTTCTCAAAGGTTATGCATTTAAAATATTTAAAAATTAAAGTTATATATGTATGTATGTATATTTCTCATCAAAATTATTCTTTATGCAACTATATCTTGGATTTTGATAAATTGCTTGATGCGTTATATGTTATTGCATTGTCTATACAAAAAAATTATACTAAATATGCTAGATCCAATTAAAGGTTACAAGTAACTTACTGATTTCTTATTTTCTTCTTACTTTATTTTAGACATCAAAGAATAATATGATTCGGGCTAAGGGATGTGTGGTGGAGAGTTAAAGAGAGTTAACAGATTTCTTATTTTTCAATTTAAACTAGTAGTTAATAGAACAATTATGCTATACTTTGGTTTATTACTTTAAAGACAATAGCTTTATAGTTTGATATGTTATTATGAATTTGAATCTTTTGTTATTATGTTACTCACTATTTATCACTACTAGATTTTTGTTTTTGATGGCTTGTTTATGTAATATTTGAGATCTTAAATTAGTCATACATATTTTGTGGGTTTAGCCATGTAGCTATGTATCATGTATAGCCTTCAGAAATTGAGTCGGGGAGTGACATATAATTCACATGTGACCCATTGAATCTTGGGAGAAACTAGCTAAAAGACCAATATATCTTCATGAGAGGAACAAGTCTTAAAGCTCTACATTTTGACTAGTTAAAGTGATCTCCTTATGTACTTTATTTTTTTTCTTTTTATATAACATATCTTTGTGCAGTTTCTAATACATAATTTTTTTCTTAATATATATATATATATGTAAAGAGAGAGAATGCTTGTCTTAACTACACTTAAAAAGATCTTTATTTAATCCAATTATCTTTAGATTTGGATGAAAAAAATTTTATATCATTGATACAAGTTGTCTGATATGATTTACTATCTCTAAAATATTTGAACACTAAAAATTATGTGATTTATAGACCTATAATTATATCAAGTAGTAAAAAAAAATATAAATTGCTTCACGTTATCTAATCTATCCAAATTTTGATTCACTTGATGTATGGATCAGAGATTTTCAAATTACATAATTTTTAATATTCAAGTATTTTAGAGGTGGCATATCACATTCAATAACTCAAATTATTGATATGGGACTTTTAAAATCTAACATAAGCTCGATCACATTTGAGTAAACAGACTACTCTCGGTATAGCTAGATGAAGCGCTCTCTCTCTCTCTCTCTCTCTCTCCATGCATGCCTAAACCATATTTGAGTAAATGGTGTACTCTAAGTGCAGCTAAATCAAGCTCTCTATACACATATGCGAGAACTTAAAGAAATGCACGCATGTGGGGAATCTTTTTTTTGCCCTTCTCTCTCTCTCTCTCTCTCTCTCTAATTTGCTTGATAGAGCTCTTAACCCACAAAAATTTTTTAATGTTTGCAGGGCCCAGATGGGGGCGTTATTACGTGGGTCCGATTCAATTCCTGGTGTGCTATGGTGCAGTCATTGCTTGCACCCTTTTGGGAGGACAAACGATGAAGGTTGGTTGACTCACTTGGCCCCTATTTTTAAGCCTCTAATTGAGATTCATGTTCTTTAATGGATCGGGAAGAGTTTAAATCAACAAAAGGTAGCATTTCTTGATCACCACCTGCTTGTAAATTGGGCGCAGTCCATATACTTGATCACAAGACCAGAGGGGACGATAAAGCTTTATGAATTTGTAGTCATCTTCGGGGTTTTCATGCTGATACTTGCACAGATCCCATCATTTCACTCTCTGAGGCACATCAACCTCGTCTCCCTCATACTTTGCCTTGCCTACAGCGCATGTACCACTGCAGGCTCCATCGATGCGGGTAGGCTCTCAATTTACAGCATTATAGCACTCATCACCACTCACAAGGAATTTATCATCTTCTTAGTTTCAGTCGAATGTAAAAAAAACTGCAGCAATTAATGTTGCATGCATGTTGATTGAAGAATATTTTAAAGCATTTCCTCGACCTCGTGTATGAATTTGCTGCAGGACACTCGTCCCGTGCGCCAACCAAGGACTACTCACTTTTAGGCGACGGGCAAGACCGAGTCTTTGGGGCGTTCAATGCTATTGCCATCATTGCCACCACCTTCGGAAATGGAATCATCCCGGAAATACAGGTAACCTTTCTTCCTCCTCATCCACGATCGATTCCTATGAAGCAATGGTGCCAAATAGCCTGCGTAGACTCTCTTGCTAGCTGATTGAGTGAAATTGGTATTAAGTTAGACCTACTGTAACACTTAAAATTAGTTTTATATTGAATAAAAAAAAATACTTATAACTTAAATTTATTTATTATCAATTAATTTTTATTTAAATAAATTTTTAAAATTACATAGTTTCGATTTGCTAACAGATTAATTGAAACAATAGATAGGTTTGGAATATTTTAAATAGTATCAGATCTGAATGTGTGAAAGTTGATGGACATAAGAAAAAAACTATTCATGAGATGATGGTAAAGTTCTGTCATGATATAAAATTATTCTTGTAGCATCAATGATGTAACTCGAAATAAATTCTGACTAGTTTATGACGTTCGACAAGAACATTGTAATATAAGGAAGAAATTATAATATTACAAAAATAATTTTACACGTCTCATTATAAGGAGGAAGATTGTAATACTAAAAAATAGTTTTAAATAAGATAAAAAAAAAAAAGATTTAAGTGCTTATAACTCAAATTCACTTATTACCAATAAATTTTGACTCATATTTTTAGGATTACGTAATTAGCAAGTGAGCTTAAAACATTTCAACAATATCTATTGTAATTAAAGTCTAAAACTGAAAGGCAGGCTGTTTTTTTTTTTTTTTTTTTTTATTAAATTGCAGGCAACAGCAGCTCCTCCGGTGAAAGGAAAGATGTTCAAAGGACTGTGCCTCTGCTATTCGATCGTGGTCACCACATTCTTCAGCGTGGCAGTGTCAGGGTACTGGGCGTTCGGCAACCAGGCAGAAGGCACCATTCTTGCCAACTTCATTGTTGATGGCGGCACTCTGGTTCCAAAGTGGTTCCTTGTGATGACCAATGTCTTCACCCTCCTCCAACTAGCTGCTGTGGGCGTGGTACGTATATAGCATGCCCAAATTAACGAGTTGGCCCAGGCTTAATTTCTCCTGCGGATGGCATGCAGGTCTATTTGCAACCAACGAATGAGGCGCTTGAAGGGCTCTTTGCAGACCCAAAGATGGATCAGTACTCTGCTCGAAATGTCGTGCCGAGGCTCATCTTCCGGTCACTGTCCATCATCATATCAACCACCATTGGTGCCATGCTTCCCTTCTTTGGAGACATCAATGCAGTCATTGGAGCTTTTGGATTTTTGCCACTAGATTTTGTTGTGCCAGCAGTTTTTTACAGCATCACTTTCGAGCCATCGAAGAGAAGCCTGGTCTTTTGGTGAATGCTACCATATCCGTAGTTTCCTCCATGCTTGCGCTGTTGGGATCCATCTCTGCTGTTCGGCAGATAGCTTTAGATGCCAAGAACTATAAATTGTTTGCTAACGTGTGAAGATATATGTAAAGATTTGTATGGGAGAAGCGTGGACGTTCGTTAATTCAAAATTAGGTAGAAATAATGATAAAACTTATAATCTGTTGTGTTATTCATCAACCCAAGACAATAAGACAATTAGTCTCTCTTAAAATTATTGATAAATTAAGAAAAAATTTATTTAATCAAATTATTTTTATCGCAAGTTCAAACAGAGGAAGAAAAGTTTACGTGCCTTCTTGCTTGCTCTTGTTGCGGCACAGTAACTGACCTGCAGTAGATCTCATCGATCGACCAATATGTTGAAGGGATCTTGTTGGAGGTTAAAATTTGTTACAACAAAACAATATTAATATTCCTCGCCTCAAAAAAAAACATGAGCCTCCTATCACACACAGCAGTTGTAATTACCAGATGAATTCTTTAGGCGCTGGCAGATGTGCATGGTGCGTGTCCGATGTTTGTCGCAATGCAGCAATCGTGCTCCTCCATCTCTATGGTGCTTCTTCCCTATTTGTCGCAAAGATGAAAAATTTGATATATGTTTACCGTTAGGTTTTGTACTTCACAAATCATCACATTTAACATGTAACTCATGTTTGTCATCATTTTTATCATGAAACCTAAGCTTTTAATAGAGTGTAAAGTTATACACGTGATAAAGGACTTAATGGCAAACAACTAATGAACTAGTTCTATCTCTATTACAATGTAACAATTGTTCTCGTAGATTATGATGAGCATGTCTTTTCTTTTTGCTTGTCCATGTCTGTGACTTTCTCTATCTACCATTGTGTAGGCTTAAGGTCTCCATCAAGGTCACTAGTAGGGGTGAACAATGGTTTAGAGTAATAATCTAAGAACTAAAACCAACCCATCTAATAGGGTAGGTTGGATTAATTGTGAGTATCAATAAGGTTGGTTCGGATCCAGAATCCTAAAACCAACCCTCAGTTTGGTTTCTTGATTTTGGCTCAACTAACTATCCTCTTTTTTGTTAACAAAGTTTTAAAAAATTGAAGTGCTTCCGAGGATCAAACTTGAGATATCACGTACACTTTATAAGTTATCGACCATCTCTGCTAAAAGATCTTAAGTATTAAATTAGTCAATAAATACTATATATATTCTTTTTATTAAATGCAACTTAGAGAAAATTTTTTTTATCATTAATTATCAAACATGTATTAGATGAAAAAGAAGAAAAAAATTCCTTCTATCTTGGAATCAATCCAAAACTACACTGATTTGATTGGATCGATTCCAAGTTTGTTCTAATATAGGATCAATTTTGTTTTGAATTCAAAATCGTAGAATCAATCTTGATTAGGTCGATTCTAAGTTTTAGCTTGGAAGTGACCCAACCCGACCACTCCCCCCTAATGTGTTAAGAATTTTCACCTCTAATGGGAAGTATGGTTGATCAACAACATCAGCTCAAAACTACAAGTACATCTATTGCAACCAAATTAATTTAAAATTAATAAAATCTAAAAATTGACTTATTAGAAATCATAAATGAATAATCATAATTTCTAATTTCCTAAATTTTTAAAATTAACCTTTTCAACTTTGATGCTGGTCTTAAATTATTTGTAGCCTATTTATTTAATAACAATAAAAAGTGTCAGAATTTTATCTCTATTAGGTGACTAGGAGGAGTGACCCAAGTCTAGGCCTCTTTAGGTTTAAGCTATATGCCAGTCCTAATTAGAATGACATCACATATAGAAATTACAAACTAGAGAGAGCAGAGAGAGAAGGAAAGATAGAGAAAAGGGGCTAGAAAGAGAAGATAAGTATAAAGGCCCATAGGGCAACCCAAGAAGGAGGGGTGAATTGGGCTTTAAAAATCTAAACCTAACTTAGACAATAATAAAATCAAATCTAAAACAATGCAAAATAAATAATCAAGACAATAGCAAGCAAATAACTTGCAAGAAAGTAAAGAAAGTGAGAAGATTTTTATAGCAATTCGATGATCTTTGCTTGCATCCATTCCCCAAGTCTTATACTTTGGTATTCCACTATCTGATTTTCTTTCCGAGTAAAGACTAAACTCTTTTACAACTTTTCATTTTCTCCGAGCTAAGGAGTAACCCTCACAAGCAAACTAAAGAGAGCTTTATAATCTCTTTTCTTAAAGAGAATACTCAACACAACACCCAAAAAATATATTGTCAATGGAGCTCTAAACTTGGGTTGGTAGACTAAGTGCACTAAAGGCTCAAAGAAAGTTTAACCAAGAATTTTTTAATAATTTTAAACCCAAAAACTCATGCTTAAACCAGCAACCATCTTTCAATTATATAGGTATTAAGAAATATGATCGTTGAGGCTTCTAGGTAGCTCCAACGATCATATAAAAATATGACCATTAGGCTGTTAGAAGTCCAGCGATCAATTGTCCAGGCTAAGGCTGGTCGATCAATAGGTTCAGAGTAAAGACTGGTCATTTTGAAATTTTGCTGATTGTGCCAAGCCTAATTGATCGTTTTAGAGTTTGATCAATTGCACATGCTCGATTTTTAATTTTTAGGATGATTTTATTTTAATTATGATCAAAAATCTAATTTAAATCATTCTTAATGTTAATTGAACCCTGTGCACTTAATTTCCTATCAAGTTTTATATATAATCCTTAGAAAAAAATAAAATTACAGCAAGACCTCTTTCTTTCAGACTTCGATACGTTGGATGATTTTGATTGAATTTCCATTATGCCTTCTTCGACTTGTGTGCTAGGGTAAAACTTGAGTTTTTGTAAGACCAAGTACGTTTCGGATGAAGTTTCTATCAATTTAATTTGCTCGATTGTGCCATCTATTCTAAGTCATCACAATTCAAATATATTGTTAGTAACTTAATCAACATCTTGTTATCATCAAAACATGTATTATTGAATCATAAGGTTCAACAATTTTTCCTTTTTGATGATGATAAATTATTGATTTGCAATTAAAAACATAGCATGGGATGAAGTAATAAAATTTTTACTTGATACTACAAATATGTGAAATAGTGTTAGTGCAAGTATCAAGTGCTAAAATTCTATGCCTAGCTCTCTTTCAAGTAAAAATAAGGCTTTTAAAACAAAATTTTATTTCAGCACTTGATTAAGTGCAGAAATTGAAAGATTGTCGAGTCATATCTAGGTATTTTAAATTAAAATAAGTCTTTTAATTGAAAGATAAGTCATATTAAAATAACATATTAAAAGACTATTAAAAAATAGCTTAGAAAACTTGGAGTATCGGAAGAGTATCAATAAAATATTGGAAATTCATAAAAATTCAAAGAAAATTCAGATTTTACATTGTTGAGTCTAAAAAAAATCCATAGGCTTAGAGATGTTATTCCCCCTTTTGGCATCATCAAATGAAGCATAAGAAGACAAGTAAAAGCATCATAAAACATATAGCTAATAAAACAACACATAGCCAAGAGTTAAAACAATACATAGCTAAGAGTCATATAATATATATATTAAAATGCCAATGATACATGTCATCAAAAGTCATAATTAGAACTATATAGAATAATAATGGTTTATATAAGTATCAACTAAAATACATCACCAAAACATAAGTTTTGACAACCAAAACACAAAATTCATCCAATCATCTAATATAAATTGAGCATCAAGGAACATGTTGAAGCTCATTGATGCTCCTATCGAACAAGATCCATAATGGTGTCAAGGCGAGCAAATAGGTTGAACATATCTTAGCGAAGGGACTGGACAACCTACCACACCTCATTGAATCGAGGAGCAACCATCAATCTACTCCATCAAGAACTCATATAAGCTCAATGCAGTATCAGTAAGAGCTGATGATGATCTGGGTGCCGAACTCACTAGGGCTCATGGCCAGGCTGATCATCATCATCATCTTTGTCGAGTCATAGTTCTCATCATCATCCACCTCAATATTACCCCTCCATTGGTATCCTTTGGCAGTTAGCAGGAGCCTCATCTTCTAGAATATCATGTCAGAATAAAAGTCATGTGACTGCCTTAATCTCCTCTCCTCCTCACCTATCAACTATAGATCGAAGAAAGTAAAGACTCTAATGAATGCAAGGCCATATGGTAGGAAGGTCCTCTTTCTAAAGGCTTCTATAATATGCCAAAATCATAAGGTGTGGGAAATTAAATTGGGTATGAGAGATTAGATGGGATAGGACATACATATCAATGAAAGCAATGTGGTCAAAATATCCATTCTGGGGAATGATGTTGTAGGTTATGATATGATGCATGATCTTAAATGGAACTAGAAGCTTCTGAGCATATGGTTTAGAGGCAACCTCTATGGACTAGTCACCTAGCACGATGCAAATTTACTCTAACACAGAGAAAGATCCAGTGTTCAATTGGGAACTCTGGATAACATATACACTACTTCAAGAATATCTAAAATGTGGGCTAAAGTAGGTGGGTCCAAGGTAAACCCTATACCATTGAGATTGGAATGAAGCTTCAAGTTAGCTTCATCTATGTCAAGGCTAACAAAAATAGCTAGATCAACTTAGGGTACACATAATGGTTCATGGTTAGCATGGATCCCCATCATTGTTATTTAAAAGATGTAATAAGCCCATGCTCCCTATAATGGGCCAAATCAACAATGCACCTCCTAGAGACAACATTTTTCTTTTTAAAGGCATCCGTAAATAATAGTTTGGCCTCCCTATATTTAAATAGAGGGTCTTCAAATGAGGATTTCCTCCTTACTTTAACGTGAGAAAAGAATTCCGCCTTCTTTCTTTTAGAGGCCTCACCTTGGGATACTTTTCTAGTCTTTGGGGCCATGAAAACCTAGGGATTAGAATGGAATTGCTTTAGGTTAGGTAATTAAGGTATGATTTTAGCTAAGTTTTTTATTTTTTCTTGCTAAATACTAAAGGAAATAGGCCAATGTAGGGGTTTGATAGGGTTTAATACAATCTACAGGGCTTTAATCAAAGATTTAAGGAGGAATGATAAGTTATTAAGAAAACTTAGGGTTCTAAGAGAAAAACATAAGAGAAATCAAAAAAAATCAAGCGAAACTAGAGATACCTAGGGCTAAATGTTGGAAGAAAAGAGGAATACAAGTTTAGAAAGGGATTTATTGGATTTAAAGGGAGGGGAGTGGAGTGAAGATGCTATGGCTCAAACCTCTTTCTTAGCTAAACTCTTAGATGGAAGGAATCCCCATTCTTTTGTCTGATTGGGAGGCTTAAAATAGGGTATTAAAGTTTAACGGGTTAGTTGGTCTGGCATTAAAAAAATAGGGTTTCGAGTTCGACATTCGATTGCTGAACCTTGGAATAGAAAATCAACTTTTTGTTTCAAGCACTGATTGGTCACCCTTCTATAGGCCAGTTGATCGGTGGGTTCATGTCATTTTTTTAAAAAAATTGATTCTAAAATATCTTTAATTTATTTAAAATGATTTTAGATAGTTCAAGAACATGGTTTCAAATATTTGCACTGGTGTAGGCATCAGATTGAGACAGAGGTTTCAGGGTTCCTTATGAATCTCTGATTTATGAGAGTCTTTTTCTTTATTCTTAGAGTCCTTGTCGAGTCTAGTTGTGTTAGTTAGCCTGGTTCACTGTTAGAATCTAGGAGTTGGTCAAGTGTCAAGTGTTATTTTCTTTCATTGAGTCCTGTAATAAGTCAAGAGAAGGTTCACCTTGAAGGCCCAAGAGAAGACCCAAGAGAAAACCCATCAACCATGCAATGGCACATGTCTTGGACCACTCCAGGACACATGGTATCACCAAAGCAGAGTAAGGAGCCGGCCCACATTAATTTAGGAAGGAATCTAGGCGCCAACATCCTCCTTCCTCATTTCTTCATGCCACCCGCCCTTATATGGAAGCTTTTTGGGCACTCATTAACTTCTACACTTATCATGTGGTCCACTAGCAAACATATATGGAAGAAATTGGCTGCCCCTCTCTAATTGGAAGATCTTCATGCGCCCCAGATGGAAGAAGGTTGCCGCCCAATCAAAGATGGCAGGAGAAATCAAGGGGCGCCCATTCTTTCCATCTCTCAAGTGGTCCCCCTCCTCTACAAGCTTTGAAATTGCAGCCACTCTCTCTTTTTAGCCGTCCCAGATAAAGCATGCAGAGATCCCTACCTCCTCAAGAAGAATCACATGCCATACATTACAATCCATGTCAATTATGTACTTAAAATGAATGATTTAACTTGTATTGACATGAAAGGGTTATAAAAAGACTTTTTTCTTGTAAATAAAGGAAGCGATTAATGAGAAAATTTTGAAGTTCTTTTCTATTGCTGTGAAGGCTCTGGTATTCCAGAAAGGAGTAGGTGTAAAGCCCTTAGTGTTTCCTTTTATCTTTTCTAACTTCCCTCAAACCCAAACCCAAACCCTAGCCATCCCCCCTCCAGAAACCCTAAAACAACCCTGCTGCCAACCACAGGCCCCCATCTCCTCTTACTGTTTTCTCAGGGATTCATGAGCCGAAGAGGAAGTCGTCTTTGCCCCTGAACCATATTTCAAAGATCCTCTCCGGTAGATAGCTTTTTCATCCAAGACTTTCAACCTGTCAGAGTGTCTTCCTGTTTCAATCTTCGAGTGATCACTGTTGGTATATGAAATCCTTTCTCTAATTCTCTTTCTCTGATTTAGTGAATGTTGAGAGCATGTCCTAACCAAGGGTTTCCTAACCTTCACTTTCCTGGTTTCGTTAATATTCTAACAGTTCTAGTTATAGTGTATGCTTCCGCCTGTCTTGCATAGTATAGCTTAACTAGTTTTTGATCTTTCTAGGTAATTAACCATCTCATAAATATATATATATATATATATATAAATTATTATTTCATTGCATTCGTGTCTCATCCACATCCTGCATCAGTTTTTGGTATCAGAGCAAGGTTGTTAGGACTTGTTCTTGCATCATATTAGGAAAGTAGCTTTGCATAGGTGCTGAAAATTTCAGCTTGCTAAAATTTCTGCACACCTCCCATATTTGCTTATTTTCCTTGCATATAAAAAAAAAATTTAAAAAAAAAATATATCTTGGTCTCTACTGTGCTCATTTAGGGATAGTCCAAAGGGGGAGGCTAGAGGTAGTACCCTGGGCTATTTGACCCAACGGGTGTTTGGTAGGGATATCAGGGACGTACCAATAAGGAAGGCTACCGGTAGTACCTTGGTACATTTGACCCAACTACCTACATTCCGGGAGTATCGTAGGCTACCAAAAGGGCTGTGCATAGCCGTCGCAAGAAAGGCTGACTTGAGGCAAGGCCTTAAGTGACACACATAGGTGAAAATAATAATAATAATAATTAAAATATTTTAATTACTACTATTAATTAGTTTCATAACTAAAAATTAAAAAAAAAAAAATTGTATTGCTGCATCCTTTTTGGTTAGAGACCCGACTTATTAACTTAAGTCTTTAGTGTTCCATCATCTCTGCATTAAATTGACTTAAGGGCACCGCTATCTCAGATCAGGTGGGGATTTCATCACCTTCTTAGGCCCAGAAAACTATCAACCTACATACGAGCCCAAACCTCCCAATTTTAAAATCCAGTAGACATAATTGAGCATTAGGGACACCCACGGTTGAGTTCACATATTTTGTCGAAACTGGTGTGAATCTTTCTTCATTTACAACTGAAACTTGGTGTTTAAGGCTGGAGGTCAAATGTCAAACGACTTAAGCGGAATGACGGGGTTACTCTAATTAGGCCCCTGCATTAAGCAGGAAGAGCCTCCCCCCCTCCCACCTGCTACCTGGCCAGCTATAGGGTATTTGGTGATTGACTAGCATTTAGTTGACACACTTTATTTGAGCTCTAGGTCTAGGAGATACTAGTACGAATTCTTTGTGTACTTATTTGCATGTCTACTAGGTCAGGAGTTCAATATCAACCGAGTAGTCCCAACCTGAGTTAACCATGGACAATGACATTGGAGCTATGCTTAGGACCATTAATAAACGATTGACCCAATTGAATGATCAAGTGAGCTCCCTAGAAGAAAGTCGTAAGACCAGGACTGAGCCTAAGTTAGACCCTCGTCTACCTACCTCACATCCTGACCCTAGGAGAGCCTATCATTATGATTTTACTCCTGAGTATCACCCTAGAAGCTCATACCCATACTTAGTGGACTCAAAGGAAAGATCCATTAGGAGCACCCAGCCCTATGCATCCACTTTTGGTGGTGATCTAGAGCTAGAGGATTATATTGATTGGGAAAGAAGGATGGATGAGTATTTCGATCGGAAAGAAATATCAGAAGAAGGGAAGGTAAAATTTGCTAGGCTTAAACTAACCCGATATGCTAGGATATATTGGGAAAAGGTTGAGTACGCATGTCGTCAAATCAGGAAGATGCCCATTAGAACATGGAGAACCATGAAGATTAGACTTAGGGAGAAATACCTACCCATGTCCTATAGACATAAGGAGCCCATCACCCATCAGACCACACTTAATAGGACTAATATCCCTTGAAATAAGTCAAGTCCTAATCTAGGCTCATTTAGCCAGTCCATCCCTATTGCCCCATGTGTTCACCGGAGTCCACCCTTCTCTACCACCCCGTTTATTCCCATGAGTCGACCCACTCCTATTCCCCCACTTGCCCCACCCACTCCTACTATCCGGTCCATTCCTATCTATTAGTTTTCCCAATCCATTCCTACCACCATAGTTGAACACAGGGAGGAAAAGCTAGACATAGCCAGCCTAGGCATAGTTGTTCCGGATCCTACTCAAATTGACAATATAGAAAACCCTGAACCTATTGACTGTGATGAGGAGAGAGATCAAGAACTCCTTATAGGTTGTATCGAGGAGGTATATGAGGTTGATGCAAGTTTAGTTGATGAATACGAAAAGGATGAGGAAGAACCCATTAAAGGCTTTAAGGACAAAAAGGTTGAGCCCAATAATCATTTAGAGGTCGATAGTCCCGAGTCCCTTAGCATGTAGAGGTAGACATTTGTGAGTCTATTAGTCCATTAGGAGAAGAAGCCACTAAGCCTATTGATAAATCTAAGGGAAAGGAGATTGAGCTTGAGCCCAGTGACACGTTAGAGGAAGAAGAAACTACACCTATTGGAGAGATAGAAAGAGAAGTCTATAGAACTGAGTCTGATCTAAGGGTTGAGTCTAAAGAAATTAATACCATCCTAGTTGAACATGAATCATTGCTTGTAACTAAAGAGATTATGGAGGAGCAAAATGGTCAACTTGAGGAAGCTGAATTCCAAGAGCTAAGCCCTATAGAGCAACCCCTAGAAATAGTAGAATTCATGAAGGATTTAGAGCAAGAGATTTAAGTAATTTTTGCTGAGGGTTTAGAACAAGACATCAGTAAGGAGTCATCAATTTGGACTAGAAAAATTCACGATCGCATCCAAGAGGTAGTAGTGAAAATTTTAGGAGAATTTCATAAGGTGTTTTCAAAAAGAATATCTAGTCACCTTCCACTACTTAGGGATATCCTACACCTCTTAGATCTAGTCCCAATTCGATTTGCCACATACTTTCAGAAGACCCTATGGAACCTCTTAAGAATCCATGCCATCCACTAACCCATGGTTAAACCTAGAGAGTCTGTAGTCTGTTAGGTTTAGGTCCAAAGAGTCCAATAAAATTTCTTTCCATAGGAATGCCTTAGTAAGTCTATATTTCAGTTAGGTGTCAATCCAAGTCTTAGTAATAAGGACTTTTGTCACATTCTACTGAGTTCACCTGTCCATTCAACTTGTCCAACCATACACGAGTCTCAGAGTCAATTGCACAGCACCTACATCATGACATTAGCATTCACTTGAATATTGATAATAAGTTGGCTAATCCACAGAATCGAGTCAAGGATTTTGTTAAGGGAAAACTATGTTATGTTAGAAAGTTACATGCTCGTAGAGCTGGTCCTTTAGAATGTTAAAGAAGGTAGGAACCAATGCCTGTGTGTTAAAGTTACCTCCATGGTTAGGCATTAGCTCTATTTTCACTATCTCAGACTTAGTAGAATATAGGGACCCAACAGTAGTACCCAGCGAGTTTTTGAACCTGACTGTTCTTTTGAGAGTGAGCCCTCACTGAGTGTCCACCCACAAATTGGCCCAAGAGGAAAGGCAGAATTGAGCAGATTCTGGATGACCAAGCTGTCACGACTCGCAATAAAGGTTACCAAAGATATTTGGTTCGTTGGCAAGGTCAGCCGGAATCAGAGGACTCGTGGATTACCCGGAAAGATCTGCAACACATAGACCGTTACCTCCTAGAGAAGTACCAAAGTCAAACTGACCCTTACTCGACAGGATCGAGTTCCTCCCAGCCCGGGAGAATTGGTGCAGGCATCAGATTGAGACAGAGGTTTCAGGGTTCCTTATGGATCTCTGATTTATGAGTCATTTTCTTTATTCTTAGAGTCCTTGTCGAGTCCAGTTGTGTTAGTTAGCCTGGTTCATTGTTAAAATCCAGGAGTTGGTCAAGTGTCAAATGTTATTTTCTTTCATTGAGTCCTGTAATAAGTCAAGAGAAGGTTCACCTTGAAGGCCTAAGAGAAGACCCATCAACCATGCAATGACACATGTCTTGGACCACTCTAAGACACATGGCATCACCAGAGCAGAGCAACGAACCGGCCCACATCAATTTAGAAAGGAATCTAGGTGCCAACATCCTCCTTCCTCATTTCTTCATGCCACCCGCCCTTATATGGAAGCTTTTTGGGCACCCATTAACTTCCACACTTATCATGTGGTCCCTTGGCAAATATCTATGGAAGAAATTGGCTGCCCTTCTCTAATTGGAAGATCTTCATGCGTCCCAAATGGAAGAAGGTTGCCGCCCAGTCAAAGATGGCAGGAGAAATCAAGGGGTGCCCATTCTTTCCCTCTCTCAAGTGGTCCCCCTCCTCTACAAGCTTGAAAATTACAGCCACTCTCTCTTTTTGACCGTCCCAGATAAAGCATGCAGAGATCCCTGCCTCCTCAAGAAGAATCGCATGCCATACATTACAATCCATGTCAATTATGTACTTAAAATGAATGATTTAACTTGTATTGATATGAAAGGATTATAAAAAGACCTTTTTCTTGTAAATGAAGGAAGCGATTAATGAGAAAATTCTGAAGTTCTTTTCCATTACTGTGAAGGCTTTGATACTCTGGGAAGGAGTGGGTGTGAAGCCCTTAGTGTTTCCTTTCATTTTTTCTAACCTCCCTCAAACCCAAACCCTAGCCGTCCTCCCTCTAGAAACCCTAAAATAACCCTGCCGCCAACCACAGGCCCCGATCTCCTCTTACTGTTTTCTCAGGGATTCACGAGCTAAAAAGGAAGTCGTCTTTGCCCCTGAACCATATTTCAAAGATCCTCTCCGGTAGACAGCTTCTTCATCCAGAACTTTCAACTTATCAGAGCGATCTTTCTGTTTCAATCTTCGAGTGATCACTGTTGGTATATGAAATCCTTTCTCTAATTCTCTTTCTCTGATTTAGTGAATGTTGAGAGCATGTCCTAACCGAGGGTTTCCTAACCTTTACTTTCTTGGTTTCATTAATATTTTAACAATTCTAGTTCCAGTGTATGTTTCTGTCTGTCTTGCATAGTATAGTTTAACTAGTTTTTGATCTTTCTGGGTAATTAGCTATCTCATAAAAAAATATATATATTAAAAAAAAATTATTATTTAATTGCATTCGTGTCTCATCCACGTCCTGCATCATGCACCAAATGAGGTTCATCAAAATAGGTTTAGATCCTATTAATTTATGACAAAAAGTTTCATATAAATAGGATGCATAAATGTGAGCATTATAAATATGTCAAAAGATTAACTTAATTCAATACAAGAGAAATTTATAAATAATGATCATTGACATTCAAGACTTTCAAGAGTTGATTGTAGTTCATATCAAGTAGATGCATTCATATAAGCCTTCAATTTGCTCAAGGATGACACAGTAATTTTAATAAGGATAGTATCATGACATTTAGATCATTTCAAAAAAACAAATTACTTCATAATCATATCCAATATATCCATAATTTCTTCAATTTAGCTTAAAGGGTTTCAAACAACAATTGATCTCAAAAAGATATAATGAACCATATCATAGAATTCAAGCATATCACATCATGAATTAATCATCATAATATGTGACTTATCAATGCAGTGCCTTCGAAGAATACTTAGGTATTAATTTTTATTTCAACTATGCCTTGTTCTCCCCTAATCATACAAAAAATAATCCTTGCTTAGAAGCTTAGTAAAGATGTCAGTCCAGAGGATCGGATGGGAAATAGGGGATTCAAGTACTTGCTCACCTAGCGGCCTTTTGGTTGTTAACAGCGATGATTAATGGTGGCAAACACTACTTTGGTGGTGGAGTTTTAGCTTGGCTTAGTTTGGTAACTAGACGATATAACAAATCTTTTACTTGATTCAAAATAGGGCTTCACTCTCTACAGCCGAGTTTTGACCAAGAAACAACATAACTTTGGCGAATGGGGCTCTGCCCTCTATGGTGGCTCTTTGGCCCAAAGGAACGCGGAGAGGAGGGAAGAGGAGAGGAAGAAGAATGTAGGAGACAAGAAAAATGGGTTTTAGGGCTTCATATGGGGATTTCAACGTCCATTTATAAGCTACGAATGCTTTTACATTGTATAAAGTTGTTAGGCTAGTATGGACGTGGCTGAGAGCAAGGTAGGAAGGCCGTTGAGGTGACGTGGGGTGGGGGGAGGCGGGGAAAGGAGAGGGAGGTTGGTTGAAGTTTTGAGAGGCTTTCATTGAAGCTTGATTATCTATTCTACGAAACAAAGCATCATGATCGTATTTAAAATTTAAAATATATTAATATTAAAATTTATATAATAAATTAATATTATTATATATCAATATTATTATAAAAAAAAAGCTTACATCTAAAAGTAGTTAAGTTATATTTGATTTTTAAGAGCGATTTTATTTCTATTTTTATTTTTATAAAATATAAAAAATATTTATAAAAATATATTTGGTGAATAAAAATAAAAATAATTTTTTTAAAAATATAACTTTAAAATAGTATAGAACTAAAAATAGTTTAAGAATATTTCTACTATTTTCTATTAAAATGAAGAAGCAAATATAAGAAATGAAATGTTTCTTTTTTTATTTTTTTATCCATTCCTTTTAAAAGTATTATTTATAATAAAAATAAAAAATAAATTTTGCTCTTACCTATTACATTCATTTTCTAACAATCAAAAAGTAAAAAAATAAAAAATAAAAATAAAAATAAAATAAATAAAAATATTTTAAAAATCAAACGCAACCTCAGCTCCCGTCTTCCCTAAGTCGGAGCAGCCTCACGCCTGTAAACGGCAGCGATGTCAGAAAGAGGATGGATGACAGCCCGGCAGATGGCGGTGCGGGGGAAGTTGGCGTACGGGCTGTACCGGGCGGTGACCCTCGCGGCGGCCCCGCTGATATACCTGCACCTCCATTGGCGGCGGCTGCGGGGCCTGGAGCATCCCACCCGGTGGCCGGAGCGCTTTGGCCGCCCTTCCTTGCCCCGCCCCCCCGGCCCTCTCCTTTGGTTTCACGCGGTCTCCTTAGGTATCCTACCTCTAATGCTAAACTCCTTTACCATTTCAGCTCCCATATTCGCCCATCGTTTCATCTGATTCCTTTATCTCTCTGTCTCCTTCTCAGGTGAAGGATTGGCTGCGATCCCTGTGATCAAGCATTGCGTTGGGCAGCACCCCAATTTCGTCGTGTTAATGACGACCACAACAACTTCGGCCTTGTAAGAATTTTTTTTCCCGTCCCTATTCTCCCATTCCTCTCTCACGTGGATGATAACAATCTTTTCGTTGTGTTTCTGACGACTACAACCAATCCGCCCTTCCAAGAATCTATATTCTCCGTTCCTATTCTCCTATCTCTTAATATTACAAAATTCCTCTCTTTCTGGTATGTAAACAATCATGTTCTTGACATATCTTTTAGCCCAGGTCTAATCTTGTAACGAAAGGAAGAACAAGAGGAAGTTTGTAAGTGTCTCCGAGGAATCTATTTTAGCCTTATATGATAGGCGAAGTTAGGGAACGCAAGGTTGAATTGATCTCTGTGATAATGCGTACCTGAAATTGTATGATGGGTTGGTTGTCTTGATGGATGAAGTCCCCCATTTGCTACACAACGTGTAGTTTCTTGGAAGTGGACTTTAATTGCACCCAAGAGGCGCTGTACCCTCAGTCAGCTCCAACCTAAGACGATTAGAGACACCAGAATATCATAGGACCAGATTTTGCTCAGAGAAGAATAACACTTCATCTACTAGTTCTTCTAGGTAATAGAAGCCCTGTATTGTTTTTGCGATTTGATTAGAGTAATTACTTGTTCTTCTTGGGCCCAAAGAATTTTTCTTGTGCACCAATGGGTATACCTAAGCATTTTCCATTTTAAAAATCTATCCTATGTCCTAATATTGTTTCAACCATTCAGGTTGGATGACAGCCTTCCATAGGTAATACCCTGATGAAGATAACATGTGGAGGCAATAGTCTCCATTAGAGTGAAAATGAAATAATTTGAATGAAAGAAAGGTAGAGGATAGTTACCATACAAGATGATATGGATTGGGTAGAGATAAATCAGGTTGATTTTGCGAGCTTTTGGGATTTTGATTTTATCTGGAATAATAGATAAAACATGCTTTCCCCCCCCCCTTTTTTTTTCCCAAAAATGATGGATTGATAGAGTGATGGTTCTGTGAACTGAGAGAGAGAATTGTGCAGATGATTTGGCTGATGCACGTCCCTGTCTCATCCTTAGATAGTAAAAAATCATGGTCGGATCCAATTGCTGGCCATATAGGATGGTTCCGATTTCCTTTCATCCTATTTCTTTGAGAAGACTAATATTCTTTTATACTTATCTTTTTGTTCAAATAAACGAGATGAAGGGCCAAGACTTTTGGGGAGAAAACTTGGTGTTATCTGGTCCGAAAAGTTCTGGGGGTTTTGGGGGTGTGGGGTTGGGGCATTTCTCTTAGACTCCAAACTTTTCAGAAGAGAAATCAAAAAAAAAATAGGACTCGAGGAGTCTCCTATTCTTCCCCTTCACCCCTCCCTTCTGATCTGCCACTGCATGCGTGCAGGTTAATTAGACCACAATGGCTGAGAGAGCCTTGTTATCTGTGTCTTTTAATCTATGATGGGTATGATGAATGCCAGTCATAACTCATCCTCAAAGTACATTCATAAATGCCTGTTTTGATATCTTGCAGTGAAGTCATCAAGGACCAGCTTCCAAATGGTGTCATCTATCAGGTACGTTAACTCTGCTATCTCATTCTCTAGATACTGTTCTAAATTATATGCATATTCATGTTGTAATGTTCAATTGTACATAGGCTGCTCAGCAGCACAGGTGTGCATGCACAGCCACAGACATAGACACACGCACGCTCACACACGTGCATGCATACACACCACACACAGATTTTGCCATAGTTGATTTTCATTTCTTAATCATCTTTCATTGCTGAAAACAATTTTCTGATTCTTGTGTTACTGCTGGCACTTAATGCTATTGTGCTGATGAGATGCTTGCCACAGCTAGCTCCTGTTGATTCTCCTCTGGTGGTGGATGCTTTTCTTGCATATTGGAATCCAATAGCGGTCCTATTAATGGAAAGTGAACTCTGGCCCAACCTCATTATTTCTGCCTCAGAGAAAGGGGTAAGTGATCCCTTAATAATCTTTCTGAATATTTATGTAAATGCTAGAAGTAGATTTTATATGCTGCTTATATTCTTTTCATTTTTTTTAAAGTGTTTATTTTCATTGTGTGTCCTCTTGTAAGGAAAAAAAGAAGTTAAAAAGAATGAAACTAGAAAAGGGGAAAAAGGTGGCAGGCTGTGGGGGTAGGAAAGTAAGGATTGCAAGCAAATCGCATGATAACAATAAGAGCTTGATCATCACAGAGAACCTTGGTCATTAATTGTTGTTGTTGTTGTTGTTGTTTATCCTGCTACTGTTGTTATTTTTATTATTATTTCTGTTACTATTGCTGCCTTACTACCTTCCATGATCAATATCTCAAACAATGTTTTCCTTTAATATATCAACATCCTATACTCTTTGCAGATCACTGTAGCATTATTAAATGCTAGGATGTCATCCAGATCTTTTAAGCGTTGGTCAGAACCAATAGCCCTGCCATTGATCTCATTCATGCTGTCAAAACTATCTTTGATTGTCCCATTGGTACAAACTTGTATTCTCTGTTTTTAATGTCTAGAACCATTTGCTTCATTGTTATTTACTTATTGTGTTTAGCAGAGCACAGCTGAGGCTATCCATTACCAATTGCTAAATGCAACACCATCTATCATCAATTTTGCAGGTGATTTGAAATATGGTAAGCTCGATTTCTTGTGGTTAAATCTATTTAGTTTGGTTGAACTCAATTTATTTTTGTAAGTAAAATAGACAGCTTTTAACAGTGAAGGTTACGGTTAAAAGAAGTATTTGTGCGGTAGTTGTGAATCCTGATTTCTTGTCATAAACAGTAATAGTATCACATAATTACTTCAATTGAAATTGAACAAAATTCTTAGTTTATAATGTATATTGATTTTCAAGGGAGGAGATAGATAAGATAGCTAAGCTTATGTGTCAAACTTCCATTTACACTACTATTGCATGTTTTATCTAGCTGTAGGAGATTTCAATATCCTTGAGAAAGAGGGTATGAAGATTAAAGATCTTCAGTTACAGCTCACTGAAAGGCCAACTTGGATGGCAGCATCTTTACATAAGGGTGAAGAAGAAGGTCAGCACCTATAGTTTGGCTTTTCCTTCAGAACTGCACTATGCCCCCACTATTACCAGATTGTGTATATGAAATATAAATTGTTCTTTTGTTTTATAATTTTTTTGCTGCGAGCCAGTCATGGTAATTGGGACAATTGTTTCCAGTTATAATTCTGAATGAAAATGAATCACAACCATTGTTCTTTCTTCGATTTTCTTTGATGATATAATGAAATATGAACACCAGTTATGTTTCAGAGAGAGCCTTCTCTTTTGGGCCTTTCATTCGATCCTTTTGCAGAGGCCTGTTAACCATTATAAATGAGATTGTCTTGTTTTTATTATTCGATATCCTTTGAGTCAATTTATGCTTTAGTTTATGACATGTAAGATTATATATGTAAGAAATGCATTCATATTATCTATCGATTATTTTGATACCCAGTGTACTCAAGTGCAAGTTTTAAGTTTGATTTAAGCTTTGTTAATATGTATTATTGAAGTGCCTCCAAATTTGAATCACAGTCATGCTTTGGGTTCACCAGGAATTAATCAAGACATACCCTGACTTGGTACTGGTGCTTGTGACAAGGCATCCACAACATGGACAACAGATTGCCCTAGTATGTGCATGATTCTTTTCTGATTGATCTCGCAATGCATTGCTAATTTTGTCTATATATTCAGCAAACTTTTTGTTGCTTGGAAAATTAATTCCTTGCTTAAGTGTTATCTTCTTTCCTTTAAAAGATTTTACCAATTGACCACAAAGCCTTATTGTGTTCAAAGTTGAGGTGTGGTGGCATCCAAAGCTTCCAAACCAATCAAGCAAAAGCATCATGATCAAGGTGTCTCAAATCTATTTAATAAGATAGGTGAGTTCTATCATAAGGGACAAAGCCCAACAAGTAAATTCCTTCAGAAAGAGGAGACCCTATTGATAAAAGTTTTAGTTACCTTACAACAAACACCATTAGAGGGCTTGGCAAAGAATCAATAGCTGCATATGGATTAATCAAGGAGCAAGCTATTGATGGAGAGAAGAGAAGCTAGATTCATGGTTTTAGTTTTAGCAGCAAGGGGCTTTGACTAAAACATGTCATTGGTTTTGGAAAGAAAACTGAAGCTTTTACTTTGTACATATGACCGTGCAATGAATGATATTGATAGGATTGCTAATGGCATGGGCATGGGTTAGCTATAAAAGGCCTGGCCTATCCTCCATACTTTACTTTTTAGTTTAAGCACACTTTATGCCTGTCCTAGAACAATAGAATCAGGCCTGACCCAAATTTGGCCTATGGCCCACTAATTTCAAATATGAATTTAAAGAAATGGAACTTGATAAAGAAAACATTGGGAACATTGTCGACTTCTCCTCCACGCTATTACTCATTGGTGTTGTCTTTCTCCACCCACTACCACCGATCTCCTCTACAACTTGCCATCCCCATCCACCGTGTTCTCCACTTCTTGTTCCTCACCTTCCTTTATTTCTAGTCACTTGCCGCTCCTCTCCTCTTGTTATTTGACCCATTACTTCTCACCTCTCTTCTTGTTGCTTGCTGGCTGCCACTCCTCTCTTCACCACTCACCACCTTTCATCTCCCTGATGATGGAGTACAATGAAGGCAATAACAGCACAAGGTAGCGATGGTAGAGGTAGATGGTAATGATAGTGGCTAATGGCGATGCCAAATGACAACAATACGTGATAGGGAAATCCATGTCAAGTTTTGTAGTGATCAAAGAAGAATATAATAGAGGGGGAAAAAGTGATGGAAGATTAGGGTGAGTTCATGGAGAATGAGGGGTAGAATTAATTGAGAAGAGAGGTAGTTTAGGATAGATGGGGCTAGGGTTCAGGCATGGGTTGGTCTTTGGCCAGCCCATACTAGACCTAGAGATAATATGGGCTTAGAAGCTAAGGCCCATTCCCAGGCCTAGAGCCCATTTTAGAAGGCTCAACTCAGTTCTAAGTCAGCCTGACCTATTTGGCCTAGGCCCATTATCAGCCTTATATATTGACAAGCTAGAAAAAGTTGTTGAATATTGGCTTGCCGCATAGTAGTAATTAGTTATTGTAATAACAATTAAAACATCTTATAGAATTGTCAAAAAGGTGGATAATTATCCATTTTTGCAGCTCAAAATAATTAGTCATGAATCTAAGAATAGGAAATGTGCCTAGCCTTATGGTAAGTTGTTTTTCTGAACTTACCATATTGGATACTTTTGGACACTTGGACACTTGACACTATGTCTCGTGTCTAGGTAATAGAGCTACATGCACTCCACTGGTGCATTCATGTTATGTACATGGTGTATTCTAGTGATTTTTATTCTAAATTTTTAAACATATGTGTTTTTGAATAGCTAAAAATAGTGAATTGATGAAAAACAGGTTCATTACAAAAATACGTTTCCTTGTAAATGAGTGTATAATTATCTAACACTCTGCATATATATTTTTTTGAAATCATAAATTTTTAAAATATTTAGATAAATGATTCAAAAATTTATTTAAAGCTCTAAATAACCACAAGAAGTTTATTTAAAGTGAGGGCTTTTGTAGATTGGCCCAATATGCATAGCATATAAAAAATTGACCTGAATGGGCATGCCTTCTTTGGGTTGATCTGAAATTTATGATGATTTTAGGCCTAACTAAGCTTGAATGGAACCCAAGCACAACCAATTTGGAACCATTACTGTTCAAATCTTGATAGCATGTGCACATCACCGTTGCCAATATGCTATAGTTTTTTTCTCAAAATTCATTGTGGTATTTTTAAATTATTTTTTATAAAAATGTTTTGAAAATGTAGAAGATGAAAAAAATAATTATTTTGGTTGGGTTGCATATTATGCCTTCCTGACATCATATCCAAAAATCAATCTGAACAATTGCTGTTTGCTTTGTTTATTTTCAAATTTGTATGATATTTTAGTGGAGGTTTGAGTATCAACTCAGGATCCCAAAACTATTTTGACATTGATCTCAGGTTCATGCTCTAGGGCATGAATCCTATGATTAGAGACATTCCAAATTCAACATGATGGAGTTTCTCATTTTTTCAAATTAAATTCAAATGTGGATTGGGATTTTTGAAGAAATTAAAAAAAGAGGGGGTCACACTTACCTAGCTTGAAGCAATTTATTGCTTGAAAACTTGCTACTGTGTTGGAAATCTGATGCTAAGATATGCCCCAACTGTTGTTCCTCCCGGTTTCTCCTCATTTCCACCCTTGAATGGTGGAAGGGGAGGAGGAAAAGAAAACCCTTTTAATAGATCCCGAGTGGTAGCCAAGTGTATTGCTTGGTTAGGGCCTAGTCTGGGGCAAGTTCAGAGAGAATCAACCTAGATCCACATGCAGTCAACTCAATTGGGGTTGGTTTGGGCAGTTCAAGTTCGATTCAATTGATTTCCACCCAAATCAACTGCTTGTGGACCAATAGAGGCTCAGTTCAACATGAAGAATTGAGCAGTTCATGCCAAAGCAGACAGTGAATACCCGATGCTATTGAAGAGCATCTTTTCACCCATTTTGTATAAATTTTTTAAACAATGCTTCAAATGGGACTTGCAGCCCCTCTCCAGAAATATTTTAACATCATCAACCACAATATCAAGAATATAAATTTGGTATACTTTATGTGAGTGCATTTGACCAATAATCAATAGGATTATTGTTAAATTCATCTATGTAGGATCCATTACTTGCCTGGGTATTATGAACTTCAAAAGGGGACCTGTTGTAAGTAATATTGTTTTCATTATTTAAAGATTTACAGATTCAATGATTGGAAGAAATGCCTGTTAATTCCATTGTTATATTTACCATCTATCTGCAGCTTGTCTAGCTTGTTGATGGAACCATCTAGAATACCCTGATCTGTCACCTAAAACATGGAGAAGACAAAAAATTGGTTCATTGTGACCATGATGGTTAAACAAGCTCTTGAATGCATATATCTTGGATCGGATTCTATTTGTCAAAGTATTAGTATTGGATATCTTAGAGGATAAGAATTACAACCTGAAATTCCTAAGTCTGGGATGTGGTTTGAATTTGATAATAGAAGGTTATGCAAGCATTTCTTATTAAGAAGCTTTTATTAAAAATTTATGCTTGGGATATGCAAATAATTCTCATAGAGCTACTCCACTGTCTCATGAAATTTAAAACCTTGCTCACAACAACTACTATATAAGCAAGTTAGGGCCTGTAGATTGTCAAGTAAACCAAACTCCTAGCAAGTTGACTTAATGGGTTGGATCTGGGGTATGCCATAAAAACCATATTGAAACTTCAAATTAATTTCAATGGTTTGGAGCAGCCCTTGTACCCAAAGTGTGACATCACCACCAGTCTTTTAATCTGTAAGCAGTGAAGAGCTCGGAATTCTATTGAATTTGCTTAGCTAAATGGGAAAAAGGGGAAAAAGAATTCTTGTGATACTATTATAGATTAGGTAAAATGCTTCTTCTATCACACCTTATTTATTCCTATATTAAACTAGGAAACTCCACAAATTGCAAACAAAGCTGTTGTCTATGTTAATGTTGTCTTGCAAACAGATCCTTGTTTAAGTGGATGTGATAAGGCATGCTAACAATCTGAGTTGATGCAAAAACTTAGCCAGGTCAACTCAAACTTTCCAGGGCTAAGGATTGGCTCGAACTTGTTTGTATGATTTTCAAAGTATTTAAACTCACATTTGGATGGTTCATGATGCTATTTGTTTATAACCTAAAGTTTTAATAGTTTTTGGTGGTCCGAGTCACAGTCCAAGCTAGATAAATATTGACCAAGCTAAGCTAAAATTGGGCATGGCCCTAGTTTGTCTCCAATTTGTTTCAAGCTCATAATCATAATGCTACATAACTCTGATTTAGGACATATAGAATCACCCATGTGTGTTTTATAGGATCTAAATTTGACACAATAAAATTTTGGATACATCTTTTGTCCTAACATTTAGGCAAGTCATTCAGGTTGATTTCTTTATGCAATGTTAGAGATGTTTGTACATTGTTTTTTATGCAACAACTCTTTACTTTATGATATATTATAGTTTTGTGCAGTGATTCAGGTCTTGGTGAGGCAAGGGTCGAGACAACCATCTCATCTTATCCCAGAGAGATTACGGGACTGATTTCGGCTGTCTCATCCCATCCTATCTTAGCTATAATACATTATAATGTCAATTTTAAATAGCTCTAATTTGTTATAAAAATATAACTTTTGAAGTTCAAATATGTTTAAAAATTGAATAAAATCCTAAAGCTTTGCAAATAATTTTTTTTTTTTTTTTTTAAAGAAGAAAACATCCCAATCAAATACTGGGATGCCTCACTAGGTTAGTGATTAGAACGGGACAAAATGTAGGGCATCTCGTTTTATGAAAAAACCAGGACAGCTTTGTCACATGAGATTTGAAACCTTTGCTTTATGTGCAAACTTGATCACATGAAAATCACTACTAGAAATTTAGTTGTGTTAAGCTTTTGATATCTGCAATGTATATGAAAATTAGGCTTGATAAGCATTTGCTGTTAGTGCACATAGATCCTCGCAAACCACATCAACTGGATGGCACCAACCGGATGGCACATATTCACCCCTCCTTATCTCCTAAAAATAGCCTGCCTTCATCAGTATCATACCTTATGATGCATTCTAGTTATCTGAAGAGCCTCCAATTTGCTTGCCTTTGTTGAAGTTTTGACTAGGTTGTTGGCAGATGAATCATTCGCAGGCTATACACAATATAGTCACATGCACTTTTTTTGTTTGCGTAGGCATTGAAGAGACAAGGACTGAATGTTGCATTGAGGTCTAGAAATGAAATCATATTGCCTGGCACAAACATCTATCTGGTGGACACCTTAGGTCAGTATCTTGAAACTAATATTATAATTCCTGGCTTTCAGTTGTGCAGTGGATTATGTAATACTAGATACTGTGATTTAAGGTTTTAAATCCCATAGGATGGGATCATCTTGGTTTTTCTATGGAATGACACACATGGCCATCCTTTCCTATCTTGACACTTATGACGATGGATGTCACAGGATACACTACTTGGGATGCTAAGACATTGGATGGATACTTAGGTGGTCACCCATCCTCGCATCCCATAGGACATCCTGTCGGGATTTGAATTGTGCTACAATTTGCTCCTATATTACTGTTATTACTATTGCATTATTTTGTAATAGAAATTTCATTATGCAAAGCCTCCTCCCATATTTCTCTTTTAAATGATCTGATCTACGATTGAGCTTTTGTTGTATGTGCAATACTATTTAACTCTTAATTGTTATGTTCTTAACATAGGTGAAAGTGCAACATAGAGCAGGTTCTAAAGGTCTAATTGATGATCATGCTTTCATGAAGACCTCAAAATTGGGAGCTTCTATGTGCATTACAGCAAAATGAGCTTTTAGTTGTTTTTATAAGTGCTTCTAAAACCCCTGAAAACGAATGCAAAAACTAATGCTTTGTAATACAGCCACAAATAATATGGTTGCTTTAGTAGTGATTAATGCTTGTTTGATGCAATCATTTCTAAGGACTTGTAATTAGTAATAGTTATTGTTATAGCTAATTCTTCACTTTTGTTAAGCTTTTGTCAATTTTTAGTTTTGATTTTATTTGCTACTGAATTTTTCGTTATTGTTATTTTTTTCTTTTTTTTTTTTTCTTTTCTACAATTAGTTCTTATGTGACAATAGCTCATAACCTTTTAAGTGATAGTTTTAGCATCACTATTATCTCTCTTAGAAATGATTTCTTAACTTTTGCTAACATTTTGGTGTCGCTAAAGAGCCCATTAGCAATGATTGCAACTATGGCTGGAGAGTTTTTTGTGATGATTAAGGTCACCATTGAATAGAATTGTGGTGTCATTGTGGCCATTGTTAAAGAGCTTTCAAGTAATGATGATGTCTGCCTCCTTTATTATAAGTTATTTAATGTAAATAAAAATAATTAAAAAATTCCATCCCATGCATCGACAACCATGGAAATAAGGTTGGAGCATATATAGATGAGTGTAGTTGAAATGAGAATATTGAGTTGGATGTATGGTAATACAAGAAAAGATAAAATAAGAAATAGAGTTTATATAAGAAGATGGAGGTAGCATCAATTGAGGATAAATTGAGAGAAGAATGATTTAGATGATTTAGATATGTATGACGCATGCTAAGGGATGCAGTAGTGTTTAGGGGTGATTTGATATGTAAAAGGAAAGAGAGGTTAAGATAGACTAAAAATCAAATGAGAGGAAGTAGTAAGGAAGGACTTGGTATCTCCACATCTTATAGAAATAATGGCCCTAAACCTAGTAGAATGAAGGAAAAGAATTCACATGGATTATACCACCTATTTTGGAATTAGGGCTTAGTTGAGTTGAAATGAGTATATGAATATTTGAAGAGAAAAACAAAAGCCTCTATCTTAATGAATCTTTTATATGACAGTTTAAGAATTTAATTCAAGTCTTGGCAAGACGGGGCCAAGACGGTTGGGACATCTCATCCCAGAGAGACTTCGAGACCGATCTTGGTTGTCCCATCTCATCTTGTCTCAACATAATACGTTATAGTATCAATTTTAAATAAATCTAATTTATCATAAAGATATAACTTTTGAAGTTCAAATATGTTTAAAAATTAAATAAAACATTAAAGCTTTATATTTTTTTTAGAAAAAAAAATCGTAAGCAAGTATTAGGATGCTTGACCGGATTGGGGATCGAGATAAGACGGCATGTGGGGCATCTCATTTTATGGAAAAACTAGGAATCTTTGTTCCACGAGATTTAAAACGTTGCATGGGACAAAGGTGTCCTAATTTTTTTGCGGAACAAGATGCCTAGTGTCTCATCTTGCCTTAATTTTCGATCTGGTCAGATGTCTCAGTACTTGCTTTGAATACTTTTCTTTTTAAAAAAATTATTTGTGAAGCTTTAGTATTTTACTTAATTTTTAAATATTTTTGAACTTTAAAAATTATATCTTTATAATAAATTAGATTTATTTAAAATTGATACTATAATATATTATAGTTGAGACATAATAGGATGAGATAGCTGAGATCTGCCTTAGAATCTCTCTCTGAAACGAGATATCTTAGCTGTCTTGACCCTCGTCCTACTGAGACTTGAATCACTATGTGTGTGTATTTAAATATGAAGTTCTTATAGGATGTGCATTAAGGTTTGTAATCTTAGTACTAGACCACAAATCGGTATTGTCTTGGTGTAGTACGCCTAGTATGAGGTTAGGTTTGACATATCAATACTCAGTACGCCCCCTATATCGTGTACCGATTTGGCTACTTCTGGTATGTACTAGTATGAATTGGTATGGCATGCCATGGTATGCATCCTTTTTAAAATGGTGCATAAATTTGCAATTTCCATATAGTTATTTAGAACTTTCATTTAAGAACTTTCTAAAAGCTTTGAAACCTAAAGCACAAGGTTGCTTTTCTTTGTCTATCTTCAATGATACACTTGATTTTCATTATTTAGGTTAGTGATTCAATTGTTTTGAAGAATCTCAAAATGGAAATTGTGGCTTCATTAGAACATATCGTTTAAGTTGTACTCGTTATGGTGCTAGTGAAGTGTGATAAACCATTGATTAGACCTTATGTTTAGTTGAAATGTGTTACATCATCTTTGTTTTCTGATAAAACATGGATGTATGGTGTTTATAGGATAAGTGCACCAACTTTACATGGATATACACGCAAGAATTGTGATGCATATCCAAGTATCTTAACAATAGCAACAAAACAAGATAGAGCGCTAAGCAAAAAAAATATTAAGTGTAATTAAACTATATCATTAATTATTTGAAATTTTGAAGTAGAAAATTGTAGAATGGACTGTTCTTTTAAGGTGTTTCATCTTATAGAGCCAACCAGTGTTTTTCTAATGTTAAAGCTGATTTTTAGTAATCGATCAACTTATATCACCACACTCATGTTATTGTTCATTTCAACCATTAATAGGAATTGATTTCATACATTACAAAGTAGTGTCATGCATAAATCATGAAAGGTGGATTGCTTCATTTGCTATTCATCTTTACAATTTGAGGCTGTTAGAATGGTTATAATAGGCACCAACATAGTAAATTACTCTTTCTTTATTACGCTTAAAGGGGTGTTTGGTATAGCTGATCTATCCAGGATCACCACATTTGATTGTACCTTGATGATCCTACATGGTAGTGCTCCCAGATCTCCCTCAACTCTAGAATGACCACCCAACCCAGTGATTCCATACTCATCCATAAGGTTAAGCATTTAAGATCGCTTCCAAAAAGTGATCTTGAGATTTAGGGGCCAAAATGCCCCTCATCCATGTAAAAAAATACTTGATATTATTTTTACATTAATATAATACAGTTTAATATTATAAGATTATTTTTATAGTGATATAATATAGTATTATTATAATATTATATAATATAATAATATAGTATTATAAAATATAACATAATTACAATTATAATATTATATTATAATGTTACATCATCATATCATATTATAAAAAAATATTATAATTTAATCTAAATATTATAATAAATAATATGAAATAATGATAAATTATTATGGTACTTGCAAAATATATTAGGGGTTGTTATTTTTTAAGGTAAAGAGAGGTTAACTAATGAGAAGCAATTTTGATATTCATAGTTGGTGATCTAGGATACCCATGGTACATTAAATGTGGTGATCTTAGATCATCATGGATTAGATCTTCCCAGTATAAGGATCATCAATGATCTAAGATCACCATGGTGATCCTATTTGGGTTTAGCAAATGCCTCTTAAAAAGACTAAAAAGTTATTATTATATGGCCAATCAATATTGTTTTTAAAAGGTGTATTCCTCATTAGAACTTAAAATAATATTTTTATTCTTTTTCTTCTCAACTCTTGTATGAGGTCTCTTGAATGGAGGTCCCTTAAGCCAAGACCTAGTTAAGTTGTTGAACTCCTCTTCCATGTTGAATTTGATGAGATCATATCAAGAGTTGCCTTTTGAATTCCACAACTCCACAAAGAAATTACAGTTGCTTTTTCAAGCAAGGATTCTGAATGGTGAAAAACTTACGATGAACTCATGATTTGGAAATAGTTGGATGGGTATGTTTGAGCATAGCCAAATCTTTGTTTATTTCAGAAAATGATACCACCTTCAGAAAACAACTCAACAAAGTTATAATAACCAGGTGGCAGTTGGAGGGAGGGCATAGCTACAAGAATAGCTTTGGATAGGTTTGGTGCTTTTCATCCTAGACAATTGAGAGAGAAATTACACAGGACTAAATTTCTTGATAGGATGCTTGTATGTGTGTATATAAATTTTATATGTACATATTATTATATTTCTTGCTGTATATTGGCCATATCATATCATCCTTTTTCAAGATTCCTGTGTCAGCATATCCATATCATATGGTATCTGTATCCCATATCCAGTTCCATGCTTCATAGCCTTCTATAGTTTTGGTGAGTCTAAGGGGCTTTATAATCTAATGGTCAGATTATTTAAATGGTTTGTTGTCTGCTTTTGGAAAAAAAGGTAGAAAATATGTGTTTTAGAATATGTGATAAAATAAAAGGTTTAAAATTCTATTTTCAAGTTTCGTGAATAACTACTGACTCTGAAAAGAGGTTTATTAGGGTTTGAAGGCAAGGAAAAGGGGTCCATTGTTCAGTCATTATTGGGCTCATGATTGGATTGAATTATTTCCTGTATAAAGAACAGGTACTCTCCATATTAGATCATCATAGAAAGCAGTGAGAGTACTTTTAGGATGAAATTTCAGAATTGATGACTTCTAGAGTGAAGGGAAGCCTGAAGTACGTATTGAGATTGAGATATAGTTATAGATGACAGGCAAATATCTAGATTGATTCCAACAATAACAGTTAAAAGGAGAGAAAAGAAAATTATGATGGTTAATCTAAGAATGACAACAATTTCAGCCAAATAAGTATATACAAAACTAAGTGGGGTGAAAGTATAAAGGAGAAATTAAAAAGAAACAAGGTTTAAGTTGAGAGGGAATAGGGAGAAGAGGGGAGAAATAAAAACACATGAATGTAGCTCCAGGAGGACTTCTTTCTTGGAAACAATGTATAACTTTCTCCTAGTGGCTGTGTGCAGGGTTTTTTCGTGGCCTTTCTAAGACTTATTTTACAATTAATCTAGGAATCTTAAAATTGGATAGTGAATGGCCTAAATAAATTAGCAAGCAGCCCTTTGTTTGGGTGCACAATTCCAAGTGCACCTTCAAAAAGTTGCTTTAAGATTCGTCTGAATTCTGATAGTCAGATGTGGAAGATATTAATTTTCTCAATTGGGCACAAAATCTGCTCTTATTTATTTTATAACGTCTCTCCTATGGTAGCTTGTAACAGGAAAACAAAAAACAAAGAAGAAGACACTAGAGAGGAAGGTAGGATAGATTAGAAATAAGACTTCTAAATTGATTCAGACTGCTTGAAATATGACATGCCTTGGAGCATAAATTTTACCTATTTTAATGTGAAATAATTGTCATTAGAGATGAAACTGCCACTGCAGTAGAGCATAAATATGACATGTCTTTTCATTTCATATGATCTTGATCTGGATACTTGCTAATACTGTGGCCCTATTTGGTAGAGCTTTTAAAAGACCCAAAAGCACTTTTGGAGGGATAAAGACATTTTTCAATATTTTGATGATGTTTGGTAAAAATTCTAAAAACATTTTTAAGGTAACGCAAAAACTATTAAATGCTCTACTTGGCAAATCTCAAATTTGAAGCTTTTCTAAAAAGTTCTATTTGGAGAAGCTGTGTTCAACAGACTTGAAGGTCACGTATTCTAACCACATGAATATTAACATAATAACAATATAATATGACTATAATAATATAATATATTTAATATTATTAATATAATATTATTCTAATTATAATATAATTATGTAGTGTAAAATAAGATAATAAAATAATATGATAATATTACAAAATACTATAATATAGTATACTAATATAATAATATTATATTATGTTATAATTTTGTAACATTATTATAATAATATATCATAATTTTGTGATATTATATTTATAGGTAATAATTATTATAATTTTAATAATATATTATAATAGCAAGATATTATATTATAATTATATTATAATAATATACATTATAGTCATTATTTTATTAGAATATTATTATTTTTTCTTATACTATATTAAAATACTGTAATATGATATATTTTGATATTATTATAATATGATATTACTAATCTAATATTATTAAATTATATTATGTTATAATTTTGTGATGTTAATATAATAATATATCATAATATTGTGATATATTATCAATAGGTAATAATCATTATAATTTTCTTACACTATATTCAAATACTACAATATGATATATTCTAATATTATTATAATACGATATTATTATATTATAACATTGTTATAATAATTTATAAATTAAAAATTTCTAATAGTGATTTTTGATAATACCATAGTTGAAAGATTTTGCAATGTTTGTGATCATTTTCATTCAAAAAGCATATTCTTATTTGGGTTACCAAACAGATGTTATAGTCTCACAACACTTTAAAAGTATAGTAATAAAATAGCAAACAATGTTTTATAAAGCTCTATTTTGAAAAGCTCTATTACCAAAAATTCTACTATGAAAAGCTCTATTACTAACAACTCCTCCAAATAGGGCCTATGCCATTATGTCCTTTGCTCTAGATCAATCAACCATTAACTGATATAGTTTCTTCAACAAGGAACTTTTTGACACATGACATGGTATGCATGCATTCTTTTGGTGATGTGGTATTGGAGGCCGGGTTTGTGTTTCAAAAGATTGAAGTAGTTAGTTTTACTAAATGGTTTTTCTTCATATGTTTGTGTTTATTTGATAGGGTGATTTTTTTGGCCGGAGTTTGAGTTGGTTGATGTACATTTTGTGTAATTAGGACTACAAATCAAATCAGCTAGTCCTTTACCAGATTTTGGTTGATGTCATGTCTGATGGTCCCATCATTTCTTCAACTCAAGAATCATGGTTGGGGGTGGGGTGTGAGTCAATGTACAACTTGATGGACTAAGCTTTCAAGATTTGAGCTGAACTTATCCTTTCACATGCTTTTATGTATGATTGTGTCCAAACTGAATGAGTTGTTTGGTTTAAGCTACCAGTGATATGATGAGCTTCAGAAGATGCAAAATATGAAGTTGGGGTTTGCCCATGGATATTATGGAACATGGTATATAATTGCCTGCTGACTCATCATCAAGCTACTGAGCATCTGAAAGAAATATCCAGTCCCACTATCTTTCACATGATTTATTTGATAAACTACATACATAGATGCTAATAAAAAAAATGATTGAATATTTTACAATATCTTGTTAATTATTATCCACGAATGGCTGCTTTCATTATACAGGTGAACTAAGAATGCTCTATAGGGTTACCCCGATAGCTGTGATTGGAGGATCATTTTTACCTGGTTTAGCTGGACACAATTTTTCTGAGGCTGCTGCAGCTGGTTGTGCTGTTTTGACAGGTAAGTCATATGCAAAGCATAAATGCACAACAACCATGGCACAGCCCTTCAATATGTTAGATCCATGATGCTTCTATGTTTAACCAACTTTCAGGCCCTTATGTTGGACATTTCTCCAGTATGCTAGTGGAAATGCTACAATCAGATGGTTTGTCAGTTCTGCAGGTGAGATGGATCCCTTGTTCTTTTTTACATAATCTGTATATGTCAAATTCAGGCCAAGGTTCTAGATGTATTGGAATGGTTCTCACTTTTTGGTATATGGTCGTCGATTTTTCCAGGTGTGAACCTTGCAGTATAAGTAAGCTTGAATTTTTTTTCCCCCTCACCTAGTGGCACCAAATTGTTATGTTGATATGCTAATTCCATGCCAAATAAGATGAGCTGCTGCAACTTCAGAATCTGCATGCATGCCATTCATCTGTTGTTGGAATACTAAACATGGCATGTGAATAGTCATAATAGTGAAATAACCAAATGTACTATGATGCATTTTTGTAGTTTCTGGTGCAAGCATCACATCTTATGTCGTCAAAGCTGAATCCCATCAATTTTTGAGTAAATTTAGATTTTTCTTTGCTAGTTTCATCAAAGTGTTAACCTCTTTACAGGTGGGAGGAAATATTGAATTACTAGAAGCACTCGAACAGCTCCTTCGTGATGTCAAAGCTTTAAAAGCACGGCAAGAAGCTGCAAGACGAGCATTTTCAGCTCTTTCACATGGGGTTGTGCACCAAGTCTGGAACCTTGTTAGGAACTTTGTTCTTGAAAAGGCCCACACCAGATTGGAGGATGATCTTGGCCAGAATCTAGAGTGACTTCTGACATGAGGACTCTCTTCATCTTATTTGGAAGCTATGCTCTCTGAACAATCGACAAACCTTTATCCTCAAAATCTTATATAAACTTGTAGCATTTGAAATCCAGTCTTAATGACATTATAATGTTATTGGCCATTTTAAGGATACAATATCCACTAAGTTGTACAAAGATATATGTAAATAACAATGATTTCTTAGCTATTCTATCTGATCATGATTGTTATATAATTGGAGTAGCAATTTGTTGCCCAGCTAAGTAACCTAAGAGGGGGGGTGAATTGGGTTCTTTGAAAATTTTTAACAAGTATGTGCAATTTTGCAAAACAGAAAATTCTGTGTGAGTGTGAAGCGTTGAAAGAAAGAATAAGTAGCAACAATAAGAGACAAGCACACAAATACAGCAATTTATAGTGGTTCGATGCTACTTCTTGCACTTACATCCACTCCCTAAGAATTTCTTGGGAATTTTCTTCACTAATCGTTCTTCAAACAATTATAATCGTAGCTAACATAGCTAGCTTCTTGTTTCACAGGCACAAAGAAGACTTTCCTTAGCGTTCTCAGCTAACTTTTTGTTTTCGGGCACAAGAGAGCCTTACAAGACACCAATTTCGGGTTTGGCACACCCTCCACAAGTTTCAACAAAGTTGAAACTCAAACAAACTCACAATGAAAAGAGTTTCAGAAATTACAACTCCTTAATGAGCAAATTCAGCAATAAAGACACTTTACACTTTTTGAAGACCTCCTTCTTTGAATGAGCTTCTCTTCTTTAAATGTTAGAGTAATGAACATTTGAAGAAGCTTCTTGGGTAGTTGGAAGGAGCCTTGAATAAGCCTTGAAGGATATTTAAACACTGCAGCTCTCTTTCTTTTCAAAACTGGAAGGCTGAAACTTTCTTGATTTTTTTCTTGGTTTTCCTCTTTATTTCTCACTTGTAATCCCTAAAAAATGCTCCCAATCTCTTGCTAATCAATCCTATTTACGAGTATTTATAGTTTACTGTGGGATTGGAACGTTAAACTAGCCGTTTGTGACCGTTGGAGATGCAGAACTAGCCGTTACAGAAATTCTAAGTAAGTTAGTCGACTCTAGAGTTGACTACTTTTGTTAAAACTTCTGTTCTGACCACAGTAGCCAACTCCAGAATCGGCTAACTTCAGAAAACTCACTGTCTTGGCCACAGTAGCCGACTCCAGAGTCGGCTAACTTCTGAGAGTTCACTGTTTTGCCATAGTAGCCGGCTGGTTAGTCGGCTAACTTGATTTTTCTTACTGTTTTGCCACAGTAACTGACTAGTTAGTCGGCTAACTTGATAAAACTTGCTGTTAACTCTCTTGTGGTATAAATTTGATTTGATAACTTCCAAAGTAGTTGACTAAAAGCTTCAAACTTCCATTCAAAGTGTTGGTAGCTGATGTAGGTGTTGACTAATTCCTCCAAAACTTGAAAACTCATTCCATAAACAAGAAAAATCATTGAAATGAAGAAGATAATTGTTTCAGCTCTCATAATTTGAACTTTTTTCATTTGACAAACTCTCAACTATCTGAATTTCACTGAATTGAGGCTTGAATCATCCTTAGCTTCCATAGTTTTGAACTTTCTTCATTTAAAAACCTCCCAAACATATGAAATTTACTTGATTGAGGCTTGAATCATTCTAGCTCTCATAATTTTGAACTTTCTTCATTTGAAAACCTCTCAAACACCTGAAATTCACTGAATTGAGGCTTGAATCATTCTAGCTCTCATAGTTTTGAACTTTCTTCATTTAAAAACCTCCCAAACATCTGAAATTCACTGAATTTATCCTTGAATCATTCTTAGTTGATCTTGATCTTCTACAAAAATTCTTCTTTTGAATCATAAATCTATTTAGTTGCTTGAAATCATTTTTAATTATCTTGATGATTCATGTATGTCTGCATTTCAACATGATTCTCTACAAAACTCATTAGTAACTTACTTAATTATTTTGTGATCATCAAAATCAATATGAGGTCAACACAATTGATATTTCATCTTTACATTATTCATTTAATTCAAATAATATCTTAGTACCAATTTAAATGGTATTTCAAGAACAAATTGTGTTCTAAGAGTATTGCCAATGAAATAACGTCATTATTTATATTATTTTCCATTATATAGACCAAAAATAACCACTGTATGGCACTACAATTTTATTTCTCTAAAATACAATTGAAGGCTTAAATGGATGAGTAATGCTTGTAATGCTGTTGAAAATGATCAAAGGAAAGATCAGGAGATATTAGTCTTACATAACTAAGGCTATAATGTTACAATAGGCTCCTATAAATGAGTAAGAAAAAGGAAAGAACAGGGGCAGAACCACTCGCATTTATAATGTTTGACTCTAAAAGCTTTGGCTGCTAGATGCAAATGCCTACTTAGGGTTTTTTATTTTTTAATAATGTATATGAATAATGGATGATTAAATAATGGTTCTATTTACCTATCATCCTATAATTAGGGATGACATGATGAGAATGGTGGCTATTGTATTACATTTTCATTGTACAAAGAAAAACTAGTGCGATGATGATAAAATTAATATTTTAATTTTATAAATAACAACTGCAATATATAAAGTGAAACATTGATCCATGATTGATGGCGCACATGACAATTTTATATATGTTTTAGATATTGCAATGCTCAAGATACAATCATTATAAAAAGTTACCCTCAAACAAATAAAGGTATGTTTGATATTTGGTCCAACAATAGAATGAAGAAATTTTACTACTGGGAGATCGAAAGGCAGTGAGATATAAATGGCTCTTGGATAATGTCAAAACAAATGAACCTTATGCAAAGGACAAGAAGGGGCTTGTGATGGAAAAAAAATATATCTTCACTTAGTTGCATTTGTTTTATGGCATGGTTCTTTTTATCTAATGGGCAATTCACTTAATATGAAATTCCTATCAATATGCAAAGGGGATACATTGAATTTAACTAGTATTTTCTTTTTGGTGTTGTTAATGAGTTGGATTATACTTCTTATTAAACTTTTGAAAATGAAGTTGTAAAATAAATGGTAATCCATCCAAATTGAAAATCCATTCTTTTATCATATGAAGATGCATAGAAAGAAAAAAAATATTGGATTATTTTCACAATAACATCTCTAATATTTTAGTTTTAGAAAACATGGCCCCTAAAAGGTTATTCATCTATCAAAATATTTTTAATGTGTCCCTACCTTGTAAGATGATGTTATCAACATGGTGCAAAACAATTTCTTTGAGATTTTTGTAAAGTAAACTAGACTACAAATTTAAACTAAAGTTTGGATTGTTAATTTAGATTTCAGTGTATTCCTTTAATTTGACCTTAATGATTTGCAATAACAAGGCTTATTATACCAATATGAATCTTAAAGTTTACTTTATCTACATAACTTTATCTAGTTCTTAAATTAGCATGATTTGAAAAAATAAAAAAAATCTTGAAATTGGAATAGCATTATGAAAGTAGTCTCTTGGAATAGTCGTCTGACTATTATAAAGCACAACAAAAAGTATCGTGAAAAAAATAAAAGTGATAGACACAACATATATTAGAATCTATTGAATTCATCCAATATTAGGCTACATAAAGGTTTAAACACTTGACAAATCCTTTCAATTCTTTTAATTCTTCAAGCCAATAGTCTATTTCTTAGATCCTCTCCTCTAGTACTAGAAAATAAAGTAAAAGCAAGAAAGCAACTATAAAGATCTAGTGCATCATGGAGCCACACATAGACTCTTTGATTAATAATTAATTGCTATAATTGCTCAAGCCTAGCTCGATCTAAATGCTCTAACTAGTACGACTATTAGTAATTACATATTATTGTTTGCCAAAGTTAGATCAACCTAAGCCTTTAAAAGCTTTGATTGTCACCTTAACAAGAGCAAGCTCAATCTTGACCTAATTTTAATCTTGCTTGGCTAAAAAAAAAGAATCTGACATGGCTTCCTTTTTGACCTCCTCCTCCAATATGACTTAACTATCTTCTCCTATCCATTTTGATCTCCTTCCATTCAGCATATTCATCAAGCAAAAGTAGGCATGAAGAATAACCAAGCTAGTTAAGCCTAAAAAATTTACCTACAACCCAACATCACCTTATACTCTATTATTATGTCCTTATCACTATACTCAGGCTACCTCATACTGCAATTAAGCCGACATAATCAACCAATACACCAAGCACATTCCAATCTTTGACCAACCATGGCCCTAATTTGACCATCATTATCCTTGACCATAACCTTACATCAAATGCAATCTCTAACCTTGTAGTGCCATCTATATCATTCCATCATCTATCAACAAGATAGAGGAATAATGGGAAAACTTGGCTACCCCGCAAATCAAACACCTAGTCCTTATTACCTTTCTTCCTTGTAGCAACCTATGAACCCTAACTCAACTTTGCTATTAGTATTGATGCCAAATCATACCTCTTTTATCATGCTCCTATTTCTCAACCTATCCAATCTTTACCTTCTTCCTTGATCATATTAGTCCTAATCTAGCCCTTTAATCAGTATTCTAAATTATGTGATGACATCAAACAATTAAAGGAGTCTTTGAAGTAGAATGATGAATTTATACCGATAAGCATTAGTGATCTATGCCTCTTCCCAATGTTGTGCTTTTGAAATCATAGATTTTAAGAAATATGATAGTACTAGATGCCTTCCTAAATATTTAAAGGTATAGTATAGAGGTCATCCATGACCAATGCTTTATGATTTGCCTTTTGCAAAAAAAGCATAGCCAAACTTGATTTGAATTGGCTCACTTCATTGGACCATTTTAAAATCTAGACCTTTCATCTCCCTTGCTAGGACAACCTAGAAGTGTTGGCATAGAAATCTAATGAAACAGTTTCTGAATACATCAATAATTTTTAAGCCTTTTTTAGATAAATGAAGCACTCGCTACGTGATGAAGATGGTCCATCATTTGCTGATCAAGTTAGTAACTAGGCTAGCTAAACAAAAATAGAAAGAATGAGACAAGAAATAACCTTGTAGATAATAGAAGAGGTGATTAAACAGTATAATATTGAATCATGAATATCACTAGCTATTTAGTAAGGCTAGCCAATGCAATCCTCATGCCTAAAAAGAAAAGAATAATCAGAATATGTGTAGACCATAATAATCTAAATAAATATAGCTCTAAAGATGATTTTCCCTTCTCATGATAGACATTCTTATTGATAAAAAAGCTGATCATCGGATGTTATCTCTAATGGATGGATTCTCTAACTCTATACAAAGCCTTGTTACGAAGGCCATGGCTGCATAAAAATCAAGTTATCCCTTCAACTCTCTAATAGTATATGAAGCACCTAAAAGATAGAGAATAACGAAGGATAAATGGAGATATCTAACCCTTCAATATATATGAGATACACTACAAAGATATTTGGTATTATCTCAAGATATAAGATAAAGTTAGTTGAAACATTTTCCTATAAAAGAAGGCGTCCTTTAAAAATATGGACACCAACTTCAAAAAAAAGCAGTCAAAAGTTGAGCCTCAGAATGAATGAATAAAAATGATTTTAGGTATAAAGTTTCAAATCACACACCATCAACCTTTTTCTCAATCACAATAAAGTAAATAAGAAGGGAGGAGAGAGCCTATCTTCAATGAACAAGCTCTTACCATATTTATAGTCTCAAAAAATATTCACAAGATCCTGATCCTCAGGGAAATTAAGCAAGTCCATAACTTAGACATATATTCCACCCAAAATTATAGAGAACAAGAAGGGCAAAATTAAAAAGCATAAAGGGATTCTATTTTACAAATCCTAGTCAAACAAGTGCTCTCTAAATGATAATATTTATTTGGCAAAACCAGGCGATCTTTCTTACTAAGATGTCAAAGTCCCTAACCACTTCTTATCAAAATTCCATGAATTGCTATGAAAAATGGGCTCCCTAAAGAAGCTAACAATGGCTACTTGCAAGTTCTTCTAAAGACCGTAGAGCCCACCATAAAGGAAATTAATTCTTCTTGATCAAACCATCTAAATAAGTAGTTTAGGATACCAACCATCTCTATCCCAATCCTATAATATGGTCACTATTACTAATGAGGCATTATCTTTTCAGAGCAATAATAATGTCTCAAAGATTGAAGAAGCCAATGACAACCATGAAGATGTCATCAAGCTTTCACAAGGCACCATCAAAGCTTAAAGATAAAAGATAAGCTACTATTAATGATCTAGTAGAAATTAATCTAAGAATTACTTTTTGATAGAAGAGAAAAGAGCTGATATGAAAGCTTTACTCCTTGAATTTAAAGATTGTTTCTTTTGAAATTAAAAAAAAAAATGTTAGGCTTAGACTCCTAGGTCGTGGTTCATAAATTAGCTATCAACCCCAAAACTTGTCCAATTAAGCAAGACCTTAAAAGGACGTATTTCGAATTAGAAGACCTAATCACTCTTGAAACCAAGAAGTTGATCAAAGTCGACTTCATACGAGAGAAAAAGTGTACTAACTAGATTGTGAGCATCATCTTAATCAGGAAGAAAGGTTGGATACAGATCTGCATCGACTTCAGAAATTTGAGTAAAGCATGTCTCAAAGATGACTTTTCTTTGCCAATTATGGAGATCATGATCGATTATACCTCAAACTACGAAACATTCTTCTTCATGAATAGGTCATCTAGTTATAATTAGATAAAGATGGCACTAGAAGATAAAAGAAAGCACACTTTTTTGTGCACCCCATAGGCATCTAGTGCTAAAAAGTGATGTCATTTAGCCTCAAGAATTAGGGGCCATGTACCGAAAGGCAATGACTAAAAAATTCAATAAGCTCATTTATAAAGTCATCAAATACTCTATTGATGACCTAGTTGTTAAAAGTCGATATAAGCAGGATCATTTTGAAAACTTGTGGACTGTTTTCACTACATCAGAAGCTACAACTTAGAGTTGAACCCTCTCAAGTATACCTCTAGGTATCATCAAGCAAATTCCTTGGCTTTATCATATGGCACAGAGGTATCAAAATCGACTTATCCTAGATAAATGCAATCCTTGACGTGCCTTCTCCAAAAAATCTTAAGTAGCTTTGATCCCTACAGAAAGCTCATGTATATTGGAAGGTTTATCTTCAATCTCTCCAGTAGGATACAATGCTTCACCAATTTAAAAAAGAATGATGCACTCTTTATATAGGACAAAGCTAGCTAAAGTATATTCCATAGCTTGAAGTAATATTTGCTCAACCCACCTATGTTATACCAATCTTGGGCAAACCATTGATCCTCTACACTACCATATTAGAAGGATTACTGGGAGCACTCTTTGCTTGAAAAAATGAAGAAGGTAAGAAAAATGCTCTATATTACTTGAGGAAGATGCTAGTAAGTTCAAAGCATTCATACCCTCTATCAAGAAACATTGCCTTATTCTCACTTTGACTTTAGGGATAAAGGGATGGTAAGCTGGCTCAATTGAAGACACACCATTAAAGTACATCTTCCATTAGTGTCTTTTTTATTTTGTATATGGAAGACTTCTTCATTTAGTAGTTGACATACTAATGATGAATCATCTAAGATAGGGTGGGCTGTAAAAAAATTTGCTAAAGCCTACCTTTTAATCACCTTTTAGGGTGCTAGACAATGCCGTACTCCTAGAGGATGATCATCTATTTTACCAGTTTTCTAGTTAAGACCGGCCTCATCATTATATACTTGAGGGGGTCCACCTTTAAAATTAAGTAAACTTGGTGGATCAGCAAGAAATGCTGCAATGAGGCAAAGTATGAAGGCCTCATTGTTGGTCTAGAGCTAACCATCAACATCAATAGAATCTCTGCATATATGAAAGTTTCTTATTAATTATCAGTTAAATCGAAGGAAAGTATACGATCAAAAAGCCCAAGCTGTTCAAATACAATAAGAAAGGGAGTTGATGAAAATACCCCTAACATTTACCTCAAGAGGATCTTAAGGGCAGTAAATAGTAAAATGGATACAGTAGCAAAGTTGGCAAAAGCATTAGCTAATCCAAATCTTTACTAGATCTAGGTTGGTGTTTAAAATTGATGAATGATATCTCCAGCTATTGTAAAGCTAACAAAAGAAGTGAATGACATCAACACAATGTCAAACACCTTGGCGATAAAGCAAAAAAAAGACCGAAGACAACCTCTCATCAATTATTTCAAATATGATAAGTTGCTCAAAGATAAATCAAAAAGCTTGCAAATCAAAAGAAGGGCTCCCATATTTGTGTTCATGAATGATACTCTATACCATCATTCCTTTAATCAAATGTGACTTCAATACATGTCACTTATGGAGGCCACATAAATCATGCATAAGGTGCATATTGGAGTATGTGAAGCTCATCCATCCGGTCCTAAGATACAACTCAAGATTAAGCATCTCAAATGCTATTGCTCAACCATGGTCTGTGACTGCATCGAATATGCCAGAAAATGTCAACGTCAAATTTATGATAACTTTATCTATGAGCACCTAAATCTCCTTCACCCTACAATGGCATCTGACCATTTGAAATATGGGGTACTGATATTATATGTGCAATCGAGCCACCATCAAGTAAGGAGCATCGATTCTTTTTTATCACAATCAATTATTTCTCTAGGTAGGCAGAGGCCATTTCCCTGAAGGAGGTGAAGGCCAACGATATCATTAGGTTCTTCAGAACACATGTTATATACCACTTCAGTGTATTGCAACAGATCATCTTCAATAATAGTCCCTTAATCAAAAGCTTTAAGGTGATTCGTTTCGCCAATCAGCACAAGATCGATTGGTGATATTCTTCCATTTATAATGCAACAGAAAATGGGTTGGAAGTGACCTTCAATAAGACCCTAATAAAGCTATTAAAGAAACTAGTGACTAGAAACAAGAGAGACTAGCATGAGAAGTTGTTTGATATACTTTGGGCATACAGGAATGCCTCAGACTCCCACACAATCAAGTCTATATTCTTTAGTATTCGGTGCGAAAGCTATATTGCCTTTAGAGATTAAATTGCCCTTTCTTAGAATGGTAATTCAAAACAACATCACAATAGAGAAAAATATTCAACTCAAACTCAATGAACTTGATGTGTTAGAAGAAGTTCATCTTATAGAACAACAAGAGTAGGGGTTATATAGGGCATAATGGAGAGGGCTTACAACAAAATGACATGACTTTGTGCCTTTAAAAGGAGAGAATTGGTCCTAGTGCTTAGCTTGCCTTTTATAAGAAAAATTCAAATCAATCCATCCAAGTTTGCTTGGATATCAATCGACTCTAGCCCATCAAGGAGCAACTCTATAGGAGTCAGCTCACCTTTTCATTAGAAAAATTCAAAATAGACCCTCCAAATCCTCTTAGGTAGGGAAATACAAAATGGTTCCCAAATCCCATTAGATACCAACCAGCTCCAACCCATAGAAGAGCGGCTCCATAACAGTCAAGTCATATCTTCATCATGAAAAGCTAAAATGGTCCTCACAAGTCCTCTTGAGCACCATCCTACATAACCTATATAGAAGCAACACTATAACAATCAATCTACTTCTTTGAAATTAAGATAATTCCTTCAATTTCTCTTGAGAATGTCAGCAAGTATCAACATCCAACCAAAAAACCTAAAAATAAGGAAGCAAGTCCCTTATCTCGTAATCTTTCATAAAAAACCTATTGGGGGACATTTGTTTGAAATGATTTTGGTCACTAATTTTCATCTCAAGGCATGATCAAGCAACAGTAATGAGGAGCATATCACCCTTAATAAAAATTACTTCCAAACAATTTCAAAATGGGTTGACTCAGGCATTGATCTAAAAGACACGGGTCCCATTAGTTGATCTAAAACCTTATCACTATGGGAATGATACAAAATGAGATCCAACAAGATCTAATACCTAATTAGGGTGGGATTTGATCTAGACCAAATTTTCATGTCTATGGTTAGATATCAAGGGGATTAGATTTCTAATTGATAGTAGATTTGACCTAAATCGGATGACCAAGACCATGGTTCAAACATTAAGTTTAATTTCTTGGTTGAAGCTAGACCTACTATCTTGGTTCAATTACCTAGTTTAATTCTTAGTGCTCTGATTGCCTCATAGTTTTTAATTTCCATCGGTTTGAGCCAAACCCAACATTTTGGTTCAACCATTTGCTTTAAGTCCCAATGCCTTTGTTGTCAATTGGGTTTAATTTTCATTAGTTGGGCTAAGTCCAACACTTTGGTTCAGCTATCTGGTCTAATTCCCATATTGCCCAATAGGCTTAATTTTAATGAATTGGGCCAACCCTAGTACTTTGTTTCAAGCACTCAGTTTGATTTCCCTCTTCAGTGCCCTCTCATAATCCCACTTGTCCCCAAATACCCTCTCATTCTTTCCATCAACCGTCCTAATCTCTAAGAACCCTCTAGCATGGTAGCAAATCTCCCACAATATTTTGGATTCCCCATGTGGCGGCAAATCCCTCACACCATTTTGGATTTTCTAGATGGTAGGAAATCCCCCACATCATTAGATTCTTGATAATGCAAGACCCTAGCACCTCACATGGCAGCAAATCCTCCACATCATTATTCCCCTCTCTTGGCACCTCAGAGTGCTCATGCTTTTTAATGGAATGTAATGAACATTGAGTTAAAGTGTGGTGGTTAAAACATTTAATTCAGTGAGTTTTATATTTTATTGACAACTTTTTTTTTAGATTTTGTAGAGTCCAAATTTTTAATAGGGGTAAGTACCCACTATTAATTACTTTTGCCTTAGGAATCGTGGTTAGTTTATAAAAAAATTTCAATTAAGAGATTGCAATAGTAGTTAGTTTATTAATTGCAAATGCATGCACATAAAAAAAATCCTTATTGCTATAACTTAATATTTTCTTGTTGCAAGAGTACCTAGCTGCAAGGATACCTAGTGATATTATCTTGTCAATGTTTAAGTTTAATCCCTCATGTTTGTCCTCCCCTCAAGATACAGGTTTAAACTCATATTTTATTGGCATATCTTTGATTCATAAACAAACTAAGGAGAGGATCTCTTGCCCTTTTCAAAAGAGAAGTGCTCTCACTATTGAGCAGTACTTCTTTGATTTTAAAACAATGTTCCAGCTTCTTGATCGAGTTGACTCGAGTTAGAGCTCTGATCCAGGCCTCAAGTCCAATAGCCAATTACTTCAGAATTAGGTAAGTTGCCGCCTGTAGTTGATTTGTCTGCAAATCAACTTGGACCAGTGAGAAGTTGATTTTAAGACAAACTGGCAAAATAAGAAGTACAATGGGAGTTGAAATAAAAGTCTTACTCTTGTTATCAACACCTCCATGATGCTCATTTTGGCTGATAGCTGCAATCATAATTTCATCTGCTAAAAGGCTAGGATCAGTGAGAACAACAAAGACAGGCAATAGGTAAACTTCATATGGAAGAATGCCCCAAAGCATACTCTTTGTACGATCTCACTGACACCCCCCCGCCCCTGGAGTTGAAAAAGAAAAAAGAGAAAAAAAAAAAATCAACGGAGAAGAAACAACCTTGCTTCATGAATGGTTCCATCAGTTCCCATGGTCCGGTAGCTATCTTTGACCTTGCTAAGTATCATTTGTCAAGCGCTCCGCAACAAAATGAATGAGAAACCACTGAAACTTCTGTAAATCTGAAGTGTAATTGGCAAGGTAAATGACTGTATAAGGATCTACACTAGGGTAAGCAGAGAGAAAATGAGAAAATTACCAACTGAAATTCAGAAATTAGTCATAAATCCTGTGCCAACTGCGCAGGCACAACCTAGAGCTAGGATCATAGTCCCACAGGCCAGAAAGCACTTGGCGTTCAAATTTTTTCTTCCTTCCGCTAATCCAATTGTTATGAAGGATTAGGCATCCTAGCTTCATACAAGCAGATCTGACATCACGCTTCTCCCAAAGGCCTTTGTAAGCCCCATTAGGAAACAAGTTCCTGTCCAAGAAAAACACAGTCAGGTTTGTCTTGGGCTCCCGACATCGGTCATCACCAACACGGTTGACACCACCCTCCCCGCATAAAACATCATAGAAGCTTGGCTGCTCTGATAAGTTTGAACTAGATGCATGCTTCACCACCATCTCCATTGCAGCAATTGTAGCCAAATCAGAGCGAGCAAAGTAAAAACCCGAGTTTAGTCGCCTTGGTAGGTTTATGGGTTCTGCCAAGACACAAATAGTTGTAGATGAAGAAATTAACAAGGGAAAAATTTTTGGTATGCCAAAATTAGATTGCCACATAGAAAATATTAGTAACATGCGGAAAGTGTGACTAGATGATCACATTAAGAGTTTATGAATATTAAAGCAAGTACTAAAATATTTATGCTTAACATGTGGAAAGAAAAGCAAGACAAACCACTTGCATGCCAACAGCATTTCCAGTAATGGTTATCAAAGTTATGATGATTGCCCACAATGTTTTAGATTATTGGTTTACTGAACATAAAAGTTTGGGATTCCTATGTTACTGATTGTCCACATGCAATTACCCGTTTCTTTTTAGTTTAAAATTTAACAAATCAAATACTGATTTTTTTTTATTGGTAGAAGAAATATTGATTGGAAGAAGTAAAATTTAACTAGAAATACTAAAAGAAAATCTCGCCATGACTAATGCATGCCAGTAAACTCAGCCAATCATAATGGTAATTCAACTAATGACCCCAAACCCTTGAGTCAGGTAGGCTAAAATTCTTATAACTAGAACCCTGTAATACACCAGATATCACAGATCATTTTACCTAATCATATTAATATAGCAATGATTCACGAGAATACATACTAAGTGATTTATTAAAATTAGGCCGCATTTGGATTGCTAGATTGGATTGGATTTCCAATCCAATCTAATGTTTGGGAGGCAAAAAAAGAGAGTTATATACTATGAGCCCCATTAAAATATTGATTTGGTATGCTTAAAAAGGCTAGATTGCCAAACCCACGGAGGCCTAAGATTGGGAAGCCGGTGGGATTGGATTGCTAATCCAATCCCACCTCAATCCAGTATGGTTCCAAACATGCCCTAAGTGGATTGCCCTAAGCATTGAGTATCACAAGGAGTGTTAAAAAAATACCTGTTTCATTGTATTCATCTGACTGAGCCACCAAAGTAGCAGGACCAAAGGAGAGGAGAAACGGCAATGGGTTATCAAACCAATAGACATCAACATCACTCATTAGGACATTGTATCCCAATTTTAGTATCTGCAGAACTATTCGGGATTTCACTTTAGTCACTCTCTGAAAACACATGGTGCCAAAGTGGCAATTGTTAAAGCTGATATTGCTGGGAGCCAGTGGATCCGTGAAAACTGGCAAGCCCTGGAAACAAGAATAATTTTTCTTACAAACACATACAACTGGGTTGGCCCAACAATTTGATTTTAAAGTTGAAGAAAATCCATACTGAGCATCAAGAACTAACCAAGTTGGGAGAATCATACCTGCAATATTGAAAAATGATAAATTTCAGAATCAAGAGCACAGACTATAAAATTCTGGACTGCTAGATGGCGTAAACGGCAGACCCAACTCATAAGCATGTCCCTGTAACTATCTGCAGCAACTGCAAGTATAACAGATTTATCCTTGTCTGCAATCATTTGGAGGAGTGACTCCAAAGAAAATGGAAAAGGTAATGGCACTGAAACATTGTGTGATATCATGGGAGAGTATTTATGCACTTTGTCTAATGAATTGATATCCTCTAGACAGGTTTTCCTCTTCTTCTTGGTCCAGGAGCGCAAGAACCTTGTTGATAATTGTATCATTTCCTGTTCTTGACTTGGAAGTGGCTCCAAATTATAAGATGCATGCCCATTGGGTCCTTGCAAAGTATAGACAGTGTTTTTCACTTGATTGATGAAATAATATTGCCCAAAACACTTCACAAGTTTAATTAGGTTACCAGGAGTGCTATTTTGTCGTACAAAAAGTGTTCCATACAGTGCAGCAAGATGATGGTTTCCTCTATACTCCCAAATTCTTTCAGCCTCATTGTCAGTATATGGAAGATATTTTTGAGACCACTGACTCAAAGTTTCAGGATAGAAACTGGATACCACCTCACTGGCATCAAATACAAATCTTAAGTCTGATGACAACACCTCATTGACAAGCCATTCATTGTGAAGCCCTTTACTATATAAGAAAGGAGGAAGAATCCCAGCATGCAGAGGTAGGTCTCCTGTGTTCCATGCCATAAGAAATCTCTCACTCCGCCGCTGTTTTTGAACTAGATATTCCTGCAACTGGTTTAAGAGGCATTGAATTTATTCATAACATGCTACTGACCACAAGCTATTAGGCTTCATTTATTTCATTTTTAATATACTCCATCATACCTTCTCAAATTCTATTTTTTTGCCATCCTCTCGTAACCAGTTTTTCCCATTGTCAACTAACTGAAATGCAAAATGTGAAATGTTGAGCGGCATGGAGAAAAGGAACCAGTCATGGTTGAGTTTGTGAGCGTGATGTAAGGCGGTGAGGATGTCAGGTAAGACAACAGTCTCGGAATCAATAATCACAGAAATGTCAGAATGAGAAGCGTGTGACCTTGCAACCATGGAATGAAAGAAGGGTGTCCCCAGGAACCTAAAACAAGAACACGTTGTCAGCAGCAGATATTTCATCAGCTAGCATATATGCTTGAAGTGCAGAAAATACAGAGAAACGATCTAGCTTTTGATGACCATCAACAAAATACTAGCATAATATGTATCAAGGACTTCATTGAAATCTCTTTAAATTTTTAGCTCTGTGAATTCTAGCATGCACTTCATTTGGTAATGATGCACCGGACTATTAAAAGAAAATGTAAAGATCATAATTTTCTAGATAAGTTCCACATCTAACTGTGTCACACTGTAAGCTGCCAAGAAATAGACAATTTAACAAGAAATTGCCTGGCATTATGAAGCTAGTGGCAGCTCCTGGCTAAAGCTACTCACCATAAGAGAGGCGTTGCATCAGTGCAAGTGCTCATCGTATCAGATTCTTATGTCTTCATCTGTGCCAATGTATCCATGGTAAATATAGGCCCAAAGATACATTTTACTGCTTCAATCTCCAAACTGGGTGAAGGGAATAGATGTCAATTACAGTGAATTTTCTTTCTTTTTTATAGAATGTCATGTCTGTGAAAATAATAATGTATATATGTTAGCAAAACAATGGTAAACAAAAGAACTAGTCTAGTGAGCTAGAGTCGTTGTTTGGCTATATGATAGGCCAAAAAGTTGTTAGGATCTGATTTTAGTTTTAGATATCATACAAGGCTCTGTGAGATTTTGAATTTTTCTTTGTAGGAAAAAGGTCTTGCTTAGAGGTTGATTTCCAGCAGTCCTTGTTTACTTGTAGAACCTGTGAAGGGTATGAATTATTTGAATGAAAGTATTTCTTTTAATTATTGGCAATGTTTGGCACCTGTGTGTGTGTGTGTCTGTCTGTCTGTCTGTCTTCCCGGTCTGTTTTCTATAATATTCAATCTCCACTCCTACAATCCCTATTTTGCTCTTTCAACATGAATATGAAATCTATCATCTGATATTTTTGTGATAGGACAACTATGTGCTGCCACCAATTGGAAGGTTTCATTTAGAAAGTTGCTCTTTGGAGTTTGTACCACATGTAAAAGCCTAAGAAAACTTTTGGCTTTTTCAAATTTATCATTTCTGAGCTGTTACTGTAGAAAAATAGCAAAATGATTTCTAATCTAAGTTCCAAACCCTAGTTTACCAAATCCTTCAAATTCACCTACATATGACCAAGCCCATCCTAACCAGTCCTGTACTATTTTTGGTGTCATAGAAAAGGATCATGCCCTTTTTCTTTTTTTCAAGTTCACCTCCATCTTGATATGAGGTTCCATACCAGTATGGTACAGCACACCATCGTACCAACACATGGTAAAGGTCCTAAATCTGCACAGTACCCATGCCATTTGTTAGAAAATTATGATATCAAGCTCTTGAACAATAACAGTTCCCTAACAATGCAATGCAATACATCATGTACGGACCAGTATGATCTGGTACATAAAACCTTGCTACCAACAAAGACCAAGCATCAGTCAGAACTATGATGCAAGCCCATGTTGCAACCTAGGCATCAACCAATGTATTGGCATTCATGAAGATCCATCCGACGAGAATGTTATGGTTGAAGATTTGCTCGCCTAAAATTTTATTAGTGACAATCCAAACATTATTAACCTGCAATTGAAGATGAAACATGCTCTTCAAAGATCCATTCTTTGCTGATTTTTTGAATTCAAAGATGAACGCTATTAATTGAATGATCAAAAACTTTATGGTCATTGATCAAAGGAACCACAAGAACCAATTGATAGGTGATTGCAATAACATCTTTAGGTGATGGAGCATAAGGATAGAAATCATCAAGAAGATATTGCTAATGAGACTCATGCAATGGAAACAAATAATGGTCAATAAAAAAATATTTTGATTTAGATTATTTTATACTTATGGAACTCCATTTTAGATTAGTCATAGAGGTTTAGGGTCCCATTTTGAGCAGGATTGTGTGCATAAGTCCTACTTTAGGTATATATTGGATTGGATAATTCAGGAAGTTATTTGGATTTAGTTCTTAGTTGCTTTAGGTGTCTTTCTACAAGTTCTATCCATTCTTGCATCTTATGAAAAAATTTTGCCTTCCCTGTGGAGAAGGGTTACTTGGTTTTCAAGAATTCTGTCATGAAGAATCCCTATAAGGGCCTATTAGGGCTGAATCAAAAAATCTTTCTGCATGAATTATTTGAATAAGATTATCATTGGCCAATTTTGACCCTTTTTATTTGTCTCCCTCTTCTTGATCTCTATTCTATTATCTCTACCCTCTTCTAATATTGTCTCTATTTTGCTCTTCTAAACAGCGTTTCACTCTTGTTTCTACATAAATATAAAGAACTATTATTTAAACTTCAGTTATGAGACTTGAGAGCACTCACACCTGCACATACTCTAAATCTTAGTAAGGTGGCTCTAGAGCACCAGAGGAATTGATGATATCTTGCAAGCCTCAAATTTTGGAGCAGCAAGTCTTGTATTATAGACACAAGCCAATTTAGCATCAAAGATATTTGAATGCCAAAGCGCCAGATCATCCTACAAATTTCAAATGTTCAAATCAGCATCGACTTCTGTGGAAAAGCAGGTTTATTCTATGATTCTAATGAGTAGTAGAACTGGCCCGGTTTGACATGATCATTTCAGATAATCTAAACCAAGTCATGTAAGGGCTAATTGGCTGAAGCAACCTAAAATAAATGACATGAGGGGGCAGCCCTCAACCCCTTCTGAATCCTTAGGCAGCCCCCAGCCCCTTCTGAATCCGAGTGTAAACAATCTGATCCTTAGGGTCCAGTTGGTCACCTTGATGGTCAAATATTAAGCCAATTCCTTGATAGTTTTGTCAGTCATATGGGATCCAACGACACCCCTCCTGCCGCCAGATCATTCCAAGGACACCTGGTATGGCATTAGATTGCAATGCAGCCCAGACATGTGAGTAGTCAAATATTAAGTCAATTCCTCGATAGTATTGTCAAAGTCATATGGGATTTAACAACATCTGCCCTGTCACCAGATCATTCCAAAGACACCTGGTATAGCACTAGATTGCAATGCAGCCCAGACATGTCAGCAATCTGCAAACTTTTTGTGATTTCCTCTTTCTTTCAGGATTGTTCAAGTTGTTAGAGTTTGGAGTCCCATATTTCCCCATACCCCTTGCCCAATCCCTGCATACTCTTTTATGCAATAAAAACTGGAATTTCTCTTAAGGGCTTAGAGCTAGAATCTTTCTTGCTTTTGTGCGCTACTACATTGCTCTTGGTACCTGTCAAAGGTCTTCATTTGTGCTGTAGGTCCTATGCCTTTGTTGCTTTGAAAATTTCATGTCTATATAACCATAAGAACCCAATAAGATGACTAGTAAGACTTTTATCTGACTGAAAGAAGGGATTATGAGACTCAATGGTTATCATTAGCTTAGGTAAATTCCCCACAATCGCTCTTTAAAATATCTATAAAACAAACTATTAGCCTTTATTCCCTTTTTAATTTGCTTTCTCAAAATCTCAAGATCATCATTATTTTCACTGAATTTGCTTCCAAAGAGGTTTTATTTTATAAATTATTTGGCTTCACTTACAATGCTAACTTGCATCTCTAATGTGAGACCTAAGAACATGCTATATCAGATTGGTACAAGTGCAAATTGAATTCCCTTCAATTATGCGAGTTTTCACATTTCCTGTGAGTAGCCTCAATGCACTAAGCCACTAAAATAATTTTTTCTTGGATCAGCCTAACTTAATTTCAAAGTTGAAGACACTGAATTTTATTGGATGTTGTTTTGCATCAAGCTAAATTCTATTAATCTTTATACTAGATTTTCAAGTTGGCCGCCACCCAATGCCAACTCTCTTGATTTTTTTAGTAGTTCACATGACAAATACCCCTACTTCTGACCATGCCTGCTCCATCTTCTTGCAACACCTACACCAGAAATGTCCTTGTCCTCCCACATGGCATATATGGCCAGACCTCTTGAGGACTTGTCTACACATATGGACCAGACAACCTCCAATTTCACAGATATAACAGATCTCATAAAAGAAATCAAGGAGAAATTCAAACCCTAAGTCTCAGTCAAGTGGCAACCTGTCAATAGCCATCTGACTGTATGAGATGCCAACCAATGACAGGTGAAACTTGTCAATTCAAAGTAAAAGGGTTTTGATGGTCTTTGATGGGAAAAATTAGACTTAAGAGCACATATGAGAGAGTTTCAAGAGGGCCTCTATTATCCAATTATGCATAGTAGTCAGATAGTGGATGCTCTTCCTAAACAAAGGAAATATGATGATTCAAAAAATAAATTGACAAGTTCGGGGTCTAAACATTTGTAAGCATTTTGTTGACTTCAAGGCCAACAAGGTAGGGGATACCATGTTGGATGCTGCAAAGATATTCAGAAATAAATGTTGATCATCAATCTCAAGGCTTGGTCATAATAGACAAGGAGTGACAAGGAGCCAAGGACTACTATCAGGCATTTCATCAAAGCACTCCAATCCTACTTGCCAAAAAGAGCTCATTTACAAGTGCTGATGACCAATCGATCAAGGACATGCACATCTGCTAAATGCAAAAGAAGCACATGTGGACGCAGATGCACACACTTAGTCAACAAGACAACAATCAGTTTGTCACATGAAATCCAGACAAACAAGTCTGAACAGATTTTGTACAAAATGACTCATGACAACAACTGACAGTGTGCAGGGGTGCCTTCATCCTAGCCTTTCTCACTGAAGAGAAATAGAAACAATAAAAGAAAATTCAGTTCTTCATGCTACGAATCAAAAATTCATCCATGCCTACATGTTGATCTTTCACCCAACCAGCCAATCAAAGATAGCTAGTTTGAGATCCAGTGAAAGATGTGTCACATGACATTGAAGGATACAGGAAGCAGTACACATGCAGCAAGCATAGTTAAATGAAATAATTTTATAAACATCAAGGAGAAACAACTTAATGATCGCCCAGGCATGAATCATTTGGACATTGGCCTGAGCAGATTTACATTGGAAAAGAGATGGATGCTTCTTTTATCACTCTTATGCTCAGTTCTACAGGTCCCAGTAAGGGAAGATGACAAGTGGAAAACTAAAAGTCTTTTCAAAAATATCATCATATAGAAAGATAAGGTCTTTTTGATCACTGAGAGTGGAACCTCAACAACGTTAGTAGATACATAGCAACTTGAGCCAGAGAAAGTATCTGGCCACATACTGTATTGTGAATAAGTGACATAGGTATTTTTAGAATTGTGAATTGTGAATAAGTGAGATAATAAAATTATCCATGGAGAGTTAGTTCCATTAAAAATTTAATAAATGCAGCTCTAAGACAGAGTGACTATTATGAGTGTGACTATGTCTTGGACCCTCCAAAGGAAGTTTCTCCAAAGTTCCAACATAAAAATAGAAAAGCTTTCAAGAGTTGTGACCATGAGAATAGTGGAGAAATCAGAGTTCAATAGCCAGAGTTCAAGGACAAGTGGTAGTTTTCAAGCACAAGGAGGGGGAGGAGGTCTAGCAGTCCACCTAACACTACTTTATCCAATCCAAGGTCCTCATCTACCCTTTAATCCAGAAAACAGATAGGAGATGTAGTGCATATGGATATATTAATATTCATGCCTACATTAATTCAGTGGACATGAATATAGAAAGAAATGTTAACCAGATGCAATTTTTTATTAAATAACTTTCTGAATACAGATACAAATACAGATCAGATACGCATACAGATTAGATATTAGTCATATATAAACTTGTCACAATCAAATGTATTAAAAACTCCTGATACTTTGTTGCAAATACAGCCACTTTCCAGGATTTTCCATATTCTTCATTGTGCATGCTTGCACTATACTTCCACTATTTCCACAATTGATAGAGTCCCATTGATATGCTCATTTTTAAACATAATTTCTGTTTTAAGACAAATACATCTCTACATTCTCATTCTATTATGGTTGTTTTATTTGTCGCCATCCTAATTATTACTTGGCCATTTTTTAATCCTGACATGGCTTTATTTTTGTTATAAAATTATCCATCATGCCTCATGGAATTGAAAACCCACATGCTAAAAGAACCTTACTCCAACTCTTATATTATGAAGATGCCTTTGTCTATCACTACCTTTCTCCACCTAGGATTGTAAGAAGAGTATTGCCATTAATACTTATCTTGACTGGAACCTAAAATTTATTTCCTTTGCTGTATCTTATATACCTTGCATAGCTCATGCGACATACAATCAATGTTTCAGAAGGCAGTCACATTATGCAGGGGGTCATTGCATGGCGCATAATAGCATGTGGAGCACATATACGGGTGGATGTTTGGTTCATTTTTTTAATATTTAAATAAATAATACACAATTATATATAAATGGTTAAAGAAAAAATGAATCAGTAAAATTCAAGAAAAAATATTATGTGCACACCAAGTCATGCTTGTTTGAGTGGATCATATATATGATTCATATTTCTTAAATAATTTAAAAATAAATAAAATACATATACATACATGCATACATTCATACATACATGCATACATGCATGCATACATGCATGCATACATGCATGCATACATGCATACATACATACATACATACATATAAAGTGTTAAAAATAGAAATAAATTTGAAAAATTCAGAAAAATAATAAGAATTAGATTTGCACATCCGGATTTATTTGAGATTTTTGAGTGCATATTCTAAGTTCTAACATAGCATGACATGTTAATTTTATAAAATAACAATATCGTCCCAAGTATAGACATGCTCAAACTTGGAACAAAAAGTATAGCCATAAATTTCAATATATCACTGTTAAAAGTCTATAAACAAAGTTTATAGATTTTATTTTCTCAAAAATAAGTCGAAACTCTGAAGTACATACTTTATAAATAAACTTGGCCGAAAACATATGGTACTTAGGGTAGATGGTCACATATGCGATATGCAGGTGCTTACATGGCGGCACCAGTACATGCAGCCTGCTTATGCACTCAAACACTTAAAGGGACCATGTATGGCCTATGCAATGCAACTAGGGGCCACTCCATATATGCTACCACATAGAGCACTTCTTAAAACTGTGCATACAAAATTTAAATAGATAAACCTTTGTCCCATTGCTTAATCCAATTATACATGCACATCATCCTCATCTCATTACTAGAGAAAAATATCCTACAAATACTAAACATCTTGAATTTTACCTACCAAAACATTGACAACAAAAGTGTAGGAACAAGCTCAAAACAGATTATTTTTGTAGGTGCATTGTGACTATAAATCACATACCCTGTTTGGCTACTTAAAATACTTGTCACTAATGTTCCATACATGTCCCACATAAGTTCAAGACACAATTTTATGGCCCCTACTTTTTCAGTTCTCTCTATATTACTTTTCATGCAATTTGTAATGTGTTTTCTTAAAGGCAATCAACACCATGTGTTTCTTTTCTTCCTAAGTTTTTTCATCAATTCTATCTTCTTTCTTGTAATTTCATGTGTGTCAACTAAGAAAAGAATCTATAGTGCAGCCACAATAAGTCGAGATACAATGGAAGAAAACCTTCGAAAACAATCATTCATGGAGCTAGTTTATACAAGATTTCATGCCTCATAGTAGCTCAGTAACTTGATCATTATTTTCCTTTCAAACTTACAACTAAGCTATTCAAGATGCTTATGAAGTTAGCTGGGTGTTCTTTCCAACAGCCTAGGCCTCAACATTGAAAGTCTTCACTAAATTATAAATTTATTTAATTTTTCTTCATCCTGTTTACCTTCTACAGATTTGCAAATCATCTCCTATCCAAGATTTCAGATCCTGATGGGGCATTTCATGAAATGTCAGGATGAGATACCATTCCAAATGTGAGGATAGACTGTCCTATCATAGTTTCAACATCTCAATCAGCACAACCTAAGATATTGCCCACCCTAAATGCGAGTACAGCTGCTGTCCCACCATAGGAGAAACCGAGATAGGCCCATCCCTTCGAATGTAAAAACTTACTTTCATCAATTACACTAACAGGAGGCAAAACTAGAAAAAATTGCTACCTGAAACAATTTAAGAATTTTCCTAGAATTCTGCATATTAAGCATATTTAATATATTAGTACCAGTAGGTTGGCTATTTTCAATATGTGCTTTAGTGTTTAAAAGAGAGATCATTCAAGTAAAAAAAAAAGTTCAAGAAAAGGGCATCAAAACTAATCCTCACGCGCTCATGGAAGCCATGACAAGATAGAAAATAACTTTAAGATGATTAATTGGTCTAATTCAAGCGTCATAAAAAAAGAGGGACCTCCGGTTACAGAGGAATCTCGCACAAAATATGCTAAATCTACAATAACATGTACAAATTCCAAAATTAAAAAACAACCACCTAACAACCAATGAAAAAATTGAGGCAGAGGGTAAGAAATCACGGCTACATACGTGAAATCAATGTCAGATTCAACTGTGACTCGGGGTCCGAGAGTTCCAGCGAAGGCGGTAATAGATGGATGCTGCCCAAAGAGGACGACACGAATATCGGGAGAGAGAGCGAGCCACGACCGCACGGCCAGCTCCTGCCTTGCCCTGACCAAATCCAGCTTATCTGCGGAGAATGGCCGCGGCGCGGCATAGATCGTTATGCTCGGAAAACCCCCATCATCATCATAGAAAAGTTGCTGCTGGCGTTGCTTCTGGTCTAGCATAGAGTACAAGAAAGCAGTGATCAAGAAGAAGCCACAGATCCATCCAAATGATGCAAGCAACACAGGCATTCCCTGTTAAAAAGAGAAAGTTTAAATCAAATAATCACACACATCTTGGTGTAGTGCAAGACGAGGGAGATGGATGGATGGATGGATGGATACCAAGAGCTTGCTACGACGAAGGCGCGAGGAAGTGAAGTAGCGAGGGAGGGATCCGTTCACCGTCCCCATCTTTCCCTTGCCGTCTGCTGCCATTGCAATGCACCATCAACTCTGCCGCTCGTCAGCTTCGAAGAAAGATCGGATTCTGGTCTCTGCAAATGGAAGCGAGAATAATAAGTTTAAGCTGAATTTATGGCTGTGCTTGAAATCCCGAAAAGAGAAAAATAAGGAAGATGGGGCGCGGGTCGATGCACGGAGCGCATGGTGATAGGCGTCAGCTTCGCGAGGAACTTTAACCGAAAAGATGGTGCGCGTTAAATTAAAAAATAACAATAAGGCGCGGAAATCTGAGCACGCGGCACGCGCCCACAGTCTGCAGTCAACGGTTGCGTTTGAGGGTTGAGAAAAACTTTTTCTTCTTTTTTTTTATTGTTATTAAGCGAATAAAAAAATCCCATCCCGTCTCCCATTTTCCACCATGGCCGATCTGGGTGGCGGATTGGGAATTAAGCTTGAAGCAGGCCCACTTGCTTGGATCTTTTTTTTTTTTCTTTTTTTAATTATTATTTTTATTTTTAAGTCAAACTAACGTAAACCTAATTTGATTTCAAATTTTAGGTTTAAATCCATACTTACCTATAGCTCCAAAGTTTCGGTACATGTTAGGCATAAATTTGTTGACTTGGAGATCTAGATCTCCCCAGCACATTTGCACACCTAATCATAGACAGTTATTAACATATTTGTTTATAAGTTTGTCAAACCAATATTAAAAATGATAAAGATTCACACAGAACCAATTTTGTACAAATATTGCTCGTTATAAATAAATATGTCATTCCACAATGAGAAGTTCGAGAATTAATTTCTTAGCCAAAGAAATACATATATATATATATATATATATAGAATAAAACTCATAATAGCCTATCTATAGCATTGTTTTCAGAAAATTATCTATATTCTTTTTCCAAGAAAAATGTGCCTTCACTACTTCTTTCCCATTTATTAAATAAATAAATAAAAATCCCTTTAGCGATGCGTAAGAAGATCCAGCATTAGCCACCACCCAAATCTCAGTTTGGACTAGCTGTTGTATAGTGCAGGCACATGGGAATAGTGCAATGCCTAGAACTATTAAAAGATGACGAAACGCTTGGCATTATTAGGCTCTAAAATAAGAAAATTCAACATCATCAAAATGGCTATTGAAATCCTAGTCTGGAGTGATTATAATATAGTGCAGGCATCTAAGTCAACTTTGCTAGATATAACTAATAGGAGAGGATAAAATACTTTGGCCATCATGAAGCTTTATGCTTCTTGGACAAGCCTCACATAGTGGAGAAATAACTAATTTATTCACGAATGGAGATGAGATTATGTTTCTTGGACAAGCCTCACATAGTGGAGCAATAACTAATTTATTTAGTAATGGAGATGATGCATTCAGTAGTGCATGAATCAACATGGGGCAAGGTACAACCATAGATACAAAATAGCTTAACCATACAATCTAACCATAGATACAACCATTAGAGTCTAAATACAAAATATCACAAAGCTAAGCAAGGTACTAGAGATGGAATTCCAAATACTGGGGGGTCATCATGATCTATCGCGTATGAAGCCGTCCAGTTAGTTAACACTATCAACCTTCCCGTAAATATGAGCAGCCTCAAAGTCTCTCCATATATCCATGAGAAGCAGCTTGATTTACATCGTATGAGTCATAAGGCCAGCAATTCATCGAATCATAAAAACAACTGGGTGACCCTCGTCACACCTAAAGCTAAATGAGGGTCATTAATAACATAAGCTAGACCCCACTTCTAACCATCCTCTACCACATTACCATCAAAGTTGAAGGCTTCAAAAGTGAAATAAATCACATGAGTGGGTGCAGTGCTTGCCATGTTGGAGCCCAAGGTTTGCATAACTGTTTAAGGATCCTTCAATGGTTTTTGATTGTATAAACTTTACCGCTTGGGTGAAGGTCTTCAATAGTACATCACAAGGAGTCCAGATGATGTTCTTGAATTTGCAGCTATTCCTAAATCCCCAGATATGTTACCTAATATAACAGGCATGTGTCACATCCATAATATGGTTATCTCTCCGCATTTTATCTTAAGGCCTTTCAGGAAGGTATTGGACTTGAGAGGAGAGAAGGAAACTAGCTTAGGGATTGGAACCAAATGCTATACCTGAGTTCCTCTAAGGCACTCAAGAGGAATAGATTCACTGTCTCCAACACACTTAGACAACAATCGCACTCTACAAGCAACCTTTCAAAGGAATAAAGCAACTCTCAAATGAGTAATGTCCCACACCTAAGCAACATCCCTGCCCGGCACATGATTGGGACAAAGGAGTTTATATAAATCCCAAGCCCTTACCTTGAGAGCAGTGGAGCCCCTTCAAACAAGTTTGCCATAGGATTCAACAAGTGTCACCACTAGAGACAGGATTCTAATAGCTAAATTTTCTCCGAAGTCATGGGTGACTAAGGCCCCATTCCAACTCTTCTCACCATCAATTAAAAGATTTTTGATTTTCAAATTTTTCAAGGTTTCAGGGTCCAAAATAGTAGGAACTCAAGGGAGTATGGGACAACCACCAATCATCAAGAACATCAATGGTCCTTCCATCAGCAATAAACGAACTAATATTCTCCATCACCATTGGCACACAAAAGCATATCACCTAGTAGACAAAAGAACCATTATGAGTAGGGTGGAAGTAGATAGAACCTTCTAACAGCCATATATACCTAGCTCTTAAAATTGATTAACAAATGTTGTTAGGGTTCAAGAAAAATGTTTTTGGCTCTTAATGCTGTATGTCTAGAAATCAAGATGGGATTTCCAAACCCCCATCATGGATTGGTTGTCAAACAAAATCCCATGCCGTGAGATGCATCCTTTTGGAACTATTGAAGGAAAATGGTATGGATGGCATTCTTTGGAATAGCTATATTGATATATAAGGAAAGAACATATCACTGGTTTAATTAATACCACCTTGCCTATCATTGAGAGAGATCTCCATTTCCAACCCTCTAAGCAGCTTGGATGTTTTAAGTCAATGATTATATATAGTTCCTTTAGGTCTCCTCCAAGAGATTGACATGCCTATGTAATATATCAGGTGCTATTGCATTTTGCTGCTCCCATTCGATCTTTGATTCTTTTTCTGAGCATGGATTGAACTTTCAACTAAAGTTCAAAGTGGAGTTTTGCAAATGAACTTTGGCCTCATGAACCCATTGGCCTCATTTTTTGGGTAACAAGAGGGGAGGCTTAAAACCTCAAAAAAGATATTCCTCATGCATCAACTTTGAGGATTTGTACCAACTAGGGAAGGAAGTCATGGGTCTAAGTTACAGTTTGTCAATTAGTCACCTTCCAATTTGCCAAAAAAATCTTTACTCTTATTGGCTTCACAATAAACATTGGTTGCACCTGATCCTCAAGATAATAGAGATGGCCGAAAATAATCCCCCTAAGTAGGGATGCATGCAATCTGGGGATCTTTTATCTATCTAAGAAATAACTACAATAAAATCTCTCTCCAATACAATGTATTAGATATAAGTTAACTCCATTGCTTTGAGACTATACCATGCTGCATGTAGCTTAACGGTTGGTACAAAAAAGGCAAAAAGAGATGTAGCCATAGCCCTGATAATTCTCTCATAATAGTTGCATATCACAATCTCAACTTCTACAGAATTTGCATGAATACAAAGCTATCAAAAATCACCTTAGTGAAGTCTAATTGACGGGGTAGCTAATAAATAGAAAGAAAAAAAAAAAAAAAAAAGGAAGTTTCTATAGTGCACTGCGATAGATCACCCTAAATGCTAGAAGATTTATGACTTTTAATTTGAAGGTAAAATAGATGTTAATGAGCTTGACTAACAGCTAGACAAACTACTTATTCTGGATTAAAAATATTTTCTCTAATATACTCGTCATTCCTATCTTGTCAAGTCACTCAGAGCACAGCTTAAAAGTGTTTGAGATTGACTCATAACCATTAAAGAAGGTTTAAAAAGTGAAAACTCTAGGTAACTATTTGAATGGATGCAAAGGGGGAATGACTAAGGATAGACCATATAGGCTTAGACAGATGATATTAAAAGAATAAGTGATTAGGAGTCTTCACTTCAATGCCACATCTCTTACACTATAGAAAAATTATATGAGTTTGATGGGCTAAGAGTTGAAAAGTGAGAAGGCTATTCTGCCAAAGATGATCTGTCAACAGAGTCTTAAATCCAACTAATCCGCTCATTGAAAACCATCTGCCTCAAATGGGAAAGCCTCAGATATAATAATAAACTATAATTTGGGTGGGGGACGAAATGCTGCACCTTAGATCAATCCAGCAGCTGGAGTGGTTGCTACCGGACCTGCAGACGGCCCAGATGCGACCGAACCAACAACTACATGAAGTTTAGGTTTGAGATCCTTCCCAATTTCTTCTGGTTGGACTACATCGGTCTAGCTTATGATTTACGGCTCTTACAAATAGTTTGCAATCACGGTCATGTGACACATGGAGAATCGCTTTCCAGTCCTATAATAAAGAGACCTTAGCTTTTGAATCAAAGATTAGACTCACTTCTAGTTGATTCCCCCAAAAAAAATATAAAATAAAAATAAAATAAAATGACGACAGCATAGGGGGTTGAATCGGTGGTCGCCAACTTTAACCGATCTGAATCGTATGCATTAAAAGTTGTGCTGGCGATGCGATAAGCGTGCCTGGCGCTTGGGCTGAGGGCGATGTGATGGGAATAAAAGGACAGAGATGACGCGATGGGTATCTCACAAGCCCGATACTCATGACACAGCCTAAAGAGCGGCATTGTTTTTAGTGCTCGTCTTTAACGATGGCCGGTATGTATGGCGTGGAGACAGCTCTGGCGCAACCGTTCAGACTCGGCCTTGGTCTACTGACCATTTCCGCCCCTTAGGTTGATGATAATGCTTGAACTCGGGTTAAGCAGGTGCTTTATTATTCCAAAGCAAAATTCCAGTACAAGCATGCTTTGTCCCCTGCCTCAGTGATCCAGGATCTCTTTCTTGATCGGATTCCGAATGTGGTACGGGGAGAAGCCGAAAAAGAAGCCTCTAGTTGTCTGGCTTCGTATTTCCGTCCTTCCGTTCTTCCATTCTTCCCCACCCATTTAATCATTACGTTACGTCACCTGGGAAGGAAAGGGCGAGTAATCAGCGAAGCAAGAAGGAAGGGTAGCCGGAAATATCGAGTCTCAGCCTAGGCGAAGGGAAGGGAGAGGAAGCGACGTCATTCGTCTTCTCCCTGCCTTCTTGAGAAGATCTCGATTCTAGTCTGGCGTCTATTTGCAGGTCCGGATCCTTGCTTTCCTTTTTTTTCTTTTCTTTTTTTTTGGTGCTGCTGTTTTCTAATTCTGGATTTCCTCTTTCTCTTGACATCTTTAATCGCAAAGAAAATCCCAAATCACCGCCCTGAAGCCCCTCTTCTTGCTTCCAAATCTTTGCAGAAAGCCACATCCACCTTCTCTCTCGGGGGTGATTGATGATATGGCGGCGTCCACCAGCTCCACCGCCCGAAAGAACCCCCACTTCATCGTCGAATCTGCTCTCCCGAAACCCAGCGATGCCGCGAAGGGCACCGGAAAGAAGGATGCCGGCGGAATCCACGCTTGTGGCTCCGATCACCGCCAGCACCCTTGCCGTCACCACCCTCGCGGCGCCAAGATCAATGCCGGCCTCCCTGCCCCTCTTTTCTTGATGCAGGTCTCGCCTTCCCAGAAGAACGAGGTCAATCGACATGCCATCGGCGGTGCCCGCCATACCATTGTTGAAGCACCGGCCGCCCACTCGGCTCGCGACAGAGAACCGACTCCTCAGTCCTCTTCGGCTAGCCAATGTTACCAGAGCGCCCTCAGTGGCAGCGTCTGCAGCGAGGCCCAGTGCACCGAAGTCAAGGACAGCTTCCTGATCGCCAGGGTCAGCAATGCCACTGCCGGCAGCGTCGGCGATGGCCGTGGCAGCGCCAAGATCGGCGACCCGGTCAATGGCCGGAGGAGCGGCAGCTCGAGCAGCGGCACGAATGATGAGTGCTGCAGCAGCTCGAGCAGCTTCAGCACCGGCGGCACGAACAAGCCCCACAAGGCGAACGATGCGCGGTGGGAGGCCATTCGGGCAGTCAGATCTCGGGACGGAGATCTCGGGATGCGTCACTTCAGGTTGCTGAGGAAGCTGGGGTACGGGGACATCGGTATCGTGTACCTCGCTGAGCTCAGCGGAACAGGGTGCCATTTTGCCATGAAGGTGATGGACAAGGCGTTGCTCGCCAGCCGGAAGAAGCTGGCGAGGGCCCAGACAGAGATGGAGATACTAGAGTGCCTCGACCACCCCTTCTTGCCAACCCTCTATGCCCACTTTCAGACCGACAAGTTCTCTTGCTTGGTCATGGAGTTCTGCCCCGGTGGAGACCTGCACACTCTCCGACAGAGACAGCCGGGAAAGTATTTTAGCGAGCAGGCAGCGAGGTGCGTAGCTAATGCCATATTTTTGTTCCAAATATTGTTTCAACCATTGTGCATGCTAGAACTATCCCATGATCGGAAGAAAAATATTTTACATTGTTGGTCAAATTATTGCCTCGAACATTGTGGATACTAGAAGTGCTAGGAGTAGAAAAAAATATATCTCTAGGAGAACTGTCAATACTTCAGAAACTTTTGGTTAAAATTTTCATGTTAAATTATATTTCGGAGGATAATGTAGCAATATGTGCTTTTATGCAACTGTCCATAGCATTTGGTTTTTGTGCCGATTCATTTCTAGTAAGCATAGATGAAAAGGGGAAGCAGGGATTTCTTTGTGTGTGTGCATCGCATTGATATATGAAAGGACTAAAATATATGCCACAAATTATCTTAATTAATGCAAACCTGTCAATCATTCAAATTATACTCAGTAGATTGTTTGCCAACAATTAAATTAGTCTGTTGATAATTTGATAAGTTTGTAAATGGTGGCTAAATTCATTGTTTCTAATATCTCTTCCGTTTTTGCATTTTTCCATGTTTGTTGTTTTTTCATTCAAATTTTTTCCATGTCTTTGTATCTACTTTTTCGTTTTGACCTAGCTCCCATGCAGTGATTGGTTGCATAATGTTCTTGCTTCTGAAGATACATTTGGCAAGATGAGGACAGAAAGGGTAAATTCCTTCAGGTGTTTATCTTTTGCAAAAAGTTCTATTAGCTTCATGTCAGATGGAGAAGATGTTGAAGCTGATTATACACCTTAAGATATTTTCAAAGAAGATTTGTGCTTTAGATCCAACTCAGACTTCAGTAGGTTTCACAAAGGAGAATGTGGATGTTTAAAGATAATGTAATCTTCCTCATAGATGGGCCTTAGATATGCCTTTACAGCATGAGCTACTTATCAAAATGCCATTTATTTTCCCAACTTGCACTGCAGTAGCTGTCTTAAGTTGTCAGTTCGACAAGCATACACTCTAAGAAATGCCCAGTTTGTTGGAAAAGGGCCTAGTCTATTTTGTAAGCTATTGAATTAGTCCAAAAGTCATGGAGTTATCATTTTGTTCATCTGCTTAATTTGTATTATATTTTTCACAATTTTCAGAAAAAATAATATTTTAATGTCTCGAATAAGGTGAACATTTTATACAAGTACTTATTAACAATTATGGTCACTTTCATACTTTATATATCAATGTACAAAATTAATAATTAAAGCATAAAAAGTAATACCGTTATATTATTGTTTTTTAAATTTTGGGTGGTCTAGGTGGATGTCTCAAAATGTCTATGACCCATTTGTCAACTGGGATGTCCCTAAGGCAATAGCTTGTAAAATAGAAAGATATGTTACCATTTATAGGTGCATATTAGCAAGAAGCATATATATTCAAAACTAACTCACAATGGAGCATTAATCTAGGTCCGACACGTCACATCATCCATAATGGATCAATTGTCTACAACCATGAAAAGAAGTAAATATTGTTTGTAAGAGAACTTGTGGATTGAAACATGTCCACCCTGATGTGGCCAACTATACCATTGATCTAAGCTACCAGCATTTCAGCTAGAAGATCCCATCTCCGTGAACTCTTTCTACACTTCAGAACCTTCCCTATAAAAGGAGAAAACATGGACCAAAGTTTGTCCATAGCCCAAGATAATGAGGTCCAACCTCAATGTAATTGTGTAAATGGAAATATAACTTTCCCTCTCCCTTGGGCTTTGGCAGCTAGATATGCATGACAATGCCTTTTCTAGGGGCTTAGTTGCCACAATGGAAACATCCTTCAACCTTTTTCTGGTCTTCCTTTTTTGGTATCTTGCCTGACCTGGTCCTGCTTAGGTGATTGCTGTACCAGCTACTATTGCTGTTGCTCAAACCCTTAACTCGCTTGAGAGGAAGTCCTATGTTGCCTAAAGAAAACTTTATTATGGATATATATTTCCTTTCATGGTTGTAGACAATCGATCCGTTATGGATAATCTCCAGTATGAATCAGTTTTGAATGCACATGCTTCTTGTTAACATGTTTTCTTTAATATCTTTAGTGGATCAATACATATGCTTCTTGTTAACAGTCAGTTTTCTTTAATATTGCTTGTAACATAGAGAAATGTTAGCATTAATTTTGCCTCCCATATTATCCTAGATGTCCTTGGATTGTAGGAGGTAAATTCATTTTGGGAAACTAAATCAAGAAAAGCTTGGGAGTAAATTAGTTGCTCTTACCCATCCCCACTCCATACATGTGCTTCTAGAAAGAGTCACATGGAGCTTTTAGATTTTCCTAGCTTAGGTATCATCTACATTTCATGCTTTGGAATATGATTGTTTATAAGCTCGGTTTACTTGCCTGTTTGGATCCATGCATGAAATTTCTTTCTAAATGCAAACTCCATCAATTAAGCTGCTCTTATGAGTAATTGTGAAGACGCCAACCATTCTTCCTGGCATGTGATTACCCAAACTAAATCTTAAAAGGTCATTGTTATCATTTTAACCTTTTATTAAATAATGCGTTTGACTATGCATGCAGTTCTCAGTAAAAAATGTTTCATGGAAGCATTCATATTTCTTTGAACAACTTTTTATCTGTATGTCAATTATTTATATAATTTGGTGTCAAATTCTTTCCAGCAACAGCTTTGTAAAATAGAAGGGCTTACCATGAAACCTAGAAAATCAGAAATACTGTTGGACAACCTACATAACAGGTTATAGTTTAAGATGATGCATGCCCCACGAATTCTCCTAGGGTTGGAAAGGGCATGGAAGAAGATGAAAGATCACTATGTTTGATTGAGGAAACTTGCTTCATCTTTGAGGTTCAGATATGAGTTAATGAGTCCAGTAGAAAGAGAGTCATTTATTTGCCATAAATCAGGTTGTCCTCATCTCATGGCAAATTATAGTTGAGAAGGCTTCATATTTGATGTCTGCATTCCACAACAAACTATAATACATGCATCATATAAATTTCTTCTTTGTAGCAATCAAGGTCCACCAAATTGCGAACTGATGCCAGACCAATTTGGTTTGCTTCAGGGGCGAACCGAAGCGAACCGGCAGTGTGCCGCCCTTTTTCCTTTTTTTAAAATTTTTTCTTGGTTTTTTAGTTTTGGTCTAGTTTTTTCATAGTTTTTCAATGGAACTGAACTGATGTGGCGAAATGAACTGATAACAGGTCAGTTCAGTTTGGTTTGTACCGAACCGACCAGTTCAATCCGGTTTGGAAAACAATGGTAGCAACTGATTAATTTCATACTAAAGAATCTAGGTCTTTAATGCCTTACTAAGATCTGATTTAGATGCTAGAGATGCCTTTCAAAGATCTTAGTTCGTTGATGGCAGCATAAGATTTTGGTTACATTGGAAATTGGAGTTCCTTGTCTAGTGTGATATTGCTCCAGCCTGGATCCATTAGGTCTGGAAAGTTAACTAGAGAAATCATACCTATTTAAATATGCTTTAGCTCCCCCAACTCATGGAGGTTGAGAGATGCATCTTCTTTTCTCAGTTCATTGTTTGCTCTGATACCATTCTGTAGCTTGAACTTAAAGTCATCCTTGATGGTGTTTTTCTGGCTAAATTTGCTGCTGCCTAGCATGCATTACTGACTAGGTGTTGGAACACATGAACATCCTAGGGAACTTATGGCTCATCTTGGCCATGTTCTACAGGAAACTGTGGACCATCCATCAGTCATTGAGGCTAATGGATGGCAGATTAATTGACCAATTTTTTTCATATGCCATACCTCCCTTTCTTTCCATTTCTGATGCTCATCAGAGCTATGTGCTTTGTAGCTACCACTGGGCATCTTAAAGAGGTTTCCTAATACAGTTCAAACCATCAAGTGAATCAAGAGAACAGACACACGATGTGAGATGCATGACAGCTATTTTTATCAAAGAAAGATGTTAACCATCTTGAAGATCCCATTGATTTTGAATTAGTTATGATGGTGGTTTACAGCTTCTACATCTTATTCCATCTATACATTCCATACTATTCTATTTTCTGTTTAAGAAAGATAACCTCAATTTCTTCTAAAGTCCAATATTTCAAATACCAACACTTTCATTGTTAGTTCATATTAACTTATGGCATAATTCTTTACAATATCTGTTGCTGACACATTTGCTTACATCAAAAAAAGCAGCATGTGTTATTTGTGATAATTAAAGATCCCATTGATTTTGATTTAGTTATGATGGTGGTCTACAACTTCCACATCTTATTCCTTTCATACATTCCATACTATTCTATTTTCTGTTTAAGAAAAATAACCTCGAATGCTTCTAAAGTCCATTATTTCAATCACTAATACTTTCATTGCTAGTTCATATTAACTTATGGCATAATTCTGTACAAGACCTCTTGCTGATGCATTTTAGTCCTATACCAAAAGAGCAGCATGTGTTATTTGTAACAATTAGCATACTAGATTTGCCTAGATAGTCAAGAACCACAACTCATTGCTCAACACATGGCATATTCCCATTAAAAAGCATTTACAAAATGGCCAAATGGAAAGAAGAAATAAAGTGATCCCATGGTATTTTAGTGTGCAAGATGTGTATCATTTTATAATACCACATATCTTTCTATGTGATTCATGTCATCCCCCAGCCAACACAAGCATGATATGAAAAGATAACCATAATCATCTAGCCTCATCCCTATTATTAAAGGTCTTTATGCATACCTTTTCTCTAATCATTCCTGCATTCTGCAATCTCTGATATTACATACTTTTCTAGACTCTCTTGACTTTTATCTTTGTTGCATTAGTCTTCCTCTTTTCTCTTTCTAGAATCTTTAATCTGGAGTTTTCTCATATTTCATTGGACCTGTTTGTTCTATATCTATTGGCGCTACATCTTTGCCTAAACAAGATTGGCTCTTTTGCCTCCTAATAAATCATTCCTACTCTGTTTTTTCTACTTCTACTACTAATATTCTGCTTATCTATCATGCATGCCCTAAAATTAGTGGGTGATATTGTGTAAATTGGTAGAGAAGAAGGACTAAAGATAGCTATATGTGCAAGTTCTGAATATTCTCTATCAGTCCTCTTGAAGTGTCTAGGAATTATGTGATGGATGTAGAAATATCATTGGCAAAAAGTGATCACAGTCAATATCAGCAAGATTTCAGACATGTAGGGTGACATTGAATAAAAATTTTTAACTTTGATGATTGACAAAGTCAAATAAAATTCTCAAAAAGAAAGATGGTCATGAAAATGCTTTAGGGCAGGTGTCATGGTTGAGGAAGAATGAGCTTATGCTGTTCTTATCTTCCTTTTACTTATGGATGATATCATATGATTTAGGTTATAGGTTGATGTCATAAGAGTTCCTCTACCAAGATCCCTCTTCAAGCTTGTTTCCGGTGAATCGCTGATTAATCATCCTCTTTTCCACAATTGGTCATGCGCTCCCTTTCTAGCACAGAGTGCTTTTGTTGGTGAGCTTCTAAAGAGATCCTATGCAACATACTTGATCTCTGTAAAATGGCATGAACCATTGGGAGCAACTTCTTTTTGTTGGTATGCACCTGAAGGGATTTACAAATACCCTTTAAAGTCATGGAGTGACATTTCAAGTTTCCCATAGTGGGAAACAAAATTTGGACCTTGATCCCTGGAGAATTTGATTGAAATCTATAGAGCAAAAAAAACAAAAGAAAAAAAAAGTGGTGGTTTTTGAAGATTTGTGAATACCAGTGGAGAAGCTTGTTTAGAAAATTTGAGGTTCTTATGCAGCTGCAAAAGTTACTTGTCTGGCTAATCTGGTTTGGGACTCTTATAACTAATGGGCCTTATTAGTCTATGCATTTATGGCTTCAAAGAATTTTCATCTGGTATTTAACTTGTAAGCTAATTGAGTCTTAAATTTCTCCAACTTCAAAAGTGACCACATGGAAACAAGATATCATAAATATGATTCTCTATATGAGGTCATGGTTTTTATTTGATTGGAAACATGGTCAACCTCTTCCTTTTGCTTGAATTCTAACCTTTGTAACTTGAAATGGTCGAGTGAATCTCTGATTGTCACCTCTATAGAAACTTGAGCAGAAGCTCATTTTAGGTTAGTATTTGGAAATTTTGGTCTATCAAATAAGTGATGTGAGATGTCAATAAAATTACGCATCTGTCTAGAGCTCATTTGATGGTCTAATCAAGTTTATCAATGTTCTTTGTTTAAGGGAACAATGTGGATTTCACTAACTGTCTCCATCATAATTTTATGATGGAAGATGATTAACCATAATTGTTCATCCTTCATTGTCCAACTAATTAGGTAAGTTTTGTGAATCCTCATTGCATTCCTATTTTTTCTATCTTTAATGTTATTCTGAGCATTTCTATGTCATTTCAGGACAGGATGCCCTTAACATTCATAAATATCAAATTTGGTTCATAATTTGATATGCTTCTTACTACCAAATATCAATCTAATATCAAGCTTCAATCATTCTACCTGGCTCAAGACCAGTGACAATGTCATTAAAAAGTAAATATTTAATTTGGAAACTGGAAGTGAACTTCACTGAAATTAGAGAACTTGCTTCTTGGCAGATTTATTTTACTCATGTTAACATATGCATGACTCTCTTAATAGAATGGGAGTTAGGACTTTTTGTAGGAAATTCTTAATATTAGTATTCCATTCATGCAAAGGAAGACCTTGACTTTTACTGAAAATGTTGAAATTTATGCCTTTCTGAGGACTATTGTTTTGTTCCCTTTTACAAATGCTTGGATGAAGTTTTAGATTGGCCAAACATTAAAACGCATGCCACATGCTGATTTCCAAATTGTAATATTTTCAATAGAATCTCATAATCCTATGCAATTTCTCTACTTTTAGGATTCGCTTCCCTTAAATAACTGATTGTACTTCAATCAATGGCAACTGCAGAGGTAGCTACATGTTGTGTGCCCTTTCATGAAACTATACACCATTTTCCTTGTTGGATTGCTTTGCTCTCACATGATGCTTACAATTCTGCCTATTAGGCTAATTGTGGTTAAATGTTAAATATATACTGCTAATAGCTTTAACCTTGTGAGATGTTAAGATGGATCACTATGCATATGCAATACAAATATTAAAGCTCATTTATAAGCAATGCTTCCAAACTAATTATTCTATAACTCAGTGATATCTGTTTGCTCCCATTCTGATCTACTTCTAGGGATTTTGCAAAATGGCAGTGCATTTTTCCAGATCCACAAAATTGGATCCCTTTTTTTCAGATTTACAGGATTGGCCCTTTTCTTTTTCTTTTTTTTTTTTTTAATGAAACCTCAGGATAACATTATATGGCACATTGATTCGAGAGGACCTGTCTATATAGTGCACATATTTAGACCAATCAGTTGAAACATTTAGGCTTAGTATGTTTGTATGTATGAATGTATGAGTGCTTCACTTAGCTATAATTGAGTGGACCGGCCACTCATATCTAGTCTACTTTGGACTATGAGAGTCCCACATTGATGATCTGTGGCATTAGATATAATCTATTGCTTCTGAAATGCTTAAACACTAAAAATCATGTGATTTAGAGGTAATAAATAATTTTTGGTGTATAAGCATTTTAAATCAAAGGTAGTAAATTACATCCAACGACTCAGATTGTCGATATGAAATGGTTTGAATCCAAATTTAAATCTGATCAAATTTGAATAGAGATCCTCTTGAGTATAGCCAGGTTAAGCATTCTTTCTATATATGTATATATAGGCTAGGTTCAAGTTATGCTTGGTGTAACTTAAAGAGAGTTGCACCATTTTTTAATTGGATAATATATAGGTCAGGTTCAAGTTATGCCTAGTGTAACATGATTGACGTCTTGCCCATACATTGAGAGCTTTAAAAGAAAATATGCATTATTTCATGCTATTTAGACTGTCTAAGTTTTTTAACTGCATTAGATAAATAAGTAGACAATTCTTGGTGTACATATCTAAACAAATTAGAGCATTATAAGTGGGGAAAACATATTTAGAATTAGTGGACACATTCATTGAGATGCATAAAAAGTGGATCAATATATGCACTTGGAAGGTGCGTGTATTTTGACCGATGGATGCACATTATTGTAGAGTGCTAAATTTGATTATTAGATTCACATGTCTAGGGTATTTAGTGACATGCCCGTGCATTGCATAGTTACTGCACAGAACTAAACATAATATCATATGACTATAATTAAAGAAGAATATGTGGCGCAATTGCATGTGACCATAATTAAGGAAGAAGGAATGTTGGGCACAATCTCATGTGACCATAATTAAGAAAGGACACAAGGCACAATCTCAGGTATCCATAATTAAGAAAAAGAGACACGTGGTGCAATCACATGGTACAAAAGGCAACTATAGATAGATAGATAGATAGTTTTGGTCAGAAAAAAATAAAATAGAGAAGGCCAGTCCTGCAAATCTAGTAAAAGAAGGTCAGTCCTACTAATATGAAAATAGATAGATTTGGTTAGAAAAAAAAAATAAGGAAGGCTGGTCCTGCAAATCTGGTAAAGAAGGCCATTCCTACTAATTTGAAAAATGATTATGATTTTTTTTATTAAGATTTTGAATCCCATAGGATAAAGGCCATCCCAATTTTTCTATTAAATAGGACGTATTACCATCCCAGTCCATCCTAGTACTTGGGATGGAGGATATCTTAAGATGTACTGATTGGGATGTTGAAATAATGGCTGGATGGTCTTGTCCCGATACTCGGGATGGCAACTTGTTTCAGCATCCCATGAGACATTCTGCTGAGATTTGAAATCATGTTTTTAATGCCCTTAATGCTATGTATGGTTCATATCTTTTCTATTGGATCGATTAGTCTGCAGGTTTTAAATTTAAAGAAAAATAAAATGATGCACAGAATCCTGGATAGAGTACCAATGTTCATTAGATGAATGCTTGTTATATAGAAAACATATGCCAGTGACAGTTTATCATATGTAACAATAGATTTTAATATGATCCCAGCAATTTCTGTTTATATAGATTCATTCTCAAGAGTGGAGATCTCAAGCATTTGCTTTCATCCTTTAAATACTATCTGAATCCTGATTGGTAAGAGAGCTGAATTGTAACCACTATTTCATAAGTAGATTTCCAATTCAGTTCTTACTCAACATTTACATATTATGTGCACTAATTTAGTGTGATCTTTTATGCATTATATGTGGGTCATTTTTTGGAATCCTGACAAGAGCATCATTGTCCTAGAGCCTTAGAGACTTCAGTGACCATTGGCTCAAGAGCATGTCAATCCTACGACCTGTTCTGTTTTGGAGATGGAGCGTTGTGGTCTTTAGTATGGCATGAAAATTATGAATCTTTTTCAATTTGGGTGTAGGCATTTTTGAGAATTGCTGTGACATTATTGAAAGATGCTGTTAATAATGGGGTCGCTCCTCTTTTAAAGAATTTTTTTTTTTTTGATAGAAAATCATGGGACTCATGCTGCTGACCCCAACTAGTTTGGCATTAAGGCTTTGTTGTTATTTATAGAAAATTATAGGATGTCATTAAGTCTGACAACGTATTTAGCATCCCATATTTCCTGCTAGAGGAACCAACATGTCCAATGATTTTACTAATTTTAGAAGAGAGATGAAATTAGTTTTGTCATTTTGTTAATAATATCCCTTTCAAAAGGAAAGCAGACGGCTGTCCTTCAAATAGAGAGAAGAAGTAATGACCTGGAACTGTGGTTTGGTTTGCAAAATGAGGGAAAATAATTGGGAGCTGGGAGATGTGACTTGTTTCCATATGGGGTTGCATGTATATGCCTTGATATTGCCATATGTCTGCGCATTCTTTCGATAACAAATTATAGTGAGGATCAAATGCAAAGCTTCTGTATATGATGGGATGTCAGAGTGTCTGCTTGCTATAACATATCTATTGTTCTCTTCATATAATAAACATAGGACTTTTTAAGTGCTATCTTAAGATTAATGTATGCACCAAGTTTAAAATGCTTCTATTATAATGGTTGCGTTGCAGGTTTTATGTGGCTGAAATTCTCCTTGCTTTGGAGTACCTACACATGCTAGGGATCATCTATAGAGACCTTAAACCAGAGAATGTTTTGGTAAGGGAAGATGGTCATATCATGCTCTCTGATTTTGATCTCTCTTTACGGTGTGTTGTTTGCCCAACACTGGTCAAGTCTGTGAACATTGATTCTGGTTCTTCAAAAAATTCTGGACACTGTGTTCGACCATCATGCATTGAGCCCACCTGCATACAGCCATCATGCTATCAGCCCACATGTTTCTCGCCACGATTCCTTAACAGATCCAAGAATAGGAAGGCAACTTCAAATTCAAATGAAGTTTGTAATCAGGTGATCCCACTCCCAGAGCTCATTGCAGAGCCTACTAGTGCCCGGTCAATGTCCTTCGTAGGAACCCATGAATATTTGGCACCAGAGATCATCAAAGGTGAAGGCCATGGAAGTGCTGTGGATTGGTGGACATTTGGAATTTTTCTTTATGAACTTTTGTTTGGCAAGACACCATTTAAAGGGTCTGGAAACCGCGCTACCTTGTTTAACGTGGTGGGTGAACCCCTGAAGTTCCCTGAGTTGCCCTCAGTCAGTTTTGCAGCAAGAGACTTGATCAGGGGTTTACTTGTGAAAGAACCCCAGCAAAGGCTCGCGTATAGACGTGGTGCTGCTGAGGTAAAGCATCATCCTTTCTTCCAGAGCATAAATTGGGCACTGATACGATGTACCAGCCCACCAGAGGTGCCAAGACCATACAAGAGCAATATTCTGGAAGGCAGCAGTATTGCAACAGCAACTAGTGGGAATTTGGTTGGCGTTGATGTAAAAGCTTGTGGTAAATATTTAGACATGGACTTCTTTTAATCCAGTATCTTGCTGTTTTGACTTCAACTTTGTGGCTGCAGATCCAGTTCCCACATAGGGCATAATGTTTCATTACTTTAAGCAATGAAATGCAGTTGTTGATTGTCCTCTGTATGTATCATGGTTGCACCTGCTAATTATTCTTCTTTTGTGGTCCAGTTTATTCACATGCTCTCTCTCTCTCTCTCTCTCTCTCTCTTTTTCTCTCTCTCTTTCTTTGGAGGCTGCAGATCCTGTTCCCACATAGGGCATCTTGTTTCATTTACGCACGCACACAAAGTGCCGTTAGCATTAAGCAATGAAAAGCAGCTTTTATTGTCCTCTGTAGGTATTATGGATGTCAGTTACTGAAAGAAGGAAACTGCCATTCTAAGTTGGTCACGAATTTCCAGTGCTGTATAGAACATTGTTTGCACCTGTTGATTATTCTTGGGTTCCAGTATACTCGCATGCTCTCTCTCTCTATCTCTCTCTGTGGGTGAGGAAGAAATATTTTTAGGCTAGCTTGTTTGTGCTGATGCCTGACTTTGTTGCAGCTTCACCAGAAATTAAAGGCTAGAAGGTTTAAGTTGGTAAAATGTGTTGCTTGTTTAAGGCAGATCAGTGCCTTGGGGTGAGTGAAGAAAATCTACAGGCTCGTTTGGATCATAAGAAGTGACTTTTAGTCGGAGATAGAATATTTGAAAATTAAATTCTCAGGCATCAAATGTGTTGATAATGAAAAATAGGCTTTTTATAGGAAAGAATGAAGCTGTCACGTTTAGTTGAACAGTTTCTTTAGAAAAGTATGCAGAATACCAATTATATCTTAAAAAAAAAATAAAAAAATAAAAATAAAATATTTATTCAAGTCCCTAAACTTGGATCGAATCATCACAATATCATTCTTCTTCAAATATCGCAACGCCATCCTTAAGAAAAATCTTCAAACCATCTTAGAAATAAAAAAAAAATAGCGAAATCATAACAGAATGTAATCTTAAGATTTCTATAGAAAACCAAATTGATACAATAACCATCAATATGTAGAAAAGATCTCAACCAATTCTTACCTCTCTTTCAGTTGACACCCATGGATTTGAAGCAAAGAGAAGCAAACAAGCGAGAGCTGAAGCGTTTCTTCTCTCCTTCTGTCGTTAGTTGATTTAAGAAAAATGATATATGACGATAAAGAAGGGTATATTGGAAAGAAAAAGGAAACATACTGCGATGGCAAAGTAAATCTTATGGTACCGATGAAATTTTATTTCTCATAAAATATAGGAATTCAAATCACGTGGGGAACAGAGTATTTCTATGGACGGGCTCTAAAAGCGCGAACCAAATATTCTAATTTGTGAAAAATAAAATTTTGCAATCTCTTTTACCATGAACCAAATGAGCCTAGGAGCTGGGGATAATTTTTTTTAGTAAGTGATGCTAGAGATAGTTGAAGTGGTGGCAATTTAAGCACTAGAGAATGCATGTCAATAGGACATGGGAACAGAGTATTTCCACGAACAGGCCCTAAAAGCGTGAATCAAATATTCTAATTTGTGGAAAATAAAATTTCGCGATTTCTTTTACCATGAGCCAAATGAGCTTAGGAGTATGCTGGAGATAATTTTTTTTAGTAAGTGATGCTGGAGATAGTTGAAGTGGTAGCAATTTAAGCACTAGAAAATGCATGTCAATAGGACCAGCGAATACATCTTGCTATTCTAGCCTGATCCGAAAAGGTTTTGCTTATTGAAACTCCTAAATTTTGTTAGTTCGTATATATCATCAAACAACGTATTCTCCTTTTCTTTTCCCAAGAAGAAGGCGATGGTCACTGCTTTGTTACAATTGCAAATTATCATTCCTGTTAATCAAAGTAGAAAAAAGTTCAACAACAAGTGCATATCAAAAAAGGTGCTAAATCATCCAATGTAAACTGCTTCTTTTCTTAAATGATAATATTAAGCAAATTAAGTTACATGACCCTCTATGTACTCCATTTCAGAAATCAGTTTCAAAGCTCAATTCCTCTTCAACTTCACAAGTTGCCACAATTATATCCAATCTTATTAAAAATGACGTAACTAGCTAGCTGATGAATACAAGTGAATGAAGTCATTAAGACTAAATTTTCCTTTCTTTCATCCAAATATCACCTGAATCTAGGTTCATTACTTTTCTAGTAATGTCCCTTGAGGTCAATCAGACATGACTATAGATAACATACTAGAGTAGTTAAAACTAACTTCTCACTTTGTGTTGTAGTCAAAAGTCAAAAGTCAAACTTATAATCTCCAAGACTTACATAGCAAAAAAAATAGATTCATTCACTCACTTCCTTATTGGTTATTGAGTATATGCAGTATGAAGTATATCCTATAGTTTGTTTTATAAAGTGGCTTCATTGAAAATAGTATGTGAGACTTAGTTTAGTCATATCTCGAGCATCTAACTTAATCTCTTCATTTGCTAGATTTCAACAACATCAAATAAAGTTCTCATGCCCAACTTTATATTGGCTTATAGATGATGGGGCAACATCCATGTCAATTTTGAATTTTTAATACAGCTTTAGTCATATCTCAATTTTGGTCTTCACAAGGTGTCATATAAAAGATTTCAACTAAACTCGCTCTTTTAATACCAATATTCAACTATGTCTAGTCTCTTAGCCTGAGAACTTGTCTAATTGAAATACTTAATGTTAATTAAATATAGATGAATAACCTTATCAATCATGACAAATAAATCATCCAACAATATATAATTATATAATGTCAATATAATACCCTAAAAATAGTCTCATCTGACATAAGGAGGAAAGATTGTAATACCCTAAATATAGTCCCATATCGAATGGAAAAGAAATGTGTTATATACTTGTAATTCAAGTTCATCTATTACTAATTAACTTCCACTTGAATTTTTGGGCCACGTGATTTCGGCCCACTAACAAGTTAATTAGACTAGCAGATAGGCTTGAGGCGTTACAAATAGTATCAGAGTCAATCCGAATGTGCCGAAGTTGGTGGGCATGAAAAAAAGGCTACCTATAGAACAGTGGTAGAGTTCCGCTATGGTATGGAGTCACCCTTGCAACACCAACAACCTGACTATGGGTAGATTTTAGCTAGCTTATGGGGTTCGACGCATCGCACTATAAGGAAAAAAAATTGTAATACCCCAAAAATCATCCCACATCAGATGGAAAAGAAATGTGTTATGTACTTATAACTCTTGTGGGGTTCGACGCATCGCACTATAAGGGAAAAAAATTGTAATACCCTAAAAATAATCCTACATCAGATGGAAAAGAAATGTGTTATGTACTTATAACTCTTGTGGGGTTCGATGCATCGCACAATAAAGGAAAAAAATTGTAATACCCCAAAAATAATCCCACATCAGATGGGAAAGAAATGTGTTATGTACTTATAACTCAAGTTCATATGCTACCAATTAACTTTCATTTGAGTTTTTAGGCCTTGTGGTTTTGATCCGCTAACGAGTTAATTGGATTAATAAGTAGGCTTGGGGCATTATGGTCAACTAAATGCTAACATAAATATAATCACATCTTACATAATCTTAAGGATTTGACATGTGTTATATACATGTCTCAGTAATGGATTTGGTGAGCAAGCCTTTAACAATTTAACCCATAAAAATATACTTCAAGACCACATACTACTATGTTACAATATCTTTGATGAAATAATACCTCACTAATATCTATTGGATTCTATCATGATATTTTAGATCCTTAGCATAAGTCAATATATTATCATAATAGTTTGTTATAGAATTTGATGCATGGGTGAATCTTTTAAATGCTGAAAGAACCTTTTCAACTAAACATTTTCTTGTACTGCTAAAGAATATGATATGTGTTCAATATCCATAATAAATAAAGCTACACAGAATTACTTCTATTAGTTCAAGATATGGCAACATTATTTTGCAAGAAGGTATATCTTAATGTTAATTTATGCTCATCTAGGTTACTTCCCCAACAAGCATTACTACAACCTACTAGGTGTAATTTTTTACCTAATAAGATGGCATGTAATTTATTGATTCTCTAAGGTATCTAAATATTCTTTTGATTGCTTTTCAATATGTAAGTCCTAAGTGGACATAAAAATGGCTGACAAGTCTAACAGCATATATATGCCAGGTCATATGCACATCATATTATATATCAACATCTATAAGAAACTCTCAATGTCTTCTCTCTTTCTTCTAGATTCTTGAGACCCATATCAAGGCTTAGGTTCAAATTCTTCTCCAAAGGAGTGTCTATAGATTTATAGTTGTTTATTTGGTATCATTTAAGTATCTTGTTGATTTAAGTTTCTCAAGACAAATTAAGGAATTTCTTACATTGATCTCTTTGGATTTTGATACCAAGCTCATAACTGGCTTCACCGATATCCTTTATCATATTTAGAGGATAACTACTTCTTAGTGACATCAACTCATCTTCATTTTTAACCAATAGTTTGTCATCAACATAGAATTATAGTATTATGAAATTACTCTTAGACCATTTAACACACTCAATGGTCCTTCTCTATGGTCATAAACTCATCTACTAAGATGGTTCAATGAAATCTAAGATTTTATTGTTTGAATGCCTACTACAAGCCACAAATAGATTGTTAGAACCACATACTTTATGCTCATTAGCTTGATCTGTATAGATTTTTTCATCTAGTTCTCTTATAAGAAATATAATTTTAATATCCATTTGATAAAGCTTGAAATCCATATATGCAACAATGACTAGAGTGAGATAAATCGCAACAAACTAATAATTAGAGAGAGGATTTTTCTTATAATTAATTCTTTCTTTTTAGGTATAACCCTTAGTTACAAGGATAGTCATATACCCCTCAATGAATCAATCCACCTTGTATTTGATCTCAAAAGCCCATTTGTTTGCCCTCTTTGACTCGATCTCTTCATGCATGACTTTAGTTCATTCCATAGTAGTAGGGCTCGTGAAAGCTTCTGGAGCTACAATGAATTCTTCATTCTCAATCTCTAAACAACAATAAGAAATCCTATGATGTATGCTTTTACATGATTGAGATTCTTCTTGATTATTTTTCATTTGTGCCTTTTACTTGCATCATTTTCTTGTACATTTAAATATTAATTTCATCAAATATGCTAATAAGTTTATACCATGTGCAGCCATATTTAATTAGTTATCTACAATTGATGAGTGGTGCATATAAATTTTAAATGGATATTATTTTTATAATTTTCAAATATTACTTTCTTGATTACTATAGATTTAATGTTTTTTTAATTTATTTTATTTTTATATTTAATATTTGTTTAAACATGTATGACTCACCTGAGTTGCCAAGTTAACTCACCCAAGTCAAAAAAAAAAGAAAGAAAGAAAGAAAAGAAAAGAATATTGAAGTAGGAAAGCATCGATTCATAAGTTTTCTAACCTTGTTCATAGCGTGGAGCAAACTGTTTTATTTTTATTTTCTTTCTTTTTTTTTGCAGTGCTCAATGGACTACAAAACCTGCATGAGTTGGATCTCTTAGACAACCTACTTAATGAAAGTCTTCCTTTATGTGTAGGGAAATTGGGTTCTCTTTGATATTTAGATCTTTCTTATAACATAATGATGGGTAATATTCCACTAGATATTTTTGTAGCTCTAGTTTCACTTCGACGGTTGGATCTTTCTTACAACCGATTTGATAGGCATTTCTTATTTTTATGCTTTGCTATTGTATTTTTTTACAATGAGGAATTACTAATACATCTTGACGGTGAAAAGTTTGTTCCCTCCTAACTACGGGCTCTTATCTTATCTAATAGCAAACTTGATGTGAACACCCTTACAACACCAGCCTTTCTTACTTCTCAATACATGTTAGAAGTTCTTGATCTTTCCCACAATAACCTATCAGAAAAGTTTCCAACTTGACTATTCAAAAATCAAACCAGAATGGCATTACTGAACTTAAGAAATAACTCAATAGTGGGTGCATTTCAATTGCCAGAGCATCCGAAAGCAAGAATGCTTTCATGTGATATCTCTATGAATTTCTTTAGTGGATTGATCCCTACAAATACTGGCATAATATTTCCAGATATGATGGTCCTGAATTTATCCTCAAATTATCTAACTGGAAATATCGCTTCCTCGTTGGGTAACATGAGTTTGTTGGCATCCATGGATTTGTCCAATAATAATTTGTTCGGTGAAGTACCAACTCGCCTATTGACTAGTTGCACTGAATTGTTGTTCTTGAAGTTTTCCAACAACAACTTGAGTAGGATGATATTTAGTGCAAATTATGGTCATACTTGGCTTTCATATGTTTATCTAAATGGAAATAAATTCACTGGAACATTGCCGAGCAATCTATCAGCCTATCAACGGTTAGCTGTATTGGATGTTCACAACAACTAATTATCAGGTATAATACCAGAGAGTATAGGACTCCCCACCATGTTGAAGTACCTTAATATTGGAGGAAATAACTTTCATGGCCAAATACCACATCATCTATGTAACCTACCAGATCTTAGGGTGTTAGACTTATCGCACAATAACCTCTCAGGGTTATTATCTCATTGTTTCTCATCATTCGTGAATCTCAACATTGCTGGGAATGCTTTGACAAGCCCAATTCCAAACACTTATTTCAATATTTTGAACCTTAACAGCATTGGATGTCAGCAATAACTAGCTTTCAGGTAAACTACCAAGACAGATAGAAAACGAAATGTATTTGAAGATTCTTGATCTTAGCAAAAATTCATTTGAAGGCCCTGTGCCAGCTGAGCTATGCAAGGTATGGTTTTTACACATTCTGAACCTTTCACAAAAAAATCTTTCAGCATCAATACCCTCTTGCTTTGGTAAAATGCAATTCAGGACACTTGATTTATTATATCCATATGTGCATCCAGGCCGATGGTACTTGGGCTCTTTTGGTGATGGATTGTATGATCCCATCTATGATGTATTTATTTCTATGAATCTGATGGTAGAGCTCTTCACAAAAAGCAACCAATATGCCTACCAATTAGACCTTTTGGATTTGATGTCTATAATTGATTTATTTGCAAATAAGTTAGCGAGAAGCATACCAATGCAAATTGGAAATCTATATAGTCTTGTACTATTAAATCTATCATACAATTAGCTAACAGGTTCAATCCCTGAAACTTTCTTGAAACTCAATCAGATCGAGAGCCTGGAGATATCACACGATCAATTAAGTGGTGTGATACCCTGGCAATTGAGTCAACTAAAGTTCTTGGAGATCCCTCTGTTGCTTACAATAACCTATCTGGATGTACATTGGATTTCAAACACCAATTTTCCACCTATGATGTAAGTAGCTACAAGGAAAACATTGGATTGCATGGGCTGCCACTAAAGAAGACATGCACATATGACCCAAGTCCAACTGTCACCTAAAGGAGAGAGCCCTGATGATAGTATTGTGCATGATGCCATCTTCTTTGTAATAGTTGCAGTTTCATTCATGGCTGGCTTCTAGGGCTGTATTACTTTATTGTATTGCCATCACATTGGGCAACATATTCTTCATATTAGATAGTTATGTTGATTTCTTTACTGATAGGATTTTAATGGTAGCACGTATATGGACACACATGCAACAGAATCGTAAGTGACATAAATAGTGCCTGATTTATTTTAGAGAAGCCTTCTTTTATTTTGGCACCTTGTAATAGAGCAAAGCAAGCTACTGTTCAATATAATAATGCTAAATCTTCGTTGCAATCAGGTTTGATATAGCTATATATGGCTTCTTTCCTAATTTATTTTATAGGTTGGCCTATATATTTTGAATGATTATATCATACATATACTTTTGGACAACAAATTAGATTGTGATGATAATATATTATCCTATTGTTTTCTAGAGGCTATGATTATGCTAAATTTATGGCACTTTATGGCCATATAGTTCGCAAAAGCTTTCTTCCAGCCTCTTATAATCAATGATTATGAACCTTGAGACCTCATGTGATAAATTTATCATCTGAAATGCCCATGCCTTCTCCATGGTGAGATCAATGGCAATTGACACTTGACCATGAGACTACCATAGTTATGTGTATTGGATAAATCTTGTGCTTGCACAACATGTTAGGAAAGAAGGAGAAATAAACTCATGAATTTTAAAATTTTTTGCAAAATGAAGAATGATTACTATTCCCAATTTTTGATTTTGACGTCTATCACCAAAGAAAAATTAATTTTACACCTTTGAAGGGCATGACTTGAATTAATTTAGATCAGTTAAAGAACCTCGACATACAATTGATTGAATGTTAAGCTATTGTTCCTCATAGTAGCTTATTTGGACAAACCAGATTTTAGGGGTTAGTTCTCTATTTTTCTTGGTTGCGAGGAGAACTAACCTACCTATTGTATAAAATATATAACAAGATCTTTCCCCATAAACAATGACAAAGAATGTAATCAAATATGCTGGATAGTTATATTGATTCCTTGATATACAAGTAGCAAAATCATAAGTTAGATAAATAGTAATTTGTGTACTTTAGAGAAGCTTGTATTTGGCACTTCATAATAGAGTAAAGTAAAATTTCTGTTTAATTCCTAGGGACTAAATCTTCATTGCAATCAAGCTTAATATAGGCTGAGTATGACTTCTTCCTTGTTCTCTTTCTATAGCAGGACTATATTTATATATACATATATACTTGTTCTCTTTTTATAGCAGGACTATATTTATATACATATATACGTGTGAACTATGCTCATTCGTGAAGATGTTATGTTTTTAATTTATAGAATTTTGCTAGGCTCCAATATTTCATTAGTTTGCTCCACAGATTTGCATTTGCCACTTAAGAAGCTCCATGATACCAGCTAAAAATTCATTTGTGGAAGGTTGGTAAGTCAGAAAAGTCAACAAGCAGAATGCTGGTAAGTCAGCAAAGTCATCAAGCAAGATGACAATCCATTCTGATGTTTAGAACATCAAAATTAACAAGTACTTTTGCATGTTTGAACAAGGTTCTGTAGATCAAAGCACAAGATCAAGTGATCATATGGAAGGTACTGATTTGCCAGCAAATATGCTGCTGCCATTAATCAGCTAGAACATCAAGAATAGTCACTTTCAACAGGAAACAACTCATTAAAAATACTGTGGCCATTGCACAAGAAACCACTCGTCGTTGCCACGAGTCGATTTTCGTACGTACAAACTTTGCCACTGGATGCACAAGAAACCATTCATCGTTGCCACTCTCAAAGGATTAAAGAGTTAATTTTTGTACTTACAAACTTTGCCACTCCTACATGTTTGTCTTGGTGGAATTGGGAAGAACCAAATTAAGTTTTTATTTCCTTGAAAAATGCCGAACTCACTATAGCTAGGGAGACAGGTCTAGAGCCACTTGGTAGATGCTAAGTCAAGCCAAGGGGGATAGGTCTAGAGCCACTTTGCAGATACTAAGTCAAGCCATTGGTACAAATGGTGTATTCTGCTACAACCAAAGATATGAAGGCGTCACATTGAAGAAACTTTAGTTTTAGAGAAATTCGCAATGCAAAAAATTACAGCCATGAATTGAACATCAACCTTGTTTTATTCCCTTCATTTTATGTTCTCAAATTGTCAAACTTAAAATAATTATATAGTAAATTATTCAATCCATGTTGCTTTCCAAAAAAAAAATATATTTCATCCAAATTCCTAATATTTATGGAATGTGGTTTGCTTGGCTAAAGTTTGATATTCTGGTATAAACTATAAGAAATATACTTATCTTCGGGATTCATAAACTAAGGTGTCAGAATATCTTCCAATTTCCTTTCTTCTCGTTCAAAAAAGATGATAACCAAACCACATAAAGCCTAAACAGAAGCAAACATTTTCTATTATTCAAATAGTCAATTTTCATTTCTATCACAAGCCCAGAAGAATAGAAGAGTCTTTAACTCGAAATGTAAAGAAAGCTTTAATTAAAATCAAGAATCAAAATCACAGATTTTAACCTTCCACAGAGGAAAGTTATGGGCTGGGAGCAAGCGATCTTATTGCTAAAGGGCGAGTTCAGCCAAATCAAAAGTTCTAGTCACAGCTTTGTACCAAGATTCATTCCTCCTCTTCCTCTGTGCCTCATCCAATTTGGGACGGAAGATAGTAGTCTTCTCTTTGTGCTCAGTAGCAAATATCTGCTCTTCAATCCAAACACCTGTGGCTAACCCAGCTGCATATGCAGCTCCAAGGGCTGTAGTCTCAATATCAGCAGGTCGAACAACTGGACTACCCAATAGATCAGCCTACAAGCAAAGTAAAATAAACACAATATTATCAAGGAAAAGAACACAAATTTGTCTAGCATTCCATAATAGATGTACAAGTAATTTCAGATTATAAAGAATTCAACAACTGAAAAAGATGCACTAATACCAAGACAAGCTAAGAAGGAATAATCTATGAAACTAACTGAAAAAATCCATAAATCTAAAATGTTAAGAATAGAACTTACGAGTAAATGGACAACCATTCTGAATCTAAGAGCAAACATCATTTTCTAGGGACAATGGCTTCTCAACAGCATCAGATCACAATACCAGATATAAGAACCTAATTTTACTTCATAGTACATAAATAATACCAGATATAAGAACCTAATTTTACTCTATAGTACATAAACTTCTATACTCATCTTTAAACTACAAATTCTAATATGGCATTAAAAGTTGCATTATGCAAAGAAAAACATACAACCATCAGAACTTATTCTACAAGATCATTAAAGAAAAAAAAAAGATTAAATATACAAAATAACAAAGTATTTTCATGTAGATGTACAATACACAAATAACTGCTTAGGTTATAGTTGGGAACAGAAAATCATGTTTATGGCAGTCCAATATTTTGAAAAGAAAATGACCGAGACAACAGCAACAACTAAGCTTTTGAGGTTATGCTTTCAATAAGACTAAGATAAACCGATCTTTTCTTATTATTTCTACTTCTACCTATCTTTCCTTCTCATGTATTAAACCACTCCTTTGAAGTGATCTATCCAGCCTATGGTACAAGTATTCAAAGAATTTAAGTCATCCCTCTTTTCGTCTATCCTTAATTAGTATTGTTCTCAACTTTTTACGAATGACTTAATTTCTTATTCTTTCTTTTCTTGTATTATCATATCCATCTCAATATTTTCATTTCGATCAAATCAAATTCATAAAATGATTCTATTGATTATCAAATAGATAGTAATCTTCAGTAGTAGTTAAGAAAAGTAGAAAGAACAAATGAAAGAAAAGATAAAATAAAGGGCATAATATAGACATCAAAACCTCTTGAAGAATAAGGTAAATCTGATGGGAGCTTCAACAGCATCAGTTGTTCATAATTATTATCATTAAACTTTTAGAAAAAAAAAAATAGACTTTCCTTTGTTAAGCTTTTAAGGTCTAATGTTCATTCAAAATGATATCATAGCCCGCTATTCTTGTCACCTACCTATGCATCCACACTCTCACTTGCTAAACCATGTGTTGCCTCTATACTTATGTTCCATCCCTTCAGCTCTCTACACATGAGAGGAGATGTTGAATAATGGTCCCATATCGGATAGATTAGTGACTTGTCTCTACAAATGAAAGGAGGTGTTGAAGAATGGTCCGATATCGGATAGATTAGAGACTTGTCAAAAAAAAATGCAAAAGCAAAAGCATTAAGGCCAAGCTTGGCATACTATTGCTCATCACAAACAAATTTTAGATAAAAGGAATTTGAGTAGATGGTGTCATAGTCAAAGATGGAGAAGGAGATGGCTTTGGGTTTGGGGTTGCTGTAAGAGAAGGCATTCAGGTTAGGGTTGGGGTTGGGAAGGACTCTGTAAGAGAATGCTTGGAGGAGATGCTGTTGGAGTTAGGAATGAAGAATTAGGAAAGTGATGACAGGATGGGGAAGGAGATGTATTTGGAGTTAGGGATGGCAAATGGGTTAGGGGATAACTAATGGCATGAGAAAATGGATGCAAAAAAATGAAAGGAAATAAGAGCAATGATGAACAAGGCCACTGCTAATTGCATTTTGCTTAACATAGAGAAATTGATAGTGATAAAGAATGAGGGCATGAGAAAATGGGAGCAAAAAAGAGGGAGAAAACAAGAGCAATGATGAACAAGGCTCCTACTAATTTCATTTTGCTTAGCATAGAAAAATGGATAGTGAGAGAATGATGCATGAACAGATATATATACAAGTGGATGAAGTTCAGAAGTAGAAAGGGATCGATACAAGGAAGCTTAGAGACTAGTATGGATGAACCCAGGGAAAATCATAAGCTCTTGCCATCTTACTTTCTATCTTGTGACACTCCCACATCTCCAATTCACTAGAGTGGGACATCTCCAAGCAGCTTCATAGCATTTTATCTCCTAATAGTAAAGTAGACGTGACATAGCTCTCCTCGTCTCCCTAAAATTAAGTATTTGGGGTCTAGTAGTAATTTAACATAGAATTGAAGCCCACCATCCCTCTTATCTATCAATGTCTTCATGCTTCCACTCACTAATCCAATGTTGCCATCTCTGGATTCTTTTTGGGCACCATTCAGGAGAGGAGTGTTGAGGAATATTCTCACATCACATAGCTTAAGGACTTTAGTTGGTCTTATAGGCTCATTCACCTACTAGCTTAAGTTTCTGAATTGAACTTTGACACCTTCCTCTTTTCTACATGACCTACACTTTTGAGTTCTCTTATAAAGAACTAGCAATCCAGACATTTCAGATATAATAAATTTTCAAAATGAAATAAAACGTGTAAAGACTGCCCATGATGAAATATCTAGAGTCCTAGATATTGTGATCAATTCAACAGGATGATGTGAAGCAGCAGTCCTAATGGTTCCTGATCTTTAGACTGGGATCAGATGCATATGAAAAATAAAAACAGGCATCTGATTGTGTATTGCCCCAAATTTTTGACTATGGACAAGGCGTCATAATAGAAATAGTTAGGCAAAAGACTTATTCAAGAATAAACTTCACAGCACAGCATTATCACTTATACCTTCCATAACATTCTGGTACAGACGTAAAACTAATTTTCATAATGGTAAATTTAATATCAGAGGATTACATTATTTTCGTCGATTTAGTGGAGAAAAATATAGATCTATCCATCTTTGAAAAGGAGCCCCAGATATAACGAACTCCTTTGTCAAGGAAAAGAGGATATAGAGAATGCCTTTGGCGGCTAAATCACTCACTGAAAAAGACCCTGCCACGCTAAAACAGGACTATGAACAGCAAAGTGACTGAATGGATGTCCCCTACAACCAAACCCATTCATATAACGAGGTAAACAAATACATCAATCATAGTTTCTAACAAGATAGAGGCATAAGAAACATACTTAACAGCAATAAGGGGAAAAAAGATTATAAGCAGCGAATCATATCTCCTTCTTCTGCTAAGGGAAGCATAAAATCAAACATGTTGAACTCCATAATAAGTCTAATAGAATGATAACCAAAATGTGACATGCTCAAACTCAGTCAAGACTACCAAACAAAGAAGAAAAAATCAAAAAAAAAAAAAAAGGGAAGAAGAAGAAAGCAAACAAACCCATGTTTGATATCAGAAGAACACAAGCAACTTGCAAAAGCAATCAAAGAACCACAAAGGAAACAAACCTAAAAAGCATAGCAATGGTTTTGCTATACCTGAATCTGCATCAGGAGATTATTGACAGTGGCACCCCCGTCGACCCGAAGCAAAAACTCCCCTTCCTTGCTCCTTGCTTCGCCTCCCTCCCCTGCATCCTTGTGCATCGAATTGAGCACATCATTTACCTGAAAGCACATGCTCTCCAGCACCGCCCGAGCAAGGTGCCCCTTGTTCGTGAACCTCGTGATCCCTATGCACACCCCTCTCGCATCCTCCTTCCACCACGGCGCAAACAATCCATTGAATGCCGGCACGAAGTACACTCCTCCCGAGTTCTCCACCGACTCCGCCATCTTCTCGATCTCTGCCGCAGTCTGGATGATCCCGAGCCCATCCCTCAGCCACTGCACCGCCGCGCCCGCGATCGCTATAGACCCTTCCAATGCGTAATTCGTGGGCGCACTGGGGCCCAGCTTGTAAGCAATCGTGCTGAGTAGCCCGTGGGAGGATCTGACGACCTCCTCGCCGGTGTTGAGAAGAATGAACGCCCCGGTGCCGTAAGTGCTCTTGGCCTCCCCCTTGCGACACAACTGGCCTAGCATCGCAGCGTGCTGGTCACCGAGACAGCCGGCGATCGGTACGCCGGAAAGTGGCCAGCCATCGGCGACCACGCCAATGATCTCCGAATTGCTGACGATCTTGGGCAAAATCTCGATGGGAATTCGCAGCGTCTCCAACGTCTGCCTGTCCCAGTCCAGCGTCCCGAGGTCCATGAGCATTGTCCGGGCCGCGTTGGAGCAGTCGGTGACGTGCAACCCGCGGCCGCAGCCGCCGGTGAGGTTCCAGATCATCCAGGTGTCGACGGTGCCAAACAGGGCGTCCCCCGACCGGACCGCCTCCCGGACGGCGTCCACATTCTCCATCAGCCACATGATCTTGAGGGCGCTGAAGTAGGTGCTGATCGGCAATCCACAGCTCTCCACGAAATGGTTCCTCCCACCCGACACCTCCTTCTCCAACCTCCTGCATCGTTGATTCGACCCAATCCGACCGGATCAAAAATACCAACTGCTGGATGGATTGATTGGAAAAATGGGATTCGAAAGATTTACTTGCAGATGGAGCTGGTGCGGGCGTCCATCCAGACGATGGCGTTGTAAAGAGGGAGGCCGGTGGATTTGCTCCACATGACGGTGGTCTCCCTCTGGTTGGTGAGCCCGACCGCCTTCAATCGCCCCTCCACCTTGCGGCCGCCGGCGGCTGCCTTCTCGACGGCCTTCTCCAAGCAAACTCGGACGCTCTCCAGGATCTCCGTCGGGTCGTGCTCCACCCATCTGCCAAGATCGCATCACAATCGGCTAGCAAACAACGATAGCAAACAGTAACAAACACAAGCTAAGACTTATACGACGATACCCGGCCTCCGGATAGAACTGGGTGAACTCGACCTGGTGAGACGCGATTGGCTTGACCTCTCGATCGTAGATCATAACTCTGGTGCTGGTCGTCCCCTGATCGACTGATCCAATGAAGACCTCCTCTCCGGCCATCTTTTGTTATTGTTCCTATTCTCTGCCTCCAGTCTTCTACGCCTTACTCTCGTTTGCAATTGGATGGGAAGGAGGAAAAGATTGGATCTTGGAAGAAGGGAAGGAGATGATGGTACAGGTGGCGGAGAAACCTATGAACGAGTTATTAGGAGTTGAGATTTATAGGCAAAAAAAAATCAGTGCAAGTCAATGCTTATCCGGTTACGACGTCTTTTAAACGAACGAGGAGGATTGGGTGACATCTCCGCAACTTTCACGTAAACGGTGCGCTATTCTACGTTGAAAAGTCTCCTCTAATTTTGGAGCGTTGACTCTTTGGTGCATGGTGCGCCACTTTATGCAGAAAAGTGTCCTCTAATTTTTGGAGTCTTTAACATTGGGTATTCTGTTGTCGATCCTTAGAGATCATCCATGCTTCTTGGATCTAACCAATTAGGAAATCCAAGATTAAGATTTAAAATAGGACAAGTAAAGCCTGGCCCCAAATCCGAAAACGGTATAAAGAGAATGTACACCAAGTGAATCCGCTCAACGAAGCGATACTTTTTAGGATATATACAGTAAGCAGGGTTGTAGGAATAGAGAAAGAACATTGATTTAAATATTTATTCATTAGAAAATTAATTTTAGCTAATATTTTGATGTTGTTCTGGTTGATATATAAGAAATATCTAAATTCATATTAGATTATACAATAAAAGTCAAGATATTGATTGCGACTTTATTGATGAGTGTCATTGTTGATATAGCAAACTTACCTGGTTTATAGTGAAATTTTATGTTTAACAGGGACCTTAGTGTGGACTAATCCTTTAACTGAATTTTTTTTTTTTTTTTTTAATTCTAGCTAAGTTTTCAGTTTTTATTGATTCCGATCATCCACTGTAACGTACACAAAATTCTACATTATCCTAAATAATATATATATATATATGTATGTATGTATGTACGTACGTATATAGATATGTATAAGCGCATGCTTATGCATCAATATAAAAGAATAATTAATTTTTTGAACTACTTTAATCCTAAATATGCTAACTTGGTTAATATAACTATGCCAAAGAGAGAATCATGCTTAGAAGTTGAACTATGCCCATATTGGCTATTCATGCAACGATGTGATGAGTGGTCACACGAGCGACATACATACATGGGTCAATCACTCAACCCGTGACCATGCATATACTTATGAGAAATCATCCATAATCAAACTTATCTAATAACACTTATCTTGAATCCATTAGCCTGGTCAATAAATACTGCTTAGGCTTCACATGATGCATTCATGCCATGAATATATATATGGTACGGTCATCTCGGCAACTACTGACGAGGGCACCTGGGTCTCGTTATTTCGTATTCTAATACGACTATACATGCTTTAGTTGAGCACAGAGTGTGAATCGCGCGTGTGTACGCAATCACAAGGCGCACGTAAGCCCATTAACCAGGGTTGGACGCATCAACCAACAATGATGGTGGAGTTGCACAAATTTTACCTAATCATGGTTATTAGTTCTGAAGTCGCCTCCAAAGACAAATATTTTAAGATAGACTCGGTCTATCATATTTATCAGTGCACATAGATTAATGAGAGAGCCAAGCAGTATGCAAGTGAAAACAATGGCATTGCTACCATTCATAGGCCTAACGCTAAAGAAGAATATCTCCTCCAAAAGTTGGAGATTAGCCGAAAGGAGTGGTCGGTTATTCAAATTCATTTTATGTACTTGGAATTAACAAATGGCCGGTCACATCAATATGACTTGATATTCATGAATTCTTTGGCCATCAAACACCACCTACTTGTTTTTTAAATATATATATATATATATATTGCGTTAGGTTAGAAATCTTCAAACATTCTAAACAAACAAATAGAAAAAATTATCAGGAGAGCGTTTGCACGGCCACGATGTAAGCATTCACGTCTAATTGTAGCCTAGAATTACGATAACATCGACGTTGTGATAGGGTAAGGTGGAGAATCCCCCTGTTGAATTTTTATCAACCTAAATTGTGGCCACCGTCGGTTATGAGATATCTTTTAGTAAATTTATAGACGAGTCTTTGTCGTTAACGAAGACCTCTACAGGCTAGTAATGGGCCAAAGCTCGTGCTAACTTGTTCTCTCTTTACGGATACTTTGAAATTGATCTCTTCAAATTTTTTGATTAAAATTTTCAGCCAAAGCATAAGATGTATGGTCTTAGTGTTTCTAGACTTCCATAATACTGATGCATGTAGCTGCTCGGTTGCCGTCGGCTCGTATGATCTCTTCCATGTGAGAATTTTTCTCTATGGCAAATTCATATATATTGAGGTTGTTAAGCCCAATGAAAGACATGGCATTCTTCTTATGTAAGGCTGCCACTCTTCCTCTTGAAGCATAGAGATCTGTTTGCATAATCAAAATGTATCAACCTTTCACAGCTATGAGAGAAAATAATATGACCCTCTTCTCTCATCCAAGATTCATCGTGTTAATATCAGATTTCATATTGATACCATATTGGTACAGTATTGATATTTTGATATGTGAGTTAGTTTAACGTACCAAAGTTCGGTACATACCAATATCGAATCTCAGCTAAATATTGTTATGGTATGACATAGTATAGAATGATATGCACCAAGATGGCATACCATGCTCCCATCAATTACCGCTAAATCTTCATCCTTCAAACTATATGTTATATGTAATCAACGTAGTTGTAGCTTCTATAAATAAATCTCATCTTACGTGCCTTTGAAACATACATTTGTCGCTGGCTAAAAAAGCTGATAGACATGCATAATATTTAGATAATTCTTCTTGTAGATCAAAGATGCCTGTTAATGCATATAAGTTATTGATTAGACATGATGCAATGCACATGACTTATTGGTTCGACATGATGCAATGCACATGAGAAGTAAAATATGAAATAGCAGTGCACAACCCAACCATAAACAATTTGCATGAAAAATTGAGTTAGGATAGGTCAATATAGATGGAATATAATGAAATAGAGCCACTTTGAGGTTCCCTATGAAATGAGGCATGGAACGGAGCCACTACGAAGAAGTTCCGGGAGTTACGAAGGAAGCTTCGAACCCATATTGTTTATGGGTTGAGAACGGGAGTTGAACTCTATGAGGTCGAATCTCCCGTTGTTCCTCAGTAGCTCAGTGGTAGAGCGGTTGGCTATTAACTGACTGGTCGTAGGTTCGAATCCTACTTGGGGAGATTTGATTCATTCTTAATTAAAGAATGAAGAATTGAATTAAAGGGCTCGCTTTGACCGTTAGGAGTAGGTAACCATGATTGTTTGGGATTGGGCTCAAATAATCCTTATCTTGATTCAATTTGATGTTCCAACACCAGCCTAAGTTATTGTATCTCCAACTAGTTCGAGCTAAAGGATCCCTATGTTGATTAGCCCTAATTTGGACCAACTTGGATGAAATGTTAGGCCAGGTTCGATCAAATTATAGATATAATGATTATTTAAGATTATATTTGCACCTTCCAATTTTGACCTAATCCAGCTCCAAATTAGCAAATTAAGCGAAATGGGTGGCTCTTCAATTTGACATATCCGACATTAACCTACCTGCAGCTCGCATAGGCCAACTGTAGATATAATGTCAAGGCCTTGAATAACCTTAACTTTAGCCTAAATTGCTATCCAAATCAATAGAGGGAGGGTTGAATTAGGTTTGGGTTTGTTATGGTGCAGCTAGTTGTGTTCAATTGCATTTGGTGCATAGATAAGGCTTTGGCTACAATGCCTCCACCTAATTCCCCTTTTTATTGATTTGAGTTTATCCAATCAAGGGTCAAGCCTAACTAACTATGGTCAACCAAAGTTGAACATGATGAGAGAGGGAGAATAAAGAAAGATTAGGGCGTTGGTTTTAAAATAAAATGCATGGGAATCATGTGTTTTGGCATTTAGATCTCCTCTTTGGCTGGATAACCTCCAGCAACGCAAGCGAGAGTTTTGTAGGGCTCAAATAGAAAGGAGGTTAAGCAAAAAATAGGCAATCATCTTGCATGTGATAGCAAAAGCAGCAAGGTGGCATTTAGATGGTGGTTAGCTAGCAAGGGAGGCATTAAGTATTGGATAATGGGGAGTAGGCGAACTCTAGCGCCATTTTGGTTAGTCTTATCTCTTTTCTTCTCTTATAATCATTTAAGACTCTAGAAGGAAGGGAATTAATGGTGATTTCTTTTTGGCAAACTCTAGGGCCATCTTGGGTGCTTAACCTTATCTCTTCGCTTTTTAAAGGGAACTAATGGCGTGGGACTCTTTTGAAATTCAAAATCAAACCTGGACTCATCATCCCTTATGGGGAATGGTTTTGTAGAGGTGGTTTGAAATTAGAAAAGGAAGGATTTTAGTCTGTAGAGATGGTGTGGAATTAGAAAAGGAAGGATTTTAGTCTGTAAAGATGGCGTGGAATTAGAAAAGGAAGGATTTTAATAAACTCGCCCAGATAAGGTCTCTTTGGATTAATAGGATTACTAGTAATAAAATCATCCATGATAAGATCATCGATGATCCAACCTCATCTTATTTGGTATGAGATGTTTTAATAATTAAAGATCACATATATTTGGTATACCATGGGAATAGAAGGTCAACATGCATCAATACTAATAATACCCTTAAAAATTTATTTTACATAATATATTTTATATATTATATAATAATAATATTTTTTATTATATGATATATTATGTATAAATTCTATATTGTAATATAAGATTAATAATATTATTAATAATACCATAAATATATATTATGTGTTATATATATATATATATATTATATAATATAATATATTATAATATTATACTATAAATAATGATTAACGTTATAATAATATATATTATACATATTTATTGTATATTATAAATATAGATAATAATATAATTTAATGATAATACATTATATATTATAATAATAATTACTATTATATAATAATATATTATTATGTAATATTTATATATTATAAATAATATATTATATTATATTATTATCATATGGGGGAGAGATTGATAAAGACTATCACGATGGTGATCTAGCATTTCGAACTCCTTGGGTGGGATTAGGATTACCTTTCTGCATAGTGATCTTAATTTCATGGCACATTACTGTACAAATAGAGATATCAAACAAGATAATCTTATTATCGTTCCAAGATAACCAATGTTCTTTGCAAGGTCACCCCATGCCAGACAACCCCTTTGAATTTTGAGAACTTGAATGGAATTGACATTATTATGGCAGGAGTTTTAGGATGTTCTTGATGTGGGCATCTAGGTGGAATTGACCATTAGGATATTCTCATTAATAAATTAGGATCATATTGAACAACAAAAGTATTATCTAATAAAATACCTGATTTATCAATCATACGTCTGTTATTTCTTTGATGATAAATTGAAAAACCCTCATTATCAATAATGGTAATTTCATAAAGTTTCTTTGGATAATGTTTACCATACTTTCTATTGATCATGCATGGAGCTTGTGGATTAAGCATGCCACATAACCTATGTATCGCATACTGTTATACAACTTCACAAAGAATAGAGTCTTCACTTTGCAGTGGTCTCTCAACTGATGTTATTTGATCTATTCATTCAAATGTGGTGTACTTATCTTCAAGATGTAGAAATAGCACAAAATGGATATGGAGAGGCTACACTTTTAGAATTCTATTATATATACAATTGCAGGTCAAATAATTTTACGTACAAAATTTCAGCAGTGAAATTTGAAGAAAATTTCACTGCTTAAAACAAAATCTCGATCCAAGAATAGAAAAAGTGGCCCAAAAAAAAAAAAAAAAATGAAGGCTTGCTGCTACCGAGACTTGAGAATGTTGTTATGTTCCAAACTACTTAGGCATTCCTGCAATTGCTGAATATGTATAGTTTCTAAATCTTCTTAGGATCATTGGACGAAGGAATCAGTGATTAGGTTTTGATATAAAAGTTGAAACTTTTACATACAAAATTTCAGCAATGAGATTTGAATAAAATTTCATCCTTCAAACCAAAATCCTAGTTCAAGAACAAAATAAAAAAAAAAGCAAGAAAAAAGAGCGAGGCTTACAGCTATAGAGCCTTCAGAAAGTTACCATGCTCCAACCTACTCCGGCTTTGTCTGTCTGCACTTAGTTAATACATACGGTTCCCAAATCATCTTGCTAAGATCATTAGAAGAAGAATTTGTGGCAATGGCACCACAGTGATGGAAGCATGGGATATCTTCTTGAGGCTTCACGTTACTTTCGTCTCTTTGCCTCTTCATATAGCAACTGATCTCTTTGCACGTGATCTCCCCTCCATCTCTTTGCATGGGCTCTTGGGGAATTAATCCCCGTTCCATATGGAGAGTTCTTACTGTCTCTTCGTGTGGATGGTTGAAGCCCAATGGACTCCTCTAAATTGTTTTCTTTCCACCATACGGATTAGGGATGGGGAGAAAAAAACAAAAAAAACAAAAACCACGCGAACAAAGCTATGAAATTGACAAATATATATAAATATATATATATATATATATATATATATATATAATCAGAAAAAACCATGCCGACGGTAGAAGCCCGATGGATTTTTTTTTTTTTTAGATATATGAAACATGAATAAAGAGAAAGAACTTCAAGAACAAAAACCATGCAAACAAAGCTATAAAATTGACAAAAAAATAAATAAATACCATATAAAATCAGAAAAAACAACAGGATCGCAAATTTTAATTCTTGCTTGTTGTTTATGAAGGCTACTGCTGGTGGGGGTCGCTCCATACCGGCAGCAGTGCCACCCACTCCTCCCCCTTCCACAGCTCTTCAGACGACACTGACAACCTTCTTCTCGATTCAATTGACTCTACTGTAGTGCCATTTTGCTTTCCCTTTTAAAGACAGAGAATGGGTTCCTGTTGGGAATCCCTCACATGTGAATGACGTGGATTCCATTAAACATTTAAGAAATTCAAAGTCTAGCTACTTAGAATATGAAGAGATGGAGATAGAGAGGAAGCTGAAGAGTCCAAGTGAAAAAAGAACACTTGAGAAGAATAAAAGAAAGGTGCACAAAATTTTTAATAGGAAAAATTCTGCAGCTTGTACTAGAGTTCTACAATTTGTTTGGAGAGCCCATATTACTCCAAAATTACTAAAATTCGGATATGTTACATTTCAAGACGTCCTCTATCTGCTGATGAGTTTGAAGTGAAAAAAGAACATTTGAGAAGAATAAAAGAAAGGAGCAGAAAGTTTTCAATAGGAAAAATTCTGCAGCTTGTACTAGAGTTCTACAATTTGTTTGGAGAGCCCATATTACTCCAAAATTACTAAAATTCGGATATGTTACATTCCAAGACGTCCTCTATCTGCTGGTGAATCTGCTGGTGAGTTTGTACCTTGTTTTGGTGAGATTCTAAGAGTTTATTTTGGTGAGATTCTAAGAGTTCCAGGAGTTGTTTCTCTTAATGATTTATTCCACCTTGTTTTGGTGAGATTCTAAGAATTTTAGGAGTTGTTTCTCTTGATGATTTATTCCTCTAGTGAATCTAGAGAAGACTTTATGTACCCATTATTGATATAGTGGAAGATTACTTGCAGTTTGATCCGTGGATGTAGGCATCACTTGCCGAACCATATAAAATCTATGTTTGCATCTCTGTTTGTTCTTTTACTTGCTGACATTTATATTACTTGTGTTTGTTATTACTTGTAACTCTAACGAAGAGGATTGAGGGTTTGCTCTATAGAATCAATCACAACAAGTAGTATCAGAGCATGGTTATCATTGGTTAGCATTTTGTTTCCTCCGTTTGAGTCATGGAAAACACAAGTAGGATGGTTAGCCTTAATGGACAAAATTGGGCTATATGGAAAGCAAAGATGGAAGATCTTTTGATTTATAAAGACCTCTTTGAAGCTGTAGAAGGTGAGAAATCCAAGCCAAAAGGGATGAGCGATGATGATTGGAAGAACATGAATCGAAAAGCTATTGTGACTATTCGACAATGGTTGGATGATAATGTTTTTCATCATGTTGCAAAACACACTTCAGCTGAGGAGTTATGGCATGAACTAGAGGCTTTATATGAAAGAAAGACTGCTATGAATAAGGCTTTTTTTGTTTAGACAGCTTGTGGACTTGAAGTATCGAGATAGAAACTCTATGGCAGAACACTTAAATGAGATGAGTGGTCTTGTTAATCAGCTAGTCGATATGGAGTTGAAGTTGGATGATGAACTTCAAGCCTTGCTTTTATTGAGATCATTGCCTAAGAGTTGGGAGACCTTGGTAGTGTCTCTTAGCAATGAATTACCGAAGGGAAAAAGTGCCTTGGAAAATAAATGGGTCTTTAGAATAAAGGCTGATGAGAAGAGCTCACAACCAAGGTACAAGGCAAGGTTGGTTGTCAAGGGATTTAGACAAAAACAAGGCATTGATTATGATGAAATATTCTCTCCAGTTGTAAAGATATCTTCTATTCGGGTGGTGTTAGGACTTGTTGCTCAACTTGATTTGGAACTAGAGCAACTTGATGTTAAAACAACATTTCTTCATGGAGATTTAGATGAAGAAATATATATGAAGTAGCCTGAAGGTTTTGAAGTGAAAGGGAAAGAAAATTTGGTTTGCAAGCTAAACAAGAGCTTATATGGTTTAAAGCAAGCTCCAAGGCAATGGTACAAAAGATTTGACTCATTCATGAGAGAGCATGGTTTCATAAAGACCAATTCTGATAATTATATTTTTACCAAGAATTCTGATGATAATGATGATGATGCCAACTCCGATCAGTTTGTTTTCACAAAAAGGTTTGATGATGGTGAATTTATTATATTTTTATTTTATGTTGATGACATGCTGATTGTAGTTCGGGATATGAAGCAAATCAGATTGCTGAAAGAAGAGTTAAGCAAATCCTTTGCTATGAAGAATTTGGGACCAGTAAGACAGATTATTGGTATAGAAATCAAACGAGATAGGAAAGCTAAGAAGCTATAGTTATCTCAAGAAAAATATATTGAAAAGGTTTTAGAAAGGTTTGACATGAAGAATGCAAAACCGGTTGCTACTCCTTTAGCAGAACATTTTAAACTCAACAAGGAAAAGTGTACTTCAAATGAAGAAGAAAAAAAAACAATGGAAAGGATACCATATGCATCAGTGGTTGGAAGCTTGATGTATGCAATGGTATGTACTAGGCCAGACTTGGCACATGCTGTTGGTGTTGTGAGTAGATTTATTTCGAATCCAAAAAAGGAGCATTGGGCAGCTGTTAAATGGATTCTAAGGTATCTTAGAGGTTCATCAAAATTGTGCTTATGCTTTGAAATGACAAGCTTAAGTTAGTGGGCTACACCGAATCAGATTTGGGCGGAGATCCTAATTCTAGAAAGTCTATTTCGGGATACTTGTTCTCCTTTAGAGGGGGAGCAGTTTCATGGCAATCAAAGTTACAAAAGTGTATAGCATTGTCTACTACAAAAGCTGAATTTATTGCTGCAACAGAAGCTTGCAAGGAATTGATTTGGATGAAAAAATTCTTAAAAGAACTTGGCTTGAACCTAAAAAAGTATGTTGTCTTTTGTGACAGCCAAAGTGCAATCTATCGATGTAAGAACTCCTCATATCATTCAAAGACAAAATATATTGATATCAGGTACAAATGGATTCAAGATGGTCTTAATCAGAAGTTGTTTCAGATTGAGAAGATTCATACCGTTGAGAATGTGTCCGACATGATGACTAAATCATTGCCTAAAGAGAAATTTGAGTATTGTAGGCATTTGACCGGTATAGAGGAGAGATCATTCATATGATTCGTGAGGGGGAGATTGTTGGGAATCCCTCACATGTGAATGATGTGGATTCCATTAAACATTTAAGAAAGTCAAAGTCTAGCTACTTGGAATATGAAGAGTTGGAGATAGAGAGGAAGTTGAAGAGTCAAAGTGAAAAAAGAACACTTGAGAAGAACAAAAGAAAGGTGCAAAGAGTTTTCAGCAGGAAAAATTCTGCAACTTGTACTAGAGTTTCACAATCTGTTTGGAGGGCCCATATTACTTCAAAATTGCTAAAATTCGGATATGTTACATTCCAAGACGTCCTCTATCTGCTGGTGAGTTTGTCAGTTGTTAGTGCTATTGATTCCGCCTTGTTTTGGTGAGATTCTAAGAGTTCTAGGAGTTGTTTCTCTTGATGATTTATTCCACCTTATTTTGGTGAGATTCTAAGAGTTTCAGGAGTTGTTTCTCTTAATGATTTATTCCACCTTGTTTTGGTGAGATTCTAAGAGTTTCAGGAGTTGTTTCTCTTAATGATTTATTCCTCTAGTGAATCTAGAGAAGATCTTGTGTACCCATTATTAATATAGTAGAAGATTACTTGCAGTTTGATCCATGGATGTAGGCATCACTTGCCGAACCACATAAAATATGTCTGCATCTCTGTTTGTTCTTTTACTTGCTGACATTTATATTACTTGTATTTGTTATTACTTGTAACTCTAACGAAGAAGATTGAGGGTTTGCTCTATAGAATCAATCACAACAGTTCCTTCTCCCTTTCATTCATGGGAGATTAGGTGCATTTCCTAGCCACAGAATGCAGTGCTAGAAAAGACAGAGCTTCGAGCAAGTGCTATTGCTAGTGAAAAATAGACGGTGTTATGGGGGCCAAAATGGGAGAACAACACATGGAGTTACGGGAGTAGTGGTATTTTACTATCATTCAACAACGAGAGAACATAAAAAATGGGAGAACAGCACATGGAGTTACGAGAGCAGTGGTATTTTACTATCATTCAACAATGAGAGAACATAAAAAATGAGAGGACACAAAGAAGCGGATCTATAAATTTGAGAAGAAATGAAATGAAATCAAGCTTGATGAAATTATCCAAAGTACCTTGAAGACAAGAAAAGAGAACGTATAACGAAGTGAAAATTAAGAGAGAAGAAGAAAAAAAAAAGAAAAAGAAAAAAAACATTAAGCAATAAAAAATAACCTTTTCATTTCCATAAAGTATTAGTATTTTTTAAAATATATATATATATATATATATATATATATATATATATATATAAAGAAGCATACTATAAAAGCATTAATTTTTTATCACATAGCAACTTGAAGCATGCAAAAAAACGAAGCATACCATAAAAGCATTAATAGTCTCCTTGTTTCAATTGCTTCTACCATCTCGCTCCCCCTCTTGGAGGAGAAAAAGAGTTCTTCTTCCTTTCGTTTATGAGAGATTATACGTATTTTCTAGCTCCAAAATGTCAAACTATCGGCATAGTATTGGAGCTACTAGGCATTAGAAAGGATAGAGCTCTGAGCGAGTGCCACTACCAATAAATAAAAAATGAAGTTATGGAGGCCAAAATAGAAGAACAGCACACGAAGGTGTGGATGCAGTGGTGTTTTGCTGCCATTCTATAATGCGAGAACATCTAAAATAAGAGGACGTAGAGAAGTAGATCTATAAATTTAAGAGGGAGCGATATCTAGCATGATGAAGCCATTCAGCACGCTTCAAACCAAAGGAGAGAAGCAGTATAGTGGAGCGGGAATTTAGAGAAAAGGGGAAGGAGGAGTTGGGGAAAAAGAAGTATACTATAACGAAGAACAACTTTCCCATCTTCACAAAGTATTAGTATTTTTTAGGAAGAAAGCGAGCATGAAAACAAGCATGTACTACATAAGCATTAATTTTTTGCAACTTAGTAGCTTAAAGCAAGTAGGAAAAGAATATTTTGTAAAAGCATTCATTATTCTCTTTGATTCAATCGTCTTTTGGAGAGAGAGAAGGGGTTCCTTCTTTATTTCATTCATGGGAGATCAAGCAAATTTCCTAACCCCAGAATGCTGAACTATTGGCATGGTATTGGAGCTACTAAGTACAAGAAGGGATGGATCTCCAAGCGAATTCCATAGCTAGTGAATAGTTGATAAAGTTATGGTGGTCAAAATAGGAGAACAAAATGTGGAGGCATGGGAGCAATGGTGCTTTGCTGCCATTCGTTAATAGGAGAGCATCAAAATAAGATGTAGAGAAATGGATCTATAAATTTGAGAGACAGTAAGATTAAGCTTGGTGAAGTCATCCAAAGCACCTCGGACAAAAGGGGAGAGGAGGTATAATAGAATAAGAATTAAATAAAGGAGAAGGTGGAGCGGAGGAAAAAGAAGCATACTGCAATAAAGAATAGCTTTTTCATCTCCATAAAGTATTAGCAATTTTTACGAAGGAAATGGGCATGAAAAGAAGCATATTACAAAAGCATTAATTTTTTTGCCATATAGCAGCTTAAAGCAAGCAAAAAAAGAAGTATACTGTAAAAGAATTAATATTCTCCTTAATTCAATTGTTGCGATGCTATCTCACTCTCCCTCTCCGAAAGAAAATGAGTTCCTTTTCCCTTTCATTCGTGAGAGTTCAAACACATCTCCTAGCCTTGGAATGCCAAATCATCGGCATGGTACTAGAACTGTTGGGCGCTAAAAGGGATGGAGCTTTAAGCGAGTGTTGTAACCAGTGAACAGTAGTAAACGGGGTTATAAGGCTCAAAATGAAAGAATAGCACATAGAGGTATGGGAGTAATGGTATTTTGTTGCCATTCAATAATGGGAGAATATCAAAAATAAGTAAATCTATAAATTTGAGAGGGAGCAAGATCAAGCTTGGTGAAGTCATCCAAAGCACCTCAAACAAAAGGGGAAAGGAGGTATAATGGAACGGGAATTAAAAGAGAAGGAGAAGGAGGAGCAGAGGAAAAAGAAGCATACTGCAATGGAAAACAGCTTTTTCGTCTCCATAAAGTGTTATCATTTTTTAGAAAGAAAATGGGCATAAAAAGAAACATACTGTAAAAGCATTAATATTCTCCTCGATTCAATCACCTTCGATGCGATGCATCTTGCTCTCCCTCTTGGAGAGAGAGAGAGAAGGGGTTCTTTTTCTCTTTCAGTCATGAGAGATCAAATACATTTCCTACCTCTAGAATGCCGAACTATTGGTATGGTGTTTGAGCTGCTAGACACCAGAAGGGATGGAACTCTAAACTAGTGCCACTACAAGTAAACAACAGATGGAGTTATGATGGTCAAAATGGAAGAACAGTACAGAGGTATGGGAGCAGTGGTGTTTTACTGCCATTCAATAATGGAAGAATAACAAAAATAAGAGGATGCTGAGAAGTGGATTTGTAAATTTGAGAGGGAGTGAGATCAAGCTTGATGAAGCCGTCCAAAGTGCCTCGAATAAAAGGGGAGAGAAGGTATAATAGAGTAGAAATTAAGAGATGAGAGGAAGGAAGAGTGCACAGAAAAGAAGCATATTGCAATGGACAATAGCTTTTCCATCTCCATAAAGTATTAGTATTTTTAGAAAGAAAGTGAGCATGAAAGAAAGCATATGGTAAAAACATTAATTTTTTCTACGTGACAACTTAAAGCGAACAAAAAAAGAAGTATACTGTGAAAGCATTAATATTTTCTTACCGCATGCCAACTTGATTTGTACTACACAAAAGGCCTCCATTATACATACACAGTTAGACTAGGTTATCCTCATATGTAGCTAAGTTTAAATCTGTGATTTGTATGGATTTAAGGATAGAAAGGATAATTGAAGCTTGGTTATATGGAAGAGTAGTCAAGTTTAACTATATATATATATATATATATATATATATATATATATATATATATATATATATATATATATATATAATGGATGAGTAACGTTTTTGTAAGTTTTATTTTTAAAAAATTTTATCTATAAGAAAAAAAAAAAAATTTAATGAGACTATATTATTGATGGATGCCAAACCTTCAAAGCACAAGCAATCTGTCGCTTGTCAAGCACGGCTTTCGCAGTACAATCGGGCTAAAAAAGGTTTGTGTTTCCTCGATAACCATAATGCTTGCTTGGTTATGGCTTGCTGGCAGCCACGAGCTTCTTGGTAATATGCTGCAATGGATGCGAAACTTCCGGCTAACAATCTGAAGCAATAATTATTCCCACGATTCGCACGTGTCTCCATCCTCCGTTCGGGTACCACCGCGCTTGCTTGCCGACTACTGTTCGGCCACATGGTGGAGGCCTTCCTGGCAGCGGAGCCGCACTCGGTTCGAGCGGAGACAACGTCTTTCCCAACTTGGCATCTCCGCACGTGCCCGCTCTGCCGCGCCGCTCCACGCCCCGACCCACCGCTCATATCCCCCCCTCCTCTTTCTCTCTCTCCTCCGAGATCCGCGTCAACCTGCTCCCTCTCTTTCTCGCTGCGTGGGTCTGCTCATATAGTGCCAGCCAACAACCAGAACTCGCAGCTGTAGTCGTAGTAGTAGAGGAGGAGGGATTTGAATTAGATTGAGCGAGAGAGCGATGGCGGCGAGGGTGAATCTGGACGGGAACCCCATTCAGCCGATGACGATCTGCATGATTGGGGCCGGGGGGTTCATCGGCTCCCACCTCTGCGAGAAGCTCATGGCCGAGACACCGCACACCGTGTTCGCCGTTGACGTCTACAACGACAAGATCAAGCACCTCCTCGACCCCCCGCCACCGGAGCAGCACGGTGGCCGCCACCACTGGGACGGCCGGATCCAGTTTCACCGCCTCAACATCAAGAACGATTCCCGCCTCGAAGGCCTCATCAAGATGTCCGATCTGGTTCGAACGCCTGTCCCTTTCTTTTCTTTACCCTTATTTTGCTTCTGCACGTTAATGCTGCTTTGGATCTGGATCTTGGGTTTTGTTTTCAGAATTTAGCCATTCCAAGATCTTATATGGATTTTTTTCCCCCGGTTCTTGCTGTGTAGACTATCAATTTGGCGGCAATCTGCACGCCGGCGGACTACAACACCCGTCCTCTCGATACCATATACAGCAATTTTATCGACGCCCTTCCGGTGGTAAGTTTGGTCATTTCAAGCTTCACGGTCCATCGATTTTCTTTGTTTGGAACACGGATCTTAATGTGGATCTGGCAACGGAATTGATGCAGGTTAAGTATTGCTCGGAGAATGGCAAGCGTCTCATTCACTTCTCCACTTGTGAAGTGTATGGGAAGACGATTGGATCCTTCCTCCCAAAGGACCATCCACTGCGACAGGTGATCTCTCTCTCTCTCTCTCTCTCTCTCTCTCTCACAGAGGGCATCGTGGTCGCTTTCAACTGTCATCTTTAAATAAATACTTCTTTTGGTGGCATGGCATTGATCTCTGTTTTGTATCCTAGACTCAGAGCCTCTGTTCTGTCTCTTAATCTGGTGTATGAGGGATCATCAGAATTTCCATTTATTTGTTTTTCTCCTTGTAATTAAATGCATCCGATGTCCTTCGCTCTCACATATAATCGGAAAAATGCGTAATTCAATTGTTAATTATATATTTAGTGGTTTGTTTCATCCAACCAAAATTTCTGCATTTGAATTCTCATTGGATCCAGTAAATGTTGAGCGTCATGGATTCATAATGTATGACACCTTCACTTCTCCGTAATTATTTGTCATATATACTTGAGTTAATGCAGCATAAGCTTTTGATGATTGCATAATGGGAGCTGTCTGTTTGTTTGTCCATTGAACCAGTGTATGATCATTTTTGTGTCACTAATTATGCATACTCAAAAACTACTTTCTGATGTGTGCCAGAGTCAGATGATCTCTACTTCTTTCGTGATTAATGAAAATGATGTTGATTTTTTGATAATATATTTCCATTAGCTTATTCTTTTGTGGGCATTAGTTCAGTGCTTAAAAGAGAAAGGGCCAATTGAAAGTGGATGAAAAATGTAATTACTTGGTGTTGCTAAAGTCCTTTGACATGCCAAGTGTTGCAATCAGGCCTAAAATTGGAGATGGTCAAGAAGTGCTTTGCTGATCATGGTCCCAATATGATCTAAACCCCATTGTTTGCATGATCTTATGATTCATGATCTGGAACGTGATCAAAAAGAAAAAAAGTTGGATTTCTAGTGATCTGAATTGGATCCTTGAATCAGGATCAGTTAAGGATTTTGGTTTGGATCACAGGATCCAGATCTGGAGCATATTATTACCTATAAAAGCAATTAGAACATCTACTGAGATTGATTAATTTCTTCAACTTTGATTTGACCAGTTTATCATCAATAAGCTTCCAAAGCATAAAATTAGCAATCTCCTTCAGGTTTCCAGCCACTCAGCCATTATAAAAATTTAGTTCCTTTTTTCCTACAATCTTCTATCATAAATAAGAATCGAGGTGCATTTTGTGTAGCAAATTCTTAATTATAACCAATATTTGGATAATTTTATATGTATAATAGAGAAAAATTGTAACGGACATGCTGCATAATGTTCAAAAAGTAAATTAATAATAAACTTTGTGAAATCAACAAGCAATAGAAAAGGAGGCAATTTTGTATATCAACTCTGATAAAGGTTTATGATAATGATGATGGCATCTTCATATCTTTATCTCTCTTCCATGGGCCCATTTCTGCATTTTTTTTGTGTTGTCAAATTATGATATCCTATTGACTTATGTTCTAGCATATAATAAATTGAATGTTTAAAAATGGTGCTTGTTTCTTGGGCATGACATATGTGAGCTTATGAAGTGAATTTCTTATGTCCTATTAATCACTTCTTATTTATTATTTTCTTAAGTTACGATTATCATGCTTTTTGCTTTTAGTATTAATTTGTGCCTTTCATAATTCTTCTAATAAATTGAAAATAATCTTATAAATTGCAAGCCAATTTAATTGGGAATCTTGTCGGATGGGGGTGTCCTGCTTTCTCCACAAAATAGAATGCCCACTATCGCGCCTTATCTCAATGGTCATCTCAGTAGAGCGTCTTGGTTTCTCCTTTATTTTTTATTACTTTGTTTATTTCTTTTTTCTTTTTTCTTTTCTTCCTTCTTTCTTTTTCTTCTTTATTTATCTTCTTTTTTTTCTTCTTCTTTCCTTTCTTTGTTTATTCTTCTTTTTTTTATTTTCTCTTTTCTTCTTTCCTTCCATTCTTTCTTTCCTCGTTCTTTGTTCCATGCTTGGATGGATGCCAAAGTCCCAAATCCATCCTGGTCTCATTTTCCCACAAGAATGGGACAAGATGGTTGGGAAACCCCTGTCCTAAAACCTTGATTGGGATCGTGTACAAGTGTTGCATAAGTTCTTAGGTTAACCAGTAATTTGAAAAAAATATTGTTCTCTGTTCCACTATTCAAACAACCAGACCAAGTCAAGACAGATTGGAACAGTATTTCAATATTTGGAGGATGTGAAACAACTTTAAGGCGGTTTTTTTGGGTTGTGAGTATAGCTAAGGTCTGCATGTTAGCATTTGGTTGGTTTAGGAAGGGGTTCAAGGAGTTTGTACGTATTAGTTGATTTTCTGGGCCAAGAGACAGTCTATGCACTGTAGGCATGTTATTGAAAAATCTCCAAGAAAGAGAATATCAGAGTTTTGAATGTTCTAAGGGTTCAACAAAAATTGAAATAGAGTCTAAGGTAGTGATTGTTTATTTGCCTATTCTGATTTAAAAGGTAGTTCGTTAAATATGAGTTGAATCAGATCGGAATAGATTTGAAAAGCACAAAGATGGATTTTGGGTTTGTTTATTTTTTTTTTTTTGGGGGGGGGGTTGTTGGGAAGGATGGGGAGGGGAATGGAGGTGAAAAGAGAAGAGAAATGGGGATGGAAATAGAGAAAAATCATTTTCTGGAAATGGCCTGTTCTTTTGTTGTTCCACTTGTCAGAATGTAGTTGCAAGAAATCTATGTCAAAATTTATGAAATCTGGACTTTCTTTCTTAGCCAGATCACTCCTTATTGGCTTAACCTGATAAGTCTCTTCCCTAAGCTGATTCGATTCAGTGCTCTACAGTTGAGGGAAGAAACTAAAGCAGACATATATTCCATGTAAGGAAAAAAGAAGTGAAAAAAATAAAAAATTGCTATGGATTTCAAATTAACCGGGCCCTTCCAAACTATTCTCTGGAACCCCTAGATATGCCACCCAAAATTCTGGACATATCCTTGAACTGTATGAGGACTTTTTTTTGGCGCCTAACGACTTGCTTGATTTTCTTTTCTAAATGTTCCTTAGATGATGATGGTCATCTTTAAAGGCTCAGTGACAACTTTTTCTCCCTTGAATCTTCTTTGCTTCACAAAATCCGTTCCTTATTACTTGTCACTTTCCCTTTCTTCCTTACTATTTACCTTAACAGTGTAGTTATAAATCTAATTAAGGTGATTTCACTTGCCAAAGTTTTTGCTTGTAAATCTCATGCTCACATTTTATATGAATGAGCAATATGTGTAAATAAGGTGTAAAGATGTCTTTTGTATATGTAATGCTTGGCAAGGTTTGAACCAAATTGAATAAATTGAAAGAGCATGCCAATTCCCAAGCCACATAACATTTTCAGTTAAATTCCTTCACTTGGGAATGGTTGAACATTAAGTGGCAAGTATCATGTTATGTCATTTGCCAAGAGTAAGTTTATCGATCAGACAGACCCAATTTCAAGTGAATTTACATAATCATAGGCTTTTATTGAACCCTCTAATTCCTTATACTATAAGGTAAATGTAATCTAAATTACATGTAATCAAGGTCTATAAAATTGGTATTGAGAATTCTACTAGTACATTATTGGTTCACATCTCATACCAATGTAGGCTTCCAGCTAAGGTTATCATAGTAACCCATACTACTTATGTTGTATTGTACAGGTACATTACCGAGGTTCAGTTTGATGTACAAGTCAAACTAGTATGTACTAATTTGAACCAAGTGGAACTGCCTTGTACGGCTTGATACAACTGATACAATCTAGTTTCAGGAAGCACCATGGCTAGGAGTGACAAAAAAGTTTTGGAAGCTTATGTTGGGGTGGGTTATATTATACCAAATCGGTAATGCACCAGTATGATTCTTAGTACCAGTTTTATGGACATTGTTCCTAACATTTTTTTAAAAAAAAAAAAAAAATTCAGCCATGGTACTGCTCAAAATCAAGCAGTACGGGGTGATTCTAATTGGTTCATACTGACACAGTCTGGTTTGGCTCATAAGCTGAACTAAACCTCACCGTATGATAAGGTATGGGTTGGTACATCATATGTTGGATGCAATAAGTACAAAGGTTCTGCTGCTGCAGCTCCTGCTTGGAAAGAGTACAATGCAAAACAGATCTAGAGGGGTTAGCTTTATCCACTTCCAATGATGCTGGGTAATGCAATTAAAGAAATAAACCAGTCTTCTGTCTAAGTTTGAGCACCAAATCAATTTAAGTTTAATTAAGAAAGCCAAAGTAATATGCTACTTCAGTCTTTCTGCTAATAAACATTGTAAGCCAAGTAGTTAAGGAGTTCAGCTAGTAGTGGAGATGACCAATCCTTCAAGAACAAGACGTATCAGTGCGTGTACTTAAAAACAACAATATAATGATGCTTTGAGACCTTCTTGAGTGGCAGCTGGAAGGAAGGGTCTCATAAATGCTAAACAGCAACCTCATTTTGGGTTTAAGAAAAAAAGGACAGTACAGTTAGCTTTCAAGTTCAGAGAAGGTTCTGGAACTGATTTGAGATAGGTCTGAACACTGCACTTTAAGGATGAAAATAAGTGTGAGGGCTTGTCTGGTAGAGTTTATGAATCTCAAAGAAAGTTGGTTAAGATTGGTAAAACAATGGCAGATTAGGTGGTTATCATTTTGTTGACTACAGGTGAATATCTGCTGAAGAGCTATTTATAGAGTGGCTGGCAGTTGTATATATAAGAAAGCTGCTAGGCCGAGAAAATATAGAGATGGGAAGCCTCAAGTCATTCTAGGAGTACTCATACCCTGGTCCACACATCTAATTAAGTTTCAGAAGACTGTTAGAGGCAAATGGGTGACCAGGGGACTGACTGGCACCTAGGTGCTAGACTGGTGCCTATGAACGAGTGTTGAGGTGGATGTAGAGATCAAGGTGGTCTGAAAATCATAGATTAAAAATAAATAATGAATAATACCTAATAATATAATCCCAATCTGACAAAAGAAGATAACTTATGAAAGTAGATGTAGCAAGTAAACAGAAACTTTCACTTGACAACATGCAATACTAATTTACAGTTCGTTGTTATTCTACATACTCAAACATGATGCTGAGGTGGCCATCTTTTAAAACCATGAAATGAAGGGAAATAGAAGTGGAAATTTTGGCATTTTGTTTTGGCAAGCATCCATTGAATGCAGAAGAGAAATAAAATGGGTAGGTTTCTATAAAAGTTTGGTGACAATTTTTGCACAAAACATTCTTAAAAAGTATCTAATGCATGATATTTATTTCCCAATTAAAATAAATTTTTACTGCATAAAACTTTGACACGAAAACATGAACACAAAAATTAAACTGTCTTCTAGAACTAATTATCTGATGATATGCAAAAGCACCGTACTTTGTCTTTCGATGTTGTATTGGCAGGGCTAGTAAGATGCTTTCTCAAGAATAGTTCAGTGTTTCAGAAAATATGAGGATAATGGTTAGGAAATATTCTTAGTGAATTTTAGGTCAAGTTCAGGTGTTGCATCTCAAACAAAATCACTTATGTGAATATGGATTTGGCCATCTCCAATGGGAATCTCAAGCAGTCTCTATGATATTAGTTGAAACAGGAGAACTAGAAATCAAAACAACAGATGCATGGCCTTGTAAGAAGCTGCAACTTTACAAGCTTTACATAGGAAGAAATCAAGGCTTTGTTCGATCCTTATTCTTTAGTTCAGGGGCACCATATCTTGTGCTGATTCAAGTCCTTTCGAAAAATATGCATTTATGCAACAAACTTCCCCAAAGACTGTTTAGAAACATGGAGATTGCTAGTTTTCTTGAGGGCATTTTGGTAACCAATGATTCAATGTAGGTGTTTTTCTCATAGGTTTGCAATTCCAATGCCTCATTGGTTGGATTCAAACATTCACAAAATTAATTTTGTTGAAAGTAGACTTACTTCTCATTCTGAAGTGGGCTGGCCCATAGTTAGATTTAGGTCTAACAATTACGGTTTAGACAAGTTTAACTGCAAGTGGGCTATGTTATTTTATCCTGGTCATAGTGTCCAAGACAACGTGAAGGCTTGAATAAAAAGGCTGAAACTACGTTTTTTCTCCCAACTTAATAGGTTTGGACCACATTTTAGGCCAAACCCATATTAGAGAACATAGGTCTCTTGTTTTGAACCTGAGAGATATTTATGTTGGATGACCACCTTTTCAGTTCTATCCTACCTACTCTCATTCGCACTGTCAGAGCCCCTTCTAGTTTTCATCACACTTATCCAACTCTGTTGCTTTATCCTTTGAAGTCTAGCTGCACTTAGAGCTTGTAAGCATTCAGATGCACTTAGAACTTGCCAATCTGAGTTAATCCTTGGCCAGGACTTTTTGGATCAGCCAAACCTCAGTAATAAGGAACTGCTTAGAATTATGTAACTGCTTCAGAAACTTCCTGGAAACTCCATCCCACTATCAATTCCTAAATGCTTTCTAGCTTGAAATTATTTTTAACATATTACTTTTGTACGTTCACAACCACATTGGCTCTTGATTACGGCAGCCAAGGGGTTAGTGATACTTTCACCATAATATTTGTGCTTGTAATTTCAATCATATTATCATGATTCTTTATGTCATATTGATTTTCTTTCTTGTCATTAAACCTTCTTAAACAGTTGTTGCCTTGGGTATTCATCATGGCATGACACAAATAAGTCTTTTGAAGATAAAGGGACTAGATTTGATGTTAATTATTTGACAATTTGATCATATATTATATAGCACCAGCCAGCCATCCATCAAACCTAGAAATGTGTGAGATGTCCAATAGGGCATGCCATGTGCAGAACATTTTGCACATTTTAAAGGTGTGGTGTGGAGCCAGTTCTGCATTCCATGATCATGAAGTCCAATTAACATCGCAACTAATTTTCATTTCCAATTCTTGCTTATTTCAGTATGGCTTTTTATTCATTCTTTTATAAATAGTAAACTATTTTCCAAAAAAAGAGATGGTTGAATGTTTCAAGAAAGTTATATGTTTTATTTACAATTTCACATCCTTGTGATATGCTGGATCTAGATGGTGAAGAATATTCATTCTTAATGATTGCATTTATCTTTATTTTCTTATGGACAATATGATGTTCGATATAGGAAACATTCACATGTACTCTACAATTAATTATATTCATTCATAGTTGGATATATTCATTTAATTATATGGTGAATGGTAGTGGTTCTAGCATTTTTGTTGGTTATATGTTCTGGTCAAAATAGGTCATAGCTGAGTCTTCTAGTTGTTTCATTTGAGTCTCTTTTTTTTGGCATTATTGATCTGATCCTGATATGCAACTTATCAACCGATGTTCTTCATTATCCTTATTTGTTACGATGTTCTTCATTATCCTTATTCACAAATTTATTCTTCCAAATTTAGTTTTAAGAATTAAGGAAGATCAGCAACAAAACTAGAATGAGAATAGTAAACCTTTGGGAACTTTCAAAAATATACTTTTCTGCATCCTTACTAATGGAATGTTATCTGCTGATTAGAGTTATGGAAACGGTCTAATGTAAATGCAATCCTGATATTCTGATATATGTTAACTAGGTTTTGTGTTGATTTTTTCTTGTACTCTGTTATTTTTCAGTACGGTGTATTTTTGGTTGAATAAGATGACTACCTTTTTATCTTCATGCTGCTTGTTTCATTTGGTTTACTTTCTAAAAATGCCATATGTTGCTGCGATAGGATCCTAGTTTTTATGTTCTCAAAGAAGATGCCTCCCCATGCATTTTTGGTCCTATTGAGAAACAAAGATGGTCATATGCATGTGCGAAGCAACTCATTGAAAGGCTAATATATGGTAAGCATATTTTTATGGACTGTAGTTGCATATATGCAAACTGTACCATTCTTCTTCTGACTGGTTCTTGTTATATTTGAATGTCTGTAGCTGAAGGTGCAGAAAACGGACTTGAGTTTACCATTGTACGACCTTTCAATTGGATTGGACCAAGGATGGATTTTATACCTGGAATTGATGGTCCAAGTGAGGGTGTTCCTAGGGTTCTAGCATGCTTTAGTAATGTATGTACCGCCCTGGTGAAAATCAGTTGTAGCATTTTTGCTATCAAATATACTTATTTAATAAATTATGCAGAACCTTTTACGTCGTGAGCCACTTAAGCTTGTTGATGGTGGCCAGTCCCAAAGAACTTTTGTGTACATCAAAGATGCCATCGAAGCTGTTCTCTTAATGATTGTAAGTTATTTTCGTCATCCTTCTTTTGTGCCCTGTATTTATATTCTGAAATGAACTACATGACCGACAGTGTCTTTCAGGAAAATCCTAATCGAGCAAATGGTCAAATCTTTAACGTGGGAAATCCTAATAATGAGGTTACGGTGAGGCAACTTGCTGAAATGATGACACAGGTACTTAGCAAGCTTTTCTTCTACTATTCCTAACGATGGATGTGGAGGATATTGTTCCTTTTTCCTGATTTATGTTTGCTCTTGCAGGTGTATTCGAAAGTGTCGGGAGAGCCAACACTTGAGCAGCCGACAATTGATGTAAGCTCCAAGGAATTTTATGGTGAAGGATATGATGACAGTGATAAGCGGATTCCAGATATGACCATAATCAACAAGCAACTTGGTAAGTCAGCCCGCCCCCCGACTGCGCTTTCAGTGCATGCCCCATGATTGCCCTAGTTTATAACGCCGAAAAGATAAAAAAAAAAAGAGAGTTTGAGAAATACAATGAATGACCATGTCTGTGTGCAGGTTGGAACCCGAAGACCCCACTGTGGGATCTGTTGGAGTCGACGTTGACATACCAGCATCGAACATATGCAGAAGCCATCAAAAGGGTAATTGCAAAACCTGTTGCGGCCAGTTAAAGATCGGTGCACTTTGGATCAGATGTCAAGAGCTTACCTCCGAGCATGCATCTCCTGGGGGGTGGACGTGTGATAATCCTTTTAACAGCATCTAAGTTTCTTTGGCATATTATTTTTTGGTGTTAGTAGGTACTGAAGTATTACTACCTCGAAATTCGTTGTCTGTATTGGGATGCCAGCTTTAAATCGACTCTCGTTTCCTACTCAGAACCCATGAAGCTGGTACCCTGCAATTTGATTTGTTCCATGTCTTTTTGTATGTAAGGTCAGGAAATTGTACTAGACGGTATCCCCCAATTCCTTCTGCTTTGTTTATGATCCAGGAACGATAAGATTTAATAATGAATTTCCTTTGTTTTTATGATCCATCTATTTATTTTTTGAGAATGGGAGGGAGTCTTACCAGTATACCATGTATTCTGAAGGAGAACGCTGGACTTAAACCCTCGAACCCCCTTGTGGTATGATAACTGAGATAACATTTAATTCGAGTTTGGTAGGTAGAATAAATTTAGATTTTATCACAAAAGATAAAACTGGCTATTCTTTTCTTCTTCTTTTTTTATTTTTATTTTTTAGATTAAAGAGTCAATGGAAAGTAAAAAGTTAATCGCAGGGGATGAGTTTTTCTTTTCTATGTTTATATTTCATCATTTGGTGGAATGGAAGTAGAATGCACGAGCCTACTTGACCCTCTCGCAAGATGAAAACCATTCTTAGGCCAAGTTGGAACAAGTTCTTTATTATGCGGTTATATATATATATATATATATATATATGCAGGCAACACAAAATAATAAAAATATAAAATAACTATTTTATTATTAAATTAAGGTTAATCATAGAAGACTGCATTACTCATATGCTCCCAAATATATCATAAACAATAACCTAGACATCCATATTTATAGACTAAAAAAATCAAAACTTGGTAGAAAATAAATTTATATACCAACACTAACAAGGATATCTTAACAACTAAATAAAATAGTTTTAAGCAAATAAGGACTTGGATTCTACTTAAGTCGGTCCTAATTAAACAAATAATAGGACTTGGTTTAGTTAAACCAACAACCCTCCTTAAACTAAGCTCTTCAAACTTCATTATATCCATCATTCTCTTAAGCTTCATAGACAAATCACGTTTAAGTGGCTTTGTAAAAATATCTGCAACTTGATCTTTAGAAAAATAAAATTCAATCACAATCTCTTTGTCTTTGACCACCTCACAAATGTAGTGATACTTGATGTCAATATGTTTGCTGCGACCATGAAACACTAGATTCTTTTTCAATGTAATTGCAGATTTGTTATCACAAAAATTCTTTATAAGCTTATCTTGTTGATAATGTAACTCACTAAGCACTCTTTGCAACCATATGGATTCAGTAGCACTACTTCCAGTTGCAATATATTCTACCTCAGTAAAAAGATCAACCACTCGATTCTTGGATGATTAAGCAAAAACTCCTGAGTCAAGATGGAAAGTATAGCTAGAAGTAGTTTTTTTCTTTTCAATATCACCTGCCCGATCATTATATGTATATCCAACTAGCTCCACATCATTAGCAGAAGAATAAAAAATACCATCACTTTGAGTATCCTTGATGTATCTCAAAATACATTTTGTTGCTGCTTACAAATGAGATTGACATGGAATTTCTATAAATAAGTCGATAATGCCAATACTATACACAATGTCAAGCTTGGTTGCAGTCAAATATCATAGGCTTCCTACTATTCTTTTGAAATTTATTAAATCAACCAGCTCATCAGTACCATCCTTCATAAACTTCAGCCTTTCTTCAATTGGAGTCAAAACATGTTTGCATGATTCCATCTTAAATTTCTTTAAAATATCATATGCATTTTTTTTGAGAGATAAATATACCACCATGAGTCTGAATTACCTCAATACCAAAAAGTAAAACATCAATTCTATATTTATCATCTCAAACTGAGCAATCATATCTTCCTTGAACCTCATCAATAGTTAAGAATTATTACTAGTGAAAATCAAATCATCCATATATAGGCACATAATAATAATATTACCATGTTGATCGGACTAGATATATAAAGTATGGTCATATGGACATTTGTGAAATTCATGCTCAAGAAAATATAGTCAATCCGAGTATATCATACTCTTGATGCTTGTTTTAAACCATATAAGACCTTCTTTAACTTGTAAACTTTATTTTCTTTCTCCTTCAATATCCTAGAGGTTGTTTAGCATATAGTGAAAATCAAATCATCTATATATAAGCACACAATAATAATATCACCTTATTGATTGAACTTGATATACAAAGTATGCACATAAGGACATTTGTGAAATCCATGCTCAAAGAAATATGAGTCAATCCGAGTATATTATGCTCTTGATGCTTCTTTTAAATCATATAAGGCGTTCTTCAACTTGTAAACTTTATTTTCTTCCTCCCTCTTTACGTATCCTAGAGGTTATTTAATATATACTTCCTCTTTAAGCACACCATTCAAGAAAATAGACTTCTCATCCATTGGAAAGATTTTCTAATGATTTTGAGCAGCAAGAGAAATAATCATGCACATAGTATCAAGTCTAGCAACTAAAGCAAACACTTCAAAATAACCAATATCTAGCTTTCGCTTATAGCTCTTTGCAACCAATCTTACTTTGAAGCAATTTACCTCTCTATTTGACTTGTACTTTATCTTGTACACCCACTTGACACTAAAAGGCTTCTTATCTCTGAGAAGAGTAGTAAGCTCTCAAGTGTTATTCTCTTCAATTGCATAAATCTTGTCATCAATTGCTTGAATCCAACAATCATTACTAGCAACCTCTTTGTATGATAATGGGGCACAATCTATAAATAGAGCAAAATGCGCTACATCATCATCAACATCAGATGAATCATTATCCCTACCAATTATATAATCCTACAAGCGAGTAGGCAAACGATGTTGGTTATTTGGATGATTGGAAGGCTCTGTGGGAGTAGGCATCACATTTGATGGAGACATCTTATTATTTATGGGTTGGACTTGCATTTCTCTATGCATAGTAATAGTTGGCACTGGTAAAAACTTTTTTTCTTCAACTGTTTAATCCCAAACACCATTCTCATCAAAAGTCACATCTCGACTAATAATCACCTTTTTAATCTTTGGATTATATAGCTTATAACCCTTTGTCTCATTACTATAGCCAATAAAAATATACTTTTTTATTTTATCATCTAGCTTTTTTCTCAATTCATCAGGCACATGTGCATAGGTAATACAACCAAACATCTTCAGATGTCTAATATTAGGCTTTCTTTGATTTCAAACTTCTTGAGGGGTCTTGTCATGAACATTCCTTGTAGAGTATATATTTAAGATATAGATAGCACAAGCGACTATCTCCACCCAAAAACTTTTGAGTAGATTCTTACTATATAGCATACATCTGACCATATCCATAACAGTTATATTTTTTCTCTCAACCACTCCATTTTATTAAGAAGTATACCTAGTAATCAATTAATGCTTAATGCCATACTTATTCAAATAATCATCATAAATAGTATATTCAGTACCTCTATCAGTTCTCGGAACTTTAATAGAACGTCTACTTTGCCTTTCAACATAAGCCATAAAACTTTTAAGCGTAGCATAAGTTTCAGATTTATGTTTCAAAAAATAAACCCATGCCTTCCTACTAAAATTATCTATGAAAATAATGAAGTACATGCTACCTCCATTTGAAGGAACCTCCACTAAGCACAAGTCAGAAAAAATAAGTTCAAGTAGTCTTATGGCCTTCCAAGATTATCCTTTAGAAAAAACTTCTCTATGGTTCTTCCTCAGAACATAAGTCTCACAAACTTTATCAGGTACATTGATTATTAGTAAGCCTGAAACCCATCTTTTATTTGAAAGAAATTTGATGCTTCCAAAATTTAAGTGCCCAAAACGCATATATCATATCTAGTTATCATCAACTATTATAGAACTCTAACAAAAATGATTGTCATAATTGATAATTAATAGAAACAGATGATTATTTGTCATTTTTGCCTTTGCTATTACTCCTTTCTTCTTATCCATGATAGTGTAACCATCTTTGTTGAAATTCAGGCCATACCCTTTCTTTGCAAGCTGTTCCACATTCAAGAGATTCTGATAGATATTAAGAGCATAAAATACCTCAGAAATATAATTAAAAGAGCCATCCTTCAATTTCCACAAATTGGTAACTTTGTATTATCTTCAAGTTTCACAGTAGTGTGAAAGCACTCATCCAAATCAGAGAATATATTTTTTTTTGCTACTTAGATTATTATTGCACCTTGTATCCAATACCCATTGACTGTCATCTTCATTCACCACTGTATGATTGGCTAATAACAAAGCCTCTTTATTTTCATTACCATTCTTAGCAGCTTTAGCATGATTCTCTCAATTATTAAATCTTTTGGCACAATATTTACGATCGTAGTGACCATACTTTTTACAGTTATAACATTGAATATTAGACTTACACTCTGATTGATAATGCCCATATTTTTATACTTATGCTATTAAATATTGAATTTATTTTTATTTTAAGTTTGGCTCTCACCTCGTCTTTGACCAGATTTGCTCCATCCTTCTTTGCCTCTATAATTTTGACTTTCCTAAGTTGATTTTGCCTTATTTGATGACTTTATCATCTTGCTTCAAATTCACTTAGGCTTTCAATGTTTGCTCAACTATATCTGCTCCTCTTTCATTCAACCAGTGCTCATATGCCTCTAATGAACCTTGTAGATCATCGATCATCATGAATTTGGTATCTTATATTTTCTCAATAGCAGTCACCATACATTCAAACCGCTCAGTCAAGGTTCAAAAAATTTTCTCAATGACCTCATCATAATATTCTCTCTATTAGCTTTCATATCATTAATAAGCTTCTGAACTTTTATAAAATAATTAGCAATGCTCTCATTTTTTTCTTGTTGAAGAAGCTCAAATTGCCTCCTTAATATTTGCAATCTTATCTTTTTAACCCTATTTACACCTTGATAAGATATGACCAGAATATTGTAAGCTTCTTTTGTTGTTCTTGCATGAATAATCTTTTGAAAAATTGATAATTCTATACTTTGAAATATATGATGAAGAGTATTTACATTATTTGCATGGGCATGCTCCTATTCTTATCACTGTGCAATTGACAACTCTTCTATCTTTGATAATTCATCGAAAACTTTTTATGGACTTATTTTCGGCTTATTCCAGGTTAGAATAGTACAACTTTTCAATAAAAAATAGAAAGACCCTCTTTTTTTCAAATAAAAAGGATTTTTTTCTTCCTCCTTTTCTTTTTTTCTTTTTTTCTTCCTTTCTTCTCCTTCTTCCTCTTTTCTTCCTCTTTCCTCATGGCTGGCTGCTACGACTACTACTCAACACCACCATGAGCTCCTCTCTTCTCTAGTTGAGTGATGGTGGTTCACCACTATGCACAATTAGCTCGTAAGATCTTTGACCATGTCATCGGAATCACCTTAGAGCCGTGGCTGTGTGCCGCTCTCTTTACATCACCGAAGTCACTAACTAAGGCTTTTTCAGGCACAGCTCTTTCCTTCATCTCAGATGAGCTTTGTGGCGCTAGGAGTTGCAAAAATTTCTTCTTAAAAGTAGCCAGGTCGTGGCCAGCGATGCCTCAACTTGATTTGCTCCCTCTCTTATTTTTCCTTGCTACTCGTCGATGGTCATTGCCAAGTTCTCACCGCCAACCTTCTCCTCGCCGCCGACCTCCTTCCGTCAAATATGATTTGATTAGTGATAAATGAAATATGATTGACATATAGTATACATAAACTCTTAGTTTGTAGGTAACATAAAAATAACAAGAACAAAATAACCATCTTATTATTGAACTCCGACTCATTAGAGACCAACTACAGAAGACTGCAACCCTTACATGCTCTCAAGCACCCCACAAATAATAATTAGAAACCCATATTTATAGATTAAGAAAAACAAAGCATGGCATGAAATAAATTCCTATACCAACACTAATAAGGATATTTTAACAACTAAGCAAAATAGTCCTAATCAAATAAGGACTTGGATTATGACTCCATACTTGGTTTAATTTCTAACACAGTTACTACAAATGATTGATGATTGATGATTGATACCGGAACTCACCCCCGCAAAAGATATATGCAGAGATCTAACCCTCATTCGTAGGGTTAAATATGGTGCATTGGCCCTGTCAAAGGGATTGTATGTAGCCGTAATTAAATGACTGATGAGTTATTATAACATAGACATAAATTTAAAACTAAATTGTTATTATTGTTAAAATAATAATTTTAAACTATTATTGTTGCTATATGATATGATACAAAATTTTACAATATAACACTTACTTGATCCATTAATTTATGATTGATTAGTGTTACTTACCGGGTGAAAGTTCATAAAACTTTATTATTGTTTCTTTCAAATAAAGCGAAATAAAATTGGAATCCAGGTAGAAACATGTAAAACACCTGTCGGACTCCTTAGTTAGTTAGTATCTTTATTCTAATTTATTGGTTATGATGATAATCTCTTTGTGTTTATCAATTGTAATGACATTGTAGCAAGTGTTTATGAACATATTGTTGGTATTAGATTAAGTCATTAAATAAAAGTTTAATTTTTATTTAGTTGAATTAAATGCTGATATATAGTGATAGATGCCTTGTATGCCAATGAGGTATGCAGGGGTTGTCGCATCCTAGATCCACTCTAGAGTATAGGGCATGATAGTTATTTCTCAAGCTTTTTTTCCACCTCCAACCAAATATGCACACGAAAAAGATCTTCCTAAGAGTACACTTTTCATATGGTTAGTTGGTTTTTAGGGAATGTATTCTCAAAAATCACTTCCTAATTTACCAAACAAGGCCTCTATGAATTGCTTAGCTAAAAAAATGCATATCAACACTAGATTTATTGCCATACCCAAAGGACCAGCCGATGGCATGAAAACCAACTTTGTTGGTTAAGTAGTTTAAGCACCTTGCAATTTTAAAGTAATATTTTAGGATTCTTCTAAGTACGTAAAGAGTGAACCATACGAATCCTAGAGCCACCTTATCTTTTTTACTTTTTTCATTTTTGAAATTCGTAAACTATATGGATCCAAGAGTGAGAAAGGTAATTTGGATTTAGATTTGGCTACATTCGAATGTAGCCAAGTCTATCTTATATTATTAAATACTATAATATAATATATAAATATAATATTATTATACTATATAATGCTATAATTTTGTAATATTATTATAATTATATGTTATAATAATGTGATATTATATTATTAGATAATATGATCATAATTTTAATAATATATAATAATATAATTATTAAATAATAGTAAAATAATATATTATAATAATTTTTATATTATAAATATTATTAGAATAATTTATAATAATATTTTTTAATAGGTTAGATAATTGAAAGTATAATATAATGTCTTTTATTATTTTAAAAGTATTTTCTTATTTTGATTACCAAACAAATATTAAAGCCTTACAGTACTTTGAAATTGTAGTTATCAAACAATAAATAGTTTTTTTCAAAAGTTTCATTTTCAAAAGCTTTACTTTTAAAAGATTTACTACTAAGAGCTACACTAAGAGGACAAATTAAGTTATCTCATCATTGTTATCCTTCTACAAGAATTTTTGTTCAGTAGCCTATTAAGTTGTTTGAATCCTTCCTATGCTAGCTATAGCATCATGGATTCAACTAATGGTGGCTAGGCCCATCGTCAATTGTCTTGGATCCAAGGGCTGAAGCTTTTAGATGGTAGGCAAGTAGCATTGGGTGCCTTCCAATGTTAGCTAGTACATTATCAGTTCTCTTATGATGGTGCATTATTCACCAACAATAGTGTTTTGGGTCTTAATACTTTATTTTTGGGCATGGTTTGGTTCCAGATTGCATTAGTAAATCATCAAAGGCTCATGCGAGAATAAGGATGGATGTTATGATTTTTCCTTTAGGATATGGAGTGATCCGTCTAGCATTATTGGTGATTAATAGGATGGTGATGAGATTACTTTATTTAGTTGCACTAGAGTAATCTTATGCGGTAATGATTCAAGATTACCCCATATCGTAGATGACCTCCCAATGAGGCTAATTTTGAAATAAAATATACAAACCAAAATACCTCTTATTTGCTATAAATATATTATAATAGAAATAATTTATATATAACCTAATTTACAAAAATAATATATTATATTATTATATTATTATATTGAGCTTGATTCGATCATCCTTTTCATTTTTGGATCCACATGCATAATGAATCTCAAAAGTGAAAAAAGTGGGATAGTTTCGAAATCCATATGGATTTAAGGATGAAAAGGATAATTAAATTTAGGGATTGGCTATACATGAGTGTAGCTAGGTCCAACTCTTCTTATATTATAATATAATATTATATATAATATTATAATATAATAATATAATATCAATATAATAATATTAAATTATATTTTAATATATAATATTATATATAGTAAAACATATATTAGTTTATATATTATAATACATGATATAGTTTAATATATTATATTATATTATTTTATTTTATATAGGTTATAATAATATAATATAAATATAATAGGGGTAATTTTGGTATTTTATAGTTAGTACTCTAGGATTTCCATGGCATACCAAACATGATGATGTTAAATCATTAGTAATCCTTAATTATTATGATATATCATACCAAACATGGTGATCTTTAATCACTGAAAATCAGATGACCTCAGGATTAGAATTACCAATGATCCAAAATTACTAGAATGATCCCAAAATGATCACCAAACACACCTTAAAAGGTCCAAGGCTCCCAATGAGTGCATTTGACCAAATGCTTTCTAATAGTAATCAATCAATTACATAACCTTTAAAATGAAAATTGATACAATTACTTATGAGATATGTGTATAAAATGTTTGGAAACTAAAATTCATTTATTTTGAAAGCCTACTACTCAAGCATCAAGCGAGCAGATAATGAACAATAAATATAATAAGCTAAAGCATATGATACACTATATGATTTGGATCTTTAAACAGTTGATCTTCATCTAAATATTTTAAAACATTTATAGATCTAATTTCAACTAATTTGAAAACCTCTAGACTATAGATCAAACAAAAAAATGGCATCCTATTTTTAAAATTTTTTATTTTCATCAATTTGATGCATGGATAAAAACCTTTGAAAATGTGTAATTTTTTGTTTATAAGCATTTTATGCATCTTAGATCATGAATAATATTGTTGATTTTTATTTAAAAAGCTTCACCATGTATTTTTCACTCAAGAGGTCACATGTGCTCGAATATCATCTATCTCTTTGTTTGTATGTATCTACATATATGTATGCATATATATATATATATGTTTAATTTGAAGCTAAAAGTCATGTAGAAAGCTTTTTCTATTAACTCTAAAACAAACCTTACCATTTGATCAAGTTTGATTTGTTCGAGTTATATTGAAACTAATTTTGAGCCTAAAAATCAAGTAGAAGGCTGCCTCAATTAATTTTAAACCAAGCCTTATCAGCTGATCAAGTTGAAATTTTTGATCTTGAGTTGAGACTAATTTTGAGCCCAAATATCGTATAGAAGGTTAACTCCGAAGCAATCTTGATCTTATATTCAAGCCTTGCTGAGCTACTTAAATTAATTGGCAACCCTAAGATCAATGGTTTTCTAGTTTGGATCACACGTGTCCCTTTTTAAGCTAAACTTTATCCATCATTGATTAGGGCGTTGACCCAAGTCATGAGGATAGAAATCCTCCATTTGAGATAAGAAATTTAGATCGGATCAAGCTTGATATCGTCCTTGTTTTTGTTTTTGTTTTTGTTTTTTGTTTTTGTTTTTTTTTGTTTTTTAATCTTTTTTTAAATACTCATTTGTTTAATTAATTGAAGAAATGAATCATCAAGATTTAAAAAAAATAAAAAATAAAAAATTGATAGATTAGTAACCGGAAGCGATGCCACGCCACATACATCCTGATCCTTTGAAAGTTGGATTAAATCAGAATGTAGATCGAATGCGTCCCATACTGAGTTGGGCTGCACGCGTGGACGTGAAACGGTCGGCGACCGACCCAAAATCCAACCCCACGCGAGCCATTGCCACCGGCCTGACACCTGGGCCGGTTATCTGCTGCCCTGGAGAGCCCCCTTATACCCGTCCGCCAGTAGGTCTTGGATCATCGAAATCCCTAGCTCTCAGCCACCTGCGGACGAAGAGGCGAAGAGCCACAGCGACATGGACGCCTTCCAAGCTCGCCGGCCTGTGGGAGGGGATCCGCAGCAGCCACCGAGCTCTTTTTGGTTCCCTCCTTCCTCCTCTTCTTCCTCTTCCTCGCCCCTTGGGGGCTATCATCTTCACCAGGACCCGCACCTCGCCCGCCGGCCCTCACCTCCCGCCTCCCTCCCTCCTCACCAGCCGGCCTATCCCCTCCATCCCCACCACGCACCTCCTCTCCCTCAGCAGCCGCCGCCGCCGCAGCAGTGGCTTCATCCCGACGGCCGCCACCACCTTCAGCAGCCGCCGCCGTCTTCGGTGGCCGTGCCCCCTTTTCCAACCCACCCGCCCGTTCCACCCTACCACGTGCATCCCCCCGTCCCACCTTATCCAGCGCCGATGCCGCCACCCGCTCACCAGTACCCTTCTCCTGCTCCTCCTGTTCATCCTCCGCGTGGCCCCCATGCCATGCCGCCGCCGCCGCCGCCGCCGCCGGCGCATCATCATCCTCCGCCTCCTCCTACTACCTCATCTTACCCTCCGCCCAATCAGGTCAGTTCCTTCTTCCTGTCCGCCCAATCTTTTCCGGTTGTGCCAAATTTTGCTTCGTTCATTTTCATATAGGAACTTTTCAAGATTGAGCAAATCTTTGTGTGCTATTCCTCTGGTTGTGTGAAGTAATCAGGTTGGATTCTTCTTGAACAACTGGTTTCGGGGCTTATGTGAAATTGATTAGGTGAGAGAGGGTTGTTCCCAACTTGACAACCAGCTGGAAGGAAAAAATTCTTATAATCTGGTGTATTTTCTTTTCTTTTTTTTTCCCCCTTCTATCGGCCAATATCATATGCACAAGGGTTGCCACTAAACAATTAAAAGGCTTTGGTAATGAAATTATAATAAACGATCCTAGTGTGGGTTAAAATGACGTTTGATTTGAGATGGTGGTATTCAGTTGAGCTGCAACCACTTTGAAAAAACAGTTCTTGGGCGAGAATTTTGGTTTGCAAACATTATTCACATCCTTAACATTTTATTTTTGTTCTTTCATTTCATTACCTAGTCACTAGAAAATTAGGAAACTATCATTATAGAATTTTTATTTTCCTCTCTTTCTCTCTTTTCACCATGTCTTTTTGTTCATAGATTGTTGAAATGACTAATTCCTGAAAATCGGAGACATTGAGGACAATGAAATTGTTGAATTTACCATTTTCATTGAGTGCAGATTCTGCAGAGGAGCAGACATACTTAGTGACATGTAGAAACAGCAACATTTGTTGTTGTTGGACATTAGTTAGGGTATGGGGGAAAAAGATTAATATTCTGCATTTTTGGTCTATTTATTTAAAGATTCGTCAGATACATTGACTTAGTAACAGATGATAATGACTATAGTACGCAAACAGATACAGTACAGCAACAACAAATTGGTGCGCATCTTTGTCTGGCATAATGGTATTTCTATACTTCCAATGTTGGATATAAGGAGGTAATACTCTGATAGTAATATCTGAAATTATTGCTGGTTTTTGAGAAGTAAAGTCACATAATTTATATGGTTTTTCTTAAGTTATTTGGTTGACTTGTTGTTTGGAGATTGTTTGTCATCTTAGAAGGTGAAGAAGTTTAAGAGATAGATTTCTTTATAAGTTGTACCTCTGCCAGGTTATGTTGGATCTTTTAAACACTTGGTTGTTTGTGGGGGATATATAGACATCTAGCAATTGGATTACCAATAAATAGAGTGGTTGGAGCCTGCATGAATGAGCTTGAAAGGTGGAATAAAGAAAAGAGTCTGTATGAAAGTGAAAAAAGGTTAAGAAAGCACCCTAAATGCAAGGATATGGGCTAGTACTGGTACCTTACTGATATGGTATGGCACCATACTAAAAGACAACATGCTTTTTGGTTTTGGCACCTTAAAATAAGGTGATGTACCATACATTAGTGCAGATGAGTATTGAGGGATATACTGTTACCGATACTTTATAGCATGGCATTGTATGGTTAGTATTTGTTGCGTTGTTTATCCTTGGTGATCCGTTCCCTAGTAATTTAAGATCACTGCATTTGGTATGTTATGTCCTAATAATTAAAGTTTTTCGGATATCTGTGATTAATCTATTTGGTATGCCAAAGGAATCTAAGATCATTGGTCATATAATATCTAAACTATCCTTAATATATTTTGCAATTATTATGAAACTTTATCATTATTTCATATTATTTATTATAATAACAGTAAATTATATTATAATAGCATAATATCATAATATTACAATAGTATTATATTACATTATAATTATTATCATAATGTTATAATTGTTACATTATATTATCATAATGCAATAATATAATATAATATAATATATAATATATTATGTAATAATTATGATCATAATTATATTATAATAATCATTATAATATAATAATTGTAATATAATAATTATAATATAGTAATATTATTTTTATTCTAATATAATACTATAAATAAAATTTTATAATATTAATATGAAAATAATATTGAAGTATTTTTGTTGGGCATATTTTTTCTACATACAAGAGGCATTTTAGCCTCCAAATCTTAGTTCAAGATCACCATTTTGGGGTGATCTTGAATAGCTATCCACAAGTATGGGCATAAGATTACTGGATTGGGTAATGATTTTAGAAGTGAGGTGATTTGGGATCACTACCAAGTAGGATCACTGGAATACAACTAAATACGGTAATCTCATTCCTATCTACCTAGATCATCGGTGATTGTGGATGGCTCACCTCATGACAAACAGCCCCTAAAGGATCTTGCAAATTTTGTACAAGAAAAAAAGGATCTTGCAAATTCACATTGGTAATCTATGCTTCAGCTAAAGCATTATTACAGATTTTTTACTGTTGGAAATAGCAGCATATGATTACTTTTAAAAGTTATTTGTGTATTATTTTAGGTTCAAATGGCCTATAGTTCTTTAAGCATTTCTAATGTTCCTACTGGATTTTATATGATCAGCTAAAGCTTTTTTTACTGATACTAAGGGTGTGTTTGGTTTTTGGGAATAGCCCTATTTTTTATTTTCATTTTCATAGAAAGCAAAAACTCTTTTGAAAGCATGTTTAGTGATTGATTTTTTTTTTTTTGGTGAAAAATGCAACTCCAAGATAAGAGAAAACTGAAAATGGGTTAAGGATGTTTTTACTATTTTTCATTAAAACAAAGAAGATAATAAAAAACAAAAGCCAAATAACTTAAAATTATGAGAGTGAATAGTACCTGATTTATTTATTTCTTTCTTGTATCTCTCCTTTTAAGAAAATAGTTTTTGCTTTCACTTGCCAAACGTATTTTCTAGAAATCAGAAAACGAAAAAAAATGAAAACTGTTTTCAGAAAAATAAAAACAGAAAATGATAACAGCAAACATTTTTGAAAACCAAATGCAACCTATGTTTTGAATTTATGTGCACAGGGCAGCTTTAGTTCTCTAGTCCCCTCCATCGCACCATTCTATCATTTCCATTTTCCTTCCATCCGACCATTCTATCATTTCCATGTTCCTTTTCAATTCAGATTTATGCTTGAGCTTCTGGCATGCTAATAATTATCTTTACTATTTTCTGAAGGAATTTGGACATTTGCTTCAAATTTAGACTTTGAATCTACTCAGAATTTGACTTCATAAAGTGGCCACTAGTACTTTTTTTTTTCCATAAAATCAATTAATAGGTTAGCTTCGCTCATGGACAAATTGGTGTTCTCAAGTGATTTTGATTACGTTTCCTATTACTTTTATTATCTGGCCGTGTTCATGCATGAGGTCATTTTTTTTTTACCTTTCATTTCTTGGGATGGTATTACCTTTGTTAGGTTCAATGCTATGTTTTGGACAATGATTCACACATGAACAAAGGTGCAATGGGATTACATGTAGCATTGATTTCTTTATGTTTATTTTGTATGATCTAATCTTCTTGGCAATGGATGAATGCAGGGATGGGGAAATCCATCTTGGACTCAACATCAAGCATGGGAATACCCAGGTAAGTGTTCACTGTAATGTATAAATGTCACGACATTCTTTACAATTTCATTGTTTACTATCTCCATGTAAAATGCATAGGGCTTATACATAAAAATTTCTTTGTTACACCAACTAGACCCGCTAAGCATAATTTATCCATTATAAATGTTTCCATTATGATATCCTTGGAGCTGAATGTTTCAATCTTGTTTTGTCATTTGTTCTGGTTAGGCTTTATGCCTATTGGCTTAGGCAGTTTCTTACAGCAAAATATTGTCTTATTTGATTTCTATCTTTGTACTTTATTAGTACAGCTCCCTTGTTTCTTTAATGCATTATTTTCCAAAATTTTCTTTTTCTAGTTTTACCACATTTCTATCCATGCAAGCGTGCTTATTCCTGCTAGGCTTTAGTTACATGCATGCTTCTTCTTGTAAGGGATCCCTTTTCTGATTTGTATCATGTTCTTAATGTTATTATATTTTGTAACATTCTCATTTACTTCCTTAAGCATGTGACAGTGATATCTCACTTGCATATCCACTTCTTTGATGACTTTTAATTTTGTGAGAAATTCTCTCATCAATCATCCATTATATACAGCGGAATTATGATTTAACATCACCTTATGGCATATGAGTTTATCTTGTCCATTTACTTTTCTGCTTGACAAAGCAAACAAAGAAGCAGTCTTTACTCTTCATACTTCTCCTGAACCTTTTGTACTCCCTGAATTATTAATATCATGGATATTTGAATATCTAGCTGGCTGTCATATGGTGCTAAACTTTTGCTTTCCGTACTTTCATCTCCTGGAAGTTCTAAGTTCAAAGTTCTTTCTATTTGTTTGAGTTTACATCAATGTTGGTTTCTATAAATGTTTAGAACAGTAGTGCTCCATAATTTAAACTATGAAGCCATGAGATGGTGATATTGGATGTATTGTATCATGTTATTGGCTATATAGACTATGGATATGTTGAGTACAAGGAATTTACTCCATTTGGATTCTGATTGCTTATAATATAGATTCAGTTGAAATCCTTGTGCAGGATAACATTATTCAAGGTGTGAATAACTTCAAAATAGCTTTTTTTTTTTTTTCTTTTTTTCTTTTTCATATTTTTAGAACTATCATGATAACCAAACTAGTTCACAATATCTGCCATGTCATTCAATTGTCCTTGTGTCTACTGTGACTAGTTCTTTAATGCCCGTAGGCCTTGCATTTGTTGTCTATGATGAGCAAGACTCCAGCAATAAAGTCTCCTGAGGACTCCTTTATTGAGTGGCATCCACTTTTAGGATAGGACTTTAGAAGGTTTTAAGTATTTGACATCTAGTCTGCATTGCACCTACCACCATGCATTGGTGAAAACGCAGAATTATCTTGCTGAGGGAAATTTTTGTAATCTAGTAAAATCTGAGAATATGTCAAAGATTAAAAAGTGAAATAATGAGGATATAGACCATCAGAAACATGTTAGCGAATGAGAGATATTTAAAGGCACTTCAGAATTGTTTGTGAAATGTTACTTAAAAGTCATGCACCCTTATAGATTTTTGGTGAGGTAGTCTGTTTGTTGTTAAGTTAATAATTTCCTGGCCAAGAAGTTTTCTTGAAAAATTTTAGAATAATTTGTGAAATAAAGTGAAGAAGTTTGATACTAGGAGTGTATGAAAAAAGAAACATGCTGTGTATGACCTTGTATTCTACAATGTTTTGTTGGTAGCATATGATGATGCTACCCTTTGACATAAAGTGATTTGTCTTTGGTTTGGAGTTTGAACTTCTGGTTTACCTCTAGAATTGCACATTTCTCAAAATATGTTTTGAGAATAAGTTGAGGGTTATTGTTAGCAAGGTTTTAAAAAGTGGCCATCATATGCAGGTAGTCGAGTTACTTCATAGCACATATGCGGTATACAGGGGCACTTGTGCAGTTGATATCTAGAAATATTTAATAATAAATTTCATAAATTTATTTATATATAAGTTAAAATCAATAAATAAAATTTTGGTGGTCAAAGAAAAATTATATATACACTTTCACACTTATCTGAGAGCCTATTTTCATACAACATGACGTGTTGACCTAAATGAATACCAATATATTCCTAAGAACCATGTTCAAATTCAGGTACACTAATGCAATGATCAGATTTAGGAATTACCAAATGATGAATGACCTAAAAACAACATGTTTTCATGACTTATAATCAAGTTTTTAGTATGTGGCCAAGAAGCAAGAAATTGTAGCTTTTATGTTACTAATTTCGAAAAAGAAACTTAAAGTCAGTTTTCCTCTTTAGGCCTCAACTTTCATTCTCATTAGGTTCCCTTCCCAAGCTGTTTATGTGAGCCACTAGGGCTTATTTAGGTCCCTGATGGCTAACTATGCATCCTAGTCCCAACATGGTTTAGTTACCTGGCCACCAACACACATACATGGGCATGCATCAGGCTGCATGAACCACATTTAAAAAGTAACTGTTGGCATATTGCTGCTCAGATAAGCAAATAAGCCAAAAAAAAAAAAAAAAAAAAAAAAAAAAACCAAAACTTAATCAGACTAATGGAGGTTGCAGACCACTGCTCAGACAATACTAACTAATAGAATTAATGCATGCATCGAGCCATGAATTTTTGGCATAATAATAATCAAGGTCTGTAAAATCAGTATCGAAAACTATACTTGTACATTACCAGTTCGGTATGCATATGCATCCTATATCGAGACAGAATATCAATATTTTTCTCACTTTTAACTATAATATTACTCGGTATTAAGCACTACAGTTGGTACCGAGTAGTACAAGATGGTTCAATCTGGTTCGGACCGATTAAGTTCATACTAAATCAAACCTCAGTATTAGTACGGTATAGTATGGTCGATATAGATCGGTATGGCAGACTTTGATAATAACAATAACAAGCATGAAATCAAAGATAATAAAGTAATGCCATCAAGACAAAAGAAATAGCAATGAAGATTTGATGATGGTCTGGAAGTGAATAGCTATGTGGTCTCATGATTGTGATGCTTCACAGCATATGAAAGTTTATATGAGGAAAAAAAATCTGCACTTACATCTCAAGAAATTGGAACAGGTCTAATTTGGGAGCTTTATTGGCCCAAGGCATCGACAGCAGAGCCTGTTGGGCCTAGCCAAGGCCCAAGCCCCATTAGTTAGAAGAGTCTGGCAACTAGTTGACAACTCATTGCCAGCCCATCGACAATGATTGCCTAGCTATGGCCAGCTAAGTGCTAGTTGGTACCTTTGTATGACAACTCAAAGCCAACTAATTGACAACTTTGACTTCATTATGTTGTAATATTTTAATTGCAAACCTCCTGTAGGAGGGTAGATATCCATTGTAAAGACATATAATGTTGTGTTCTAAATAAATTTTTTCTTGAATTTGGTGTGATGCCAAGATTATGAAGTGATTCCTTTAGTAGTTTTGATTCCTAGTAGCCCTTGTTGTGATTCCTAGGTTATTTAATTTCCCACTTACTTATTTTGTCATATCTCCTCTCATTATTCAGCTTTTTCCTTAGTTCCTTCCATATTTCTAAAGTTTGTGTTTCAGATTTTACTTTAAAAATCGGAACCCTTCCTCATGTAGTTTGACAATAGGGACTTGCTGCATCATTGTGTTGACTTGACCTGATTATTAAACTTGTTGAATTGGGTTAAATAGGTTAGACTGTAAACTTGAACCCAATCCATTCAAATAAACAGGTTAGTCAGGTTGATCCATTCATGATTGGAACTTATTTGTGCCAAACCCAAACATGACTATCTTGCATCAGTTCTATGTGAGGTTGGTGAGTCAGGTTAGTGAATTGCCTGCCCTAAATGTGCAAAGATGCAAGTGTTGCTTGCACAGTGCGCGTTGACTATTGGCTGATGTGGTACCTGTCACCTTGTTGTGGGTATGAGCAACTAGCATGGGTATGATGTTTTATAGTTTCTTTTTAACAATTTGATGCTTTGAATTTTTTTCTAGTCCTGTTAATATATGTTTCATCTATAAAAATAATATTTTCAACCCTCACATAACAATGCGCTACATTAATTTGATGATAATTCTTGATTAAAATGGAAATGATCATTCTTAACATATGTTTTGCAAAGGAAAAATCCACCTTACTGCTAGCTTGGGATTCTTCTTTAGCCCTATGACTCTCTTTCTCTTGATAAGGAAGATATATTTGGATATGTCTAGAATAAATACATCTTGTGGAATCAAAAAAGAGAATATCCTGGAGAGGCAAAGAAGCAGAATCAAGGGAATCCTAGAGGGTACTGCCTGAATGGTGAGCCACATAAGGTGCAGTCCAATCAGCTGCCCTCCGACTCTCTCCAAAGTTTGAGCCAAAAAGAAGAGGGATCAAGTGCCCTTTTGGCTTGCTGTTGAGTGGTAAACTAGCATGAATTACTTGTGACAAATTAGTACAAATCAGTTTGAATGGGCGTCAGCTGCCTCATAATTGATGGTCAGTGCCAATGCTATCCTAGGGGTGCTACTGTCCTGGCACGAATTTGGCATGTCACTTACAATCAGGTTTGTTGTCTTAGTACTAGACCATTTACTGTTATCATATTGGTATAGCGTTGGTATGCCTGGTATGCGGGTTGACTTAGTGTACCAAGGCTTGGTACACAATGGTATCAACTCTCGATTTGGTATTGATATAATATAGTAGAGTACATTTGGTGCGGAATGGTATGCACCAGTACGGTATACCATATTTGCAAAATTGGAAGTGTAGTATGTTGGAGCCAAAACACGTAGGCATTACACAAGTCTAGATTTAGCCAACACCATGCCAAGGCATCTTGTTAGTCGAGAGAACCTAACGGATGATTGGCATGAATGTTGATGACGAGGCTGGTTGCTGACTTGGACTAAAGTTGGCGATCAGCTAGTTGCTACCAAGAAACCTTAGAATAGGAGAGTAACAAGGTTTGGTCCTATTAGCAGTTACCCGTGATCATGATATGCTGAACTGGTGTATTCCATCTTATACCAGGCATACCATAATATATCGGTACCAAATTGAGACTTAGTACTGGAGTGTACCGAGTCTTGGTATGTGGTGGTATGCTGAACCGATTCGCATACTAGGCACATCGACACTATACCTATATGGTATGAGTATGAGGTTTGATACCAAGATGGCGGATCTTGCTAGCGGATCTTGCTAGCAATACCATTGAGACTTCCATTAGGTAAGAGAGAGAGGGCAAGATGGCTTACCACTTGCTTACCAGGGGAGCTGGTGAAGGCTGTTGGCAAAGTGGCAGAGCAACAAAAATCCAGTCTCAACAGAAAAAGGGATCCTTTTAGTACCCAAATCCTGACGATTCCTTGGAGAATTTGGTTGAGAATGTCGAGGACGGCATGATAAGACCTAAGGCAAAAAGAAGGCACAACTTCTTCGTTATCTTTCTGGCAAGCTCCCATGGCATCACTGCATCGAACTCGTCAATGACCTATTAATAGGTGACAGTCAATTGAAAGGAGGGAGGTTTATTTGTAGAGGAGGCTCGGCTTCCTCTTTTGGACTCTGATTGGGACTTGGAGTCCCAGTCCAGCTAGGGTTGGTGAGACCATGTAACACAAGGCTTGATCTGCCTTTGAGTCAACTCAGTAAGTTGATTCAACCGCATTTTTTTTTGAATTGGCCTAGGCTGGTCAAATGGACTAGGCTTGGCTTGGGTTTTGTTTGGGCCAGCTTGAAGGGGCTAGGCCTCTTCAGGCCGGCCCTCACAACCACATCCTTTATTTTATTTCTCCCACTGACATCTCCTTCCTCTCATCTCTTTTTTGCTTACAACTCTTTTCTTCTATTATTTATTTTTCTGCAGATAATTTCTTTCACCTTCTCTTTCCTTGCTGATGTTTGATACACTGTGGAATTTTATAGGGTAGTTTGTGTGTAGGAAATTACGAAGGTTAGGATCATGCGGTGGAAGGGAACCCTACGATGCAATTTTCTTCTAGAAATAGTAAGAAAGTGGGCTTTGGTATGGAGTAATAAATCCATTCAGTTGGAAATTGCAAGCCCAGAGCCCAATTAGAAGTTCTCTGCATTCTTATTTATGACATTGCTAAGTCTTGTGAGCATAAACACTTAATTGCCACCAGTTGATCCTTAAGACATGGCCAGTGATTATTGTTATCTCAAAAGAAAAGGTCTTAGTGGCAACTGTTACCTGTTCACATCATACAATCTACTTTTAAGCTACTATGTATATCTTCATCTTTCTTGCCATTTGATCTGTTATGGATAACTGTGATAACAAAGATAATCTCAATAGGATTTCTTAGCCACCAGTCCAAAGCCATAAAGCACTGAAGATGTGCAGGTAGATAAGTATTTTCTGTTTGATGATTATGCATGTGCTTTGTGGTTTTAATTCTTATTGTCTGGCAGAATTTAGACTGAGTGTTATCACAGTTATAACTTCAATGCTCTTTAGTTGGTTGGGGGAAACCTACTTTTTTTAATTTTCTTTCTGTGATCCATGTACTGGCAGAAAGGAACCTTCCCTACAATAATGAAGAAGATTGGGCTGCCAGGGCCAAAGCATGGGCAGCTGCTAAATCTGCAACAGAGAATCATCATAGAAAGGCACAGGTTATGCCAACTGGAAGAATAGAAGAGCTTGGTTATGCTTATCATGATCAGTATCAGCAAGCAGCTGGCCCTACTGCAGATAATCAATTGCCATCACATCCTCAATCAAGCAATCAACAATTGCCAGTCCACTTGATGGATCAACAGAAACAAGTTAGTCATGTGCATGGTTCTACATCCTTTAGTTCTGGGTCATCATTTTATGGTACAGAGGGGCGTCCATATCACAATGCTGGAGATGAAGCTAGTAGTGCAGATGAAGATTATATAGCTTCTTCACAAAGAAATTTTGGTCCAAGTTCGTCCCCCTATGAGCAGGAGGTACCTTATTGTTATTCTTCTACTCAAGGTAATGCTTCATTTAGCATTTGGCTTTGCGCATGAATGATGTCCCAAAGTGCTGCTGCTAGCTATCTAAGATGGTCTTTTGTCGTTGTTTTTATTTGACAATTTCGTGCCAACAATATCCTTTTGGGTTACTGCATGAATTTGCTGTCCACAAAAGACCACTTTTTTGAATTTGGCATTTCTATTATTGTACTAATTTTGAATGCAGAACCTCTGGAATCTTCAATAGTAAGCATTGAAGACATTTAACATTAGTTACAAGCTTTACAGATCACTATTATTGTCATTTCAGCAACTATTATTTATTTTTGTGATATGCACTGATCTTTTGCTGTTTTTCTGCTTCCATATGATGTATGTGGTTATATTTTGATCTCTTAATATTCTTGTGTTCTTTCTGGACAGACAGATGCTGTAATTTTTGTGAAACTGAGTAGCCCAATTTGTTCCCTATTTTTGATGCATGATCAGGTGATGTTTCCAAAGTGACAAGATCAAAGGCAAAACATCAAGGTTTTAAAAAATCACATGTAATTGCTCGAATTAAGTTTTAGTTTCTTGAGGTTCTAGTTTCCCATGTCGGGATGTTGCAGTACACTCGTAAGTAGACCCTATCTTTTGCATCCTAATTGACGTTCAAGCAACGGAGAAGTCTCCAGATTCATGCCTGTTTTTTATTCGTAAACTCTGCTTTTGATTATAATTAAGTGATGTAGGACCAATTGGGGATAGACTGTGAGGGTTTGGATCAAGAAAAGGAAAGGACTGAACTTGGATTTGAATCAAGAAAAAAAATCTTGATCTCTGGTTACATAGACCAGATTAGAAATAACGCTTTTAGTTATTATTAGTGATTCAAAACTCGATAGGATGGAGGCCGAGACGGTTGTATCATTTTGTCCTAGAGATATTTTGGGACCGATCTCAACTGTCTCATCCCATCTTGTCTATATATTATATTGTTTATGTTAAATAGATCTAATTTATCATAAAGATATAAATTTTGAAGTTCAAATATGTTTAAAATCTAATAAAACACTAAAGCTTCACAAATAATTTTTTTAAAGAAAAAAGCATTCCAACCAAGTACTAAAATGCCTGATTTGGGTCGGGAATTGAGACGGAACATGATGCGACGTAGGATGTCTCATTCTGTAGAAAAATTATGACATCTCTATCCCATGATATTTAGAATTTGATATAAAAGGCTAGAGATTTTGGTCTTAGGTTTTTATATGAGATATAGTTTTAAAGAATAAGGTTCTCAAATAAGTATTGTCACGTGGTCCATAGCAGTCTTATAATAGAAAATCATATCGCATTGTTGATGTTTCCATGAAATAGAAAAATGAACTTTAGAAACTTTAGAAAAGAGCAAAACAAGGTAACATAGAAATTCAGGTGGAACATAATAGAAGGGAAGGGGTGGGGGGGGGGGGGGGAAGGTAACATAGAAATTCAGGTGGAACATAATAGAAGGGAAGGGGTTTGGGGGGGGGGAAGGGATAACTTCTAGTAGAGATTGAATATTATGGGAGGGACACACGCATGCATATGAGAGCTTAACTTGGCTCCACTTGAAAGAATCTCCATTTAGAGTTGGTCTTGTCTAGATTTAGATGATGGGGTCTCACATCAATGATTCGAGTTGTTGAATATGATCTAATGTTTCTAAATGCAAGGATCTCTAATCATATAATTTTTTGTGTATAAGCATTTTAGAGATAGCAGGTTGCATCCAATTGCACGGATCATTGATGTTGGGACCTCCTACCATCCAAATGCAGGCCTGACCAGATCTGACTGGAGATTCTCTCTCATGTGTGGCTAAGTCAGGCACGCTCTCTCTCTCTAGACACACACGCGCGCGCATATGGTCAAGCTTGGCTAAAGAATTTTTATAAAACATTCATGATCACACCCCCCCCCCCCCCCCTCTGCAATGAGATATATATATATATATATATATATATGTATGTATATATAAAGAGAAATAGAATTCTTCGAATAGGAGAGTGTCTCCTAGAGAAATCAGCAACAACCCTGCTTATTTGTTTTCAATTACAGAGCCACAATTGGAAAGCAATCTATAACCTATCAACCAGTTATTAACCCAGCTTAGTCTTCTAAAAGAAATAAGAACGGAAGGTTTTGAATGCTGGTTGATGTTTAAGATACTGTTGCATGAGCTGTGCCAAACAGTAAAAACTTCCTAGAGTTTCCTCTCAGAAAAGATGGCTATAGGCTGAAGTCACCAAACTAAATCTGAACCATCTAGGTGACTTTTAGGCTCCTACTTGGATCTGATCATAATGATGTAGCTTCGATATGAATGCAAGGAATATGTCTACATCAGTATGTGATATTTTAGTTCTTGACTGTTATTAAGGTGACAAGGTGTTGTTCTTTGAGAAAAATGTTTGTGTCAGTGGTTGTATGCATTGCATAGCACAATACATCACCTCCTAATTTGTGGGTTACCAAAGGTCTTGAATTATCCCATCTCAACCTCCATGTAAAATTATTAACGTGCTTGCTGTATCACTCAGAAAAGCTCCTTCTAATAGAGCAGTTTATTACCAGAGGTCTGAAATGTTCTTAAATGTTATGAAAAAGAAATGTCCTTTCATCTTACTTGTGTGCCTATGGAGCTTGGGAGGATTAGATGAGAAGGTGAATTAACTAATTATGTACTGTGTTGACAATTAGAATTAAATTGCTGTTTAGATATTCGCTGCATGGAATATGTCTGCATTAGTATGTGATGTCTTAGTTCTAGACTGTTATTAAGGTGACAAGGTGGTGTTCTTTCAAAAAATGTTTGTCCAGTTCAGTGGTTGTATGCATTGCATGGCACAATACATTACGTCCTAATTTGTGGGTAATTGAAGGTCTTGAATTATCCCATCTCAACCGTCATGTAAAAGTAATAGCATGCTTGATGTATCACTCAAAAACACTCCTTCTAACAGAGCAGTTTATTACCAGAGGTCTGAAATGTTCTTAAATGTTATGGAGAAGAAATATCCTTTCATCTTACTTGTGAGGATTAGACAAGACGTTAACTAATTATGAACTGTGTTGACAATTAGAATTAAATTGCTGTTTAGCTATTTGCCATTGGTAGGAGCAGTTTGCTGTGGTTAAATTACTTTAGTACTCTACAATAATATAAAGTGGACATCTATTCTTTTCTTGCAAAATTCAATCTGAGGCAAACAACTAGTGCATGATTTGAGCCTTCATATCATCGAATGGGTTAAAGCTAGAAATTAAAGGCTGTTTGCATCAGAATGGTTGGTGGATTAGAAATTTATAGCTGGGCTCATGATCCAAATTGAACTCATGAGCGTATCTATGAAATGTCAAGTCAAAATGTGTTAGCTTGCAAGACTCATGAAATTCTGTATTTTTGAAAGTATCAAGTTACATTATGTACTACACAAAGAAAGAACGTGAAGGTTAATATCCTTTAAAACATGCCATTTGGTTTACATTATAGGAGTTCTGTTGTTTAGTAGTTCCTGAATCTAATGCACTGGATGATCAGTACAATCTTGGACAAATTTATTTAGCATCTGTTATAGAAATTTATTTTTTGCTGGCAATTGTAAATTTACGTTTTGCTTTTGTTAAAGAAATTTTAAATTTATCGTGTTTATGGGAATCCACCATGGTTCACTTCTTATGAATCCTATGGATTACCAAAAGAGCCTCATTTGCTGTGTCACATGTTCTAGTAGGTTTTGCATCCTGAACTCTGCATGCAATTCACTATTTATTGCAAAAACATCTCAGCTGTTGCATCAAGGGACAATTGGAACAATGCAAGTGAGGTGGTTTTTTTCTTTGAGCCCCCATACGGGATTTTCTGAAATGTCTCCATAAGATATGGGAGTGGATTTCAGAAATGAGATTGTTGCTGTTTTCATGGATGGTTTGCAATTATTCAGTGGAATACTTTTTTCATTCATCTCAGATCGTCATATATGGTTCTTTCTTTGCTGAGTGAGATTTTATGGATTTTTTCTGAAGGATTCCATTTTATTTGATTCTACCAGTTAAGTTGCTTAAATTTGGTTAAGGCTGGATTCTTGATTGGGCTAGCTTGTCTTTTACTTACCCTGATCTCGAAATTTGGTGGTTCACTAAGATGCCATTGTAGGGTATTCAGATTATGCTTACCCTTTTTCAATGAAGACAATGAGCTTATAAATCATGCTAGGTAACTTCAAGAATATGATTGATAACTAGGAAATGAGAGGTGTTTTTATTGTTTTAATTTATCACTTCAGGAATAGATAATTCTGATAAGGATGGGTCAAGTCTTGTTTGTTCATGAGCATTTTTCCAAGTTACTAAATATTTCATATGAATCATCAATAACTACTATCAGCTAATCCAGGAAATAAGTTGAGGCTTCCATTTTTGTGGTATTGGAGGTTAGCTGGTTCATGAATTATCATAAATTCCTTTACAGATGACCAATTCAAAGCTTATTGACTTTGGAGGCTTACTGCTGTTGCTTTAGAGGGTTTATCAGATGTTCTGGTGACCAAGAAAATCATTTTATTGTCAAACATTGTCTTTTACTTCTTTGGAGCATATTTTCTCTAGATATGTAATTGTTAATGATCTAGCTGGTCTACTTAAGATTTAACCATTTCTGTGGCTTGTGGTTTAAAAGATAGGTGTAGGTGGTCCTTTTTAGATGCCCTTTACATGTTGAAGAGGATAATGATGTTAATCCCACGTTAGTTGCTGCTGCATTACTTGGAAGATATGCCAATTTCTTAAGTTCATGGATTTGATAAATATTTCCTAATGCCAACTAACAGTCGTTGCGATTTTCATGAAGGAAAATATTTATAGCAGTTGTTTCTCCTTCCATTTGGTGGGTGACCTAGGTGAAGAAAATTAAGCAGAATTTGTGATGAAAATGAAAACGTAATGAAAGCATTTACTCCATTTATTAAACATTATCATTTTTGTGGGTTGCTATAGGCAAGTTGACAAGGGTATAATGTTATGGAGCTGTCATGTAGCATGTTTTCTGGAGTCCATTCTGAATGCCTTTTGTTCTGTCTTTGTTATAATTGCTCTTACAAATTTATGGTAATACCATAATATGAGAAGATTTTGCTATTTCTATTGTCTCTCCCATTCCTTAAAAAAATAATTATTGTTAAAAGAATATGTTTTGAGAATATATTTTTGCACCTTTTTGGGAATGTACATGGTCATTATATGTGTTTGTGTTTGTACGTGCTTGTGTATGTTTGTGTGCTTGCATGTGCATGCATGAAATATTTGCATCGGAGATGTTTGAAACATCCTGGTTAAGAAACTGTGATTTAACTCCTGCATGGAGCATGTATTAATTAGATCTGGGACCTACATATTTCTTAATTTTGGTTTGAGCAGCTTTATAGGCTAAGCAGTCTGTTTGCTTGTAGTTTTTTACGACCTCTAAATAATTTCACCTTAATAATTGCTTTGTGAAATGGTTTATCTTTTGTAGTTCTTCCCCAGCCTTTTGACACTACACTATTAGTTATTGAAATATATTCGACCAACATATTTGGTCACTCTTAGGAGCCAAAAAGCCTGTAATTCTTTAATGAATTTATCTTACATGGATAATGTTGCAAGAAGAATGCCGTCAAAGATGCTTTATGTGGGAATTTGGGTTGAGATGAGTTCTTTGAGTTCTTCTAACGATACTTTTATCTTCTTCGCTTTGTCTGTACTATGTAATAGCAGGTAACAGAGAATCTGTGAAACAAAGTGAGAGCTTGCAGCAGCCATTTCCTTTACCTGCATCATCAGTTCAAGAAGGGTTCCTTCATTCACAACCCACATTACCTGTTCGCAATATCTCAGTGGAACAACCTCATTTCGCCCATACTGGACAGTCCTCTAAATTGATACCTGATGTCAGCGATCAACCACTGGATTTTCAACCTAGATCTGCTTCTGGCCTTGAACCGCACCCACAGATCAGCTATGGACATGCTGATCTAGCAGGACCTGTGGGAGTGTTGGATCATGGTGCAGTTGAAACATCTATTCATTCTTGGACTCCATCAGCTGCTCCCGGGGTTTTTTCTCAAATTCCTTTAGCTCCAACTGGAACGCAGGTTGCAAATGTCCCTCCCTTAAGGAGTATAATTTCTCTTGTATATTTAGATTGTTGACTTTAAGGTGTTGTTGCTCCTTACAGTTTGATCCTTCTTTCGCATCACAATCTTCCCTACCGATGCCTGCTGCACCAGTCTATGGGACAGTTCCTGGACCCAGCTTTGGGCCCAGCGTCCCACCTGTCAGTGCACCCTTTGGCTTGGGCTCTGGAACATCTCTTCATCATGCAGCAGCCTTTTCTGGGGATGCAAATGCTGCATTCAATCTTTCTGAACGTCCAAAAAAAGTGAGAATGCTAATTTTTCTAAATATTACTTTTTATCTTATTTTACTGTGACTAATGGTTGTTCTCTGTAAATCTCAGTCTGCTGTACCTAACTGGCTTAGAGAAGAAATAATAAAAAATAAATCCGTTCTTGCAAATGCTGGTCCAAACCACCAAAATGGAAGCTCGTTGCATTCTACACAATCCGAAGATGCTGATAAATCCTCTAAAGGTGTTGATGAAACTGATAGCAAGAGCATGGAATCAACCAAGTCAACTGAAGAAGAGGACGATGAGGTGCAAATCCCTTTCTTTATGATGAATAGGATTTTCCAATTGTGTTTTCACAATTTGCGACTTTAAAATGTGCTCTTGCACATGAGTCAAAAATGGTTTGTTTAAAATATTGCCCCTAGAATTTTTTTGTTCAACATATAATTCTTCATGCCCTATGTCACATGAAGGCTTCAATAAACCAATTTGTTTTACGAACCTTATCTAATATTACCCCTTTCACTGAATTTTGTGGTAAAGGATGTTTGGTAAAAATTTGAAGGCTGGGTTGAGTCATTGCTAGTACCATTGAAGATGGTTTGGTCAGATGTCCTATGATGGGTTAACATAAAAACTAGTTATGTACATGCAAAAATACTGCCTGTTACTGGCTTGAGTAGATTAGAACTTGTTTTTGCTAACCATCTGCAGCTGCTTTCTGTGTTCTAGGGACTTGCATAGAGTTGGTTCTTTGATGCATTTTTTTTTTATAAAAAAAATGAGATAGAGAAGAAAATACATTCTGAGATGGCTGATAGATCTTATTATTTGAATGCAATTTTTAGAGTCACTTTCAATTACAAGAACCTTGCCTTCTGAACTACTTTTGTGAAACAAGTGAAGTCAATGTAGGATAACCCTAAGATAATTTATACTCTTAGAAGAATGGGAAACAAAGAAAAATCCTCTTTCACAATCTCTGAGAATTCTACTGTTTCAGCGAAGATATAATTGGCGAAATTGCACTCTTAAAACCTGGTATCATGAAATATATACTTATTTCCTTTCATCAAAATGAACCAAATGATCGCATTAAGAACTATTTTTTGTAAACTAGTTCTTGATTTCAATTTTTAGATTACATGATAGCATCAAGAGCTATTTTTTGCAAGCTAGTTCTTGATTTCAATTTTTAGATTACGTGATAGCATTAAGAGCTATTTTTTATCAACTAGTTCTTGATTTCAGTTTTTAGATCACATTTCCTTTTAAGATATAAACAAAATTTATGGCTGCACACCTTCCAAATATGTGCTGTGTGAGAGCAAGAGAAGAAAAGATGGCAAACAGATCTTTTCTGACTCAAAACATTGAAGATATCTACTTTAAAGATTTAAGCCCCTTTTAGAATATAATGCTTACGTCCAATAATTGAACTCCATACTGTACCCCCTCCCCCTCAAAAAAAAAAAAAAAAAAAAAAAAGAGAGGACTCCCGTTCCATGAATGCATGTTTGTTTCTTAAACAATTGTGAGAAAGAATCACCATCAGGAGGTGACTTCCATATGAGTTAGTCTTGAGCTTCAGGAGCAGAAGAAGGCACCTTGCTGAAAAAATCAAATAGTTGCTTGTTACATCTACCAATCTCAGAAATATAATGTCAGCTAATTTGATTAGTGGTATTGCCAAGAGGGGTCCATGTGTCAAACGAGAACCTTGTGTCTTTACCATCCCCAACTTGATACTGTGGTGGAGGCTTAATTAAAATTTCTGAATTTAAGCAGAATCTAATTTCTTGAGATTAACAGTCTAAAAATTATCTCCATTAAGTATCATCCAAGCAGTCCAAAAAGATAACTCACCAGTAAGGAAAAACTGGGTGATCTTATGATAATCCAGTCCCCAAGTCTCTCCAGTCCTAGTCCATTTTGTTTTTCAATTTACAAATGGCATTCCTACTAGTGTTGGCTTTTCCTCCAGAGGAAATCTGACATATATATAGTTCGATATTTTTCAATGTGCTATACAATACAGGGAGGGATATACGGATGCTGATCGATAGGCTTGAAAAGAAGTAATATCTTCGGAAGTTCTAGTTGACCAGAAGATTATAATTAATGCTTCCAAGAGTCAACCTGGCCTCTAACTTTGTCTAAAAGAAGAGATCAGTTGGAGGATGTTGATTTCTTTCAAGTAAGAGGCAGACCAAAAATTTAAGTATCATTGAACCTTCAGGAAATCCCGATACGTTACAAATATCTGAATTATGAAAACGAACAAAACTGAAATAAGTCTTGCTTTTCTCCATGCTGAAAGATAAAAAAGATAAACTTGCAAAACTTGGAAAGTAATTCTTAAAAATTTATAGGAGGATAATTTTACTTTGTAAAAGATTGATGAGTTTTCATTTTTATCAACTAATACAATACGAGATGTTGAAATTTGTGATCCTGTCTAATATGGCTTGATTTCACCCTTAACAACATCCATATCTGGTAGAGATGAGGCATATTCCATGATTATATTAAAAGAATGGGAGAAATTGGTATTTTTGCCTCATCACTGATAAAACCAGTTGAGAGCTGACACACGGAAAAATGTCTAAGGACAGAATTCTTAAGAATGTGTTATGAATTTTCTACATTATGTGCACAACATGTCTCTTGCCATCTACCTGAATTAGTTTTGGTAGTCATGATTGGTGGAAAGTTGTTTATCTTTTGTCCTCTAGTTCTATCAGTGCTGTTTTCGTTGTGATTTCACAGTTGGATATGAAAAACATGGAAACATTTTCTGTTCATTTAATCACTCTTTTCATATTTTTTGTAGGATGATGTTGAAGCAGCAAGATCGGCAGCAATCAACCAGGAAATAAAGCGCGTCCTAACTGAAGTTCTTATGAAGGTATTGTTTGCCTTCTAGATGCTAAACATATCTAAATTATTTTTCTTGTGCTGATCTATTTTGATAAGCAGGTTACGGATGAGCTTTTCGATGAGATTGCCACAAATGTTCTTAATGAAGATAATCTAACTGTCGAAGGTGGACATTTATTTAAGGATTTTCCATTCTCTTTTAACTTTTGCATAATGTGTAGAAAATGAGGTGTATGTTGTATGTCATGTTGATTATTGTTTTTACTACAGTTAGTGATCATGCTGATGATGAAAATCATGGGGTCTCTCTTCCAGCAGCTTCAACACCTAAGACATCTGCTAAGGTTCTGATTCCAGTTGAAAAAGGCAATAAGACAGCTAATGGTACTGGTGAAAATTCTAGCCCAAGCTCTCCTAAAGGAGACATACTAGGTCTTGCCAATTATGCTTCAGATGATGATGATGATGATGGTAGTGGTGGTGAAGGAGGAACTCAAAGCTCCAATTTGTTGTCTTCTGGGATGGTGGTAGGTGCTTCTTATCAGCAGGAAACCAGTGGCAGGGCTTCTGAAAATGTACTTAAAAGAGTGGAAAAAGGGATTACACCAGTCGACAAAGAGGAACCTGGTGAATATGTACATGATATTGGGAGTGAAGGATATAGAACAGACCTAAATGGATCACGTCAAAATCTTAGAGGAAAGGATGGTGAAATAAATTCTGTGATGCAACATGCATCATCATCTGACAATAATTTGCATGGTAGTGAAAAGGCAAATGACAGGATGTCTTGCATTGGTGATGAAAAGACATCTGTTGAAAGCAGAAAGAATTATCAGTTTTCTCTGGATAACTCTGATTCTCTTCAGTCAAAGGATAAGGCAGGAAGGGAATCTACTGGTGGTAATGCTAAAACTGGGAAATCATTCAGTGGGGAGGGCCATGTTAGAGAGTCGAAAAGTATTTTGAGCAATAATAGACATCTAGAAAAAAGGAGCAATAGTGAGTCTTCCATCAAAGAGGCAAAAGCTGGTGTAGATAAGGCAGTACCTGAAATTTCTCGTGCTAAGGATCTTACCAGTTACGAAGATAGGGGAAAAATGAAGGAGAAGAAGAAAAGAAGGGATGACACTGGGGAGAAAGGCCAGGATAGGGGCGCTGGGGGAGGAAGAAATATGAGGGAATCTGATTCCAGAAGCAGTTCTAAACATGCTAGCGCCAAGGATGATAGAAAGGATATAACAGAGCATAAAAGAAAAAAAGACAAGGAAGATCATGGAAAGAAATGGGAGCAGACAAGGGATGAGAAGGAAGATAGGTTGACACGAGGTGCAAAGGATGAAGTCAGGTATAGAAGTAGAAGACCCCCTTCACCTAGCAGCAGAGTTAGAAATAGTAAAGAAAATTCTTTTCATGGTCATGGCAGTCTTTCAAGTGATGACCACTCTGATAATTCAAAAAAGAGGTACATGTACCTTTGATCTTTGATATGCTTGTATTAATTGCCTTCTTTATTAATGCTCCTGTGTTGCTCTATAGGAAACTGCAGTCACACAGAAGTAGCCTGTCTCCATCACCTACAAAGTCTAGGATCAGGTATAGTGGATATACATTGATAATCTTTCTGCTTGGCTTGAATTTTTTTTCCTTGTAGGAATTCATAGGATTTTTGAATCATCAGTCATGCAGACATTTTCTACGAAGCTTTTCCTAGCTGTTTTTTAGATTCAAGGAGCATTATTTTTCTCTCTCAATTTTAAATCTTTCCACCTAGACTTTGCTTAGCCAATATGTAATTTTATTCATTCTATATCTTTCATTCACTTTCTATATCTTGAACCCTTCAAAAGGCTCTTTTTCTTTCTAAATTGCTCGTATAGAGAGGCACTTTACATGGTCAAGGAGCAATGGACTATATTTTCTGTCAATGTTTTACAAGAAGATAAGAAGTGTAATCAATGACTTGAGTTCATTGTTATAAAAATTGAACCGGTGACTGACCCAGCCAAGGCCTTGGGTCATCAGGTCATTGGTCCAACCGCTAGGTCAATCAGTCGGCTTAAAAATATTTAAAAAATAAGAAATTTTGAAATATAAATATAAAATAAAAATATGCATTACTATTTATAATATTTCTATTTTTGTGAAAGCTATTTATAAGCTTTTTTTTGCACTAATACAAATCTTTAAGACACATTGATCTACATTTAAACTGCTATTTAATTGTAGCATGAATATAAAAAAAATTCATGATTCTTTTTTTTTTTTAATTGAAGGTAAAGTTTTATATATCATAGTAAGTATACAAAATTTATTGATATTTTTTTATATTGTAAATACTAAAGTTTTAAATGTATTTAAATGCATAAAATGAAGTGCAGAGAGAAGGAATTGTTTATTTTTCATTTTCTATTGGAAAGAAATGATTATTAAAATAGTGAGTAAATGGCATCTTTTAAATAACTGATATAGTTTTTGTTGCTTGATAAACTATCAAAAACAAATTGGTCTTTGGTGGTTAAGAGCATCGTGAACAAGCCTATGGTATTGTGGTCATGGGTCTGATTCCTTAGTCACTTTTTTTGATTTTCAAAAATTTTCCTTTAAATTGCTGGCTTTGCTTTCTTCCTGCTCGATTCATCAGTTTTCTCAGAAAACCAGCCGATTCTGCAGATATCATGTGGTGCAAATGCATTTCTGATCTTACAAGAAAATTGGACTGGTCAGGGATCCAGTTTGCTGGTTTTCTAGTTGGTCTGGCTAAGCTGGTCTGATTTTTATAACTATACTAGAGTTAGGGGGATGTGTCCATGGTGTCATAATCTCACAACTATTTTCATCTAAATCTTTTTGTGATTCTGACAGCAGATCATGAAAGATAACTTATGAACTTAAGTAACTAAGAGATAATTTAAGAAATGATAGGGAAGACAAGCATCACTTTTGTTGAAGTAGGAGTGCCAGTGGGTGAAGTCTTTAATAGAATCTGGACTTGGGTTCAGAAATTTGGTCCTTGGGGTTGGCTTGGGCTGGAGTTGGAGCACAAATGAGTTTAGGCCATGCTGCGCTAAGATATTAAGCAAAGAAAATTGGTCTGCAGTTATAGGTATTAGATGCCTGAGTCAGGAGTGATACAAAAACTTGTCATGCCCCAACCCCACCACTCGACTTAGGCATGTGACATGGCCACACATTCCATAGGACATGACCCTATGGAATATGCAAGGCCAAGAAGCCTGCACAAAACCTAGATTATATTGGAGAAGATATGAGGTACAAATAACATTAGCTGGTTCCATTGTTAACAAATGAACATAAATTGACTAATGACATGATTCCATAATTTAAAATGGTATCAGATATCATTATTTGTGTTCCATCTCTCATCAGTATATTCATAGCGTAGTACAGTGCTAAGTCTCCTCTACCTCTAAAAAGAAATATAAAAGAAAAGATATAAGCTAGACAACTCAATAAAATCCCCCCACACAGAGACAAGTAACTGTTAATAACAACCATCCCACAACAGTGCAACAATTTAAACTATCATTATCATGAAAATTATGTTTCTAGATAACCAGTACTTGAATAACTACTTCAAAAGGTCACATTGTATTGATGCATTTCACTCAACCAAAGTAACTACTCTATTCAGCAGCTGTTCAAATAAACTGTTCATTATCATTTTATATCATTTTTGACAGGGGTCGAATTCAACAAACGTCCCACACAATAAGTAAATTAAGTTATTCTCAAGCTTTGGACTATCCATGGTCACGTTCCAACCTATGACTGGCCATGATATTGCCACATTTTTGGCCCGTGATGGGGCAATGATAATGCCACATTTCCAGTCCGTGATAGGGTAATGATAATGTCACATTTCCATCTTGTGATTGAGCAATGATGGTGCCACATTTCTAGTAGATATTTTAGAGACACTTTAGCAAGAAAGCACTTAGAAAGTAAGAATTGGTTTTTAAGATTTTCGGGAAGTTTCTGAAGCAGGGTAGAAGATTCCAGCTACTAAGGTCTAGGCTAACCAAATAATGGGCCAAACTCCAGTTGATCTTGGGGTTGTACCTGGTTTAATTTCAGATAAGGCCCTAGACTTGGACAATGTTTCAGCCACAGGCCGAGGTCAAGCCTTGTCCTAGTCAAGCCTCTCCCATTGGCACTCGAGTAAGAGCGATTGCTCTTTTCTTCTTCATGCTTTGCTGTTTGATTAAAGTGTTTTAAGAAATTCAGAGCTTTGACTGTAAAATAGTTTCCAGAAATCATTGCATGTGTGTAGTTCTAGGTACTCTTTATGTGTTGATGCTTGCAGTATGTGATCGAAAGTCAGATTCCCTTTGCGAACTTTGAAAATCGGTCCCTATTGTGTGCAGTGCAGAAGGTTGACTGCTAAAAAATGTGCGCTTATTGTAATGCTGTTCATTTTTTGTTGCTTGAAGATGTATGGGAGCAAAATGGCCTTGACCTCATCTAGCATTTAGGAAGCAGATGAGCTCCCCTATGGTCATGTAACATGAAATATGACATGAAAACATCTATGTTTATCATGAAGAAACATAAAAGCATTTATTTATGAGTGCATATACCAATGTGCAATTTAAAATCTTGCCATTTTGGCTTCATTATAGGCATGATTCACCATCTCAGTATGAAGGGGCATACTAGTAAAATTCTAATATAGTATCGGTATGCTCCCCCTCCCTCCCTCCCAAATACCAAGTGTCACTCGGTCCAAGGGACATACTAGTAAATTCTAATATAGTGTTGGTATGCTTGGTAAGCCTATTACGCCTCTCATACCAAGTGTCACTCAGTACTAGGGCCAATACAATACCAGTATGGCATGGTATGCTTGATATGGCAGCATACTGACCAGTACAACATATCTTGATGGTGGGCCTTTTGCCTGTCAAAGTTTATGACAGGGAGGACTCTGCACTAATTTATGGCTGAAAATTTTGTTATTATACCTTTATTATCCTTTATATGAAACTCATGGGTGGGACACTAACTCGTTGATAAAGGTGCAAGAGGGGTTGAAATATGATTCTGACAGATTAAGCTGAACCATTTGTGTACCTGGAGAGGACCTGATTTCAGCCATCTTTCTGGAGGACTTTTGGATTCATACCTTCAGATATTCTTGTTCCCTTAATGTCTCATCAATTACCATGTATTCCTGCTTTCATCTCAACATGATATTTAATTATGGAATTATCAGTGCTTTTCATTTATTTCTCTATTTGTCATTTTACTTTTTTGTTGTGTTATTATTATTTCTCCAGCAATGTCTGTAACTTTGGTCTAATGTTTTCAGTTGATGAACTACTTTTGATCATTTTTTATGGCCTATTAGAATCTCCATTCCTATTCTAGCTGTTTCAATGTTCAGAATATGTTCACAGAATTGGTGTTCTAAGAAAATAGACGCTATGTTGCCTGCTGGTGTCCTGGGAACTGCAACTGTAAATAGATACGTAATTGTAAACGATATGAAGTTGGATTTTATTTTATCTGGGCCAAAAGTAATATAGCTTCATTTTTTTTTTAGTATTTCGGAGAATGTTATGTCAAACTATCTTTGCTGTTCCAATTTTAGAGAAATTGTTGGTTGAAATCCATGAAACATGGAACGAGCTCTACAAAGTAAGATGCTTGAAATTAGTAGTTCTATTGGATCGTAGTATATTAGCCCTCTTAATTAGTCAGTTTCTGGTGACTGGCTTCCATTTATTCATCCACCTTTATGGATTTTGGTACTTGCTAGTATAGCTAAATAACATTTTTATCAGAATAAAAGCAGTGATCTCTAGCATGCAGGCAGGTTGAGTGGTTAGAAGGATGGACAGGCAGTTGTATATATGTATTTATGCTTTTACTTACCCAGTCAGTGTTATTTTCTTATTTCTAGACAAGTTTCGCGGTCTCCACCTAGCAAGCATTCTCACCGCAGGCATTCTCCCTATTCTTCTCTTGACAGGAGGTAAGAGGCCTGACATTCTGTTTTCTAAAATTAAGATTGTGTTAGCCTCGAAACAAGTTGCATCCCAGGTGAAATGTGAGATGGGCCCTTCTAGACCCTGGTTCACACCCCAAGTGGTTTTTCCTGTTACTTATCTTTGGATTAATTTACTTAGTTATTCTATACTGCAGGAGGAGGTCTAGATCGAGCACTCCGGTCAACAGGAGATGAGCACGAGCGTTAGCATGGGAGAAGTCGAAACATGGAAAGTTACAGTGCTATATGCGATGCCATTGAACCAACATCTTTCAAGCAGGCGGTCGGGTCGTGGCCACTCTACACTGGTTTCACAGGTGCTTTAGTATAACTCTTTTCTGATGGGATGGGGAATCTGAAGAAGATCGCTAGTTGCAGCTATATATAGGTCAGGCATGAAATGTTAGTGAAACTATTTTTAAATTACAGAGGGAATTCTGATGGCAGTCGGGTTTCAGGAGAGGGCATTTGGGAGGACTCTAATTGTATGTGTCTGCATGAACTCAATATTTTTGTTGGTTTGTGTTGGTCTTTCTGATACTTTCAGATCTTGGTGTATATAGTTCTCATGTTCAACAAACATGATTTGGGCCTCTGGACCATGATGGATCTTTAGTGTTGTATTCAATGGATTATCTGTCACCGGAAGAGTTATATGCTGCAACTTAACAAATGATGTTGCAGGAGTTTCTGTCTTCGCTTGTCTTGAGGGGCTGCCATGGTGGGTGAGAGGCCCCAGCTCTTCCTGTTTACCGTTGTTTATCTTAACTAATTTCTGCCTCGTATAAAAGCTGATCTAGATTCTTGTTGCACAAGCCGTTTCATTCGGTTATGTCCGAAGATCACCCAACTGATGCTGATTTGTGGAGGCACTGTTTGGAGATGGGAAATACCGGTTGGACTGACCGTTGATCGGTTTGGTTTGGAGAATGAGAACTGGCCTCGGTTTAGGAAAATCCGTCGAACCGTGGGCTCATTTGAACCCCCCCCGCTCTGAAGAAGGCGGCGGTGGCTTTGAGTGCATGCCACCGTCAATGGGGTCGGAGCAGGGTCATAGGTAATCGGCGTGAACAGCAGATGAGTTGGCTCAATCTCGGTGGAACCACTGGGGGGAGTTGGCCAATTGATGGTGCTTGGGCGTCGGAAAGGGACGCTGTGTCCGATGAAAGAGGACGTAGAAGAGGCGAGCTTTTGGAGGCGTTGCGAGAAACGCTTGTGCGCTATTCAAAACAAGCGTTTTCACCTCAGAAGCCCATGGCATGTTGTGTTGCTGAGAGGGCATTAATGGAAGCCGGTGTGTTTATAAAAGTTGCAGCAGGAATAAGAGTAGAAAGAGAGATTGCGTATAAAAAATGAACCAAATTTAAGAGAAACTGGCTCCTTTCGGGGGGGGGGGGGGGGTGGGGGGAAGCTGGCGCACGGCAGGCCTTGTACCAACTGCACCCATGTCTTCCCTCCCTCCCTCCCTCGAGAAAAAGCTATCCGGTAGACGCAGCCGTGTGCCCATTGTACTACCTGTCTCAGGACCATGATCTAACTAAAAATTGAGGGACACTTGGTTTTAGAAAACAACCAATTTAAATTAGTCATATAATATAATATAATATAATCTTATATCATATAATTATATATATTATATAATGTTAAACATTATTATGAACTTGCAATATCATATTGTATAATCTCGTGATTTTAGAGTATAATATATAATGTAATAATAGTATGGCAAAATATTCCATATTAGACTATTTTTATTGTAGTATCTATATAATATATTATATTATTCCGGAATAATAGAGATTGAAAGCTGAACAATAAATGATCATCTTTTTTATCTGCTTATTCGAAAGTAAGATCCAAACAACATTTCTTAGCCCCTTTCAACATCTAAATACAAAGAAAATAACTGTAACAGTAGAACATCATATTTTCTCAAACAAACATTAAGGTTTATGTCTTTTCATACCGTTATAAGTTAATATATTTGATACAATTTTTTTCTTATCTCTAAGTGACCTATACAAAATCCAGATGTAGCGTTAGTCATGAAATTAGCTTATCTCCGAACTTCAATTGCTAGGGCAATGGTACCATATAAGTATCAGCTCTCTCATCGCATCATTATTTCTCGTTGGGAACAATTTATCTACCACTACTTTTATTGTTGTTTCTGATTGGGATGAAATCATTATAGGTTTCAAATTAATTGGGTCTTCTTAGGAGCAGAATCCTGATAATTGTAAGACTGCAATAGGCCTTTGACGGTTGCCTGGTTTTGTGCATTAGGAGCCTATTTTTGTTGCTGTTGTTTTGCTGACTCGATTGCTAGTTTGGTCCTAATGCATAGGTGCCATTACCTCTTCATAGTTGATATTTTCGTCTTCACCTCATATCAACGCCATTGCATGTTCATTGTCTTTAGCTGTGGCCTAATTCTATAGCTAGATATTTTACCACCACCATCTGAATCACATCTTTGGTGTCATTGAGTCGGGTCCTCTGTGGTGCAAATCACAGAGAGCTGTGGCCGCGTATGACAGCCTATCTCGAAAATGGAGGGCTGCCGTTGGGGCTGCAAATGAATCCGATCAGATTAAGGCATATTTGACTCCAACCTGACTAATTTAATTAATGTTTGAGTCTTGATATTAGATTCAAACCAATCAGAGTAGATTGTAATGTTGACTTTAAGTTAAAATTTAGTTCTACATTGGAAAGGAAGAAAAAGCTGAAAGTTTTTATAAGTATGAGCCTACTACTAGTATTATGTATCTAAGTATATCAAATGTGCAAATAGATTAAATATTTATTTAAATCTTTGAAGGGGCAATTGGGCTTGAAAACGGTCACTTAAGTTTTTTCTAAAAAAAAAAATTAAATTTTTAGTTGTGAATGGTATAAAAGCTGTCTAAGGCTATCATTTATAAATAGTTATGTATGTTCACCAATTACAAATAGGCTTCATTAATAGGAAGAAAGAGAATTTTTATTATAATTTTTTTACCGAAAGTTTTGGAGCTTCATTATAGTAGAGGCAATGTTACGTTTAGGAAAGTGTTTCAAACATGCCTCAAAGCCAATTCCATCTTTTTATTTCAACCTATTGTTCCAATAATCTAAAGGTAATATCCTATGGAGATAGAATTAAATTCGAGGGTGAAGGTTCATTTTTGGAACCAGAATGTCATCAAATTAGACCAATATGCTTGCACGAATTATACTAGATAAAAAGGATAAGATAGTGTTTCTTCTCACTGCTCTAAAGATCTACTATGTGCTTAATCCAAATTTGCAGCCATCGCCAAATCCAAACCTAAATGATCTTGAAAGTATCAAGGAGAAAAGAAAGAAATATGAAGATGAATTTGTTTGCTGTAGACACATTCTAAATTCCCTCATTAATCAAATGTATGGCCTCTACAAAAATCTGAAAATACTATAAGATATTTGGATAGCCTTGGTGACAAAATACAAAAATGAGAAGAAAGGTTCCGACAAATTTCTAGCATTAAAATATTTTAAGTTTAAGATGACTGGGGACATGTCAATAATGGATCAAGTTCATAAACTACAAATTTTGGTTTCCAAACTCAGCAAACTGGAGATTAATATTCCTTATTATTTTTAAGTGGGGACGATTTTGTAGAAGTTTCCTCTTACTTGAAATGAATACAAAAAAATAAAATTTGCATTCTCAAAAGAGCTTTACCATAAAATAGTTTCAAAAGTATCTTTAAATGCAGGCTTAAAATCATACTTGTGATGTGTTGTTACTGAATTCTAAAATGAGTGATGTTATTAAAAGTGGCTTTACAAAGACTTAGAATGATATGAAAGTCCAAAAGAAAAGGAATACTTTGAAGAAATCAAGTTTTATGAAAAAGAATAGGCCTTGCTTTCACTGTAGGAAGAAAGTGCATTATACTCATGAATGTAGAAATAGGAACGTAGTAAAAAAAGAATAGTTCTGGCCACTCTAATATGGTAGATTTGGTTGAGAATGAAATTAAGGAACTAGCGGCTTTAGTGTTTGATATGTATATAGGAATGATAACCAAATTGCATATGGCTATTGCAACCAAGTCTACATATTGGTGGCTTGATTCGGACATGATCATCCATTTATGCAATAATAAGGCATAATTCAAGATCTACAAAGAACCGAAAGAACCAAAAGGGGTGTTAATAGGGAACCATGTATCTTTCGAAGTGTCGGGTAAAGAAACTATTGAATTAAAATTCTCTTTTGTACAAAGACTTACTTTTGGTCAATGTATTCGATGTCCCTAGTTTTAGAAAAAAAATCTTGTACCTGCAAATTTGTTGTGTAAGAATGGCTTTAAGATTTGTTCTAGAGTTTGATAAAGTTATTATAACTAAGTATGGGATATTTGTTGAAAAGAGATATTCTTGTGATGGTATGTTCAAACTTGATATCAATGAAATAAATAATGTATTTGTTTATATTGTTGAGACTACTTCTTCCTTATGGCATACTAAATTAGAACATTTAAACTATGGATCTTTAAAATATAAGTATAAGCATGGTTATATTTCATATCATAATGATAATAATGATAAATGTGAAATTTATATTGAAGCAAAAATGACCAAGAAGCCATTTTCTAAGGCTCAAAGAAATAAACAACTATTAAAACTTGTGCATTCTAATATTTACAAATTAAATGGTCAATTAACTAGAGGAGAAAAAAGGTATTTTATAATTTCATTGATGATAATTCCCACTTCACATACATGTATTTAATTAGAACAAAAGATGAAACATTTGAGAAATTCAAAGAATATAACTCTGTTGTAGAAAATCAAAGGAGAAAAAGATTAAAATGCTTCATAGTGATAGGGGATGAGAATATTTTTCAGATGTATTCTGCTGACTTTGTGAAGAGAATGATATAATTTATCAAAGGAAACTCTTTATACACCTCAGCAAAATAGATTAGCTGAAAATAGAACTGTAGTAGATATGTTGAATTCTATGCTTTTAAATGCAAAATTGCCTTTTAATCTATGGTATGAAGCTCTAGACACTGCATGTCACATTCATAATACAGTTCCATCTAAGGAAATGCATGTTTCACCATATATATAAAGTTTGGAATGGTAGAAAACTAAATTTGAATTATTTTAAAGTATGGGGATGTATTGCATTTTATAATGTTCCTAACCCACAAAAGACTAAGTTAGGATCAAGAGGTATGGGAAGTGTGTTTGTAGGTTATTTACAAAATTCTAAAGCATATAGGCTATTGGACTTAGAATTTAATATTATAGTTGAGTTTGTACATGTTGAATTCTTTAAATTCATTTTTGATTTTGTTGTGCATGAACCTAATAAAGTAAACAAGATATAGTGACTCCTAATACAATCACTAATGATAAAAGAAAAGAAAATGATGATTCTATTGAGCAAAGGAGTCAAAGAATTAAATAAGGAAAATCTTTAGGTCCTGATTTCATTTCTCTAGAATCTAGTCTTTCTTATTCAAGGAGATAGAACCGAGGTACTTAACAAAATACACATTGTACTAAATATAGAAGATAATTCAAAAATATTTAGTGAAGCAATATCTTCAAGAGATGCAACCTTTCGAAGGGAAGCTATAAACGACGAAATAGACTTAATAATATCCAACAATACTTAGGCATTAGTAGACTTGCCTTCAAGTTCTAAATTTATAGGATGCAAATGGGTATTTAAAGGGAAATATAACACAGATGGTTCTATACAAACTTTTAAGGCAAGGTTGGTAGCCAAAGGGTTTATACAAAAGAAAGGAATAGATTACTTTAATACCTATGCACCAGCAGCTAGAACAACATCCATTAGGGTTCTTATACCTCTGGCATTAATTTATAATTCGCTTATGCATCAAATAGATGTTAAAATAATCTTTTTAAATGGTGAATTAAATAAGGAAGTACACATGGAGCAACCAGAGGGTTTTATACTTCTAGAAATGAAAACCAAGTGTACAAATTAATTAAGTCAATATATAGCTTAAAGCAAGCTCCTAAGCAATAGTACAAAAAATTTGATTCAATAGCCTAATCAAATAGATTCCAGTGTAATGATGCCAATAAGTGCATTTACTCCAAATTTTTTGAGGATTATGGAGTGCTTATATATCTCTATGTTGATGATTGTTTCAAGTGATTTTAGTCATCACCTTGGCATATAAACAAGTAACAGAAGGAGCTCATCACTTTTAGGGTAGCTACCAGTATGAGTTGACTTGAGGATCAAATCATAATTTTATATGTCTAGTTTAATGACTCAGATCCTCTTGGGCATTATCCAAGATCGATTGGGAGCTAGTTACAGTAGTCAGGATCAGTTGATAGGCCTAATTACCAATAATCAGATTTTATTCAACACTCAAGATCAAACAATGGGTCTAATTATCGATAATCAGACTTTAGTTCTCAACAGCTACTGAAGAATCCTAGTGCATTACTCAACTGTAGAAGAGTTCTGATGCATTGCTCTACTACTAAAGAGTCTCAGTACACGACTCAGTTATTGAAGAGTTCCAGCACATGACTCAGTTGTTGAAGAGTCTTGATGTATTGCTCTACTACTGAAGAGTCCTAGCACATTACTCTACTGCTGAAGAGTCACAGTACATGACTTAGCTGCTGAAGAGTCCTAATGCATTATTCAGTTGTTGAAGAGTTCCGGCACATTACTCAGCTGCTGAAGAATCCTAGTATGGTACTCAACTACAGAAGAGTCATGATATATTACTCTACTGCTGAAGAGTCTCAGCACATTACTCTACTACCGAAGAGTCTTAGCACATAATTGAGTTGCTGAAGAGTCCTAGTGTGTTACTTAGCTACAAAAGAGTCCTGATGTATTACGCTGCTACTAAAGAATCATGACACATTAGTCTACTGCTGAAGAGAAACAGCACGTGAATCAGCTAGGCTACTCGACTGCTGAAAAATCCTAATGCGTTCCTCTGCCATTGAAGAGTTCTAACATATTACTCTATTGCTATTGAAGAGTTCTAACATATTACTCTATTGCTGAAGAGTTCTAGTATGTTATTCAATTGTTGAAAAGTCTTAATGCGTTACTCAGCCGCTAAAGAACTCAGGGCATTTCTTAGCTGCAAGAAAATCTTAGTGCATTACTCAACTGTTGAAGAGCTTGGTGTATGACTCAAAGAGTCCTAGCACATTGCTCTACTTAATGAAGCTTGATTACCCTACTAATTAGGTCCAATCATTATGGGTTAAGTCAAAAATGACACCCTAACTCAGCCCATCTGATCTAATTAGGTTCAATCATCATGAATCGAGTCAAGTTTAGTACTTTGGCTCAACCTATCTGACCTGATTAGGTCAATCACTATGAAACGGTTCAAATTTAGCACTTTGGCTTAATTATCTAGCTTGATTAAGTTCTACTACCATGAATAAAGTTGAGTTTAGCACCCTAGCTCAGCCCATCTAGCTTGATTAGGTTCAATCATTATGAATTAGGTCAAACTTAGCATTTGGGCTTAGTCCACCTAGTTTGATTAAGTTCAATTAACATAAATCAGGTCAAATTGAGCACTTTGGCTGAGTCATTTGGCTCGATTGGGTTCAATATCAAAATTAGATTTAATTTAGGTCAAACTTAGCATTTGGGCTTAGTCCACCTAGTTTGATTAAGTTCAATTAACATAAATCAGGTCAAATTGAGCACTTTGGCTGAGTCATTTGGCTCGATTGGGTTCAATATCAAAATTAGATTTAATTTCTATGAATTAGGTTAGGCCTAACGCTTTGGTTCAACCACCTAACCTAATTGGCTTTCAAATTCAATGAATCAATCCAACAATATGACTTAGCCAATTGACACAATTCTCAATGTTCTAATTGTGCATTGGGTTTAATTTTCATTGGTTTAAGCATTAGTTCATAAAAATTCTTAAATCTTTTTATTTCAAAAACTAAATCATATAAGGGATTCATATAGAAGCTGGCTCATGGATTCTAGCCAGAGATATGTTAGTTAAAAAACTAATATAGTTTTTGATTCAAGAAATGTTCGATGATTCAGCTATTATATTAGAATTTTATTTGGATTTTCTGTTATTGTAGTAATAGATGTAATATTTGGATTTTATCAATTTGATAAAACATTATTAGCAGAATTAAATGGATTATTTGAAGTTAATTTTGAATAAGATGCATTGCATACTGTGAGATTTTAATTCTATGTGCATGTGGTAGATTATTGTATCCTAAATCCTACAAACCCTCTTTTCTACTTCATCTTCTGTCTAGACTTTAAACCTAATCTAGATTTGGCAAAAATTCACTTTACTTTGCCCAACTCAGATTCTCCTTGTGCATCCCTCTTTGGCACCAAAATTTTGAGGCCCACTGAAGCCATGTTAACATGTACATTGCTTTCTAAATGGCATTATGGAACACCATACAATTGTTGCTATTATTGCTCCATTTATTATTCAATTCATGGTATCACTTATCTTTTAACTCTTCAAGGGGAGGGATCATATGCCCCCTTGGCAGCTTGATCTATTTGTCGTTCATGAGGTGATTGAAGATCTATCGCACCTTAGTTATATTGAATGAATACCTATCATTCTTAGATGTTGACTGACTATTTGTCTGTGCACAAAGCATCTACATTTGGCCTGCTTAACACTTTGCAGACATAAGGATTTCCAGTTAAGATTCAAACTACAATGATCTGATTGCATCCATATTTATCTGCTGCTCATGACCGAGATCAGCATATATGGCTGAAATTTTATAATTAGGATCTCTTATGTAAACCTTTTGATGCCTTCCTTTGTTCCTCCTCCCTAAAAATAACTCTTCATAATTTGCTACCTATATAGTAAGGAGGAAAAGGTTCGAGAACTCTTCCCCTCAGGAGGGAGTAAGGCTATTCTACGCAATTTTGACATATTTGGCCTCTTTGAGTGAGGTATGGCATCTATTATAGGCTTTCTTGAACATAGCCACATATTTTTCAATTGAAGCATCTGGTTGCTATGCCAGTCTAGCCAAATCAGCCATCGGCCCCTTCAGGCTCAACTATCTAGAATTGGATGCGGAACTAATTCTCTAAATCTTTCCGTGTGTAAATAGAAATTGTTAGCAGATTAGCACACTAAGTGAAGGCCTAGCCTGCTAAACAATTGGTGAAGATTCTTAAATCATTGTTTCCAGCTTCACTACACTGCATGAAAAACTAACTAATATCCTTCACAGCTGACAAATTATTCTCTCCCAAAAAATCTATAAAACTCAAGGACCTTGCACCCTTGAGAAAGTCCGTAGACTTACTTGATCATGCCATTTTAGATAGAAGCTTTCTATATATTATCCTTGTCACCGACTAATGTGCAAAGCTCAGTTGGTCTCATATCATCTCAGTCAACTAAGCTATATAGTGTGGGATTCAGCATCGATCAAATGGATTAGCTTGGAACTGATCAAGTTGGTAAGTATGTTGATATGAGGTTTGCTGGAACAATTGATTTCAATACAAGTTATAACCCCCATAGTTCGCTTGAGGTTGCCCTACAACCGAGAAATTTGGTAGTTGCAGTTGATTTGGTGGCCTACGGATTCAAAGGAACATAACCTGCTGATGAAATGAAAGCTTTACCTTTTTCACCACATTCGGGGGCACCTGTTGACAATTATGCATGGAGACTAACGCAACTACGGTTGTAAAGTTTGGATTATTGTGTATGCTTTCGCAATCTCAACGGATTTACAGGCAATATATTCAACTCCACTAATGATTTAGTGGTTAAATTATTTATGGAAGCATGTTTTAGGCATAGATTCAGGGTCGTCCTAAAATTTTGCTGGGATCTTGATGGATCGCCATGTCCTTCAAAGATAGCTTCAAAATAAAAAGTCCTACTTCTCTTCCTCTGTTAATGTTAGATGAAGGGCAACAGCTTAGAAATAGACAGTCCATCCTTTCATCTGCCTCGACTACAGAAAGCTGAATAGAAGCATCCGAACTCCTCTTTTTGATAAAATGTTGACTCTCTCCAAGAGCAGAGCTTCCAGAGCACCTCAAACATTCAGAGTGGAGTTAAGTCTCTGAACCTTCTCCGCAGCACCATAGCTCAGTGATGTCAATTGTGCAGAAGTTTGGAGGTTCCTGATCCAACAGTCAATCCGTAAAGAGGTAGAGGTATCACACAAACAACATTTGGAAAGTATGTATAATATGCCGGTTCTATTCTAAGCAGAAGCCATCCATCATAACCTAATCCTTCACATAAAGGTGAAGGGTTATGAGCAACCTGTTTTCTAGCACGTCTTCAAATGCACTAGAAGGCCTTTGGATTATGAGCTTAACGTGCTGACATCTAGATGACCCTGCTGATAGATGTACTAGATGGTTGCTTCGTGGTCCATTTGATCTTGGATGACCGTGCTGACATCCGTTGATCTTTGGTGCTCATTTTACGCCAAACCAAAAGTCAGAGAGAGAGAGAGAGAGAGAGAGACAGACTGCAGTGCTGCTGTGGTGCGAGATACCAAAACCAATTAGATAGGCATTTCTCTGAAAGAACTTTCTTTTCTCTGAAAACATTGTCAGAAACTTCAAGAACGAGGTGACATGGCGACCTCACTTCGATTATAAGCTAGGTGCGTTTAGTACAATAATACATGCTCCAAACCAAAAGAAGCATTGCATCTTGGTCTTACAGAATCCTAAACGGTTGCCATCACAGGACTGTAATTTGTGACTCTGCCCAAGTTTCTCTACTCCCTACAAACAATGCTCCCACTTGAATCTCAAATGGTAGATCTGAAAGATCAGCTATTCTGCCTCCCGCAGCTTTTAGGAGCTTTCCCTGAGCCAAGAGAACCAAACATTCAACACAAACTCAGCATGTGAGAAAGATCTAGCCCTAATCCTGTGGCTAAACTTAGCATAATCACTAGAATATGTATTGCTGATGTAAGAGGTCAGACAAATCAGACATGAACTAACAACCAGACGTGCTGGATTAATCACAAACATGCACATGCTGCATTTGATACAACCAAAAAAAAAAACAAAGAGAGAGAGAGAGAGAGAGAGAGGAATAAAAGAATAAATAAGCAAATTGAACAAGAAAATAAATAATATACTTTTCTAGCACCCTCTTGACAGTCCCATAGAAGTAGCAAATGCACACAAACAAAAACTAACATGAACTCTGTAAGGTTATGCAAAATATATGGCCATCGATGAACATGGAAGTTTCAAAATGCTCTACCATACTCTTGAGTAAACGCTGCTCATGAACAAGCACTGATAAGATGGTAAACTCCACTAGACTCTTGATTAAACACTGCTCAGGAACAAGCATGGATAAACCTTTTCCCTTAGTTTTATTTTTTTAGGTTCTGGCTTCTGAAAACTACATGCATATGCATATAGAGGTCATAAAGAAGTTAAATTCTTCATTAATGCTTATGTCTCAAGAACCAAACATGTCATTCCTTTTAAAGCACAGTTTGGTTTCAAAATATTTATTCTCAAAGAGTTTTAACAAGTCTAAATTTCAATGTTTTGTACAAACTAGCCCTGTTTGGCTGTTATTAGTCTCTTCTTTTTAAAATATAACTTCAATCTGCAGATCCTTGGGATCCTAAGATAGGTCAACTAAGCTCATTCTTTATGTTGAGTGATTCTATAAAAGTCCATCAGAATTGGATACTTAAAATGCCTTTGCAAATGAGCACCATTTGCAAACATATGCTATCTCCTTTCTATGATTGGCACTCCATTTCACAGCCAGTCGATGGGAGGCAGTTGTAGACAACCCACTTTTGGACGCTCTATAGGTGTAATAAGAGAACAACATTCTTGCTATCCTTCTAGGACTAGGAGTATAGAGACTTTTTTTTCAGGCTATCATATTTTGCTCAAAATGTGCTCTTTTTTTTCTTCAAAAAATCCAAGGTTTTCTTTATTGTTGAATTTTCTATATGCATCTGATTATTTGTCCCTGTATCCAATTTTGAAATTCATAATCTTTATAGTTGAGCATGTTGTATTTATGCTTCTGATTGAAAAGATGCAAGTGGTTTATCTGCTTGATTTTTTACATTTCACTATTTAAAAATGATACAATGCATAGATTTTGTGTCTGATTAGTTCACTATATTTCTGTACATGCATCTGAATTATAATTTTCTCCTTTGGCCCAAAAACATGATAACTTATATCTTCCTTCTAGACTGCTCTCCCATCATTATCTTCCATTTTCTTCTTCCTGTCTGAGCCCTTACAATTCATTTTCTTTCTATTCTTCTTCTGCCATGTTTCACTTTCACCCATCCACATCCATCTATAAATGAGGGACCTAACCTTAGGGCCACTCATCCACGACCCACTGTAAACTATTGATCCAACTTTTCTCTCTAGAATCCACTCTTTTCTCCCATCCATAAATGGAGTACTGCCTTCAAGAACTTTAGACAATCTTCACCAGGTTCGTCCTTCTTTTTCTTTGTCTCCCCCTCTCTTTTTTTCCCCCCTTTTAGTTATAATTTCTGTTGACTTAGATTTGCATAGATTATTGTTTTGGATTTAATAAATTGTTTTAACATATCCTGAGTGATTAAGCGGTTTCAAAATTTGAGGCAGGGAGAGGTAATATCATAACCTATCTCCTTAATTGAATCCAATCACGTCAATATCATTTTTTTCCTTTTTATTTATTATTTAAATTAGAATAAATGCTACACCACATCATATTGTAATTTTTCCCCTTGTTTATATTACCTCGTCATTAAGGACCACTAAACCAAGCATGCTCTGACCCAGTCGGTTAGAACCTAGATGAACACATTTTACTTGCGAGTGAAATACTCAAATAAAAAGGGCCTTCCACAAGCTACAAATGGGTGGCTATCACAGGCTTGTTCCTCTTAGCAATGTTAAGATAACTGGCCTACATAAATGTCACATGGCAACCCCTCATCAAGGAAAAAAGTGAGGCATGTCTCGAATTATATACTTAAATACATACATCATGCATGCATGCATGCATATAACATGTATGTGCACATGGATGTACATATGCATATAGACATGCAAGCACATGTGTCCACACACACATATGTATTCAAGCACACTTAGCATCTATGCACACATATATAGCTATATGCACATACATGTAAATATCATCTTTATGTTTATATACATATGCATATATGTGTGCGTATGCATTTGTATTGTTCATGTATGTATTAATGTGTGTGCACGTATGTATATTTATTGCATATACATGTATATATCCTTAAATCACATAAAAGTGGCTCAATTTCCCAATTCATCATTTCATATTATTCCATTAAAAATTTCAAGCATCTATAATATTAACTTTAATTTAACTTCTCCCTTACAAGGTTCAAAATATCATAGATTTCCATAGAAGAAAGGACTCCAAAGTTGATGGACTTTTAGAGAAAATCTAATTTAAAAGGAAAAAAAGATCAAAAACTACTAAATAAGATATTTAATATATTCTAGCTCTAAAAATTTTGAATGAAGAAGAAAAATACTTCTATGGAAGAGGCAAGGTTAGCTGAACTATATACCAGTATCGAACCAGTACCAAACCAGTTCAGTACCCTCTACTTACTTTCCTTCCCTTAAATATCATAAACATTTCCTTCCAATATACTTAAGATTTTTCATGCATTCATGAGCATAAAAAACTTAAGTTTTCATATCCAAGAATTGCACATAAGAACATAGGGGTTTTTGACTTTCAATTATTTCAAAACACTTGAGAGAATGTTTCTTTTGTGGCAGGACCATACACATTCCCATGTCACCATTTTTATTTTTTATTTTTTCTTCCTTCTTGCTTTTGTTTACCATTCTTCATTACCTCAATCTTATTTGTAAAGAAAGTTGGAGTTCTTAATTTATTATAATCTTTTATTCAATTGATAATAAATTTCAAATATAGAAATAAGGTCACGAAAATTGTTACATATAATTGAGCTAGATACATCTAAAGTAATTCCATGAAGAGTTGATGAACAATATAAAGGGGGAAAAACAACTCTGCTCATAGAGAGTATGCATTTGGAGATTAATATTAAAATTGATTCTAACAAGTGGAAAAAGTGAGAAAAAATCAAAGACTAAGGTCAAGGAACTTGCATACAAAAGGAAAGAGAGAATTAGTACCTGCAAAAACTGGCAATGAAGTTCATTAATCAATCATAGCACCATCATCATCTTCAACAACATCTTCATCAATGTCGTCTTCCATTCTCAAGTGGCCACAGACATTGCACTCCATTACATTTGACTCCGTACCCTGAGGCGATGGTGGCAGAGGGGCTAATGTCCCTCCGCAGTTCTCCCTATCACACAGATACCTCACAAAGAAATAGGCATGAGGAAAATCCCCATTCCCATCTGCTCCATTCTCTTCCTCCAAAGTCTCCATCCCTTCACCTCCCTCCTCCTCCTCCTCCTCCTCCTCCTCCTCCTCTTCCATGCTCTCCACCTCCTCATCATCCTTCCAGTTCTTCTCCACCTGACACCTATCACACTCGCATTGGAATCCATAGTCCTCCACCAGCCTCTTCTGCCTCTCAGCGTAACTCCAATTCACAGGGAAATAACTCAAGCACACCTCCCTCCCATCTGGGATGTCATGGATCGCTCTCACCAAAATGTCAGTGTTCCGATCCCCAACCCCATCGACATAATCGAACCTGCAAGCATTCGGAAGGCAGTCGTGGTTGAAGAAGGAGGCATTAGGGTAGATCCCGTAAGCCCTCACCCTCCTCTCCCCGGCGTTCTCCTCCCGGAACGGCTCCATCAGACCAAAGGCGTTCCTTTTATCCTTGGCAAGAAGCGCGGCGGTGAGCTCCGGCGAGAAGCCGGAGGGGAGGGGTGGGGGAAGGACGGAGGCGAGGAAGGAGTGGAGGACGGCAGCCTCGGGGGCGTCGTGGAGGGCGCCCTCGAGGGAGAGGAGGCGGAGAAACTCGGAGGGGGAGGAGGCGGCGAGGTTGTAAGCGGCGAGGAGGAAGAGGGCGGGGGCGGGGAGGTCCGGGGGGAGGGAAGGAAGGCGAAGGAAGGCGCGGCAGAGCCAGGCGGGGTGGGAGGACGTCGCGGCGAGGGACAGACAGCGGGGGGAGCAGAAGTGGGCGAGGGAGGCGCAGGAGGAGCAAGGGAGGGGGCCACCTCCGGCGGAGGCGGCGGATGTGGCGGCGGAGCCGATGGAGCGGAAGCAGTGGGAGCAGAACGGGAAGGCGGCGGCGGAGGGGAGGGCGGCGGGGTAGAGGAGGAGGGGGGAGTCGGAGAGGAGAACATCACCAGGCTTGATGGGGCGGGTGGCAACGAAAGCCCGCCCGCGGCTGGGGAGCTCGGCCACCTTCACCAGCGGTTCCGGCGGCGCCGCGGAAGCCATGGGGATTCGGCCTTCGATTCACGTCGCCGCTGATTCCTCTAAGCGGGTCTCTGGCTGACCGAACCTCTTGCACAGCTGAACTAGGGCAGCAAACGGATCGATTGGGACACGCCGCTAAAGCTGTTCCAATTTTATTTTTGAATGGTAATTTTAAGCCTAAATCCTACTCATTTTATTTTATTTTCAATTTAATTTTAATTTTAATTTTGAATCATAATTTTTGATTTAAATCCAAACTATGGATCAGATCAAGTTAAGTATATAAAAAATAAACAAACATAAAAAATCATTCAAATAGAGGTCGGATATAATCACGATCCAATTTAAAATATTTGGATTCGAATAGTATAACTTGGATCATGAGTCTAAAATATAATAATATATAATTAAATATATAATTATTAAAATTTTAAATATAATTAAAAAAACTTTGAAATTTAATTTTTTATTTAAAAAATTGAATTCCATCTGATTAACTCATCATTCTTAAATTTATAACTTAACATGTAGGTATACTTTTAAATATTATAAATAAGAATTTATTAAAATAAATAATAAAATAAGAATATCTAAATATAATTTAAATAAAAATAAACAAGTGCAGACATGGTTTTTGATACGAGGAAAAGAGATATTAATTTAAATAAAAAACTTATATAATGAATAGGTATAATTTGGGTCTTTGTAATGGTTCCATAGGATTTGAGTTGAACGAGATTTTTTTTTTTTTTTTTTTGATTTAAACTTAATATAGATAATATGCGGGCTCAATTAAGTTAAATTTAACTGAAAGATACACAACCTAGATTCGATCTAAAATTTAAATCAAATTCAATTATTGAATCCAGCTCAATTTAAAGATAATTCAAATGTGGATTAGATAAAGCCTTATTGATTTGGAGTCAGATTAGGTCATAAATCAACCCAATCCCTTCATTAAATAGATTAGACTCGGCTTAGAATCCTAGAGGTTGGATTTGGTATAAAATTGAGTTCATAAGTGCATTGGAACAAGTGAGACTTAATATACTTAGTATTGATCCCATCCTACTCAAAAGAAAAAAAAAAAAAAAAAAGAAAGTATAACTTATCTAAAGAAAGAAGGAAAATGATAATATGATTATGTCCAAGATTTTTGTCCGAATTAAAATATCCACCTGTACCGATATAGAATATTCATGGCTTGTCCTCCAATCATGATCGTTCATGATTGGCATGACATAGATGGAGCCCATAATATTTGATGAGGCATGCAACACCATGTATCCCAATGTGCCCTATCAACTACTTTTGATAAATTAGCGAACTACATCAGATTGAAACCATATAATTAAACCATTAGGTGCGTACTGACAAGAGAAAGAGTTTACCGTAGAGTGCTACTTACCTCCCTTTCCTCTAATTTCACCTCCAATAAATTTTCCACGTAGCCAAGAAAGCGAATGGGGAGGGAGAGGAAGACACGGGTGATGTTGTGAAATCACTTTTTACCACCCCACATTTACCGCACTCTTCTTTTTTTTTGTGTGTGTGTATATATTTACCGCATTCAAGTTTATGTAAGTCATGATGTTCCCTTTTACTAGGTGGATTTTATGGATTACAAGAGTAGCTAGTTGGTTGAATCCTTTCTCATAGAGTGTCTTAAAAGTGTTAAATAAGGCCTAGATTCTTAGTACCAAGGCAAGAATCTATTAGCTATCCTCTTAATTATTTATTCTTGACAACTAAATCCTTAGCCTTTAGTTTTTAAATTGATAACTACTCTTAAAATTCTAGGCATATATTTACGTCCATTCTATGGCTTGCCTTAGCTAAAACTTGTGTTAGGTCCTCAGCTTGCATAAGATTTTTTTTTGGTATCTAAGCGTCGTCTTTTTTAACTTCTTCTTACTAGCAGTTTTTCTTTTGGGACCTTAATTGTTCAATAATGCAATAATGTTTAGCTAGGATTTGTATTCTTTTTAGGATTACTAGTTTACTTTAAATTCTTACTCGATAAAAAAAAAAGAAAAAAATCTATTTGCTTAAAAAAATATTTACTTTTAAAATTCTAGCTTTTATCAAACTCAACCTTCAATTCTATTTTTAAATAGAATAAGTGGATCAGTAAAAGATAAATTTTGTTCCTGTGATTGTTGCTTTTCTCCTAGAGTGAGTTGAGAATGATTTGAACTTCTCCTATATAGGGTGGTTTGAGTTAACTATTCAGGTATACACTAGATTTATGGTAGCAGTTTGTTCTTGGCTTGTCCTCCACTTGAAGGCATCCCACCACACGCTCACCATCTTAGTTGTAACCTTGCTATTGCAACTTAACCTAATCAAAGACTGAATATATGCCTAGAATAGTAAAATCCATCTTGAAGGTTATAAATTTGAATCACGAAAACAACAATATTTAATATAATAATAAAATTATAATTTAAAGTATGAAAAAATTTTAAAATATTTTTAAAACTTTCATTTCACTTCAGTTCCTACAGTTAAAAAAAATTAACGCCATCTTTTTTCTGCCAACGTGGGAGGCTTGCATGGTAAAGGTTGTTTAGTTGGCGTCATCAAGATACAGAAGGGAGAAAAGAGGGGGTGATGATTAGACTCATCGTTCGAGATCATTAGGGTTGGGAGGGGAATGAGATGAGATGAGAGCAATCGAAACTCTCGACTAGACCGTCATCACCCTCGCCACCATGCTCCTCTTCCTCTCCACCGCCTTTGCCACCACCATCATTTGCCTCCACTTCCACTCCTCCTCCTCCCAACGTCGCCGCCTCCTATGCCTTAATTCCCTCTAGCCCGTCCGCCGCCGCCTCTTTGTGCTTTTCGCCTCTCTTTAGGCCTCCGCCGAGTTCCTCCACCTCCCCCTCCTTTATCGCCTCCTCCACCTCTCCTCCGCCCTTTGCTACGACCCCGCTCTGCCTCACCCACACCCTCACCACCACCTTCCCTCTTCCTTTACATCCCCGTAGACCTCCTTCGCTTCGCTAGCATCCCCATTAACCTCCTCACCCTACCCGGCTTTGCATATCTCGTCGGCCTCTTCATCGCCACTGCCTCCGAGCCCCGCTGCACCTACTCTCCTTTTAGGGCTGTCCTCCTCGCAGGCCCTGACATCGTTTGGCTCTACATGCTCGCCGCCATCGTGGTGGTGATGCTTTGTGTGCAGGTGGCGATGTTGGCGCTCTTGATGTTCTTTCTAGGACCTGGGGAAAGCAACCTTCGAGAGGTTGAAGCTTGCTGCCTTCGTGGCCATGAGCTGCTATGGTGCTGCCAGGAAGGTGATCCTCATGGTCCGGCCCATCTTCGACGCACTCGCCATCTTCGACTGGAACCTAAATGTGACCCGCCCGAGATGGAGGGCATCGATGGCCGTTGTATGGATGAGTGAGGAAGCGATGGGTCGGACCAGGCTCCTTCTTCTTGCTGCGATGAAATGCTTTTTCAGGATTTTAAAAAAAGAGACCGTAGCTAGGGGAGAACGAAATGAGTTGGTTTTTCCCATCTTCTTAATTTATTTATTTATTTATTTATTTTTCTTTGTAAAGGATGCGATTATGATGATCAATATAGAAGTGCAACAAAAAAGCTTGTGGTCATCTCACATGCAGAACAGATCTCCTTAGCCTTCTCCAAGAGAGCAAGTGAAACCTTCCAGTGTTTTTTGCACTGCTGAATCAACTCGGAAGCTACACATAACTCATAGAGAATATACAAAAGAGTTGTTTGCACACGTAATTAGTAAGGTGAACGGAAGGTGTTGACCTCCTCTTCCCTCATCCCTCATTAGTAATTCTCCTCCCCTTGTTACTAATTGTCCTCCTCATCTCGAGATCAAGAACACTATCCACAAGACGATAATATAGCTGATATGCGTCGACGGCCTCACCTACAAGACCGTCGTCAACCACCTTTAGAAGTACCTTCTCTACCTTAAGTGAATGCAGGGCCTTAGCTCCTCCAGCGGTAGCATAGGAGGAGGTACCACTGGCGGTAGAGCAAGCGGCCCCATCTTTGCTACCGACGTTGCCACCAGTCTGCTCTTCGCCAGCGGCCCTGTTCATTGTTTTCTTGCCGCGAGCCCAGACCAGTGCCCTTCATCCTTTTGCTACACTACAGCACTGGCAACAAGATGCCAACTAAGCATTTTCTCCCACGTAGTCTTATCACCTTGGCGAAAGAAGCACGACGTTAATTTTTTTTTAAATTCAAAAATATCTCAAAATTTTTCCATACTTTAGAACCAAACTGAAACGCCCTCTAAAGTTCAAAGATTAAAAATATATTTTACCCATAAAATTTTTTCTTCAAAATTAATAAGTTTTTATAAAATAATAATTCTAGATCCACCATGGTGACTAACCATCAATTTAGATCTATTTACTTTGTTTGTTGCACATATTGCCGGTAATAAATTTATTTTATATGATCATAATAAATATAGCTAATATATTATTTTTATCCAACCATCAAATAATAAGTATTGTAATTAACCTGATAGTGTGAATCTGCCTATATGTCATAGAGATAATTTTACCACTTGCTACCCATATTCTCTGGCTTATTTGCATATGTTTCCTCTATAAAACTTTACTTCTTAAATTCCTTATGAAATTTATGCCTCTCATTCCTACTCATTGACTTAATCATCTCCTTACAACTATCTCTCACATGATTTTCATCTAAATCAATTTTAAATCTTGATTGAAATATATTAAAGAAGATATAACATAATCAACCTATATAATAAAGAAAAATAATATCATAACTAAAGTCTTAAATGATCTTTTTCCTTACCTCAAGTCCATGAAAACTTGTAAATTATTTTTGTTAACATATTTCCACTTCTTAGGTGACAAAATAAAGATTTCATCAATGATTATAAGTTCAGAAGATAGCTGGACTAATTCCATAGAATAAATTGGCCTCCCCTTCCCTTTAGAAATAGCTATGGCCAGCTTTATCTTATTCTCCTTGTTCATCTTTTCCAAAATTATCCTTCTTATTTTGCCAAGACTTTTTTTATTTGAAGTTGAAGTTGCATTTACAAAACAAAAAGGTAACACATTTGTATACTATTTTAAATTCCAATGTTCATTCAAAATTTTATGTATATTAATTAATAATTAAATTTATATTTTTACTAACACTTCTAAGTGTTCCAAGAATGATAGGCTCCAATAGAGTTGATGTATCAGGCACATACCATTTGATATTGTGCGTGGTATGGTCAATATCTTCTACACAAGTCAACCTCTTGGTGTCATAATAAATAAAATATATTGTATCAAAAAGAAAATGTATTGATGAGTTCATATATGCAATATATATAAGATATAATTAATATATTTAAATTTATATATGTTCCATCCATCGACCTCTACGATTTTTCTTGTAAATGAATACTACTTAAATTTCTCATTTTATCATTTTATGTGTGTTCTAGTTAACTATGTGGTTTCTATGAATCAGTTGCTTATAGTTATTTATTTTCTAAACCTATATATGAACCAGAGAAGATAGGATAGTTGTTAGCAAGTGATAAGAATTTTACAATATGAGATAGATTCTTTCAAAGATATATAAAGAAAGGTCGATCTTCTATATAAAATCAACCATTTTATATTTCTCTATATACGTTATGTTCTATCTTTTATTATGGCTTCATTTGCTTTGGTAATCCTGAATGTTTACAAGGAATTTTTCTCTAGTTGAAATTTTATTTGTCATTGATTCCAAGATTAGGATTAGTATTTTTTTCTTGCTATATTTTTTTAACTAAGTATGATATTTTACAAGAGCTCCAATAGTTCTTGAATGAAAAATCCTCTATATTAGATTTTTAAAAGAATCCTTTATGCTAGATATTTGACTAGCAACTAAAGCATATTATATCTTGCTAATAAATTAATTAACTGCCTCAGTGCTCTTGGAAATTTATCTAACATAAAATTTAGTCATAAAGTTTTTTCTATACGATAATTCATCTAACAGCACACACTCAAACCCATATAATGTGGGAGTTTCAATACATTCCAAGTTTTGATTCTCTCGTTTTAGCATCTTGATTTTTCTCACCATTTATTTTTTGCAAGTTTGTTATTTTTCTTACTTGAATAGACCTTTCATTTAGATTTTAGATTTACTTAAATCAATATTGGACCACAAGGGGTCCTATATCAATATTAGATATGATCTACTACATCTTAAATGCTTGAACATCAAAAATCAGATAATTTAAAGACCTTTATCCTATGCATCAAGCAATCCAAAAATTGGATAATCTAGGTAATAATGAAACAATAAACATTTTTTTGACCACTTGATATTACTAAAAGTCTCTAAATCATGTGATTTTTAATATGAAGGTATTTAGAAGTATTAGATTATATCCAATAACTTAAATCATTGATATGAGGCCTTCATCATCCAAATTTATATCTAACTAAATTTAAGTGGAGATCCTTTCAAGTATAGTCAAGTCACGTGCTTTCTCTCTCTCCCTTCCTCCCTCTCTCTCTCTCTCTCTCTATATATATATATATATATTAAAACCAAAATTTTTAAACTGATGAACGATCAATTACTTATATGAAATTAAAAGTTTTTGAATGAAAATGTAAGTTTAGATTTTCTCCTTTTAGCTTTATTTTATTTTTTTAATGATTCATACTTAATTATCAATTATTGCATTTTAGCTAAAAAGTAGCTAGTTATTTTTGAATTGCAAATCATCCTGATCGGAACTTAGGATATTTTGGGTTAGTTTAAGTTATACTTTATCCCAACTCAACTTGAATGGCTTACCAATTCTAAAATTCTTTTAATGGATCTAAAGTTGGCATAATATGATCAACAAATAAGTTGATCTAATCCAAAATAATGATCCAAATATGAAATTGAATCACCTCAAGTCAAGCATATCTTGATCCGATCTGACTCATTTGCACTTAGGAAGAATATTTCAAGATTACAAAACTCTTCTTTTCTTAATTTTATAATTATATAAGAGTAGGTTACTTTTTCGTATTTCTGATATTTTGGCAAGCATGCTCTTTGGCAGCAAGGCAATTATGTCGTGCTCTTTGTATGGAAAGGTTACCATCTACCTTCATTCACTAAATATACGATCGAAAACACCACCCAAACCAATGTGCTTGCTCACCAATAGCGCACATAAGGGATGTTTTCTTCCTACTATAGCTTTTTATATGGATTCAAATCCATTCCCAAGGTTATTTTCTTCCTTATGAGTGCTATTTAATCAAAATGCTTATATTACTACAAATGGCCTTGATGTTAAGTCAATTAGCTTTAGCTGGGCCTATGTATCTTTAGAATTTATTTTTGTTTTAAGTTGTTCTAAGCCATTTTGAGATATATGTGCTTATTCATCAAAAAAATTTATCTTGTGTTTTATCATTTTATTATTTTTTTGAAAACTAAAAGTTTCTAAATTCTCATTTTCAAAGTTTTTAAATTCTTTATTATTAAATTTGATTTTTCTTCAAAGTCTATCAACATTAGAATCTCGTCTTAACGATGTAAAAAAAAAATTAATATGATGGCAATAAAAAAAATATTTTCAATTTTTCATAAAATAATTTGATTAGGTCTATTTTTGGGATTGAAAACCAAGAAATTAGGTCAATTTGATATAATTTAAAGATTTACATCTTGTTTGGAGTTGTAATCCATGATTTGTCATGTTTGAGAATATAATAAATCATAGATTTTAAATCCTAACTACTAAATCATAGAATTGATTCCTCTTATTATAGATCCTATCAATTTTGATAGGATTTTTAAATGAATTCCACGGAATGAAGAAAATAATTTTTTTATAGAAAAGTTGCCCTTATTAGTGGTAAATAGATCCATCCAAGGCTTTTGTTGATGGCAAAGATTCTTCCTCCTTACCTTTGCTAATGGGCTACTCGATGGTGGCGATCTCGAAGAAGCTGGCCTCAGCATTGTGAAGAAGCTGGCTTCGGCATTGTGAAGGTAGCCGGTGAAGGTGAGGACTATAAGCTAGAGGCCATGCTTGATCTGATTGATCCATGCAATGAACTAATGAGAAGGTCCTTCTAGGTGAGGATGAAGGAAGGTGATACCGGAGCCCATCAAAGGAAGGAGGGAAAGAAGGTATAGAGAAGGGCGATGCGCAAGTCATTAAGCCAAAGGAAGGGGGTCTTGAGGAAATTGTGCCAGATAGGGAAGAAAAGTTGGGAGATATTGTGGTAGGTGATAAAGTCGAAGGTCTGAAAGTATGCTTGGAAATGAGCATGGAGGATGTGGGCATAAGTGTAGAGGAGGGAGGAGACCATGACCCCACCACTGAGGAGGCCATGGTGGGCTATGGGGTGGTTGAGGGTGATGGATGAGGTGGAGGGCAAATGGAAGAGTGGCCACTCCCTTAGCATAGAAGTTTTTAAAAAGGACGAAAGCTCTTCTTATGGTGAGGTGAGAAATTTAGGAAATTAGAATATTAAATTTAATTTTTATTTTATCTAAATATGAGAATTTATTTTAATTTAATTTTATGTATAGTGGATGAAATATGAGTGTTTATTATACTGATTTATGATTTAAATGTGAGAAATCATCCACAAATGAATTCCGTTATGTTTAAGAATTAATGGTTTTAAGATTTAAGGATTGTTTTGTGCTCGGCTCGGTCAAGGGGTATCGAATAGGCCCCAGTCTCAGGCCTGCCCGACCGAGACTTTAGGAAGACCGGGCCAAGTGCGAGTTATTTCCCCAGAACGCCGCCCATATCCGGCCTCAAATTCCAGCGGCTAGGGTTAGGGCTGCAAGGATCGGGTATTTGCCGGGTCGAGCTCTCGCTCTTCTATAAATCCCACCTCTCCGACCGCTTTGGCTCGCTCTTCCTTCGGCGGCCACGAGACGAAAGAGGTACGCTCCTGCGCTCTGCTTGAGATCACAGATTGTTCGCTGGGAACCGATGGGTATCTCCGATGATGATCAAAAGGATAACTTTCGTTCTTCCGAGGGTGATGATGATCGCCATCCGTGCGGAAAAGCTTATGGAGACCTGAACTGAGGGGACCCATCCATAAATTGAAGTCATACTATTTGTTTTCTTGTTTTCTTGATTATTTGATTTTTTTTGAAAAAATTATATTTAAATAAGGTTTCCAATGATGATCAAAACAAAACTTTCGTTCTTCCGAGGTGTTCATTTCACGATGCGGAAGATTCATGGAGACCTGAACTGAGGAGACTTGTTTTATTATTATTATTATTATTATTATTGATGTACTTTGTGTTGATTAATACCATTACTATGCTCTTTGAATCCCTGTGAAGATCAGTAAAGTAGTGGCCTGACATCCATTTGATGAATTGAATAATCTGTTTCTGAGGGGTTTATTTACACTTTTATTTGAGTTGTCGTTTATTATTATGGGAGAACATTGTTCCCTTTTCTGTTTAAATATGTTTTTTGGTTGCTTACAAAAGCTCATCTTTTGTGAGGTACCCTGATGAAAGATTGCCGACTTGTTATCATTTTATGGCGTTCTGAGTTGGATCTGGGTTTTCTCTTTTCTGCACTGACATTGAATTTGATTTTCAATTTTTAAAAATTATCAACTCGCATTTTTCTTTCACTAATTCATTTTTTTACGTGTTTATCAATTTCTGAAATTCTAGTTATTCGATCTATACTAGTGCTAGTATTGCATAGTACAATACATGTGCCTTGCACATTGGCAAGGTTGCAGCCAATTATTATATATGAAATAGATTATTAATTGTGGTATATATTTATATGAACATTTAAATTTCATGTCAATGCATTCTATTATAGGCAAGAGAGTTTGTCTGCACTTGCGTTTCCTTTTCCTTCTTTACTTAATGGTTTCACAATGACCAGTAGCCTCTATTCAAAATCACTAAGGTCACACACCTTAATCAAGGTAACATGTGAGTTTAGATTGTCCAATATGATATTGAGGTAAAATGTAACTTGAATAAGCAGCTAAAGGGCTTCTCAACCTATCTTATTCCTCCAACTGTAAGCAAACAAATTCTTTAAGAATATAATATTAAATGGTTGTGTTCAGCGTTATTAACATTTAAAAAATAATAATTTGAATTTTGAAACATGTGAAGATCTGCTTGACTTCCAAAAGTGATCAAAATTTTCATTTTCTAGATTTAAAATCATTCACTTCCATAAATCAAGATTTTAATTCAGGCCAATTAGCCTTCAACTCTATATAGGAGATTATCCTATAAGAATGTGGCTCACTTAACTAAGGCTAGTTTAAGGACAATTTAAACCAAGGTTTACAATATTGGTACGCACCATCACATACTTGGTGTATTGTGCCCAATTGGTCTTGGTTTGAGGGGTATATTGTCTCGGTACCAATACTATACTAGCATGCTACTAGTACATGGTTCAATATCGAGATTGCAAACCATGGTCTAAAGATAATTTTACAAATAAATTATCAATCTTAGTCAACTTGACTATTTATTTGACTATTCAAATTAAATTCCTACTTAGCCTAAAAATTTTCACTAAGATTTTACTTAAAATGATTTTAATTTATGTCAGATCATGCAGGTCAATTCAAGTAGTATTATTATAATTTTGATTACAAGTTTTATTGTAGTTTAAGTGGCATTATTGGATCGTGAACCTTACCACTGAATATTAAGGTGATTTTATTGACTAAATTTTGGAGCCACAATATAAAACTTAGCAAGGATTCATGTTATCACCAAGCTACTTTAGCCCAACCTTATACCTAAAATCATATTGACAGTTTCCAAAGTAAAAGTCATTGAAATGAGGTATATGTTCCTCAACTTGAATGGAATTTTAGTTTGGGCTAGGTTAGTCCTTAGACAAGCCAGCCTTATTTTCAACCTTGACATCCTATCTATTTTATATAACAAATCAATGAACTTACTACATGTTCCTAGAAAATGTTCTAAATATAAGATGGGACTACATTTTTTTCAACCTTGACATCCTATCTATTTTATATAACAAATCAATGAACTTACTACGTGTTCCTAGAAAATGTTCTAAATATAAGATGGGACTACATGCCCTCCACTATCAATCTCTTTCTACTCTTGAAATCATTGATATCATCATTTTTTTTCAATTTTTTCCCCTCACATATGAAAAATCCTTATATGAAATGCTTGTAGAAATATTAGAATCAAGAATTACACAACCAACCAAAATTATTATTATCTTTTAGGCTAAGTAATAAAAAATGGAAAGAATAAAACAAAGAACAAAGGTTGAATAATTTTTCTTTATGATACCAAGGACATTTGTTATCTAGTATGCCTTTCAACTTGTTTGAAATTAATATCCACAATTCCATCTTGAATTGAAAATGCAGAAGTTGAATTTTTACATTTTTCTCCTAAAAATAATGAAAAGCAATATCATGCTTTTAAACCTCTCTAAAATTGGAAAAAAACCCATGAAAGATTACATATATTATATTCTTGTATACTTTGAGTCATTATTTTCTCATCATACAACAACAATAACAACAACAAAGCCTTAATTCCAAAGTTTCAAATTAAATGGGTTCAGCTATATCAGTCCATTTTTTTCCACTAATGGATTGATGTAATATGATTTTCTCATCATAATGTTCCAGTAATATATAGAGTTCAACCAAATAGCATGGCTTCTAGGACATAGTTGCTAGGAAACCAGTTTCCTAGTCCAAGAGGAATTTCCAAGAAAACCAAAGTAGGAAATGGATTCAGTATGCATGGGGTACAATCTCCAAAACACCACTTAGAATTGTAGTCTGTGGAGAATTGGATTTATTGTGGGACTAGGGAGGGTCTAATTAGTTTTCTTGATATGGACAAGGAAGAGTTTAATTAGTTTTCTTGATAGGGCTGGTATGTTAGTCTTCTTATTATAATGTGTGTATTAAGAGAGAGCTTAACTTGGCTATATTTTAGAGGATCCTTATTTAAATCCATTCAAATCTAGATTTGGATTATAGAGGTCTCACATCGCTGATCTAAGTTGCTGAATGTATAGTTATAAAACTCAGATTGGACCAAGACTAGTGAATCAGTGAATCAGATCGCTGGTCAGTTTGTTCTTTTAATTGGATTAGTTGTATAATTGGCTTGGTCAAAATCGGATGAACAAGTTGTTTTTTTTTTAATTGATTTAGTCACCCAATGTGAATTGGTGAAATCAGACCCTTTTTTATGCCCTTTAAAATTACTTTTTAACTAATATAATTTAAATATCAGTATTACTTTTAGGGGCTTTTTGTCTTTTAGACCTAAATCTTCCTTTCCTTCTCTAATCGATTTGGCTCTCTCTCTCTCTTTTTCTCTATCAATTTGAAAGTTTCAAGTATGTTTTTTTAGAATTTTGAGGTTAATTTTTAGTGTGGGTATTATATTTTATTGTAGTTTAATTCCTTATTTTTAAGGATTTAAAGTTTAAAGTTCCAATTAGTTGGATTTTATGAGGAGATTATCTTTATTTATCACTTTGGATCTTTTTTTTTTTCCTTTTAATTGTATTTTAACTATTCATGAGGTTCAACCATTTTTTTTTATTATTTGGACCATTGAACCATTGACCCAATCTTTTGAGCGGATTAATGTTTACATACCAAAAATTCATATGATTTGGTGATGCTATCTTATGTATCAAAAGATCAAAAAAACGTGTTATTTTGTACTATTTTGACTGTCCAATTTTTTAACCAGCTAATGCCATGTGCTAGGAGGCTCCAAATTGCATGAATTTTTAGTATGCAAGCATTTTAGAGGTAGTAGCTCTGTGTGAGACCTATGTCATCCAAATTTAGATTTGATTGGATCTGAGTGGAGATTCTTGAGTGTCGACAAGTTAAGCTTGCTCTCTCTACATTGAGGTCTTATATTAATGATCCAAGCTGTTGAACTTGAATATAATTTCTTATCTCTAAAATGCTTACACACCAAAATTCATGTGATTCTATCTTATACATTAAGAGGTCAAAAAAATATGTATTATTTCATGTTGTTTAGAGATCTTCAAGTTATATAATTTTTTGTGTATAAGTATTGTAGCTTTAGTAGATCACATCCAACGGTTCAAATATCCATGTGAGGCCTCCATTATACAAATCTAGGTTCGTGCTAAAATGGCTTTCAAGGGTTCAGGGTTGTTGGTTTGTGAAAGATACATGATGGAAAGGGATTTTACCATCAATGAGAATGCAATGAAAATGTATGAGGGCAATGCAAAGCCACTCAGCATGATGATTGAGGGCTGATTATTATTGGTGCATTAGTGTATTCATATCAAGAGGGTGATGGTGGACTGGTGTGGATGCTATTGATCATGGACCCAAAAGAGAGATGGTGGTCAACTTCTGGAGCAAGGTTCTCAACTTCTCATGGAACAAAAACTAAGCAGTTCCATGTGATCATTTTGTCTTCCATCCTTCCTTGATTGCTATAGTCTTGAACATCATGGTCTGGTCCTTCATTGCGTCATTATTATGGAGCACTTCTTAGAAAACATGATTTAATATTAGTGGTATATTCATTTTCTTCCCTTTTGAAATGTCAAAGTTATAATTGTTGCAGATTGCCATTTGGGACTTGTTTGAAATATAGTTATTAATAACAGTAAGTTCGAGGGAAAAAAATTGTTAGAAATTGATTTGAAATGGGATCTCTAAAGCTTAACGTTATATTCATATATGGTATATAACCAATAACACCTGTAATACTTTCACTGTATTGTACAGGGCTATTTTAGACAACTCATGGAGGACGACCAAAGCCTGGTACAATTTGTTTTTAGGAATACTATAAATTCATTCATCATGCTTAATTACTTTAAAAAAAAATCTAAACTTGAGGTTTGTGGCCTTCCCAGCTGAAGGGGTCACTTATTGATCATGTTCAAGTTCAAGAATGTTGTTTATTCAGCTTTTGCTTGCAATTCCTGATTGTAGTTAGGTTTTCAATTGGTCTAGTAAGTTTGCCCTAGGATGGATCTGTTTTTGAATTTATTTATCTAAAATATCAGCTTAATGTGACTTATTGTAAAATACTAAAATCCATATCATTGTAGTACTTCTAGAAGTGTATAACCCTCAAATTCAATCAACATTATTTTCATTTGGTGCTGTGTTGCAGTGTGGTGGTGTCATGCCTCAAAGGCTCATCCTTCAAATTTAAATGAGTTTGATGTCAAATTCATGACCCAACAATGCAAATTCAGTGTCATATTAATGTAATCCCTGGGATTTTGGTCTTTCTTTTTACTGCTAATTGGATATGGATTTTTCACTTGCTAAAGACCAGAAATATAGCTCTCAACTTTAATATGCATATTGATTTCTTTTTTTTTTTCATTTTTCTATTCAGGTAAATTTTTAGGAATTTCTTGCAGCATTTTCTTTATTTAGTAAATTGTTAAGGAGAATTTATTTTATGATATTTTTAAGTAAGGTGCATGGTTCTTGTGATACCTATGCTAACAGCATGTCATAGTTTTGCTAGGATGTCACTTCACAGATGCATGTTCTTGATATCCTGCAAATTACTCTGGTTGTTGTGGTGGATCTTTTCCAAGTCCAAGCTCCCAGTGGTTGAACATAGCATGTTTCAGCCTTTCTGAACAATATATCAATGTTGAAATCTCAAATTGGTTTTGAGGGAACCAATTACTGCCCTGATGCATACAATGTTAAGCAGATAGGCATGCTTCCTCATTATTTGCATTTTTTTGCCAATCTTTCTGTGTTTGATAATGGGTCAAAGACATGCCCGCTGCTACTGACAGATCAAGAACGAGCCCAACTTTAAATCAAGGCACTGCCGCAGTGTTCCTGAACCCAAGATCTGAGTCTCTGATGTGGCTATGGAGAGGAGGGTGTAGACAAGTTCCCTTTCAATGTACACTTTGTCAGCTGGGAGAAAGAGAATGAGAGAATGTATCCAGTAAAGCTCTTGAGGCTGCCTGGATTGCCTGCAACAAATACATGGCAAAATATGCTGGAAAGGATGCTTTCCACCTTTGAGTGAGGATTCACCCTTTCCATGTCCTGCACATCAACAAGATGCTCCCGTGTGCTGCGGAGTTAATAGGCTCCAAACCCGCATGAGTGGCTCTTTTGGGAAGCCTCATGGCACTTGTGTGTGGGTGAACATAGGGCAGGTCTTGCTGTCTGTGCAGTGCAAAGATAGCAACTTTGCTGATGCTGGGTAGGCTTTAAGAAGTGCAAAGTTCAAGTTCCCGGGCGAGCAGAAGATCATTGTAAGCAGGAAGTGGGGCTTCATCAAGTTCAGTAGGATAGACTACCTAAATTTTAAGGGGTAAAACAGGACTGTTCCAGATGGGGTCAATGCTAAGCTTCTGAGATGTCATAGGGTGTTGGCCGACCGTCAAGCAGGAAGGGCCTTTTTAAGTGAGCTCTTCTCAACAGCCTAGATGGAGATTTATGTTAATTCTATCTCCAAAAATAGGTTGGCTTGGTCATGCAGTATTTACAGCTCTGTTATGTTGCCAGCATTTAGTTGGTTGGTTCAATTCAGTATGAGACATTATATTTTTGATTGATTGGAAATTGTTTGACATTTCATTTTAGGATTCATCCACTCAAATTTAACTTGATTACTTTTATGTGATTAATATACTTATATTTTATTGTGGAATTTTAGGATATCTATTATATGGTTGATGGCTTGAACTTAATGACTGTCGCTTTGTGTTGTATCAGGTAGGGCAGCTCTATTGCATGCATGGGAGGCTGTTCAATGTTCTTGGGAAGGTGATGCTGTCTTTAAGTTGGCAGTAGAAGAACTAGCAGTTTTAGGTATAATCAGCTGTAGGTTGTTTAACCTCCAGTTTGAGAGGAAACCTGTGGATGGTGTTCATCCTGGTAGCACTAGTTATAAAAGCCCAGGATGGAGAGGGAACCTGTGTGTGGAGGTCGAGATTCTAGTGCCATTTCTTTAATCTGACCAAGTGGTATTGGCTGCTGTTGCAATATCAGTTGGACTTGCCTGTTTGCACAATGCAACGTATGGTCAGCTGTGGCCTGTGGAATTTATTAAATAATATACATATTTTGCAAGGATATGGGATTTTGCACACAATCTTGTTTCAAGATCGTAATTTTTGATCTCTGCCTTTGGATCCATATATGGTGTGAGATATTTGATCAAAAGACACCATATTTGTTTGGGCAGGTAGAATTTGAGTTGAATTCTGGTGAGGAAACTAGGATCAACCACCGTGTGTGTTTCATAAAAATTCTTATCATTTTTAGAAATGAGCATCGAAATATCGCTGCTTAAATTGATAGGTTAGAAGTGGTCTCATCTCTGTAGATCAGTTCTCAAACAGCTTAACGTATCATTCTGATTGGTCAAGTCCAAGACCCAGATGAATGGTGATTTGAATGGAGCAAGCGAGCATTTGGGTGATGATTGAGAAATGACAATGAGTTGGCAGGTCTTGTAGGAGCGACTTTCGAAATAAATTTGTCAGACATAAATTGAATTTTGTTTAAGCAGTAAAAGAAAAAAAAAAAAAAAAGTGCATATGCTTAAATAAATTGAAATAAATTGAAATTTGAATGCACCAGCCCCCACACTGAATTATTACTGAAATATCAATACGGTATTCCTATAGAAATATTATTTTGATGTACAACAACATTAATAATTTTAATTTAATTGAAATCTGTTTTGAGCCTTATATATATATATATATATATATATATATATATATATATTAAAGATGTAAAAATTTTAAATTTTTTTTTTATTATATGCAATTTTTGATATTTTTTTTTCCTTCTATATTATTTTTTAAATAATTTTTATGAAAATCTTTAGCCGCCTCTTTATACAATATTCTACCCAATGCCTAGAATAAACCTCTTTCTGCCACAATAGGCTTTACATAGAGGTCAGAGTAATATGTTCCATCAACCAATTATGGATGGCGGATTGTGGATGGTGGTTAACCGGTTCGCTGACTTTTAAACTGGCGGTCCACCCTTTGTCTCCATTCGTTGAACTGGCGGCCAACAGACTTTTAAACTCCAAAACTGCTCCTCTCCTGAATAGACAGACCTCTTCCTCGGCTCTGCTCAGTCTTCCACCGTCAAATAGTCAATCAGAGATTCTTCCCACAAGACAGCACTGGTCCATCTCTCCCCTATAAAACCCAACACCTGATGTAGCTGCTTCTTATCTCTGAAAAGAAGCCCTTCCATTCATAGAAGCTTGACTTGGACCACCCTTCTGCGAGAGTGTGGTTTGAAAAATCCAAATGGAGATGGCAGGGAAGGAGGAGGTCGTTCTCATTGCCGTCGACGAGAGCAAGGAGAGCCAACACCTGATGTAGCTGCTTCTTATCTCTGAAAAGAAGCCCTTCCATTCATAGAAGCTTGACTTGGACCACCCTTCTGCGAGAGTGTGGTTTGAAAAATCCAAATGGAGATGGCAGGGAAGGAGGAGGTCGTTCTCATTGCCGTCGACGAGAGCAAGGAGAGCATGTACCCCTTGGAGTGGGCAGTGGAGAAGCTGTTCTCATCACCCTCTGCAGCGGTCAACCTCAAAATCATTCTCATTCATATCAAGCCCCTGCCGCTCTCCATCCTTCGCCTGCCCGGACCGGGTAAGAGAGATGGATAGCATGGGTCAGTTATATATATTTTGCCTAAAGTTCTTTTAGCTCTTAATGATGCCGTCGGCGATTGAAGCAGGGATTCCTTCTAAAGAGGACAGAATGTGGACGTGAGAGTCGTCTCTGTTTCCTTCCTTCCAAGGAGCTCTTTTCTTCGTTCGCGTGGACGTGAGAGAGTCGACTCCGTTTCCTTCTAAGGAGGAGAAACGCGCCATCTTTAAAGGGGGAAACACGTGAGAGATCTTCTGCGAGCAATGAAGCCGTCGAATCCATGATCTCTTCCACTAGAGCTATCATCTTAACCAACTCAACCAGTTTAACCATCCCATCTTTTCTTTTTAATTATATATCATATCCTAACTTAGGTACTTGAAAATTCGATCTAAATATGGCTTAAACCAGTTCAAATTAAATTTGACTTAATTGATAATAACTTTAATTAGATTTGGTTCACGAGATTAGCTAGATTGACTAGTCACAACTATTGCAGTTGACCCAATTTATACTAATTAGATTTTAATTGATGCTAAAGATCTTATGGTTTAGAACAATTACTCGAATTCATATGTTGATTTTGATTCAATGTGCAGTCGAATAGGGCAAATAATCGAATAAGGATGCTAGATTAAATTTAGAGCCTAAATAATAAGTTCTAATTGACACCTTTGTCAAGATTTAAGTATAATTTTTTTTTTTTTTAAAGGACATTGATGCCCAAATTAATCCATTTGAAACTTACTGATATTTTAGGTGATAGCTAAAATCATCTTAAACACTTCAACTCTCCATTAATGTATGAAGTATCTGAGAGATGGAGAAGAACAAAGAATAAATGGGGACATCCAACTTTTTGGTATACATGAGATTTATTATGAAGAGACTCAGTATTACCTATAGGCATAACATAAAATCAATCAAAAGGAGGTTTCTTTCAAAGACAAAGAAAAGTATACTAACTTTAAAAGGAAGCAACTAAAAAATGAACTAGTTGTGTCGCATCTGGGCAATGATTTAGAATCGATGACTAAAGATAATTATGAGATCGAAGACAACCCGATAAATAATGCTATCAACTTTCTCCTCGACCTCAATGAAATAAAGAAGAGAGGAGGAAGAAGAAAGCTTGTCCCTGGTGAACAAGCCTTTACAATATGCAAGGTCTTGAAAATTACCACAAGACCCTGACCTCTAGACCTCTAGAGAAACTAAGCAAGTTCATAATCTCGAAACTTTCTATGTTCCACCCAAAATTGTAAGGAAAAGGAAGGGGGCAATAGAAATATATAACAGGATTTTATTCTATAAATCCCATCCAAACAAATGTTCACCAAAAGACAACATTCACTTGGTAGAACAAGATAACCCCACATCCCAAGATGTTGAGGTCCCTAAATACTTTCACCAAGGCTTTGTAAGTTACTGTAAATGATAGGTTGCTTGAAGAAACAAATAGTAGCAACTCACAAGATGTTCCAAAAATTATGGAACCTAGCTCAAAGAGATTTGGTCTTTCTTGATGGTTAGATCATCAACATGAGAAGATTAGGATATCGGTCATCGCAATTCGATTCTTGCAATATGGTGATTGTCTTCGCCGAGGTATCAACCTTTCAAAATAATAATATCTTAGAAATAGAAGAAGTAGATGGCAGCCATGGAGATGTCATCAAACTTCGCAAGGCACCTCTGGATCTTGAAGATGGAGGATAAGCTATGGTTAATAACCTAGTGGAGATAAATTTAGGAACTATAGAGGACCCCAGGCCTACCTTCATTAGCGCTTTATTAATAGAAGAGAAAAAAGCTAATATGCTTCTTGAATTCAAAGACTACTTCGTTGAGAGCTATAAAGAAATGCTAGGCTTAGCTCCTGAGGTCGCGGTTCACAAACTAGCCATTGATCCTGAAGCTCGCCCAATCAAACAAGCTCCAAAGAGGAAGCATATTGAACTACAGGAGCAAGTAACCCTTGAAACTAAAAAGATGACTAAAATTGGTTTCATACGGGAAAAAAAGTATGTTGATTGGATCACAAGCATTGTTCCAGTCATAAGAAAAATGGATAGATGTGAGTTTGTGTTGACTTTAGGGACTTGAATAAGGCATGTCCTAAAGATGATTTCTCTCTGCCCGTCATGGAGATTATGATTGATAATACCTCAGGCTATGAGACATTCTCTTTCATGGATGGGTCATCTGATTACAATTAGATAAAAATGACACTAGAAGATGAAAAGCACACTGAGCCATATTGAGTTAGATCAAGTTTAAATCAAGCCAGACCATGCCCAGGTCAAGCTCAAAAAGGAGTCCTACTCCCTAGATCGAGCCAAAACTCCTAAATTGAGCCAGATCAAATAATGATCAAGCCGCTTTAAGCCAAATCATATCAGATCAAGCTCAAATAAAGCTAGACAAAGCTCAGATCGAGCCAAAAGAAGCTCAGATCAAGCTCAAAGAGGAGTCCTACTTCTAAATCAAACCCGATCAAGCCAAATGGGAGTCTTATTCATAGATTGAGTCAGATCAAGCAGTCATTGAGCTCAAATCGATTAGATTGAGCCAAATCGGGTAGTGATCAAGCTACATAAAGCTAAATCAAGCCAAGCTAAGCCAAATCAAGTGGTGATCGAGCCATATCGAACCAGATCAAGCCCAGATCAAGCTAGATAAAGCCTAAATCAAGCCAAGCTGAGCTAGATCAGATAATGATTGGGTCATATCAAGCCAGTTCAATCCAGACAAAGCTCAGATCGAGCTCAAAAGAGAGTTATACTCATAAATCAAGCTAGATCTTATACATCGAGCCAGATCAAGCTAAACAAAGCCCAAATCAAGGTAGATCAAGCAGTCGTTGAGCCACATCAAGCCAAATCAAGTCCAGATTGGTGCAGGCACCAGATTGAGACAGAAGTTTCAGGATTTCTTATGGATCTCTGATTTATGAGAGTTCTTTTTCTTTATTCTTAGAGTCCTTGTTGAGTCCAGTTGTGTTAGTTAGCTTGGTTCATTGTTGAAATCCAGAAGTTGGTCAAGTGTCAGTGTTATTTTCTTTCATTGAGTCCTGTAATAAGTCAAGAGAAGGTTCACATTGAAGACTCAAGAGAAGACCCAAGAGAAGACCCATCAACCATACAATGACACATGTCTTGGACCATTCCGGGACACATGGCATCACCAGAGCAGAGCAAGGAGTCGGCCCACATCAATTTAGGAAGGAATCTAGGTGCCAACATCCTCCTTCCTCATTTATTCATGCCACCCGCCCTTATATGGAAGCTTTTTGGGCACCCATTGACTTCCATACTTATCATGTGGTCCCCTGGCAAACATCTATGGAATAAATTGGCTGCCCCTCTCTAATTGGAAGATCTTCATGCGCCTCATATGGAAGAAGGTTGCCGCCCAGTCAAAGATGGCAGAAGAAATCAAGGGGCGCCCATTCTTTTCCTCTCTCAAGTGGTCCCCCTCCTCTACAAGCTTAGAAATTACAACCACTCTCTCTTTTTGACCATCCCAGATAAAGCATGCAGAGATTCTTGCCTCCTCAAGAAGAATCACATGCCATACATTACAATCCATGTCAACTATGTACTTAAAATGAATGATTTAACTTGTATTGACATGAAGGGGTTATAAAAAGACCTTTCTCTTATAAATTAAAGAAAGCAATTAATGAGAAAATTCTGAAGTTCTTTTCCATTGCTGTGAAGGCTCTGGTACTTCGGGAAGGAGTGGGTGTGAAGCCCTTATTGTTTCCTTTCATCTTCTCTAATCTCCCTCAAACCCAAACCCTAACTATCCCCCCTCTAGAAACCCTAAAACAACCCTGCCGCCAACCACAGACCTTCATCTCCTCTTGCTGTTTTCTCAGGGATTCACAAGCCGAAGAGGAAGTCGTCTTTACCCCTGAACTATATTTCGAAGATCCTCTCCGGTAGAACTGACTTCTTCATCCGGAGTTTGTCATCGGCTTTGTCGGAAGCGATCTTTTACGTTTCAATCTTCGAGTAATCACTGTTGATATATAAAATCCTTTCTCTAATTCTCTTTCTCTGATTTAGTGAATGTTGAGAGCATGTCCTAACTGAGGGTTTCCTAACCTTCACTTTCCTGGCTTCGTTAATATTCTAACAGTTCTAGTTTCAGTGTATGCTTCCGCCTGTCTTGCATAGTATAGCTTAACTAGTTTTTGCTCTTTCTGCTAATTAGCCATCTCATAAAATATATATATATATTAAAAAAAAATATTATTTCATTGCATTCTGTCTCATCCACGTCCTGCATCACAGATGAAGCCTAATCGAGCTCATAAGGGAGTCCTACTCCTTAAAACGAGCCTAGATCGACTATATCAAGTTAGATGAAGCCTAAATCAAACCTAATCGAATTCAAAAAAGAGTCATACTCATAGATCAAGCCAGAGTTAGCTCAAAGGGAGTCCTACTCCCAAAGCTAGCCCAAATCAACTCAACTGGGAGTCCTACTCCCAAATTAGTTGAAAGAGGGTCCTACGTCCAAAATCAAGCCCAAGTCAACTCAAAGGGAAGTCCTACTCCCAAATCAAGCTAAGGAGAGTCCTACTCATAGATCAAGCCTGAGTTAGCTTAAAGGGGAGTCCTAATCCTAAATTAGTTCAAAGGGAGTCCTACTTCCAAAGAAAGCCTTAATCTACTCAAAGGGGAGTCCTGCGTCCAAATCAAGTTAAAGAGAGTTCTACTCTCAAATCAAGCCTGAGTCAACTCAAAGGGGAGTTATACTCCCAAATCGACTTAAGTGGAACCTTGCTTCTGAATCGAGCCTGACTCGACCCAAATTGGAGCCTTGCTCCGAAATCGAGTCTGACTCGATCCAAAGTAAAGCCTTTCTCTAAATTCGAGCCTAACTCAACCCAACTAGAGCTCTACTTTCAAAGTAAGCCTCAGTCGATCCAAATTGGAGCTCTGTTTTCAAATTGAGCTTGACTTGACCCAAAGTAGAGCCATGCTCCCAAATCGAGGTTGACTCTATCCAACTTGGAGTACTACTTTCAAATCAAGTCTGATTCGACTTAAAGTGGAGCCCTGCTCTAAAATCGAACTTGACTTGACCCCAAGTGGAGCCCTGCTCCCAAATCAAGCCTAGCTAGACCCCATTGGAGCCCTGCACCTAAATTAAGCCTAACTTGATCCAATTGGAGCCATACTCTCAAATCGAGCCTAACTTGACCTAAAGTGGAGCCATGCTTCCAAATCAAGCCTGACTTGACTCAACTTAGAGCCCTGCTCTCAAATCGAGCATGACTCAACCCAAGTGGAGCTTTGCTCCCAAATCGAGCTTGACTTAATCCAATTGGAGCCTTGCTCCCAAACTGAGCCTGACTTGATCGAAAGTGGAGCCCCACTCCCAAATCAAGACTAAGTTGACCCAAATTGGAGCCCTACTCCCAAATTAGGCCTAACTCAACCTATAGTGGAGCTTTGCTCCCAAATTAAGCATGACTCGACCCAAAGTAGAGCCTTGCTCTCAAATCAAGCCTAACTTGACCTAAGTTGAGCCATACTCCCAAATCGAGTATAATTTGATCCAAATTGGAACCTTGCCCCTAAATCGAGCTTAACTCAATCCAAATTGGAGCCTTGCTCCTAAATCGAGCCTGACTCGACCCAAGTGGAGCCCTGCTCCCAAATCGAGCTTGGCTCAACCCAAAGTGAAGCCATGATCCCCAATTAAGTCTAACTTGACCCAAGTAGAGCCTTGCTCCCGAATTGAGTCTAACTCGACCCAAATTGGAATTCTTCTTTTAAATCGAGCCCGACTCGGCCCAAAGTGGACCCTACCCCAAATCGAGACTGACTCGATTCAACTCGGAGTCCTACTCTCAAATCAAGACTGACTTGATCTGAAGTGGAGCCTTACTCCTAAATCTAGCCTAACTCGATCCTAAGTGGAGCTGTACTCCCAAATCGAGCTTAACTTGACCTCAAGTGAAGCTCTGCTCCCAAATTGAGGCTAACTCGACTCAATTGGAGCGCTGCTCCCAAATCAAGCCTCACTCAACCTAAATTAGAGTCCTACTCCCAAATTGATTTTGACTTGACCCATTTGGAGCCTTGCTTCCAAATCAGGTCTAACTTGATCGAAAGTGGAGCCCTGCTTTCAAATCTAGCTTGACTCGACCCAAATAGAACCCTACTTCTAAATTAAGCCTGACTCGACCCTATTGGAGCCTTGCTCCCAAATCAAGCCTGACTCGACCTAAAGTGGAGCCCTACTTCTAGATCGAGCTTGATTGACCCAAATTGGAGCTATATTCCCAAATCAAGCCTGACTCGACCCCAATTGGAGCCCTACTCTTAAATCAAGCTTGACTCAATCGAAAGTGGAGCCCTACTCCCAAATCTAACCCAACTCAATCCAAATGAAGCCCTACTCCTAAATTGAGCCTGACTTGACCCAAAGTAGAGCCTTGCTCTCAAATCGAGCCTAACTTGACCTAATTAGAGCCTTGCTTTCAAATCGAGCCTAACTTGACCTAATTAGAGCCCTGCTTCCAAATCGAGCCTAACTCAACCCAAATTGAAGCCCTACTCCCAAATCAAGCCTAACTCGACCCAATTTAGAGCCATACTCTCAATTCAAGGTTGACTTGACCGAAATTGGAGTTCTACTTCCAATTTGAGCCTGACTAGTTATGATTAGGTTACTTACTGAAGTTTGAAATTCTTTTAGCAATCATAAATAATTTATAAAATACTTTAACTTATGATTAGGTTATCTTTTGCTGATGGTGAGCAAAAAGGATGAGGTGTTAATTGAGGTAGCACACCTTCCAATGCAGAGGGTGTTGCTCTTGACATAGAGCGGATTTGTCAAGTGTTGTATTCAAAATGGTGTTAATGACTGGTTTAATCAATCAAGATGGAGAGGTGTTCATGGGGTCTCAGCAAAGAGCGAAGAAAAAACAAATACTTAAGTGGAGGAGAAAGAGATGACATAGAAATTTATAGTAACTAATTAGATAATTATGAATTAAACAAAGTCATGATGAATAATTACAAGTACATAAGAACATATAATAACAAAAAAGATATCAAAACAGAAATATAATTCAGTTTGCAATAACTAAGAATTTTTGTTTACACCTTGTAATGATGCTTTGAAAAATTCAAAATATGACTACATCATTAATAGTTATTATTAAATTACAAACAAGTTATATAAGAGAAAGGAGTAAAGCCCTCTCTTTCTCTTTTAATATCCCTAATCTGTAGGTAATTGATCATTATTCATGGTAATCAATATAAATAAATGATTTAATAAAAGAATTCAATACAATGGCCAAAAAAACCTATCATTCATATGAATTAATATAAATTTGGGAGCTTATAAGAGAAGAAATTTATATCTAGGATATTTTTGATGACCAAATTAAAGGAAACCGTTTAGACATTTTTCCAAGTATGACTCAAATAGGTTCGACCTAAACCTAAACTATTTACTTCTAGGAGTTTAATGGATAAGTTATAAATCTAGTATAATTAATAGTTTGACTATTTGAAAACCAAGGGTTCTTGAGAAAGGGTACTCTCTTTCCTTCATCTGTTTTTTTTTTCGAAGCAATTAGTCTCTTTAGATCATGTTATTAATTTTCCAAAGTTCTCATACTTATCCACTTTTTAAAATATCGAGATAAAACTCTAGTTTACATCTCTTAGTGTCCTATCTCACATGATTTTTTGTTTATCATCTGTGCATTCTTTTATTTCTTTTCACATGTGTTTCTTCACATGTATTATGCATGCTTTCTTTTGATTTTGCATAACTGAGATCTCAATTTTTGTCGACATTATAAATTTATTAATATGTCATGTATAAAATCATGACCTTTATTATTTTGACTAATATAAATTTACATATAGACTCAAAATTTTCAATCAACTATTTTACATATAGGCTCTTAAATAAATTTTTAATTAAAACAATGTATTGTTGGCATTACTTTTATTATTTTTATTTTTTAGAAATAGAAACATAATTTATGTATATTTTCTTTATAAATTCTTAAAAATAAATTATATTCAATATAATCTATAATTAAAAACATAATAGTGATTATGATGGAGGTGGAGGCAACAAGAAGCAGATGCAACAATTGGTGCGGATACCAATAAATATTTTCGATCAAATTCATTATGGATTGAATTATAAAGCAGGCCATTTGAAGCCACAGGAGTCGGCTCAACCACAACCCAAAAATTTGACTCGAGCACCGGAGCCAACTCAGTTCAAGAGATTATACTACTTCAACATTTCAGCTTTCACTTGGGCGCCAATAATTAAATTCAAATTCAAATTAGCCCACCCACATATTTCTCCATAAATCATGTAACTCCCCTCCATCTTCTCCACTTGGGCGCCAACAATTAAATTCAAATTCAAATTAGCCCGCCCACATATTTCTTCATAAATCATGTAACTCCCCTCCATCTTATCCACTTGGGCGCCAACAATTAAATTCAAATTCAAATTGGCCCACCCATATGTTTCTCCATAAATCATGTAACTCCCCTCCATTTTCTCCAACTTTCCACTATCTTCTCCATGTAAGTCTTCATGAATTTTGAATTTTCAAATGAGCTTGGAGGGACTATAAATACCTCTCCATAGCCCTTGTAATAGAGATTATGAATGAATAAAATGAAAACTATTCTAGTTTCATTTTTCTTCCCATTTGTGTGATGCAAATGTCTTCTGCGAGGGAATGAGCGTGAGGTTCAACTTAGGTATCTTTCAAGCTTTGATCTACCAAGGGGCGTCTTCTTCATTTCAGCTCTCCACGTCATAATCTTCAAGCCCTCAAGGGTCCCCTACAATTCGGAGTTAAAGAGGAGGTTGCCTTGCCTTGGAACCCATTATGGATGGAGTTCTCATACTAGTGGTGACAATCGTTAAGTCTAGTAGCGGTTCAATGGAGTGCTGAAAATAACCTTCCAACAACAAAGTGAGTGCTCATCATTGGTGATTAAACCCATCCGAATCTCTTAAGTCTGATCATATGAAGGTATATATCTTGGTCTTAAGGGTCCTCAATCATTAGATCCCTTCTTCTTTGGATCAGGATTGAGCTATATAGCTGGTAGATTTCATTTCATTAAGTAGTCCCTTCTTTGAATTACTTTTAGCATTCTTATGCCTGAATTAATGTTAATGTAGATAGGTATCATTGCTCAATCAATTAATTAATCTTCTAAGTTAGATTCTATTCTTGCATGCCACACCATTTTTAGTATCAGAGCTTAGGTTACAAGGCAAGTTTGGATTTGTCTTCCATTATTTTATTATTCCTTATTTCTTGCGCCTTGATTTAGATTTAAAAAAAAAAAAAAGGTGCATCTCTTGATTTCTATTGTGCTCATTTAGGGATAGTCCAAAGGAGGAGGCTAGAGATAGTACCCCGAGCTATTTGACCTAATGGACGTTTGGTAGGGATATCAGGGACGTACCAATAAGGGAGGCTATCGGTAGTACCTTGGTACGTTTGACCCAACTACCTATATTCCGGGAGTACCGTAGGCTATCAAGAGGACTGTGCATAGCCGTCACAGAGAAAGTTGACTTGAGGCAAGGCCTTAAGGTCAGCACATAGGCGAAAAAATATATATATATATATTTGTTTGTTGCATTCTTTGATTTAGAACCTCTCACGCCTCCTGAGCGGTTATACGCAAGTATAACTCTTGTCCCATGGAAGTAATGAGCTACGGTCGAACGTGAGAACCTAGGTTGAAGACCCGACTTGCTACTTCAAGTCTTGAGTGTTGCATCATGTTGCATTAATTTAATTTTAAGGGCACTCATTGTTGTCAGATAAGGGAGGGATTGAGACCCCTTCCTTGGCCCAAAACCACCACCCGAGCATCCCGATCCCAAGCCATTAATCATTTAAAATTGAGTAGTACTTAATTGAGCATTAGGGACACCCATGATCGGGTTCACATATTTTGTCAAAACTGATGTGAGTTTTTTTCCATGTATGACTGGAACCTGGTATTTAAGGCTGGAGGTTAAATGTCAAACGACTTAAGCGGAGTGACGGGGTTACTCTAATTAGGCCCCTGCGATTAGTAGGAAGAACCTCCCCCCTTCCACCTGCCACCTAGCTAGCTACAGGGTACTTGGTGATTAATTAGTATTTGGTTGACACACTTTATTTGAGCTCTAGGTCTAAAAGACACTAGTAGGAATCCTTTGTGTGCTTGTTTGCATGTCTACTAGGTCAGGAGTTCCATATCAACCGAATCAGTCCCAACCTGAGGTAACCATGGAGGCTAATTACAAAGCCATACTAAGGACCATAACTAAGAAGTTGGACCAGTTGAATAATAGATTTGATCGAATTAATGAATGTGCCGGAACCCTTGAAAAGACCCCTCGGACCCATACTATGCCTAAATCTACATCATACAGTCCTAGAGCCCATCAGTATGATCTCGCCCCAGAACCATATCCTAGGTGTTCACCCTATGACTATACTGAACTTGACAAAGCCATTAGATTTGACAGGGCCCTTAGGAGCAGTAATACTAAGCCATATCCACATGATCAATACCTTGAACCTAGGAGAGCCCAATGCTATGATCCAGTCCTAGAACTCCACCAGGGGAGATCCAGTTATGACCATGTGAACCAATCTCAGAGAGCCACCAGGAACCAAGATTTAGAGGCACCTACTTTTAGTGGCAATCGTGATCCTTATGTGTACCTTGATTGGGAAATTAAGATGGATCAATACTTTGATTGGGATAAAATGTCCGAGAATTGCAAAGTTAGGTTTGCCCAAAGGAGATTACTAAATCAAGCCAGGATATATTGAAACCGTGTTCTAGCAAAAACATATTGGGATAACCCTATCAGGACCTGGAAGTGGATGAAGGACAAGTTACGTGAAGAGTATCTACCTGTGTCTTACCAAATGATCCCACACTATGAGAGATCCTTAAGGCATGTGAAACCCTTCAACCGATCCAAGCTTCCTAGGTCAAAACAGTTGAGCATAAATCAGACAACTTTGAGACCTAGCTTGAACCATATTGACCCGATACCTAGTGTGACCCAGTCTTTTGTTGGTTAGCCCTCACATGCATCACCTCCAGCCCAGATCGACATTGAATCTGAGAAACCACTAGAGGAGACAAAGTCTGAATTGATCGAGGTAGAAGATTCTGAAACCATTTTGGAGGTCAATTAGAAAGTGAAGACCTTGAGGAAGAAGTATATGAGGATGACCCAGACTTAGTTGATGAGTATGAAAGAGAAAATTATGATGAATATGAGGAGATTACTCAGGCTGAATCCATTTTGGAGGAACAGTTAGAGGGAGACAACCATGAGGAGAATAATACTGGGATCTTACTTGAGAAAATACTAAAGAATGATCCAATCATAGAACATAGTCCTGAACTTCAAGAACAATAAAAAATTAGTGAAAACTTGGTTCCATCAATTGAGTACCCTCAGGAAGAATTCTTACCTTTAGTTCTCTACAAAGACTCCTTTCTTGAAATGGTTGACTCACCCATCCATAAGGTAGACCCTTTTTCACCTGTTGACATAAATCAAGGGTTAAACCTTAAGGTCAGCCACACTTACCAAAGCCCAATCCTGATTAGATTCCAGATCTACCGAAATAGAGTTTGGCATGATGTATTACTCATAGAGGTTGGTAGGACTATCCTTGATAAATTTTTCCTTGATCAACATGTTGCCTTCCATGATCAAACCCATAACCATACATTTATGAGCCTTAGCAAAAATATCAATCTACATCTTTTACCTTTTCGAGCCACTAAGGAACTAGAATCAGATCACGAGATAGAATGTAGGTTCTCCAAAACGGCCCATCCCTATTTCCTACCTTTTTCTAAGGCTCCTAAAACCGTCCAGTTACACTTTGATGAGGTCGTTAAGTTACATAAATTCTTTGAGCATATTAAGTTTACGACCTATTTTTGGAAGACCTTATGGAACCTGTTAGGAGTCCATGTGTATGCTAACCACCAACCTAGGGTCAAACCTAGAGAGTCAGCAGTCTGTTAGGTTTAGGCCCAAAGAGTCCAATAAAATTTTCTTTACATAAGAGTGCATTAGTGAGTCTGCATTTTGGTTCGAGTCTCATGCATAGTACAATTTGTATCAAGACAACTACACACGAGCTTAATGAATCTTACTCCCTTGTACTGAGTTTGCTTACAATAGCTCAGTCAATAGATCTACTGGAAAGAGTCCATTTGAGGTGGTCCATAGTTACAAACCTAGGAAGCCCTTAGATCTTATCCCTTTACCCACACATGCACGAATATCCGAGTTTGCTGAATCCTATGCACAACATATTAAGGACTTGCATCAAGAAATCAATAAAAAACTCAACTTGAGCAATGAAGCCTATAAACATATGGCTAATTCATATAAGAGAATCAAAGAATTCTATGAAGGAGACCACGTAATGATTAGGCTCAGACCTGAAAGGTTCCCATCTGGAACCTTTAAAAAATTACATGCCCGCGGTGCAGGCACATTTAAAATCATAAAGAAGATCGGACCTAATGCATATATACTTGAGTTACCTTCTGACCTATGTATCAGCTCGACCTTCAAAGTTTCAGACTTGATAGATACCTAGTGAGCCTTTTGGGCCTGACCCTATTTTTGAGAGTGAATTTGCCCCCAAGTGTCCACCAACCACTTTTCCAAAGAGGCGAGACAAAATTGAACAAATTCTGGACGATAAGACTGTCACTACCAGGAACAAGGACTACCAACGATATCTGGTTCGTTGGCAAGGGCGACCAGAATCTGAAAACTCGTGGATCATTAAGGAGGACCTGCAACGAATTGATCCGGACTTATTGGAACATTACCAAAACCAAGTTGACCCATACTCGATAGGGTCGAGTTCTCGCCACCCCGAAAAATTTGGTGCGGACACCAATAAATGTTTTCGATCAAATTCATTATAGATTGAATTATAAAGCATGCCATTTGAAGCCACAGGAGTCGGCTCAACCACAACCTAAAAATTCGACTCGAGCACCGGAACCAACTCAGTTCAAGAGATGATACTACTTCAACATTTCAGCTTCCACTTGGGCGCCAACAATTAAATTCAAATTCAAATTAGTCCGCCCACATATTTCTCCATAAATCATGTAATCCTCCTCCATCTTCTCCACTTGGGCGCCAACAATTAAATTCAAATTCAAATTAGCCCGCCCACATATTTCTCCATAAATCATATAACTCCCCTCCATCTTCTCCACTTGGGCGCCAACAATTAAATTCAAATTCAAATTGGTCCGCCCACATATTTCTTCATAAATCATGTAACTCCCCTCCATTTTCTCCAACTCCCCACTATCTTCTCCATGTAAGTCTCCATGAATTTCGAATTTTCAAATGAGCTTGGAGGGACTATAAATACCTCTCCATAGCCCTTGTAATAGAGATTATGAATGAATAAAATGAAAACTATTCTAGTTCCATTTTTCTTCCCATTTGTGTGATGCAAATGTCTTCCGTGAGGGAATGAGCGTGAGGTTCAACTTAGGTATCTTTCAAGCTTTGGTCTACCAAGGGGCGTCTTCTTCATTTTAGCTCTCCACGTCATCATCTTCAAGCCCTCAAGGGTCTCCTACAATCCGGAGTTAAAAAGGAGATTGCTTTGCCTTGAAACCCATTATGGATGAAGTTCTCATACTAGTGGTGACAATCGTTAAGTCCAGTAGCGGTTTAATGGAGTGCTGAAAATAACCTTCCAACAACAAAGTGAGTGCTCATCATTGGTGATTAAACCCATCCAAATCTCTTAAGTCTGATCATATGAAGGTATACATCTTGGTCTTAAGGGTCCTCAATCATTAGATCTCTTCTTTGGATCATGATTGAGTTACATGGCTGGTAGGTTTCATATCGTTAAGTAGTTCCTTCTTTGAATTATTTTTTAGCATTCTTATGCCTGAATTAATATTAATGTAGATAGGTATCATTGCTCAATCAATTAATTAATCTTCTAAGCTAGATTCCATTCTTGCATGCCACACCAGAATTAATTTATAAAAATCTCAAATCTTTAATCTAAAATTTAGTTTCTTTATGATAGTCAACAGCATGCCTTCATGTTCTACATCAATTTTGGTATCAGAGCTTAAGTTAGAACATGCTCATGCATCAAAACCCTAAATTTTTGCACTACTGAAATATGCGTACAGCTGAAAGTAGCTTGCATAAAATCCATCATAACGTAGTTGTTTTCACCTACATTTATTTTTTCCTTAATCTGCAATTAGTCCTTCAAATTTCAGTTCTTAATTCGATCTGGATATTTTCTGATAATTTCTGCAATTCTGCATGTTTGTTTGCATGATTAGGGTTTGTGTGCTTTGATCTAAGTTTTCACACCTCCTGAGCGGGTATACGAAAGTATACTTATGACCCATGGAAGTAATGAGCTACGGCCGGACGTGAGAACATTAGATTAGTGGGTATACGAAAGTATACTTATGACCCATGGGAGTAATGAGCTACAGCCAGACATGAGAACATTAGATTAGAGTCTTGATTTGATCATTATTTGCATATGTGTGCATTTATAACTAAACTACTCTAAGGGCACTTTTACTCTGTCAGATAAGGGAAGGATTGAGACCCTTTCCTTGGCCCAAAACAATCACCTTTGCATTCGAACCCAAGATTAACTAAAATCAATTAGCAACCTAATTGGATTAGGGACACCAACGGGTCAAGTTCGTGGTATTGTGAGAAAACTAGTGCACTCAAGTCATCACGTATTTCTTGAATCTGGTGTCTAGGCAAGGGGTCCAGAGGCAAACGCCCTAAATGGGCTTGTGGTTTTTTAATTAGGACCCTATGAAAGCAGGGGGAGCCTCTTACAACCCCATCTCTTACCTGGCCAATGGAAAGCATAATTGGTGCCTTGGCTATAATTTGAGTTGGCTCATTCTACTTGAGCTTCTAGGTCTAGCAAAACCCTAGAACGATTTGTGTGCTTGTTATATGACCACCAGGTCAGGGACCCATTATCATCAGACTCAAACTCAACCTGATTCAACCATGGAGTCCAATCTTGAAACTCTAATGAGGAACATGACTGAACAGTTTGCCCTAATCAACAATCGACTTAACCAAATGGACACAAAGTTAGACACCCTAGAGGGCACCCGTGAGACTTCTGTTGAGCCTGATCTAGACACTCCACATCACACCCCTCCTAACCCTAGGAGAGCTCCACGCCAAGATCCAAATCCTGAGTTTAATCAAAGGAGACCCAATCCAGACTTAGTGAACCAAGATGAGAGAGCCATTAGGAATATCAGACTAGAAGCACCCACATTCGATGGTTATCTTGATCCTAAGGTGTACATAGACTGGGAGAGAGACATGGACCAATATTTTGAGCGGTATGAGATGTCTGAAGAAAGGAAGTTTAAGTTTGCTAAGCTTAGATTAGTGCGCCAGGCTAGACTATACTGGGGGAATATTGAGAGATTAATCAGACAAAGAGGTGAAGTTCCCATAGCCACCTGGAGAGTCATGAAAATTAAGCATAGAGAAAAGTACTTTCCCGCATCATATCACCAGAGATTTTTGGATCAGTGGTAGAGGTTAGTTCAAGGAAATAAGACTGTGTCAGAATATATAGCTAAATTTGACGAATTTATCATGAGATGCAGCATAGATAAGTCTGAGATTGTGACCCTATCTAGGTTTAGGGCTGGACTACGTGAGGACATTCAGAGGGAGCTATTCCTAAGAGAAGTCCATGATCTTGAACACACTTATCAGATTGCCAGAGATTATGAGAGATTTCAAAGGGGACCTATTTACCGAAGACTTGAACTCGCTAAGGTCAACACCCATAATCTTAAACTAGGACCTAGCCAGACATCACCAGGCCGACCAAACCCCAGCACACCCATGACCCGTAAGGATGATAGGGGAAAGGCACCTGACATCCAAAGGCCATCTAACCCAAATACTCCATGCTTTAGGTGCCATAAACTAGGCCATTATGCTAACCAATGCCCAACTAAAGCCTTACACATAGGTGAGCTAGAAGAAGAAGGAGAGCCTGAATCCACTGCTGAATTTGAGGATGAAGAAGTATATGAAGCTGGTTTAAACCTAATAGATGAATATGAGGGAGATGAGGAAACGGTTGAGCCAACCGATTTACTGAGAGTTGTTAGGTGTATCTTAACCCAAACTAAGGAGCAAGAAGATTGGCGTAGGACCAACATCCTACAAACATTTGTCAAGTTAGAGGATAAGGTATGCAAAATCATCATAGATAGTGGAAGCTGTGTGAATGCCATCTCGACCAGTGCTGTCAAAACCCTAGGCCTATCCACTGTTCCACATCCCAACCCGTATAAGGTATCTTGGATAAACTCAACTTCCATCCCCATCAAACTTAGATGCCAAGTCATGATCCAACTTCAATCTTACCAAGAAAAAGTTTGGTGTGATGTCCTTCCTATGGGAGTGAGTAGTATCATCTTAGGCATACCTTGGCTTTATGACCATGATGCCACCCTTTACAGCCGATCCAATTCCTGTTCATTTCATCACCATGGAAAGAAAATTGTGATAAACCCAACCTCACCCAAGGATAACATCAAGAGGGGTTCTAGCAACCTGAAGGAAAAGAAATCTGGATTGAATCTAATTGATGCTAAGGAACTAGAAAAAGAGATTACTGAGGGTTCTGCTATTGGATGTTAACTATTAAGGAAGCTCAGGATAAGAATCAAAAAGAACACCCTTAGAAAGTTGTCGAATTTTTAAAAGAATTTCAAGATGTTTTTCCTGAAGATATTCCAGATAAATTACCACCTTTAAGGGACATACAACATGCAATAGATTTAGTCCCAAGATCCAATTTACCCAACCTACCACATTATAGGATGAATCCTACTCAGCACTTAGAGTTGCAAAAGTAGGTTGAAGAACTTCTTAGAAAGGGTTTTATTAGGGAAAGCTTGAGCCCATGTGCAGTACCTGCTCTTCTAACCCCTAAGAAAGATGGCACTTGAAGAATGTGTGTAGACAGTCGTGCCATAAACAAGATAACTATGAAGTATAGATTCCCCATTCCCCGTTTGGATGACATGTTAGATATGATGGCCGGTGCAACTATCTTCTCTAAGATTGATCTTAAGAGTGGCTATCATCAGGTTAGGATTAGACCTGGGGATGAGTGGAAAATAGCCTTTAAAACTAAGGACGGTCTGTACGAGTGGGTAGTGATGCCTTTTGGATTATCCAACGCACCTAGTACCTTCATGAGGATCATGACCCAAGTCCTTAGAATGTTCATTGGTAAATTTGTGGTGGTTTACTTTGATGATATCCTTATCTATAGCAAAACTAAGGAAGACCACCTAAGTCATGTCCGCCAAGTGTGCCAAGCCTTAAGGAAAGATAGTCTCTATGCCAACCTTAAGAAGTGTGAATTCTTGACAGATAGAGTTATCTTCTTAGGATTTGTGGTAACCCCTGAAGGAGTATCTGCTGACCCAGAAAAGATTAGATCAATAGTAGAGTGGCCTGTACCTACTAGTGTTCATGAAGTACGTAATTTTCATGGCCTAGCTACTTTCTATAGAAGATTTATTCAGGAATTTAGTTCTATAGTGGCACCAATCACTGACTGCCTTAGGAAGGAAAACTTTGAGTGGACCAAAGCTGCAAACAAAGCCTTCCTAGAGATTAAGGACAAGATGATACAAGCACCCATTTTTAGGTTACCCAATTTTTCCAAAGTTTTTGAGGTTGCTTGTGATGCTTTTGGTGTTGGAATAAGAGGAGTATTAAGCCAAGAGAGTCACCCAGTAGCCTTCTTTAGTGAGAAGTTGAATGAGGCTAAGCTTAGATACTCAACCTATGATAAAGAGTTTTATGCGGTAATTCAACCCTTGAGATATTGGAGACACTACCTATTACCGCAGGAGTTTATTCTGTATTCTGATCATGAGGCACTTAGGTTTCTGAACTCGCAGAAGAAGCTAAACCATAGACACGCTAAGTGGGTAGAGTATATTCAAGCCTATACCTTTGTGCTAAAACATAGGGCTGGAATTGAGAATAAGGTAGCTGATGCCCTTAGTCGTCGATCAGTGCTCCTGAATACTGTTAAGACTGAAGTCATTGGATTTGACAGACTTAGAGATGATTATGAGACCTGTCCCGACTTTAGTGAAATTTATCGAGCTGTGAAACAAGGACCATCTCGTTCACATAGTGAGTACACCCTTCAGGATGGCTATCTTTTTAAGAACAATAGGTTGTGTATTCTCAGGACCTCCCTTAGAGACTTTTTGGTTTGGGAAACTCATGCAGGAGGTTTAGCTGATCATTTTGGTAGAAACAAGACCATCTTAGCGATAGAAGACCAGTTCTATTGGCCAAGCCTCAAATGAAATGTTGCCCAGATTGTGTCTAGATGTCGAACTTGTGCTGTTGCCAAACAGCAGAAGCAAAACACTGGCCTATACACCCCGTTACCTGTACCCGATTGCCCTTGGCAAGACCTCAGTATGGACTTTGTGTTAGGATTGCCTAAGACCCAGAGAAAACATGACTCAATCTATGTTGTGGTCGATAGGTTTTCTAAGATGGCCCATTTTATACCGTGTTCCCAGACTTTTGATGCATCCAGAGTGGCCAAACTTTTCCTAGATGGAGTGGTTAGATTACATGGACTTCCTAAAACCATCGTTTCAGATAGGGATGTTCGATTTACAAGTTACTTTTGGAAAACCCTATGGCACATGTTAGGAACCAAACTTAAGTTTTCTACTTCGTACCACCCACAGACTGATGGTCAGACTGAGGTAGTTAACCAGAGCTTAGGAAACTTGTTGAGATGTCTGGTTGGAGAAAACTCTGCAAATTGGGACCTTTTTCTACCTAGAGCTGAGTTCGCTTATAATAGTTCAGTCAATAGGTCCACTGGTAAAAGTCCATTCAAGATAGTTCATGGTTATAGGCCTAATAAACCTTTAGTCCTAATCCCTTTGCCCACACAGGCACGAGTCTCAGAGTCAGCCGCATCATTTGCACAGCATGTTAGGGATTTGCATAAAGAAATCAGTCAAAAGATTAAATAAGTAATGATCAATATAAACAATTGGCTGATTTCCGAAAACAAACCAAAGAATTTGCTGAAGGGGATTATGTAATGATTAGGCTTAGGCCTGAGCGGTTCCCTCCTGAAACCATGAAAAAGTTGCATGCTCGAGGAGCTGGACCCTTTAAAATAATTAAGAAAGTCGGACCCAATGCCTATGTGCTAGAGTTACCTCCTGAATTAGGCATTAGCTCAACTTTCAATATATCAGACCTAACTGAGTATAGGGAACCGGCAGTGATACCTAGTGAGCCATTTGGACCTGACCCTATTCTTGAGAGCGAACCCATCCCAGAGTGTCCACCTACAAATTGGCCTGAGAGAAGAGAAAGGATCGAGCGAATTCTAGATGACCAAGCTATCAGTACCCAGAACAAAGGTTACCAGCGCTACATGGTTCGTTGGCAAGGTCAACCAGAATCTGAGGATTCTTGGGTTACCCGAGAGGATCTGCAATGCATAGGCCCAGACCTACTAGAGAGTTACCAAAGCCAGATTGACCCTTACTCGACAGGGTCGAGTTCCTCCCACTTGGAGAGAATTGGTGCGGGCACCAGGATTAGACAAAGGTTACAGGGATCCATTTGGATCTCTGATTGATCCTTCAAATTGTTTATGAGTCAATTGATTCATTTAATTGAGTCCAATAAAGTGTAGTCCACTTATGAGTCAATTGAGTCCTATAATTAAGTCAAGTCAAGTGTCTTGAGTTAAGAAGGTGAAGGTTACATCCAGTGGCACCACCTCAGCTATTACATAAGACTTCAGTCAATGCCTACGCCACCTCCATAGCATACATAGCGCCCCTCCCTTGTTTCATGCATAGACCATAAGCAAATATAAAAGGTAGATGGCACCTCCTTGATTCTTGTATCGCCCCACAATAAATATGAAAGCCCTTGTTGCCATCCCACACATATATGGAAGCTCCTTGATTCTTGTTGCCACCCCACACCATGAAAGGAAGAAAGTTGACACCCCTTGATTCCTTACCATGACTGCCCAGTTCAAAGGAGGAATGCTTTGCCGCCCCATGCTTTCTTGCCATGATCGTCCAGTCCAAAGGAGGAATGCTTTGCCGCCCCATGCTTTCTTGCCATGACCGCCCAATCCAAAGGAGGAATGCTTTGCCGCCCCATGCTTTCTTGCCATGACCGCCTAGTCCAAGTAAAGAAGGAGATGTGGAGATCATATTCTATTCCTATTTGTCATGCTTTGACCAATCCTAAGAAAATTCTTTTCTATGTATGATGAATTCTAGTCCTATTGTAACAAGGAGTAGAGGAAGTTTATAAATACTCCCTCTCTTTCTCTTGTACTTGGAGAATAATTGGATGAATGAAACAAGAAGACCTTTTCTTCTATTCCGTGCCTTGAGCATTGTCACTCCGTGAGGGAGAGGGTGAGAGACCCAAAGCACCGCAACACAAACCCTAGTTCCATCCCTTGGCCGCCAACTCCTAGTTCCCATCCTTCGCCGTCCACCACAAGCATCAAGTCCCTGGCATCCAAGAGTTCTCCTGACAACTCAAGATCCTCAGGTACCGAGATCTGAGGAGGGGTTCTTCCTTGCCACAGAACCATCAGCCTGCAACCTAGGGTCCCAAGGAAAATCTAGCTTGTCCTTCAGAGCGCATCCTTCGAGGAACGGTGTGAACCTGCTGATTCAGAAGATGTTACATCACTACCAGGTAATCCAAACTACCCTCCTCTAAGATCTAATTTATTGAAGATAACGAGTATGTTCTAATTAGGAGTTTCTCAATTCCTGTGATCCTATTTCTTAGTTTTCTTTAAAGGGTTTAGTTCTGAAGAATCGCAACTTGATATCTTTGTCTGCATGTTTTTGATCTGTCTTTGGGAATCAATCCATAAAAATCTCAAATCTTTAATCTAAAATTTAGTTTCTTTATGATAGTCAACAACATGCCTTCATGTTCCGCATCACACTCTCCTTTGCCACCTCTTCCTTAGCTAGGGCCTCATCCTCATCATCTTCAATTGGTTAGCTTCAATGGGCTTAGGTTGAGATTGAGGAAGGCCTCTAGGATTCTCTTCTCATGGCACTCAAACCACATCACATAGGACTTCGAAGCATATTCATCCATCTCGATCCAGTAATCGATCGAGTTCCTAAATCGAGCTAAGATCCGAGCTAGGGCCCAAGATGGTTTGAGCTAAAGGTTGTCTTGCTTCTTCATCAATTTGGTCAGCTTCCTCTTCTCCTCCTCCAGTGCCTTCTCCAACTTAGAGACCTAGAGGTCCTTATCGAAGATCCACCATCTCCAACCTAGAGATTCAGAGGTGCTTGTCGAAGATCCACCAAGCTTGGTCAAAGATGTGTTGGTCCTTCTCCTTGACCAAATCCTATAGTGCGGTCATGGCTTGATCCACTTGATGATGGAGGGTAGATTCATTAAGGATTCATCGATCGAAGCACTCCTCCTGAAGTTGAAGCACGATCAGCTCAGAGTTCTTCTGGTCTAGGGTGGTGGTGAGTTCATCAACCATTTTGGTCCCGATGTTTAGGCTCTTGTAATTATGAAGGATTTATGGAGGCCCTACAAAAATCAATCAAGAAAAGGGTTCATGAAGTCAAGCTAAAACACTTGAAAAAAATAAAAATGATTGGGAATTTTACCTCAAAAGTATGCCAATCAAAGTCATAAACTAGTTTGATGTTGAGTTTCATCATGTAAAAGCTAGTGTCTGTAAGTAGGTAGCTCTTGTAAAGAAGTTAGTATCCGGTTTGACTCATCCTCAAAGAGTCAACTTAGAGCACATTCCAATTCAGAACATAAACCGAGGTGCATGAGACCAGACCAAGCCGACCCGAGCCCCGAAGCATTGTAAAGCTCGGGCTAGCTAACTCCTACCTATTTGAAGTAATAGCAGCTGAGAGGGTGGAAGTCTTGAAGGGCAAAACCTCTAATGCAATGGGCAACTCAGGCACACCACCCATCTCCTCCTTAGACGTGGCAGGGTGGTGTATTGTCGTCTTGATCTTGTTTGGTTTCTTTACCACTACTCGATGCTAAAGAGATGGAGGCTTCACCCTGAAGCTCAACTCAGGCTCTCGAGGATGTTTCTTGGAAGACTTGGAGGGGGCTCTAGTGGTAAGATGTGCAAGGGCCATGGAACCTCTTTCCTCGAGTATGATTACAATGTGCAATTGAGGAACTAGACTTACCTTTTTTCTTGTGCTTGATGCCTATTGATGTCTTTGGAACCGAGGCATGTTTGCAAAAAAAGACAAAATCAGTTCAGTTAGCAACTAAAGAAAATAATATAGATAAAGGAAGAAGAGGTAGTACCCTCAAAGGTTGAATTAAGTCCAGTTCGGACCGAGGTCACCTTTGTCAAAAGTTTTGAGGTCTTTAGAAGGTTGGCCCTACAAAGATAGTTCAAAGCCTTAACCCCTTTATCAAAATGGTTGGCAAGTCAGTTTGGCTTCAAGTTGGGCTACTTCTAGGCCATGTCAAATGATTAAAAACCTTTAGATCGGATGACAAAGAAATATCTACTTTTCTATCCATGGATGGAAGAGAGGTTCCTAATAAAGATCTTCTTACCTCTCTGTGCAAAAAGTGATGCAGGACATGGATGAGACACAAATGCAATGAAATAATATTTTTTTATATATATATATAATTTTTATGAGATGGCTAATTACCAAGAAAGATTAAAACTAGTTAAGCTATACTATGCAAGAGAGGTGGAAGCATACACTAGAACTAGAATTGTTAGAATATTAACAAAACTATGAAAGTGAAGGTTAGGAAACCCTTGGTTAGGACATGCTCTCAACATTCACTAAATTAGAGAAAGAGAATTAGAGAAAGGATTTTATATACCAACAGTGATCACTCGAAGATTGAAACAGGAAATCGCTCTGACAAGTTGAAAGTCCTGGATGAAGAAGCTGTCTACTGGAGAGGATCTTCGAAATATGGTTCAGGGGCAAAGATGATTTTCTCTTCGGCTCATGAATCCCTGAGAAAACAGCAAGAGGAGATGGGGGCCTATGGTTGGCGGCAGGATTGTTTTAGGGTTTCTGAAGGGGGGACGGCTAGGGTTTGGGTTTGAGGAAGGTTAGAGAAGATGAAAGGAAACAATAAGGGCTTCATACCCACTCCTTCCCAGAGTACTAGAGCCTTCACAGTAATGAAAAAGAACTTCATAAATTTTTCTCATTAATTAATGGTTTTTTTCATTTACAAGAGAAAGGTCTTTTTATAACCCTTTCATGTCAATACAAGTTAAATCATTCATTTTAAGTACATAATTGACATTGATTGTAATGTATGGCATGTGATTCTTCTTGAGGAGGTAGGGATCTCTGCATGCTTTATCTGGGATAGCCAAAAAGAGAGAGTGGCTGCAATTTTCAAGCTTGTAGAGGAGGGAGACCACTTGAGAAAGAGAAAGAGTGGGCGCCCCTTAATTCCTCCTGTCATTTTTGACTGGGCGGCAACCTTCTTCCATCTGAGATGTATAAAAATCTTTCAATTAGAGAGAGACAGCCAATTTCTTCCATAGATGCTTACCAGGGGACCGCATGATAAATATGGAAATCAATGGGCGCCCAAAAGCTTTCAATAAGGGTGGGCGGCATGAAGAAAAGAGGAAGGAGGGTGTTAGCGCCTAAATTCCTTCTTAAATTGATGTGGGTCAGCTCCTTGCTTTGCTTTGGTGATGCCATGTGTCCTGGAGTGGTCCAAGACATGGGTCATTGCATGGTTAATGGGTCTTCTCTTGGGTCTTCAAAGTGAACCTTCTCTTGATTTATTACAGGACTCAATGAAAGAAAATAACACTTGACACTTGACCAACTTCTGAATTCCAACAATGAACCAAGCTAACTAGTACAATTGGACTTGACAAGGACTCTAAGAATAAAGAAAAAGGACTCTCATAAATCAGAGATCCATAAGGAACCCTAAAACCTCTATCTCAATCTAGTGCCTGCACCAATTCTCCCGGGCTAGGAGGAACTCGACTCCGTCGAGTAAGGGTCAATTTGACTTTGGTACTTCTCTAGGAGGTCTGGGTCTATGTGTTGCAGATCTTTTCAGGTAATTCACGAGTCCTCTGATTTTGGCCGACCTTACCAACGAACCAAATATCTTTGATAACCTTTATTGCAGGTCATGGCAGCTTGGTCATTCAGAATCTACTCAATCCTGCCTTTTCTCTCGGGCCAATTTGTGGGTGGACACTCAGGTGAGGGCTCACTCTCAAAGGAACGGTCAGGTCCAAAAACTCGCTGGGTACCACTGCTGGGTCCCTATATTCTACTAAGTCTGAGGTGGTGAAAATAGAGCTAATGCCTAACCATGAAGGTAACTTTAACACAGGCATTGGTTCCTACCTTCTTTAACATTCTAAAAGGACCAGCTCCACGAGCATGTAACTTTCTAACATGACATAGTTTTTCCTTAACAAAATCCTTGACTTGATTCTGGGGATTAGCCAACTTATTATCAATATACAAGTGAATGCTAATGTCATGATGCAGGTGCTGTGCAATTAACTCTAAGACTCGTGTATAGTTGGACAAGTTGAATGGGCAGGTGAACTCAGTAGAATGTGACAAAAGTCCTTATTACTAAGACTTGGATTGACACTTAATTGAAATGCAGACTTACTAAGGCATTCCTATGTAAAGAAATTTTATTGGACTCTCTGGACCTAAACCTAACAGACTACAGACTCTCTAGGTTTGACCCTGGGTTGGTGGATGGCATGGATTCTTAAGAGGTTCCATAGGGTCTTCTGAAATTATGTAGCAAACCGAACTGGGACTAGATCTAAGAGGTGTAGGATATCCCTAAGTAGTGGAAGGTGACTAAATATTCTTTTTGGAAACACCTTATGAAATTCTCCTAAAATCTCCACTACTACCTCTTGGATGTGATCGTGAATTTTTCTAGTCCAAATTGATGACCTCTTACTGGTGTCTTGTTCTAAACCCTCAGCAAAATTTACATAAATCTCTTGCTTTAAATCCTTCATAAATTCCATTATTTCTAGGGGTTGCTTTATAGGGCTTAGCTCTTGGACTTCAGCTTCCTCAAGTTGACCATTTTGCTCCTCCATAATCTCTTTAGCTACAAGCAATGGTTCATGTTCAACTAGGATGGTATCAATTTCTTTAGACTCAACCCTTAGATCAGACTCAGTTCTATAGACTTCTCTTTCTATCTCTCCAATAGGTGTAGTTTCTTCTTCCTCTAACGTGTCACTGGGCTCAAGCTCAATCTCCTTTCCCTTAGATTCATTAATAGGCTTAGTGGCTTCTTCTCCTAATGGACTAATGGACTCACAAATGTCTACCTCTACATGACTAAGGGACTCGGGACTATCGACCTCTAAATGATTATTGGGCTCAACCTCTTCGTCCTTAAAGCCTTCAATGGGTTCTTCCTCATCCTCTTCGTATTCATCAACTAAACTTGCGTCAACCTCATATACCTCCTCGATACAACCTATAAGGGGTTCTTGATCTCTCTCCTCATCACAGTCAATAGGTTCAGGGTTTTCTAGATTGTCAATTTGAGTAGGATCCTGAATAACTATGCCTAGGCTGGCCATGTCTAGCTTTTCCTCCCTGTGTTCAACTATGGTGGTAGGAATGGGTTGGACAAACTGATAGATAGGAATGGGCTGGATAGTAGGAGTGAATGGGGTAAGTGGGAGAATAGGAGTGGGTCGACTCATGGGAATAAACGAGGTGATAGAGAAGGGTGGACTCTGATGAACACATGGGGCAATAGGGATGGACTAGCTAAATGAGCCTAGATTAGGACTTGACTTGTTTCCAGGGATATTAGTCCTATTAAGTGTGGCCTGATGGGTGATGGGCTCCTTATGCCTATAGGACATGGGTAGGTATTTCTCCCTAAGTCTAATCTTTATGGCTCTCCATGTTCTAATGGGCATCTCCTTCATTTGACGACATGCGTACTCAACCTTTTTCCAATATATCCTAGCATGTCGGGTTAGTTTAAGCCTAGCAAATTTTACCTTCCCTTCATTTGATATTTCTTCCCGATTGAAATACTCATCCATCCTCCTTTCCCAATCAATGTAATCCTCTAACTCTAGATCACCACCAAAAGTGGGTGCATAGAGCCGGGTGCTCCTAATGGATCTTTCCTCTGAGTCCACTAAGTATAGGTATGAGCTTCTAGGGTGATACTCAGGGGTAAAATCATAGTGATAGGCTCTCCTAGGGTCAGGATGTGGGGTAGATAGACGATGGTCTAACTTAGGCTCAGTTCTGGTCTTACGACTTTCTTCTAGGGAGCTCACTTGATCATTCAATTGGGTCAATCGTTTAGTAATGGTCCTAAGCATAGCTCCAATGTCATTGTCCATGGTTAACTCAGGTTGGAACTGACTCGATTGATATTGAACTCCTGACCTAATAGACATGCAAACAAGCACACAAAGGATTCGTACTAGTGTCTCCTAGACCTAGAGCTCAAATAAAGTGTGTCAACTAAATGCTAGTCAATCACCAAATACCCTGTAGCTGGCCAGGTAGCAGGTGGGAGGGGGGGAGGCTCTTCCTGCTTAACGCAGGGGCCTAATTAGAGTAACCCCATCATTCCGCTTAAGTCATTTGACATTTGACCTCTAGCCTTAGACATCAGGTTCCAATCATCAATGGAGAAAGACTCACACCAGTTTCGACAAAATATGTGAACCCAACCGTGGGTGTCCCTAATGCTCAATTATGTCTACTGGATTTTAAAATTGGGAGGTTTGAGCTCGTATGCAGGTTGATGGTTTTTTGGGCTCAGGAAGAGTGATGAAATCCCCACCTAATTTGAGATGGCGGTGCCCTTAAGTCAATTTAATGCAGAGATAATGGAACACTAAAGACTTAAGTTAACAAGTCGGGTCTCTAACCAAAAGGATGCAGCAATACAGAATTTTTTTTTTAAAAAAAATTTCAGTTATGAAACTAATTAATAGCAGTAATTAAAATGTTTTAATTTTTTTTTTTTCCACCTATGTGTGTCACTTAAGGCCTTGCCTCAAGTCAGCCTTTCTTGCGATGGCTATGCACAGCCCTCTTGGTAGCCTACGGCACTCCCAGAACGTAGGTAGTTGGGTCAAACGTACCAAGGTACTACCGGTAGCCTCCCTTATTGGTACGTCCCTGATATCCCTACCAAACGTCCGTTGGGTCAAATAGTCTGGGGTACTACCTCTAGCCTTCCCCTTTGGACTATCCCTAAATGAGCACAGTAGAGACCAAGATATGCTCTTTTTTTAAAAAAAAAAATTATATGCAAGGAAAATAAGCAAATATGGGAGGTGTGCAGAAATTTTAGCAAGCTGAAATTTTCAACACCTATGCAAAACTACTTTCCTAATATGATGCAAGAACAAGTCCTAACAACCTGCTCTGATACCAAAACTGATACAGGGCATGGATGAGACATGAATACAATGAAATAATATTTTTTTATATATATATATATTTTTATGAGATGGCTAATTACCAGAAAGATCAAAAACTAGTTAAGCTATACTATGCAAGAGAGGCGAAAGCATACACTGGAACTAGAACTGTTAGAATATTAACGAAGCCAGGAAAGTGAAGGTTAGGAAACCCTCGGTTAGGACATGCTCTCAACATTCACTAAATCAGAGAAAGAGAATAAGAAAAAGGATTTCATATACCAACAGTGATCACTCGAAGATTGAAACAGGAAGATCGCTCTAACAGGTTGAAAGTCCTGGATGAAGAAGCTGTCTACCGGAAAGGATCTTCGAAATATGGTTCAGGGCAAAGACGACTTCCTCTTCGGCTCGTGAATCCCTGAGAAAATAGCAAGAGGAGATGGGGGGCCTGTGGTTGGCGGCAGGGTTGTTTTAGGGTTTCTAGAGGGGGGATGGCTAGGGTTTGGGTTTGAGGAAGGTTAGAGAAGATTAAAGGAAACAATAAGGGCTTCACACCAACTCCTTCCCCGAGTACCAGAGCCTTCATAGCAATGGAAAAAAAAAAAAACTTCAGAAATTTTTCTCATTAATTAATGGTTTTTTTATTTATAAGAGAAAGGTCTTTTTATAACCCTTTCATGTCAATACAAGTTAAATCATTCATTTTAAGTACATAATTAGCATGTATTGTAATGTATGGCATGTGATTCTTCTTGAGGAGGCAGGGATCTCTGCATGCTTTATCTGGGACGGCCAAAAAGAGAGAGTGGCTGCAATTTTCAAGCTTGTAGAGGAGGGGGACTACTTTAGAAAGGAAAAGAGTGGGCACCCCTTAATTCCTCCTACCATCTTTGACTGGGCGGCAACCTTCTTCCATCTGGGGTGCATGAAGATCTTTCAATTAGAGAAAGACAGCCAATTTCTTTCATAGATGCTTGTCAGGGGACCGCATGATAAATGTGGAAGTCAATGGGCGCCCAAAAGCTTCCATATAAGGGTGGGCAGCATGAAGAAAAGAGGAAGGAGGGTGTTGGTGCTTAGATTCCTTCCTAAATTGATGTGGGTCGGCTCCTTGCTTTGCTCTAGTGATGCCATGTGTCCTGGAGTGGTCCAAGACATGGGTCATTCCATGGTTGATGGGTCTTCTCTTAGGTCTTCAAAGTGAACCTTCTCTTGATTTATTACAGGACTCAATGAAAGAAAATAACACTTGATACTTGATCAACTCCTAGATTCCAACAATGAACCAGGCTAACTAGCACAACTGGACTCGACAAGGACTCTAAGAATAAAGAAAAAGGACTCTCATAAATCAGAGATCCATAAGAAACCCTGAAACCTCTGTCTCAATCTAGTGCCTGCACCAAAGACGATCGTACCAAGGATGGATTATTGAGGCATCCTACAAACTCGCAAGCTTGGAAGCAATTTAATGTTCGATATCCTAATTTTTCTTCTAACCCTCGCAATGTTTTTAGGAATGGCATGGTTTTAATCCATTCAAAACCATGAGCGTCACCCATAGCACTTGGCCAGTTATATTGATCTCTTACAACTTACCTCCATGGATCTGATGAAACAACCCAATTTCATTCTCTCATTGTTGATTCCTGGCTCTAAAGGTCCGAGAAATAAATTAGATGTACATTTGTAGCCATTAATAGAGGAATTAAAAGAGTCATGGGAAGTTGGTATTCGGACATTTGATGCTTTGGCAAGTGAAAGCTTTCAAATGCGTGCAGCATTAATATGGACTATCAATGATTATCCTGCAAATGCAAACTTATCTGAATGAAGAATTAGGGGAAAATATGCATGCACTCGTTGTGGCTATATAATACTGTTTCTATTCATCTATCTCATAGTGAAAAGTATTGCTACATGGGCTGTCATCGATAGTTAGACGTTAACCATAGTTCTGATATGATAGTCAATCTTTTGATGAGACTCAAGAATTTAGATGTGCATCTGCACCACCATTTGGCACTATGGTGTTAGGGCAACTAGAAGGCCTTAGAAGTGGTGAAAATTGGGATGACATGCAACCTTGAAAGAAGAAGAGCATTTTGTTTACATCTCCTTATTGGGAGCATCATCTATTACATCATAATCTTGATGTCATGCATATAACAAAAAATATTAGTGATAACATCATAGGCACATTGCTAGGTCAAGCAAATCCGAAAGATAACATAAAAGCATGCCGTGACCTTAAGGATATGGTTATAAGAAATGCACTTCACCTAAGGTTGTGTCCTGGCACCAATAGAGAGTATATGCCTAAAGCTTGTTATCAAATGATTCTAAAGGAAAAAGACATTTTTTTGAGGATCTTCAAGGAGATGAAAGTTCCAAATGAATATTCATCTAATATCTTTTCACTATTATGGTGCATTTAATTATTCATTTGGCAGCAGAGGTAAAAATTGTTGGATCAGTGATATATCGATGGATGTATCCTATCAAAAGGTACATTCAATACGTTTTAACTTTTCTTATAAGGCTAAAATATAAATGCTAAGTGCACTTATAAGTTTTTTATTGAACTTCTGCTTATATAGGTATCTTTTCACACTGAAGTCTTATGCGTGTAATAGAGCTCACCTAGAAGGCTCAATTGCAGAAAGGTACCTAGCCCATGAATGCTTGACCTTTTGCTCACGATACTTATCAGGAGTTAAGACAAGGTTTAACCACCCTATTCGAAATGATGAGGAAAACAATCCTTATGCTTTGGAAGAAGGGGTCATGGTGACCATTGAATAAGAAAGGAGGTCATGGGTGGAAGGCGAATAAGAGGAAAAGGGTGTCACTATTGTTGCTTGACAAGCAAACATTAGTTCAAGCACATCGATATATACTATTTAATTATGATGCCGTTGCTTCATTTTGGGAGTAAAACAATTCACTTATTCTAGTATATATGTATGCCTTGTAGTGCACCTTTTCTTTAACTTCTTTTTAGATTTTTACAAGAGTCTTGTGATGCAGACAACACAAGGAACATATTAAGAGGCAAAGTCACCCACATCGTTTACCACAATATGAAATCAAATGAATCCATGGTCAAACCTTTCATGATTGGTTTTGTGATCGAGTAAGTATGTTGTACCTTAAGTGATACCTTGTATAACTTAGATAACTATATTAACCATTTACAAAATGGTTTAGGTTGCACGTTTGGATGAGCAAGGGAGTGTGGAAGTTACAAATGAAATCAAATGGCTTGCTCGAGGTCCAATAGAACAAGTTAGAAGATACACTAGTTATATCATTAATAGGTTTAGGTTTCACACTAAGCTTCATGAGAGTTCATTGAAAACTTAAAATAGTGGAGCTGTTGTGATCGTAAAGATGACAAGCTATTTCAGTACAAGGGATAGATGGCCTATAGAAGGAGAACTTAATTATTATGGAGCATTAACATATATGATCTAGCTTAATTATCATGGGAGATTTAAAGCTGTCCTATTTAAATGTGATTGGGTTAGCATTAATAGAGATTGTAAGAAAGATGAGTTTGGATTCACCCTAGTGAACTTCACACATTTGGCACACAAGGATGATAGTTTGCATGATGACCCTTTTGTGCTGGCATCGCAAGGGAAGAAAGCATTCGATGTTAAGGATTTAAGGCACAAAGGTTGGTTTGTAGTGAAGTATGCAAAACTTAGTGATATATATGATATGGGTAATGTTACCAATGTACCTTGTGAATAAGTGTTTGGCGACACATTTGATGCTGCCCATGACATCTCGAATTGGGTTAGGAATAAGGTTGACGATGATAATAGAGTAGATGACACACCAGAGATAGAAAATGAGCATGATGAAATAGATGCAATTGTAGATGACATGTTTTAAAAGATTTTTGTATGAACAACTCTATTCATTGTAAAAAAAAAAAGACTTGGTATTCGTAAACATTTTTCAGTTCAATTCAAATAGTTTATGTTTGCTTCCTATATGAATTTGTTGTCGTAATTTTGTTAGTGAATGATTAATTTTATGATTTCAGTATTATATATATTTATTTTATTACATATTACATCTTTTTATTATTGGCCTACAAGTGTGATTACTAATTAGAAAATCTTCTCTTGATAGGGTATTGTAGACTTACATACGTTGTGTAGGATGAAAGTGACTTACTAATTAGAAGACCCTACTCAAAACTTCTTTTTTTTTTCGTTTCTTTTTTCTTTGTTTGTTGGGCCTTGCAAGGGGAAAGCATATGCACTTGAATGTTATAACAATAAATCAAAGCTCTAGTTCTCAAGTGCAAACTCAGTTAGATCAACAACATGATGCTTCTCGCTCAAACAGTCAGCCACAACATGAGCTGCAACAAGAATTTTTTGATCATTTACAAGCTCGAAGTCAAGGTGGAGCATCACAAAATAATGCACATATGGAATCCCAACCTTCATCAGGTGTACATGATTATCACCACATTACTTGAATAAAAGAACTTAGTTGACTGAACTTAAGTAAATTTATTGTAAAATTAATTATATGTATTTTTGATTTAAGTAGATGGTTCTCTTTAAGTTAGAAGGTTTCAAGGCCATACCTATATGTCCAACGTGTGAGATAAGGAAGAAGGAGAACATATTATTGTCTCATTGAATTCATAAGGTCAATTAATTGATGATGAAGCATGTGTTCTCACTCGATTTATAGGTAGCATGATGAGAATATCTCATTTTGCACCTATCAATTATTTAAATTGGAGTAAGATGCCATCAAAGAACAAGGATAAAATGATGGAAATGATAGAGGTGTAAATGACAATGTTGCATTCTTGTGATATAATACCTTATTAAATAAGTAAAATGTTAATGTCATAACATGGATTGTATGCAAAGGTTACATTTATTCCATGCTTAATTGAAGCAATGTTAATGGTGCTCCAGATAATCCCCTACAAGTGCATGCTCAATCATTAGATGTGAATCATGCTAATATGGATCATGATGAAATTTGAAGTGATTATTTTCTCCTTATTTTTTTTATTTTTTTATCTAAATTTATATTAACATATGATATACTAATCAAACCCAAGTCATTATATGCAGGTATAATGATGAAGTTGTGAGCGAGGGTAATCGTGCTGCTGCTAGGCCTCAATTTCTATAAGAAAAATTTTGAGAGCGAAGATCAAAGATGCCTTTTAATTTGCTTGTCCTTTAATGTTTCAACTTTTTTTTGGTTAAAATGTAATGGATTATCATCTTTTTATTTACTAGATTAAATTATTTTTATGTTTTGGATGTTAAAATACTCATAATATTTTAATGAAAATATTTTCTTTATATATATGTTTTGTTTAAATTTTAAATTGAAGCAAAAATATTGTTTTAATTACTAGTTAAAGTTGTATTTTAAAATCTTACAAGTACCATTATCTATTAAAAAAAACTATACGGATGGATGGAAATCAAAACTGTAGCTATAAAACTTACGATCCTTTACTGATGGTACCTGTTTATTGGAATAGACTTAGGTTATACTGATAGTACTAGTTTGTCAGAATAAATTTGAATTATATTAATAATTTTGATTATTGCTAAATGCATAAGCAAAAAAAATCTAGCTTATATCCTATGCTAATGGTTTTACTCACTAGTAGGCTATATTAATAGGCTTTGATACCATCGGTATAGCTCATTAGGAATTATAAAAATGCTTTTGATTGATGCTTTTGACGATCGATATAGTCCAAAAGAATGTAGGCCAATATATTTTGATATATTTTACTGGTTAATTTTGATTGCCATGATAATATATATATATATATATATATATATATATATATATATATATATATATATATATATATATATATATTGTGGTAAATTTGAGATGATCGCCGTCCTTCGGCTATGGATTGCTGGATTCCTCAGAAGGAAGATCCGTCGCCCTCGTCGCCATTGGCATGATGGCTTTCTCCCCACCCTCGCTTGATATTACTTTAAACCATGCGAATATTGTGTTTTTGTATTAGTTTTAAGACCACATGTAGAGGATGCGTCATCGTGTGGCGCTTCCACCGTGACTTGCGGTGCGTGGTCATTACGTAAATGCCACCGCAAGTCAACGCGATGGAGGCACGCCACTGCTGCCATGTGAATCGCCGTTGGCGCCGTGTGGATCGGATACCGATCTCATCGACTGACTGCATCATTAACAAGGGAAACAGTTTCAACTTGGCGTAGAAGCCGTAGATCGCAATCCAACGGTCCTGAGCAGGCGTTTCGAATAACATGGCAATTATAAAGTTGCCCAACTTTCCTAATCCCCCTCCGTTCCACAACATGGAGATCTATTATCTGTCTCTTCTCCTCACCTTTTTCCTCCTCTTCTTAAACTTCAGACGTTTTGCCCGCAGGCCGAATTCCAAACTGCCTCCTGGTCCATGGAAGCTCCCCATGATTGGAAGCATCCACCACCTTCTTGGCTCCCTGCCGCACCACTCCCTCAGAGATTTGTCAGCCAGACATGGCCCCCTCATGTTTCTCAAGCTCGGCGAGGTCAACACCCTCGTCGTCTCCTCCCCTGAAGCAGCCAGAGAGATCATGAAGACTCATGATATCACGTTCGCCGACAGATCCATACTCGATAGCGTCAAGATCTCCTCATACGGCGGCAAGGACATCATCTTCGCCCCCTACGGCGACTACTGGAGGGAGTTAAAAAAGATGTGCATCCTGGAGCTGCTAAGCGCCAAGCGCGTCCAATCTTTCCGGTCGATTCGCGAGGAGGAGGTGCTCAATCTCGTTCGGTCCATTTCTTCAATGAACAACGCTTCATCACCTGTGAACCTTAGCAAGAAGCTGTTTATTCTGAGCAATGACATAATTATGAGGTCCGTCATCGGAAATAAGTGCAAGGATCAGAATGAATTTCTATTTGCGTTGACAGATATGCTGGAACTAGGAGGAGGCTTTGATTTGGCCGACCTATTTCCATCTTCGTTTCTTGTGAGACGCATTAGCAGGACAGAATCCAGGATGCGGAAATGTCACCAGAAGGTGGACCGAATCTTGGACGGCATCATCCGCGATCACCAAGAGAGGAAGAAGGCTAATTTGGTTGAGGAAGATTTGCTAGATGTCCTACTGAGAGTTCAAGAGGAAGGTGGTCTTCGATCTTCTGCTCTCACGATGGAAGCAATCAAAGCTGTGATCTTGGTGAGTTCTCAGGCCATTCTTCATTTCACTGCAAGTAGTTCAAAGCCTATTGGCACCTCTTAATCTGTTTTGCCTTTCAAAGGACATGTTTGGAGCTGGGAGCGAGACCTCGTCCACCACCTTGGATTGGGCCATGGCAGAGCTGATAAGGAATCCGAAAGTGATGAAGAGAGCGCAAGAAGAGGTGAGGGAGTTGCTCGGCGGAAAAGCGATGGTGACTGAGAGTGAGATCAGTGAACTTGAGTACCTAAAGCTAGTCATCAAGGAGACACTGAGGTTGCACCCCCCAGCTCCCCTGCTGATCCCCCGAGAGTGCCGAGAGAGGGTTGAGGTACTCGGTTACGAGATTCCCAAGAAAACGAGAGTAATTGTGAACGTTTGGGCGTTGGGGAGGGATCCGCAAAATTGGGAAAACGCTAACGAGTTCAAGCCGGAGAGATTTGATGGAAGCACCATCGATTTCAAGGGGGCCGACTTCCAGTTCCTTCCGTTTGGAGCTGGTAGAAGGATTTGCCCGGGGATGTCATTTGGACTGGCCAATATGGAACTTGCCCTTGCTTGCCTCCTCTACTACTTCAACTGGGAGCTCCCTGATGGAATACAGCCTAGTGATTTGGAGATGACCGAATCCTTGGAAATAACATCTCGCAGGAAATCAGAGCTCTGCTTGCGGGCCATTCCCTATATTTCTTATCCCATGGCATACATGTAAGAAGACTGGATATTTGTCACTCCCATGATCCAAAGCATGTAATATGACCACATGTCTTGTGATGGCGCGGCCCTAGCATATATTCGCGGCCTTTCTGAGACGGTGCTCCTTGACTTATCTACTCTTTTATTTATCCAAACCTATAGGCTTTCGTTCCAAAGGGCATTCTCGCGACACTGCATTCTCGCTATCTTTCTATGGTGCGCATGCTCTCTCTCTCTCTCTCTAAATTTTCTCCTTTCATTTTTCCCTCGGTCCATGCAGAGGAGAAAGATGTCGATAGATTGATATGTCGAAGAAATGTTAAATAATAATTTAAATATTTAGATTTTAAAGAAATTTTAATTTTTTTAAAATGATAACATGGTATTGATTTAGGTATTTGTATGATTTTGGATTATTAAACTCTAAAAGATCCTAGCAAGATAAATAGTTTAATTTGTCATGGCATATGTAAAGTAAGTGGCACCTCCTATTTATTAAGTTATTTTAAAAAGAAACATCATTGCAAATTTGTTATGAATTTCAAAATTAATTTTATCAAAAAATATTTATAATTATTTTATTTATTTTAAAATTTATTTTTTTAGGTTGAAATTATATTTTATTTATTTTATAATTATTTTTTTAGGATGAAATTAATTTTGCGCATTAAATCATATCCAATAATTTATATGTTATTTATATTAAATTATATTCGATAATTGGATCATCCGATTCTATTAGTTGGTTTATATTTCATTTACTTTATAATTATGAGGTCAAATAGAAAAGTTGTATTTATTGAGTATGTCATTGAAAAATTTATTTTACACCTTTTTAGCATCATAAGTTATGGATATTTCAATGAAATGGACTCTTAAAAAATCTATTTTAGTTAAAAGTGCTTAGCTCAAAAATTCTAATTATTTTGTAAATATCTACAATATTCATAGGAATTCAATGTTGGAAAGAAGATTATGGAAAGGATATATATTTATATACATGTATATATAGATTTTGAGCTTGGCAATATATGATATGTTATTGACACGATAAATAGGGTATAGTTATAAGCTAGATTATAATGATAGTATTTGATATGAATCTATTCTATAAAAATTAAATGTAATATTTGATATAAATTTATTTTATAAGTATTAAATATGATCTTAGGCCTATTTATGGTTTCAATATTGTACTTGATTTGGACTAGTTTCGGACTTATGTAGTGAGAGTTAAATGCGGTCATGGTTTTTTAACCCATGGTCCTTGGCTTTGAAAAAAATGGAACTAGTAACCAGTTAATCCTTCTGTTATTGCGTAGTCGTTTGTAGGATTTGGATTAGCACCTCGTTGTGTAATTTGCCAATTAGCAAATGTCCTAAAAAGACTTCATCTTTGCAAAAAAAAAAAAAAAAAAAAAAATGACGATACCCTTTGTGATGCTACTTTTTAACACTCGTTCCATTTGAATAAATTAGTCCCAAAGTTATAATACGAGTTTGCCGCAAAATTTCGTTTCCTGTTTGTTGTACCGGTAAAATAATCCACTGGAAGCATCAGTTCCTCGATCTTTTCATGCTTTCATGGAGAAAAACTTTGATTCGAAGCTCTCTTTTGAAACCAATTACCCTGCTCATTCTGTGGAACGGCCGGATGGATACATCCAATTCCTCATTTAAATCCCACACTGAAAGCGAAATCCGGTCGCTGAATCACAAGATCAAACGCTTGGCTAACAATGGATTCTTTGACGAAGCCCTCGATCTCTACCAACGTCTTCGTGTTTCCAACACAAAGCCCGATCGCTTCACCTTCACTTATGTGCTCAAGTCCTGCGTCGGCATATCAGCCATGGCCGAAGGCATGTCAATCCATTCGCACATCACAAAATATGGCTTTGAGCACAATATCTTCGTCATGAATTCGGTTCTAGAAATGTACTCCAGCTTCGGCTCTTCAGCCTCGGCTCGTCGGGTTTTCGACGAAATGCCCCAGAGGAATTTGTTTTCGTGGAATTTGATGATTTCTTGTTATGGAAAAAATGGGTATCCTGAAGCAGCACTACAGCTCTGTAGTTCAATGAAGCATCATGGAATGACTTTAGATAAGGTGGGTTTAAAGATTGTTCTACCAATCTGTGGACATGCCAAAGCCTACAGACTAGGCAAATCCGTTCACGCCCATGTGGTTTTATTGGGTTTGTCTCGGGAAACAGATCTACTAACTGCAGTCTTGGACATGTACGCAAAATGTGGAGAATTGGATATCGCAGAGCAGCTCTTTGATGAGATTTTGAATAAGGATGCGGCGAGTTGGAATGCGATGATTACTGGGTATTCACACATTGGAAAACCTACACTGGTTTTTGAGCTCTTCAAGAGGATGCTATCCGAAGGCTGCAAGCCCAGCAGTCCTACCATGCTGCTCTCACTTCAGGCCTGCACTCAGTTATCATTTCTTCATGCGGGGAAGACTCTTCATGGCTACATTATAAGGCTTGGTTTTGGTTCAGATGTTTCTGCAAAAGGCCTTCTCATAGATATGTACTCAAAATGTGGAGAACTGAGTTCTGCTTGTTGTGTCTTCAATGAAATAGCTGAGGGGAATGTTAATTCATGGAGTTGTATGATTAATGGCCTTGGTATGCATGGATATGGGAAGGAGGCTCTAATGGCTTTCTTTACAATGTTGAAGAGAGGTATCATCCCTGATGACATCTGCTTTCTTCTGGTATTAGCTTCCTGCAGCCATTGCGGTTTGGTTAGCGAGGGGAAAAAGATGTTTTATTATATGGTAACACAATTTGGGGTTCAACCGAAAATGGAGCATTATGCTAGCATGGTTGATCTTATTGGACGGGCAGGATTTATTGATGAAGCATTTGAGTTCATATGTGAGATGCCGATGGAACCAGACTGCAGTGTGGTGGGGGCTTTCCTTGGAGCCTGTAGAATTCATGGGCACTTGGAGATGGGAAAGGTGTTTGGGGAGAACTTGGTGGGATCAGGATGGACAATTGCAGGATTTTACAAGCTTCTATTGAGCATTTATGCAGGAAAGGACTGTTGGGATGAAGTGATGAAGGTCAGAAGTGTGATGGAGGAAAAGAAACTAAAAGGTGTTTCTGGGTGTAGTTTAATTGAATTGAACAGATAGGTTCATGCTGAAGATAGCATGTCAAGATACAAAATCCTTTTCTGAAGGACACCAAGATAAAAAATTCCCTGTGAACACAAAACATGAGCATTGGAGTTTGGCACTGGCTGGATCTAACAATTGCACCCTCCTTGATGGTAGAAGCTATTATGGGTTACATATCCAGAACCAAGAGGTTCCTAGCACACTCCAATGCAGCCTTTTCTATAGCTGGTGTCCTCATTTGACATACCTCCTTAAAAGTTTGCAGAGTGGACTGTAGATGAGCTCTTGACCTGAAATGATTGACTAACCTTCTTTGTTGATGTGTATAAAGAGTGGAACAATAGATCTAGACCATAGTGCAGTAGAACCTCAGCATTACTTGTGTAAGAAATTATATTTCCAAGGCTCTTTTATAGTGGAATAATGATCCTGGAGAACAGAAATGGTTGAGGTGCAATTTTACCTCCCTTGCAGTTTGGCAATCAGCAAATTATTTTTTCCAACCAACATGGCAATTGCTTCACTCAACCACCAGATCATAACGAAAGAAGAAATGGAGTTGGAGCAGTAACTGAAACATATCATCTGGAAATGGGATACTTGAATTCCATATTTTTTTTGCAAGGGATATGGCTTGCTCAAAACTCTGTTACGTGTTCTTATTGATGGATAAGTTCTGACCTAAATTTAATTTGATTTCTCTCTTTACACCAGTCTACAAACTAGATTAAAACAAAGAGGGGGAAAACCCTTTCTTATCGGCAATATAAGATATTTCTTGGCACCACTTGTAAATAAATAACATGACCACAGGCACACAAAATTATGATGAATAAGGGTTACAATGAATTAAGCAACATTATCCCTGCCTAAGTCCAACCATACCCAGAGATTGATCCAAATACTACCCCCACCTGAATTGGTAGCACATTCTAGCAAGCTGGAATTGTAACAAGCAATTCAGTGCTTGATTGGACTTTCAAGGAATCTAGTTTAACCACCATATAATACTCTCATTCTAGACTCGGCCCATTGGAGAAAAAGGTGGATCAAGGAAAAATGGAGGGAATTGTTCTGCGTTCTTCTTTGTTTTTCTTTTCTCTTCCACCGCAGCTCCTTCAATTAACTGCCTAACTTCTTCCTCGAGGAGTAACTTCAGTGAATTAGAATGTAGCCTCTGCCTGTTCTTCTCATGACCAACAGCTAAAGAAGCTTCTGAACTGTGTAATAAAGCAATGCAGATGGAGAATGCCTGTAATGCAGATAACCGTGCATGAAAATCAACTGAATACTGTCCTTTCCCATCAGCCATCATGGACAGCGCAGGTAACTTTTCTTTGGTTCCCTGTTCAAGAATAGGAATATATAGAACTTGTGAGGTTGAGATAACATGACAACCGCCATGAAAATTAGATCTACTTCATCGATCATTGGAATAATTGCGGTCTCAAATATGAAGAATGACTGATTTACATCAATAAATGACTCATTTGGTTTAGAGATCCCCAAGTCTAGCATGTTGCATGAAACAAGCAAGCAACTATCTAGTGAATGCTCCTTGTACCGAAGAGAAGACAAGATAAACTGAGATATGGCTTTTTGGTAGTTTATTGGGTGGAAACACAAGAAATTTTGTGAAGAACAAGGTCTGAAACTCATCATTCATGCTCACATGCTCTTAATGATATGGCCTGCCAAACTGTATAAAATTTATAATCAAGCCATCAATTGTCAAGCCAGCATCAGAACCATAGATTTAATAACTAGAAAAATCACTGACACAGGTTACCCACCGGCAGGAATAGGCTACACTTTGATAAATGAACTATTTCTTAACAGGTACCTCATAATGCTGGTAGCCTAGATTTTGGCTCTGGGCCATCATATGGTTTTCTGGGATAAATTTTTTGACACTCCATATCTCAAGGCTAATAGATGGCATCTTTTGCTAATTCAAAATATTATGTCTTAAACCTTGTGGCACAATTATTTCACTCTGGCAGCATAAATAATTGAAACGATGCCCATGTTAGAATTGAGCAAAAAAATATGCAAGAACATTGAAAATTTACCATTAGAACTTAAATTGCTTCCTACCTGTTCAAACTTCAAACACAATAACACAACACAAATCCATCATATTTCTTTGTAAATCAAATATATGATCAGATCAATCTACAGATAAGAATACCTGGGCAAATAGAGGCATGGGCCTTTGACTTTCCATTGTTGAATAATCTGCACAATCATCAGCACTGGCATTACCAAAAACAACAATCGGGCAGGCCATGTCCCAGCCACCACAGTCACAGCCTCCTCCAAATCTCCATCTATCTAGCAGTGATGATGGACCACCTTCATCAGTGGTTGGTAAACCATGTGTCCCACTTGGGATAACCACCTTCATAATTCCAGAATCGAGGCCACTGGCCATTGTCTCCCTATGTTGATCAGTTCTAATAGCATTTGATAATTCAGGATTTTCTTTGGAACTGATCTCTTCTGCTTTCATATCTTTTAAACTCTCCTTCTTACTAAAAGGAATTTGGATTACACTTGCAGCAATTTCCAGGTGTGGATGCAAATCTGCTAGTGACCAAGGGTAATACATCGAAGCATCTGAGTCAGGACTACTAAAAGCATGTCTCACATGAAGCTGGTGCTCCACCAAATTACTTCTCTGTAGAGGACCGTCTGTCACTGAGCTTTCAGGAATGATGTTTGTGGGACGTCGAATGGAATCTGAAGAACATCGAGATCTTTCTTCAACAGCAAATCTCTTTCTTGCCTGGGCAATGTCGTATAAAATGAACTCTGTCACAGTAGAGTTATCTAAAGATCCATTTTCTCTCACTTCTGAGCACAGATAACAGGAAACCTGCATTTGTCCAACCATTTGTGGTGACTGTCCATGCCTGTCTTTGGTACCCCTCCCAGAATTGTTGATCTTTTTTTTACAACTATGGAAGGTGTAGACCCAGTTAAATGCATTATCTGTTCTCCATGTCTTCACAGAGAGAATATCTTCTGGATCTTTTATAGAGAACTCAAACAATGCATGGTCATTCTTGGAATCCAATTTGAGAATACCATGCAGATGAGCAGGTGAAGAAGAGGTGGTCAAGACTTGGTCATTACCAGTCAACTGAGCCTCATACTCCATATTTTGATTCGCCTTTGAGATATTGTTCAACAAAGATTTGCGAGATAATCCATTCCTCCTGATGCTTGCAGGATTGGTAGCTGGGCCTTCAGCAATTTCTGTTTCCACGACTGAAGGGTTCCGCATAGACCTGGATTTCATGATCGGATCCAACATCCGCTTGAATGAGCTAAACCAATTTTTTGGGCTGGCATTAAGAGACTGACAAGATGAGCTAAAATTTCCAGCCTTTCCTGATAAAGACTTCGAGAAAGATTTGATCATCTGTTTCTCATTAACGATATTTCCATTATTTTCAGGACCAAGCATCTGATTGCAGTTCGATCTTAATTCTCTGAATGAATCTGTTTGTACCAGCTCAGGAGCTGCATCAAGATAATCAGCGTCCTTAGAGCGTAGACAGATGTCCAAAAGATTATCTGCTGAACTATTTTCCACTGCGACAAAACCTGAAGTGTGGGGCATCAAGGGCTCGTCAGGAAGATCACGGAATGAAAGATCTAGGAACTCCATGGATTTTTTTGTAACTAAGTGGCTTGTGTCAATAGATGGAGATGCTGGCTCGGCATTTAAAAGAGCAAGAGGTGAACAGTTTTGCTGCAGAGAGATATCTGCTACTCTTGAACTAGGCTTAGGCAAGGAATCAACAATCTCAAAGGACAGGAAAGCATCATCAACATCACTGGCCAATTCTAGTTTTCTTCCTCTCTCTTGTAGCTTCCTAGATCTCTTTACCTCATTTGAGCTCTCATATATAGAACCCCTCTTTACCACTTCATTATCATTCACATCTACCCCAGTAGGCCTGGAAGGCATGCTTTTGCAGTCGAGGTTTTGAGGAAAGGTGAGGCTTGATTCCTTGAAGTCACCATCCAAACTCTTCAAGTGGTGATATCTGCTGGCCAGTTGTCCTTTTGTATATCTCTCGTCTGCTTTTGTACTGCAAAAAGAGGGATGAACAGTTTTTGGCCTTGATTCTGTTAGCAAATGGTTTTCACTTTCCAAAGCTACATCTTGCCCCATAGAACGACTGAACTCCTGAATCACAAGAGAATCAGGTTAGATTCCAGAAATTTCTACGAGATGTTAATAATTTTTTAGTACTTTTTGGTGAACACATGAAATCATGAAGCATGCATATTATCCTGGCAGATGCTCTTTGATATATGTAAGAAAATGGTATGTATATAACCATGTACTATGACCATGTATTATAACCATGCATTAGCCTGTCAGATTCCATTTTATGACAAAAGTCATATAAGAAAGAACTGCACAAATGGTATCAGAGATAATTATGCCAACACACTGAGATGGGCAAGGGAATTCCTTGCTCCTTAATAGAACCTAAACATAAAGCCACATGAAACATAATTTCATAAACCCATCTTCCATGGATAAGTTTCTGAATGCTCATACCACAAACATGAATCGTTACACTAAGTATGAATATCTAGCTATCACCAATCAAAATATGAGCTGTCAAAGGCACGTGTAGTTTTGCGGATCACCACAGCAAAAGGAAAAAGAAATATATAGAACCTTGGACAAAACTTCTATAAATTATAAACTTGTAGAAGCGTATGATATAAATTGAAAGAATTTAAATCCTGCACTCTTAATCTTCTTAAGAGGCCCTTGAATCAATAAGCATACTCAAGAAATATAAAAAACATCCTCATGGATGAGCTCCTCTTGTTCGACACCTCAGACACAAAATTCTAGGTATCAAGACCAGCACATAGCATTCACATACTCCTTTAACACTAGGACTATTGTGTTGTAAGGTCTTTATCTTCTATCTCAGGTCACTGGGGCTCTGCTTAGCATGCATGATATATTTTTTTTTCCTCCAGTTGAAGATGATTGATGATATCTTGGGAATTGGAAAGACAAAATATTTAGCATTTAATAGAATTTTAAATCTAGATTTCAACTAAGCAAACTTACAAAAAAAAGATGATAATTAGGATAGCAAAATTAGTACCAGCACATTAATTCAACTGAGTTGGGACTTGAGCTAGAATCTTAACTGAGGTGGTCTCATTGTTGTTCTCTATATACCACAAATTCATGAACTTATATAGCCCATAAGAGAAGGGTGTTCCTTTGTGAAGCTGTTTTAGCATTTGTGCAAGTGAAATGAGATCTTGGATAGAATACAGCATGAGTTCCGTTCTAATTATTAAGCAGTTCTGATAGGTATCACAAACTAATTATCTGTGGTCCTTGAAGAGATGAAACTTTCCATTTTTAGACTCTTCTCTAGGTACAACAAATTCATGATAGCAAAGAGAAGTAGTTAGGATCCCTCTAAATAAGATTTCACTAATTTGGCTGAAACACTTGAATGCTACTGAGATTTCTTACAAGACAGCCCCTCCTTGACTTTGAGTGTGAAGACCAGCAACCACTGCTTTCTCCCTTTGATAAATAGTGCAACTTGTCAACCAAATAGAAAACCAACAAATGGCACTCTGTGAACTGCCAGAGGTTACCTTAATCTTAGATATGTGGAAGAATTTTCCAGATAAAGAGATTGCAATTTTGAATGTGTTCAAACCTTTTAATCTCTTAAGGTTTAGAAAGAGGAGGGAAAGAGGGAAAGACCTAAGCTGACATGGAAGGAAGTTGTAAAAAAGTATTTGGAAAATCATATATTAACATCAGAATCATCTCTTAAATAAGGATTCATAAAGCTGATCCAGATTGTTGGGATAACAATTCATGATTAATATGATGTTCACACTACCAACTTCGACGGATTATTTATACTAGCATCCATAATTCACATATAAAAAAATGAGGAAAATTTGACCTCCTCCAGTTTCTTCTAGAAGTTGTTGAAAAAACCTGTTTGTGTGTATACATCTAGCTCACTATTTTATGGAACCCTTTGTTGCTAGCTTATTGTAAATGCTAGGACATACTTCCAAACACTAATATGTAATATTATCTCAAGATGTTTCTTCCTTGTAGTGTATGCAAGAGCAGACGTTGCAGTCAAACTGATACTTGTGTATGGAGAACACTGACATGTTAGCAATCTCTCCACCAAACTTTACGATGGCTGAGGCAGCCATTGGAGATTTTTAATTCAAAATGGTAATATTGTTTCTCCTAAATTTAAAAGTTCTAACTTTGAGAGTTAAGATTTACTACAAGCTGTTTTCTTGTTGAAACAATAAGATTCAAAAGCAGAAATACATGAGATTGTAAGGAGATAAAAACAAGAAATTTGAAGTCTACACCAAGTAGAATTTTGCTTTTTCATGATTTTAGGGTGGTTTATTGAAGTTTCATGAACAGCCAAACACCTGATTACTAAAAACATAACCTGTAATTTCAAAAATATGCATTTTCTTTAAAAAGAAAGCCAAAATGTGTAAAATCACAAAATATCAACATACAATGATTTGTAGTGCAACCAAATCCACCTAAAAGAAAGATAAATAGAAACTTGTGTGCCTAATGACTTGGTATCTAAATGATAAGCCTATCCATTGCTCTCAAAGCAAAAATTTGGAGCCAAGTCAGTTCTATGAAAGTTGAAAACCTCCCAGCAATAACAAAAGATAGGAATAAACAATATGACCTACAAATGATTAAAAACCTAATGATCAAATATTGGCAGTGCCCAAAGAGAGACTACTTTGAATTTTTAAGGGAAATAACTTATGATAGCTAACCTATTGACTGGGCTCAGATGTGCAATAGGAGTCATATCACTGATAAAGGGTGCATGCAAGAGGGAACAAGCACACAAAGTGATGAAAGATGAAGAGAAGACAACATATTAGAAAGCAACAACACAACAACCCACTTGACATCAGTAAAATAATTAATGTACCATGCAACGTATTGATTGTTTGATCTCGATAAAGCATGTTTATCAACATGGTAATGCAATTCAATACTTAACAATGACAAATACCTTTAATGACAAAGTAACTGAAATTATAAAATGATAAAACAGAAAAAAATCTTAAGCAATCATTCCAAAGGAGCCGCACAGTATCCATGAAGTCATTTGATTAACTAGCTTAAGCTACTTCTGAAACTAGCTTTTGCTGAGAACCATGCCTTTGGCAGTTGATAAGCTCTCCTATAAAACCAGGACTAGCAAAAATTTATGAATATTAACAGATAAAAATGATAGATAAATTCCACCATGTTTTCATGTCTTGTTCCAGCACAAACCAGATGTCTAAAAAGGATAGTAAATACAATAGGATGGGCTTTTCTGTTATTAGTGACGTTTGAAATCCCAGAAGTCCCAAAAGTTGGAGCATCTTATCTCTAACTAAAAAGGAATGAAAAATTAGAAACTACTGTCAAATTTGAGAAGGCTTGAAATGGGGACAAAATGGGAGGCTGAAAGATGAGGCAAGGACATATAACCAGAAGCCCTGATTCATATTTTGAAAACCAAAGTTAAGATAAATGATATTTTATATGTTATATCTATCATATTAGAGGGACTCTAACTCCTCTATACATGCCTTGAGCACTCAAGTTACACCAGAAGGTCTGCTGGCAAGGATTTGGCTACTAGTTCTTTAGCAGGTCAAGGAGAAACATATAAATTATTTATTTACACAGGACAAAGTAATCCTTATGGTTTATAGCATCCTGAAACTTTAGTAATTGTAGAATATCTAACCTCTCCATCCACCTAAATTTGACTCTGTCTCTTCTTCTCAGATACACTAACAACTGACAAGTTTTCTTTTTTTTAAAAAAGGAATGCACTCTGTTACTTAATTTTAACTTGCTGATCCTGGAAGCTCTAGTTTCCGATCGCAGTATAGCATATATCAAAGTAAGTATCTAATCACCTTTTAGGTCTCATACAAGAGTTCAAAAAATATCATCTTCCAACATGCCACAGGGTAACTGATCTATGAAAGATGGTTCTATCTTACAACCGAACCAATAGATGCAAACACTGTAAAATAAAATCATGGTTAACCCAAATTGGCAAGCAGAAGGAAAATTTTGAGAGCAAAAAGATAGAAACTTATGCACCGCATCCAAGAGAAATGACCCATTTTTTTCTCAGCTAAAAGAACCAGAGCACGAGCAGCAGCAGCAGCAGAAGCCCGCCAACCCAACACCCCAGCTGGAGGAAGATCTTACTCTCGCCAACCTCGTACGTCGGTGAATTCGAAAATATGGCTGAAATGGAACCCGGGAACGAAGCCTAAATGAAAGCGAATCGCAATAAATCCCTGAGGAGACAAGCGAATCTTCCCATATGCCCCTCAATGACGGACAGAGAATAAAAGAGGGCAACGAGATCAATGTCAAATTCCAACTCGAGAATTTACCATCACGAAACTTACCCCTAGCCGATAGAACCATACAGATCAAAACTGTAGTTAGCCCCACCAGATTCCCGTAATTCAACCTCAAAATTTTACCCAAAAAAAACTTTCCAAATAAAAAAACCAACACTGAAACAACAAAAAGATGCATTTTTTCTCCTAAAAAAAACGATCATTTGTATCACCACGCAAAGGTGGCAGCAAAAAACTCCACTTTCCTCGAAACCCATGAAGAACACCTCGATCTAAACCCCAAAACCCAAACAAAAGCTGACAAAAAAAAGAAAAAAAAAAAAATCCACTGATAGAACCTAATGTAAATCAAGCAAAACCACATAGAAGTGAAGTACCTCCGATCACTTACGAAGCCGCCGACGAGCAAGCGAAGAGGGAGAAGGGAGGCGGGGCGGCTTCTAGCGATCACGGTGGAGGAGGGGAGGAGGCAATGCCCGGCACCATCGCGACTCGGCTAATCGCTCGCGCTTTTTTTTTTGGGCTGTTATAAAGCAGAAATAAAAGAGAACAATAATTAGGATAACTAATAATAATGGCTGATTAAAATGGGAATATTTTTTAAAATCTTTTTTTGTCCTTGCCTTGCCGCGATCTAGCGGTCTTACTCTCCGGCTGCTAATTAAAGCGGCTAATAATTAATTAATATTTCCAAAGCGGTGTTTGTCGTTACGCCACGGCTGCTGTGGGAGCGAAATTACAGTGATCTCCTCCTCCTCCTCTCTATCGACTCTTATTCAAGGTTTTAGATAGAATTTGGTCGGACTGTTTTTATAATTAGGGTTAAAATTTTTTTTTTAACAAATTCAGGATGGAAATAAAATTTTTTGTAAAAATAGTATTAAAGTGAAAAATATCATTTCAAATGATATTTTTTCAAAAAAAAAAAATACTCCGTCAGCGCTAGCGTGGGAGCTTGGTCGCGCTTGGCGTTTTAAAAAATACCACTCATAGTGGCGTTTTAAAAAACGCCACTCATAGTGACGTTTTTCATTGAAAAAACACCACTCTAAGTGATATTTTTTTCAATCTCCTTCTTCCCTCACGAATCCCCCCCTTTCCGAGCCCCCACTCCCTCTTCCCTCCCGTGCACCCCCTCACGCCCTTCCCCGAGCCCCCGCTCCTTCCCTCGCGAGCCCCCCCTTCCCGAGCCCCCACTCCCTCTTCCCTCCTATGCACCCCCCTCACGAGCCCCGCCCCCCCCCCCTTCCCCCGCCCCCCCTCCCCCTTTCTTTCCTCCCCTGCCCCCCCCTCCCGCCCCGCCCCGTCCCCCGTCCCCTCCCGAGCGTGCACCCTCCCCCGCAGCCCCCCGGCTCCCTCTCTCTCTCTCGCGCACCCAAGCAGCCGGTCCCCCCTCTCTCTCTCTTGGCCCATATATGGCCCGTCTCGCGATCCGCCCTCCTTTCTCTCTCAGACAAGTGGTCTCCCAAGGTAAATTTTTTTTTAATTTAATTATAAAAATTTAAATATGCTTTGTTACTAACAGCTTCACATTCATCTTTATAATAAAGAAATTGATAACTGAAACAATGATATTTTTAGTTTAATTACATCGATTAATCGCGACAAAAAAACTAAAAAATAAAAGAATTTATGTATCGATAGAAATAAGTAAAGGTTAGTTAGCTTCTTGTGAAAAAATTACATTGTTTGATGAGTAAAAAAAATTCAATGAGCATGATTTATATTATCAGTCATGATGAGCAACATTGACATACTTGATATGCCAATATATCTTATTTTAATAATAATACTTAAAAAAATAAATGCTTTGGATGTCAAGTCTCTAATATAGTCTCATTTTTACCATACAACAAACACACAGAAAATAAATAGGTTAATATCGAATATTTAACAGGGTACGCATCTATTATTTAAATGTTAAATGCTTATCATATTCCATTATTAGTTTGTTTGCGGTTAATCAGTAGAAAATTTATACTTATTTCAGTTTATGCTTGATGATACAATATTATGTATTGATGCTAGATTTATTTTGAATGTTATTTTTTAGATGAGCACCGATACTGTTCGATTGCTACTTTATTATGATAGATCAATTGAACATGGCTTAGATGGAATACAATATAATAAACCTCCTCGTAAAAGTTTTAGATTGAGCATGGGAACCCGTTATGTTGAGTTGATCGAGCAGGTTTATAGTGTGCTTAAAATTCCAGTGCAGCAATATATTTTGAGATTGATGTGGAGATCTCCAACATTGCATCAGAAATATGTGTTTCATCCAATCGAGGAGGATGACGATGTGAAGGAAATGTTGACATTTCCTTCCAAATTTTCAGATTATCGCTATGTTGAATTATATGTTTTCAAAGAAGATGCTCCAGCACCATACAATGTTGATCATACAGAGGATATTCAGGATAGTTCTCCTATTGCCCAGCAGCAGATCAGAACTCCAGTGGATTTCCCGATGATGGAAGGAGTTATGCCAGTAGTGCAGAGTGTTGATGTGGCAAACAATCAAAGTGTTGATAGTCGGGGACTTGAGTCAGATGATAGTGCAGATGATGACTATTGGTCTGAACATGATGACTCTGACGAAGAGCGAGATGAGGATAAAGACTCACATGGAGATGATGTAGTTCATGAAACTGGTTGTAGTTCTATTCCTATATCTACTCATCCAGAAATTGTTCCTAGTCAAGTCTATGAGCATCAAGTCTTTGCACATAGTCAAATACCGGAGTTTTATCATGACTTGAATTTGCAGGATGGTGGTTGTGTTAGCACTCAAAGACAATTACCCTTTAATTCTCAATTTTGGGATTCATCAATGACTGAGTTTGCTACAGGATTGTTGTTTACTAGCAAAGATGAACTAAAAAAAGCATGTGAAATTTATCACATCAAGAAGCATCGCACATATAATGTTGTGGAGTCAAAGAAAGCATTCTGGTATGTGAAATGTGCATCTTCAAGTTCTGCACAGAGTTGTCATTGGAAGTTGCGTGCTACAAAGTTGAAGAAGCATGGATTTTTTGAGATCACAAGGTACGAGGGGCCACACTCTTGTTTATTCAGTCATGTAACTCGGGATCACAAATACATAAGTTCACGAGTTATCAGTCATGCGGTTCGACATATTGTGGAGAAAGACCCAAGTGTGAATATTGAAGCCATTATTGCAGCTGTGGCAGAACAATTTCATTATATTGTGCCATACTCCAAAGCATGGCATGGGAAGCAGAAGGCATTGATTGATGTATTTGGTGAATGGGAACCCTCATATGCTAAGTTACCTAAATACATGCTTGCACTTCAGAATGTAAACCTTGGAACGGTGGTCTGTTGGGATTTCTACAATGCAGGGACATCTAATGTGCGTGTCCTGAATTATATTTTCTGGGCATTTCATCTATCCATCGAGGGGTTTCGGTATTATCGCCCAGTCATTTCTATTGATGGAACACATCTTTATGGAAAGTACAAGGGGAAGATGCTCATTGCAACAAGCATTGATGCTGACAACAGGATATTTCCACTGGCCTACGCAATTGTGGATGAAGAGTGCACTGCTAGCTGGAGTTGGTTTTTGTGGAATCTCAGGAGGCATGTTGTGAAAGACAGAAATGGCATTTGTCTTATTTCAGACCGACATCCAGGTATACTAAGTGCCATAGCAGATGACAGTAATGGATGGGCTCCACCTCTAGCTTATCATCGCTACTGCTTGAGACATGTGTGCAGTAATTTCAACTCAAGATTCTCTAATATTCAATTAAAAAGAGCTGTATGGAAAGCAGGGAGCGAACATTAGCTTCGAAAGTTTAACTTTATCATGGAATGGATCAAGACAGTTAATGCAGAGGCTTGGACTTAGCTATCGAAGTTGGAGCCAGAGAAGTGGACATTGGCACATGATGAGGGCTTCCGCTATGGTATTTTAACAACAAATCTCTTAGAAGTTTTTAATAGTGTACTGAAGGGAGCTAGAAATATGCCGATAACGGCCTGTGTTCAGATGACATTTTACCGTCTTGTTAAGTATTTCAATACGAGACGCGCGGAAGCCATGAGATATGTGCAGGATAATCGAAATATTTTTTTCACTCCTCATGTGACAATTAAGCTTGTTGAAAGTCAAGCTAAAGCTAATGAGCACAGAGTGTTTAGATACAACATGCAGAGAGCCACCTATGAAGTCGTTACAAGAAGGTCAAGTGAAGCTCTTAGGGGTGAAGGCAACGTTCAGAATGTGTCACTCGTAGACAGAAATTGTTTTTGTGGAAAGTGGACAATTTATAAGTATCCATGTTCACATGTCTTAGCCGTGTGCCACGAAATCGCTATGGATACAACCCCTCTTGTTGATGAAGTATACACAACTGACTCTTATATAAATGCATGGGGAGGTGAGTTTAATCCGTTACCCCACGAAGACTACTGGATGGACACATTCACATGCATTCCTGATCACAACTGTCTCAGACCGAAGAAAAAAGGTAAGCCTAAGTCATTACGCATTCATAATGAAATGGATGAGGTGCAGCCAAGAAGTAAAAATCGTTGTAGTATTTGTAAGCAAACGGGTCATTCTCGACGCCGTTGTCCTAATATAAATGTTGGACCTTCAGGATCCTAAATTGTACTATCTATGTTTTATGTATGAAACAACTTCTGCATGGTTGATTGTAATAAATAAGAGCAAGAATTTGAAAATTTGACAGTCTTCATTTAGGCTATCTGCACTCAAGGTTTAGTGTCTTGAATTGCTTGATTTTTCTTCTACTTTTTCAGGGTATGTTTGTTCTTGTTTGAATGGGAGTCTCAGATAGAGAGATTCTGGGCTACATTACAGGTGTTTTGCTCCATCGGCTTATATATACAGTAGAGTCTAGGCTACTCTTTTCTATTTGTTATGCTATGCTGTGATATTCAGTACAAGATATTCCTTTTTAGTATGCTATGCTATACTATGCTTATTTCATTAGAGACTAACTTATGTTTTGTGGGTTTCTGATCTGATATGCTTTTTTTTTTCTTTTTTCTTGGTTATGACCCTATGCTATGTTCCTTGAAGTTTAGTCAATTAAAATGCTGCCAAGAGTTGGGGGAACAGGCTGATTTTTGTTCACTGGTAGGTGTATTATATGATTTTTCTCTGTTCCTTAAAGCTAAATCTCTTTCACTTAAGTTAATCTGGTAAATTTGTGATTTTAATTTTTTGGATTATGATTTCTTTCAGGTTACATATGGTGTTGTAAAAGAGCCAGCTCCAATTGGACCTAGACCCTGGGGCTCAAGTAATTTTTTGGATTATTACTTGGTTGCAAACGTTTTGAGGGCTAGATGCTGTGACTTTTCAGAACGAGTTGAAGAATTGAAAGTAGAAATCTCTCCAAGTCACCACAAGACCTTGTGGAGAAGACTCTAAGAGAGTGAATGGAAGGAATGGGCAAGGCAAGGAACAAAAATTCCAAAGAAATACAAGGTGCTAAAAAAAAATAAAGTCACTTGGTTAGCATGAAGCCAAAACTCTTGCTTTAAATATTCCAAGCGGTTCCTACTTGCTACTTTCAAATTAAGTCACTTAGTTTACATATAACTAAACTGTTCAAGGTAACAATTTAATAACGCTTCAATAAGTCAGAAACCATCACAATATCTGAGCAATACAAGAAACAACTCAATGGATGAAACATATTTAATACATTAAACAAAAAAGTCTTTACAACAATTAGTTTATTTACATAGCTTAAGTACCACAGCCCCGTCTAGGAGGTCATCGAACTCGTCTAGAGCGTCGCGCATATGTCGTGATCGGTCGAGGGCCCTCGTCAACCACATTGGAGACCCCCTCCTGCGCGGGGATCGTATCTGTCATATCAATGTCACAAAAATAGTGGGAGACATCATCGCCGACCTCGGTAATATCCGTATCAGCAATGTTAGTAATCAGCAACGCCCTCTGATCATGACTACCAGATGTACCATCACCTGCATGCCCCATGTGTGAAAAATCGTGTGCATATGGCGACGACATGTAAGAAGGCGATGGTGTATAACGAAATCTACTCGTCCCAGGATCCTTATATGCGTGTGCCATCGCCGGTTCCTCATGAACTCGTGCCGCAGCAGGTGTACTCCTCACATGCTGATGGCCAATTACAGAAAAAGTGTTATCTAAAATCGCCCTCATGTCCAAATGAATCCTTTGCCACTCGGCCTTCGATGTCGAATGCATAACTCGATCCAAGTTCAAGGACAACTCTTGAAACCTCTCATGCTGCATGTTTATGACAATATAATATCAAAAAACAAAAGATAATAACTCAGGAATAAATGATATTAAATAATCATTTTAAAATAATACCATGAATTCAAATGAAGCTCCTTTTCCTTCGTAGCCCGCAGTATGATACTCAGAACGGCTAATACATATACGTGTTATACTCCTAAACCATTCCATGTACTCAGGAGTAAATGGGACTCCCTTAGCAATAGGCTCCCCAATAATGATGTTTTCACGCCGCTCATTCCATGTAGCAATATGTGTGGCGTGTATGACATCCCACAAGGCATGTGCCCTCCCTCGTCGATCTATCTGATGAAGCTGAAGTAACGTATCGCATGGTGATGGGATCGACTGGCGGTAACCAAATTGCCGAAGCACTCGGTCCAGAAAATGCCACTCCACTAAATCAAAACAAATAAGTGGGGTCCGTGCCATCCAAATATCCGAACCGAATAAGCAGCTTGGAGGCAAAATAGAGAAAATCTCGGGCGTATACGGACACCATATGAACTGCATGTAAAAAAACCATCAATCCACAACTTACCTACATAAAATAAAAAAATAACATTGGAAATAGATTTGAAATTTAGTAATGTCATACCCATTGGGAACTATCATCCAATACGTCGAACTAGTCTCTAAAGGCACATAGTATATGAGTTAGGACATTCTTTTGGTTCAATCTCACATTCCATCTATGCCCCCACGGTGCACCTAAGTGTCAAGCATCATCTGCATCAGCAGGTCTAGCCTCCGAAGTCTCAAGTCTGATGGAACGAAAAACAGGTAATCGTTCCCATGCCCATATCTGAATGTTCGAATAATGCTCAATATTAGTAAACAATACAAAAGAAAAAAATCCAAACTCAATCGATATAATCAACTGTTTACCTGTAGCAAGGGTAAGTATCCTCCTATCTCTATCTGAGTAGGGCTCGTTCCGCGACAGAGTGCCCGATACAAACCGGCAAGTGTAGCAGAACCCCAGCTATATGCAGCAAATGCTCCCAGGTCTTCTAAAAGAGGCACATACATCAACTTCACTAAATATTCGGATGTATTTGGAAGGATGACTCTACCTATAATTCGGAGAAGTTGCCCCCTCACAAACTGCTGGACAACCTCATCATCTGCATCATCATCCAAGTGGAAGTCTCGATAGAACTGATCGAAGAATGATAAGTGGAAACGGCCTTTAGAAAATGCCTCGGCAGGGGGTTCAACCCCAAACAACCTCACAAATATATTCTGCCACTGCTCTAATATATAACGCGGATCAAGCCCAGTAACCGCTAACCCATCAATCCGTAGACCACTCAGAATACCAACATCCTGTAGTGTGACTGTCGCCTCGCCAAATGGAAGATGAAATGTATGGGTCTCTTGCCGCCACCTCTCAACAAGTGCAGAAATAAGGCCGACATCGAATCGAATCTGGCCTATCCGATATATGTCATACATGCCAACCTGCTCCAAATAATATTGCACTCGTGGGTGTGCCATGCCCGGTGTCTCCTTCCATATCTGCGTGTCATGTCGGCGGCATCTAAACACCGGTAATTCCTGCAATAAATTCATTGCAATAATACATATAAATAACATAAACACATGCTAACTAATTAAGAATCATCGATCAATAATGCATACCTCGCTCTCAAATATTTTGGTTGATCTATGCGAGGCTTGCAGAGTGAGAACACTAGGATCATGAGGCCCAGGATGTAAAACATTATGAGCCATCTCGTACTACTCTGTCAAAACAAGTAAAAACATCACATAAGAAAAAAAAAAAATTTCACTGATAATAACAAGTAAAAACAATTTTGATTTATTTGAACAAAAAAATATAACTACAATGATAATAAGATAGAAACCATGATGATGTACAATGAAATTTTTAATAAAATAATTTTTATTAGAATAATTTTCAATTGAATTATTCCAATGAATATTAATCCAACAGCAGTAAACAACTAAGGCAATAGCTAAAATATGATATAATTTTAAAATAAGTTATATTTGCCTGAAACTGAGAATGTATTTACATAAGTAATTTATGGTTCAAATAATTTTACGAAAATGCCATGCATTTTAAAAGAACAGTGCTGTGGTCTAGAAAATCTAAGATTTTTTTAAACCTGATGTTACAAGAGAGGCTATTTAGTTGATATGTATGCTAAATGTGGCAGTGTTGATGAAGCTTGTTATGTTGTTGTTCTTAAGGAAGGATGTCTCTATGACTGGCCTTATTTTCCTCTTGCATCATACGAGCAACACATCCAAAGCATTCATTTTTTTTAATTATTATTATTAAAACAAGACATATTGGCATATCAAGTGTGTCAATGTTGCTCATCATGACTAATAATATAGATCATGCTTATTTAATTTTTTCATGCTCATTGAATTTTTTTTACTTATCAAACAATGTAATTTTTTCATAAAAAGCTAACTAACCTTTACTTATTTTTTTCGATACATAAATTTACTGATTTTTAAATTTTTCTATCGCGATTAACTGATGTACTTGAACTAAAAATATCATTGTTTCAATTATCAATTTCTTTATCATAAAGATGAATGTGAAGCAACTAGCAACAAAGCATATTTAAATTTTTATAATTTAATTTAATTAAAAAAATTACCTTAGGGAACCACCGGCTCGAGAGAGGAAGGGGATGGGCCACGAGACGAGCCTCAGATGGGCCGCGAGAGAGAGGGAGCACGGGGGACTGCTCGGGTGCGAGAGAGGGGGACCGTGTGGGTTCGCACGAGAAAGAGGGAGGGTGCTTGGGTGCGCACAAGAGAGAGGCAGCACGGGGGGCTCGGGTGTGCACAAGAGAGAGGGAGCTCGGGGGGACCGGTCGGCTCGGGTGCGGACCGGGGGGGAGGGGGGCGGGGGCGCGTGTGGAGTGGGGTCCCGGTGGGGCTCGGGGAGGGAGGGGGGGGGGCTCGGGGGCGGACCGGGTGGGGGGCGCGTGTGGAGTGGGGTCCCGGTGGGGCTCGGGGAGGGTGCGAACCGGGGCGGGGGTGGGGGGGGGGGCTCGGGGGCTCGGGTGTGGACGGGGGCGGGGGGCGGGGGGCTCGGGGCTCGGGTGTGGACCGGGGGGGCGGGGGGGCTCGGGTGTGGACCGGGGCTTCGCTCGGGGAGGGGGGAAGGTTGTGGGGTCGGGGGAGGGGCTGGTGTGGGGTCTCGGGGGGAGGGGGAGGAGGAGGAGGAGGGGAGGGGGATGGCGAAGCCGGGGGGGCGAGAGTGGCGTTTTTTCAAGACGCCACTCTCAGTGGCATTTTTTTAAGACACCACTCAGAGTGGCGTTTTTTAACAGCCATCGTGCCCCCTACGCTGGCGCTGACGGGGCATTTTTTTTCTGAAAAAATGTTATTTTGAAATGGCGTTTTTCACTTTAACACCTTTCGTTCCCACCCTAAATTTGTTAAAAAAAGTTTTTTTAACCCTATTTATAAAAACAACTCTTCGGTCGGCGGTGGATGACTGATTCCCCCCACCCCCACCGGAACGGTACTGATTTGGACAATGGAGAAGGTTCCGTGCCTGCTGGAACCATGGCCGTTGAATTGTGAACAAATGCCCACAAAATGCCCTCTTGGGTTGTTGGCGTAGGCATGGGTGCAACATTCTAATTGAAATATATTTTCAAGGATTTATGTTTATATATTTTTATTTTTACTTTATTTTATTTTTTAAGGAATGTGTTTAGAGAATGATCCAAATCATGAGTTGGATTGTGTGTTTTAATTTTTTTCTTTTTTTCTTTTTTTTGCTCTTCAATGAACTTGACTCTAAGTTATGTTTTCTTAGATATTTGATAATTTGATCGGCACAGTGTGTGCTCATTTATTTTAAAATGTATTTGATTAAATTTTTTATTTATATTTTATTATCAGGGTTTAAAAAACATTGATTAAACTACAAAATTGATCCAAATCATGATTTTAGTTTGTTTTGAATCATTTTTTTTTTGTCACTTAATTTAGTTTTAGTTTAAAAATTTCTAAAAGTAAAAAACAAAATTTATTTTAAAATTTTAAAAAACCAATATAAGCTTAATAGAAATATGGTTTCTATTTGTATTAGTTAAAATTGAGTTACTGCAGATATATGTAAATAATTGTATTACAGAAAAGTTATGTTTTTTTTTCCATTATGAATAAATATATCGCCATTTAAATACATAAAACTTATTAGGAAAATTGATATCATAATCATTTAAAATAGGTACAAGCAAACCATAAATTGAATTAAAATGAAATCAAATTTGTTGTTTCAATTCGAATCGGTTTACAGGAACAATCAAATCGATTTTAGCTTCAGTTTTAAAAAATTGATTCAAACAAGTTCGATTCTAAAAATATTTCTAAATTGATCCAATCTGATCCATGCACTCCTCTATCCATTATGATTGATTATATTTGTAAAAAAAATTTTGTTCGTATATATAAAAGTGTGCTTAAAAATTTTAAATGGTGAGTTTTAAAATGAAGTTTCCATTTTATTCCCACAAGAATGAAATTCGATAATGATTTTAACTATAGTAAGATGTATGCATTTACATTATCTGTAGCTGGATTTTTCATGTTATCTATCTTGAAAACCATTTAACCATGAATGAAAGGATTCTTTTTGCATTTATCTAAATATTTGAAATTTAAGTTATTAGATAGATAAACAGCATGTTTAAAGTCCAATCCAGTATTAAAAACTTTTGAATGAATTTTAAACCATCCAAATAACAATCACAACCAATGAACCACATCAAATTCCCTTAAGTAAGAATAACAATCTTCTATGGTTCATGAAATAAATAAATAATTTACTCATTCAAGAATAATAATACCATCTGATTATTTCCAGAATTTGGTCTCAAGAATTTAGATTATAGGAATATAACATAGTTTGATGTATTATGAGACAAAAGAAAGACACCTCCTTGGATCGCAAGTCTAAACATCCATTGCTGCCATAGTACTATGGGGCCCCACTATGGTACCAAAAAGAGGGTTGGTGCAAACATGGAATCATGGTGATGCAGGCATGGCCTAGTCATGGTGCCAAACATTGTTAGCCCATGACACATGTCGATGGGGCATGAATTTTTTTAGGAAAAAACACAGCACTATAGAAATATTAACATGACATTAATAATAAATGGAGATGAACTTAACAAATGTCCGCAGGCATTCCTTAACATTTCCCAATTACTTTTGTAAGGACATGCTAACATTCAATTAGTATATTTGGTGGGATTGTTAAAATACATGGCGTTGAGAAAACATGAATGCACCTAACAAGAACAATTCATGGCCCATATAGAATATAAAAGCCTTTATAAATGCAAACTTTTTAGAGACATTTGGTCAAGTCACTTCCTGAAAGGTACTTGATTCAATTTGACCATCTAACCAACATGACACTGCCTTGTAAGGGAAGGTACGAGTCTTGGTCCCATCTTTTTTTAATATCACCATTGTTCAATTCATGATCCAATTTTTCTCTTCATAAAATAGCAATGTTTATTTTCCAATTATATCCAATGATAAGATTGTTGACACTATGCTTCCAATATATATTTGAATATCCAACTTGTATGGTATTAGATCTATTAGTTTTTTTTTTTTTTTCTCCTCTCTTCATTGTGGACATAATTTATACAATAGGGAAGCCTTCTCTTCAATTATAGAGCTGAAATCACAAATTTGTTGATGGTTATGGCAACTACTCAGTTGAGTTCAAAGTATACGGCCATTTTTAAAAAAATGCCATCAAAAAGACCATTTAACCTTGAGAGAGGCAAAGGTGTTGACAAGTAGACTAGCTTGGAACTCTTAGCTACTTGAAAATCTTGTCATGCAAATTGTGAATAATTTGACTGTAAAATTCGAAAATAAGCTTCCAAAATTTACTAGAAAACACCTAATACCGTATTGATATTGAAGGCAGTTGGCTAAATTTTACTTAATGTAAAAAAAAAACCTAAATTACTTATCGGTGAGAATCAAACAAAACCTTACCAATAAAAATTTAATTTAGATGATTTTTTTTTAAGTAATATGATAGTAAAAGTACCTTGCCTTTTATTCATAATGAATGAACCATATGAAAGAGTGACAAGCACCCTATCAGAGGGGAGGCCAAAGCCATTGCCATGTATGCTACATCTATATAATTTAAGAATAATTTTTAAGTTTTTTTGTATCGTTCAACATTCTTAATTTTGTACTTGACATCTTTTTTGTATGAATGAAACTTAAGTGCAGTATAAGCACTATGATATTTTCTATTTTTCATGTGATAATTGTTAAAAAAAATAAGGAAGATAGAGAAGAACTATAGCACCCGCATCTAACACACTACGTCTAAGTTCCATCCATTCCGTATATCTTAATTATCCAAAGTGTTTCAATCCATTCTTTGTGGAAAGGTTAGTCAAATTCAATCAACCCAAGCTATGTGGTGTTATCTTAATCATCTCACCAAATTATTAGAGATGTGGAGAGAGAGAGAGGGGTAATTTCACTGGGGTGTCGGTTGCCAGAGAGAGAGAGAGAGAGGGGTAATTTCACTGGGGTGTCGGTCGCCATCCGCGTCCTTCCCATCGCAACGGAGTGACCCCCGCAGTGAGGTCAAAGTCACGGCTTGCATGTGGTGTGGGCAAAGCTTTGTCCGAAGACGCCAATAGAGTGGGCGCAACCCGTGACGATTGAAAAAGAAAAAAAAAAAGCCTCTGCTACGGGGCACGAACCCTTGCCGGCAAGCCAGGGGTGGATGAGCGGGCTACTGGCATGCCAGCAGTGAAGGGGTAACGATCTTGGGCCTTGTAGTATATTGTTTTACGTGAAAAAGGTATCTTTGGCGGGGCTCCACAGCAGTCCAACCTCATTACGTGTTAGCGTGCACTCAAAACTTCTCATCCCTCCATCCCTCGCGTTAAAAAATAATAATAATAGACTATTTCTTTGCTTCCAGGCCAAACCTAGGCTGTTGCCTATCTGAATTGAGAGGGATCTAGGGACCACCTTGACATAACCTTACACATTGTGGAACATGCTCTTGATGGACAAAGGGATCAGCTCCATAAATTTTTTATCATCGACTGCCTGGTAAATACTGTACCACTTTTACCAGGACCGATAGATTTGCATCTCTTCTTCTTTAGAACTTACGTTGTTGTCAGTGTGTATTTCCTTCTCCATTATACTTGTTTACGGTTTCTACTCTTCAACTCTTGCTATTAAAACCTCTTCTAGGACTCCCTACTATTTGTTTCCTTTTATTCGAGCTGCAAGTAGGTGAAGTATTGTCCATGTCTAGCTCAACTTTCTGTGTCTACGATGTCCTTGCTGCTAATAACTAAGATCTGAATCCAACCTCGGTTCATCTAGGTAAGCCACTGGGCTCATAGACTTCTGATTGTGTCCAATATTTTGATGTCTGATATTGATCCAACCGACAGTAGGGTGGTCATATATAGTTTGGGGCCCATTCATGTCCGAGCCATGGATCTTGACTTCAAGTCTGGGATGCTTGAGCTGAATCCAGGACTGCCGACCAACTTGCACCCTTGCCTTTCATCTTCCATCTTGGATTTTATTGTGACTTAAATAATCCACATACTTCTTTTTTTAGAGGAAGGAGAGGGTCAGAGAGCACCCAGATTTCATTGAGTAGGTGAAATCCGATAGAGTTGATTGCACATGGATAGGAGAAAAGTAGTACAGATAAAATTAAAGAATTACAGCATAGATGCAGTTGTGGATACTGCCCTTTGCTTTGGTGCTTGAGAGTTCACGTACATACCTAAATTTAACGCAATGGCACGATAGCAGGTTTGGTGGAAGCTACTTTTATTTCAGCAGCGAATAGATGGTGCAATAAATGACTTGTTTTGACGCAGACGTCTAATGGGTAGTGAGAAAGCAAATGTGAGTGAGGCCTTGCACCAAATCCAAAGCAAAGTGTAAATAAAGTTTCTACGTGATGTTTCTACTGCACCGTTGAACCAAACTGCAACCTACATGATGCGTACGATTGCACTAACGTCAGCTACTCCACTCTATTCTTTGCGCTACCATCTCACACATGCCGTCATTTTTATGACATCAATTTCATATGTTATGTTTGGCGGGTAATCTGGTTTTGATCAGGTCACTAATGCCCACATAAGAGATAGTTTATCCGCACTCATGAGATAAAGGATTCAGTTGAGTTGGTTTTTAAAATTAACTCCCACTATGCATACAAATTTAGAAGTTATTTTTACAATGGTAGTATGTTCATTAAAACATAGGAAAAACTCTCAAAAATCCTCCACATCCATCATTAATCAAGTGTGAGATAGTATGAATGTGAATCCACAAATGGGGACTCTTGTAGCTTTTTTTTTTCTCCTGACGGTTTTGGTGTCAAGAGAGCACAAGGGACACATGCATGGGTTGTAAAAAATGGGTTCGCAACTGTAGAAACGAAACCCTACGATTCATGAACTTTTGTATTGAGGTAACTCATCCACTCTGGTTTCTTCATGTTGAATACCTCTTTCTTTTATCCAAAGATTTACTACTTTTCATTGGCTCATCTCTGTGAGGTCCATGAATTTAGGATCTCCTTGGATGCATTGCAGTATGATGGATCATGAATTTTATGCCACCATTTAAAACCAAGAATATCAATTCTGAAATGAGGACTCATTAGACATTGTTTCAAGTTCGCTACATCATAAATTGATTCTCATGTCATTAGAGCAATTATCCAATATTTCTTGCTTCATCTGCTAACATCATCATCATCATCATCATCATTAGCAAAAGAGATGCATTAAAAGTGATGAGGAAATGAGACCCTTTTAGTATCCACACTCAAGATAAGAATCAATTCATCTAGAGACTAATCAGCACATGCTATGGGAAAGGGTCACCGCTCTAGTGGCAAGGAAGTTAACCATTTGGTTTGCTTTCCTGAACACATGCCTAACTATGGTTGTCACTTTAAAAAGGAGCATCTTCTTAACAGTTCACAGTAAAGGATGGAGACTCTGAGAGGTGGACTAAATCCACTTTATTACTATGGTAGAACACCTTCACTAACAAAGTCTTGTGCTAAAAAGGAAGGGATGAACTTTTTTATATCATGCCATACAATTATTAGTTCAACATGAAGAATAGAAGTAGACATTAGTGAAACTACCCTTGCAGGAATAAATCTACCAAGCTCATCCCAAATAACATAATTGCTCTTGTGGTAGAAGCTTGCACATAGCAATCAAAATTTAGTTTGAACCATTTTGATGGTGTGGGATACCAAGAAAAAAAGGTCATATTTGATGCTCCTATTAGAGTAGGAGCAGAGTACTCTCAGATTTTAGGATGACTTATGAAGCATAAAGCTTTGAAAAACTTTTGTAAAAAATATTTAGTTTGGAGCAAGATATCTTGAGGACTCCTTGATTTATGTTGGAATACCTCTTCATTCCTGCTTCTCTAAATGCAACCTTGGATGTGGATCAAAATAAATTTCACTTTCCTTTGATCCATTGAAATAGAAGTACTATAGATAAAACAAAGTGCAAATTCCATCAACTCCAAATAAGCTAAATTTATCACCCCAAGGGCTCCATACCCATTGTGATTTGGGACAAGTTGGAAAGAGTTGTTCTACAATTTTATTCTCTTAAAGATATGTACTATAGATAGGTGATAGCTAGAGTATAAATGACATGCAAGTAGTACTATTGTAAGAAGACCTTGATGAATGACTCTTTAGATAAAGAATAACACTCTCTGAAAGTATTCAATATATAGCTTTTACTGCTTGTCTTGAAGTTTGGTTTGAGGATAAGCATACAATAGGGCAATATACCTTCTTAACAATCATTAACTCATAGTAACCTATCACTTAAGAATATCATCTTGGCCATCTCCACTTCTTAGAATTTAGGAAATATAACTTTTAAATAGAGGAGGGAAGATTCAAGTAAGAATACCCATGTTCTAGCTACCCTTTGAGCTAAATAGAGGATCCACCATGTAGCTCGACCCTAAAAGATAGGCATGAAAAATAGTTGGGATATGAGTCAAGCCTCACTATAAAACCAAGGATCCAAGTTCCATATAACTGATTTGCCATTACCTATGGATGTAAATAAAATCACCTGCAACTAAAGCCAAGGCCTTGGAATCGCCTTTCATAATAAAGAAGAATTCCTCTTAAGCCAGTAACCAATCCATGTGCCTTCAAATTTGTACTTGGAAGTAAGTTAATGGGAAAGGAGTGTAGATGCCTGTAACTCTACTTTACTAGCAGCCTTGCTTAGAAGAAAAAGCCATAAAGATGAAGTGAGAGAATGCCCAAACCTTCAGACTATTTAAGAAGATAGATTATATGCTAAGCGATAGTATGGACTATTCTACTCCCATAATAATGGCCATATAGATTGTTCTATCAAACTAGGTAGAGAAGGATGTTGGGATAGTAACGTGAGAGACAATGTAAACAAGAATTTAGTAAAGCACAGATCTGATTAGTGTATACTTCCCTATAAGGATAGCATATTATACTTTCATGAGTCCACTCTGGCCATAATCTTGTCCTTGATGGATTAAAGATCCTCCATTTTTAGCCTCCATAGCTTTACTAGAAGTCCAAGATAAAACCATAAATCATTCACTCTATAAATCTCCAGGATAGACACCAACCATTCAGTCAACTCATGTCAGATGCTTGGACTGAACAAGGTCATAGATTTCTTTGAATTAACATTTTGTTCTGATTGGTAACAATAGCTATGAATGACCCTTTTTAATAGTTTTGCAATCTTTACGGATACACTTCAACAACAGTAGTAAATAGTCATCAGCAAATAATAGATAAGTAATATTTAGACTTTCCTAAGAGGTACAAACACCATGAATATTGCCTTTCAGGATATTTAACTTTGAAGACTGTACGAGCGTTTCAACGCAATGAATAAATAAGTACAGTGACAGGAGACACACCCTTGACGCAGGCCTACGTTCGAACGAAAAAATTCTGTAGGAGTACCATTCACCAGAGTAGAGATTTGAAGCACTTAGATGGAATCATGAATCCATTATACTATTCTTTCTAGAAAATAAAAGGCCTAAAGGGCACCTAGCAGGAACACCCCAATCAATCTTGTGATAGGCTGCATTATTATTTATTTTAATACAGATAGATACAGTACCTCTTAGTTCCATGTATACATTTTTCTGCCATATGGACTTTTGCAGCTTCGTCTTCTCGAGCTCCTCACTGTAAAGCATTAGATAATGCTTGCCTTAATGACCCAGATTCTCATCATTGATCACCAACCTCCTGACTTGCTTGAAAAACCCCAATAATTGCCTATTACAATGGGACCCTGATACGAAGGCTTCATGCATCCTTGGTAGGTACACCTCATTTCCCGGAACAATTCCCTTAAATATTTTTAGATACTCTCATATTAGTTCAGCTATCATCCTCACATCCCTATTCAGTTTTGGCACTAGGCCATCGATTAATATGATGTCCATCAGAATGGCCTTTTATTTTGGTAAGAAGTCTCCCGCCAACCTACCTGATTCTCTATCACCTAAAGGTTACAAATCATCTCAATGGATCAAAAACAGATGGTATCAACTTAAAAATATAGCAGCAAATGTGTCAACCCAAATATGATTTATTTATTAATTATATCAAAAATATAGATCTAAACACGATATATGTATTACATAGATTACATGATATGATCCATGTAACCAGTTTAATAAACAGACCGCATTCGAATTAATAAAAATGCATAAAATTTAAAATCAGATTTTACTTTAGGTAATCCATATAACTCATGTTTTATATTTTATCCGATGGAGTGGAGTATCGAAATATCTAAAATATTCTTCACTTCTTTTTGTTCTTCTATTTTACTTTTTTTCTATATATAAAATAAAAATATGTAAATAATTTTTTAATATAAGTTAAATAAATTTAATGAATTGCGTTCAAATTTATATACAATATTGCATGAATAGATTTGTTTAATAATTATATGAATTATAGATTAAATTTTAATTAATGGATCCATCCTATTTTTTATTTGAACTATACCTATTTATCCTGGAACCACTAACTTTATGTCTGAGATTTAAAATTCCCACCATCACAGATGCCATTGGCTCGCTTGGTGTCGCAATAAAAAGCTCCTTGATTACACGACTCATTGAGTGCAGGCATGCGCAATGGTTCGTCAACGAGCCTGCCAACCTGATCGGATTCCATGGAAGTTAGCGGGCTGAAAGACTGCACAGCAAATTGTCAAAGCTCCGCAAATTCGCTGCACGAACGAACGCAGGTACAATGTCAGAAAAGATTTGATGGCGACCACTGAAGCAACATCTAATGTTTGGGTACGTCAAGGAAAGGATGCACGTAGGATCACCATGGCAGAATTCTTCGAAACGTCAACGATTCCAGTCGTTCATCGTTCTGCGAGTCGTTTATATATCGTAAGATATTCAACAGCTACTCAATAATTCAAAATAACCATTTATGAATGGTTAAACGACAGCTGTTGTTTGACTTGGTTGCCGTTGCCTCTTCCACTTTTATTGTCTATTGATGAATATTCATTGGTTACTGTTATTTCGTATTGTTGTTATGCTGTCATTGTCCTTCGCGCACTTGCTTGCATAGATCATTTGTCTTACATTTTTTTTTTTTTTTTAGAAAAAAAGTTATTCAGATTATTCTATTTTCCCATGCTTTAAGACAAATGGCCAAATGGAATTTTGGTACGTTGTATGCGTGTTTATAAAGCTTTTGCCGAATTTTATTTGGCCCAGGTTGTCACTTGTTAGAGGAAATGTTTCACTGGTTATTTTAATTAATTCCACCATCAGTTTTTTTTTTTTTTCTTTTCTTTTCTTTTTTTTTTATGATGATTTAATTGTAAAGATAGAGAAATCATATTGCAGGTCATTGGAAGGTTTTCATTGTTATGATTTTAAAGAGGGCAACTCATCATTATATGTTCCAGGGAGGGATAGATGTATGCAAATCTTACATGGTGCATGAAGAAAATTAATTCAATATTTTGAGCCCCACACCAATCAAGTCAAGATTGTGCAATATTACCACGCCATAAGGCTTACCCTCTTTCCTTATTATAACTTCAAGCCATCACAATACTTTTTAGTTTTCACTTGACAATTTAGATATATAGATTTTAATTTTAGCTAATTAATCAATTAATTCCAACCTCCATCCTAACTACATTAAAGTATAATTTATTTCTACATTTCCTGTATGATCAAATCAATAGACCAAGACTATCAATCCCAATCTCATGGCGGGTCATGCTTGATTTTGATCCCATATGGTTTCATATTTAAATCATATTTTTGAAGTAAGGCCCAATCTATTTATTGATTGGGTCAAATCAGATCGAATTTATGAAAAAAATTTTAGACTAACAAATCATTTGAACCAGTTCAGGGCCAGGTATAATGCAGATCTAATCCAAAATGTTGGAGTTCGGTACAAAATTAGGTCGAGTTATATTTACATTTGAGTTTAGTATCTAAATATTATTTTATAGCTAAAAATCTAGTAATTGATAATTAATATAGATTTATTAAAAATTTAAATAAGATAAAATAAGAGTTAGCTTAAATTTAAATTTTCATTCAAAAACTTTTAATTTTATTCAAGTAAATGATTATTTTAAATTTATAAATTATAATTTTAAAATATTTGTTGCTATACTTAAAGATATTATAATAGAAATTTACTAAAATAAATAATAAAATATAAAAATTTAGATATTATTAAGTAAAAATAGAGGGAAAGATATTTAATTATTCAGATGAAATGGAGAATTAATTTAAATGAGAGTTCATTCAAAAAACTAATAGAAATAATTAAAGTGAACGAGTACAATATTTATATAATTAAGGTTTAAAGATTAGGTCAAATTGAATTCAAATCAAATCAGGTCTATATTCTACTGATCCAATTTAAACCTCTATAATATACGGATCAAGTTGAATCATGGGTTGGATCGAAAAGTACCAAATCAGGACTTGATTCAGAATTTAGATCAAATCACTTTTCGAATCCAACCTAACCCATGATTCTTTAAATATGGATTATATTGGGTTTAATCAAGTTATGGGTTTGATCTAGTCATGGGTCAACCTAACCCATTTGAAGCCTTAGTTACAGGCAAGGACAAACCGATGGTCACCGGCTCTCCCTGAACCACTTCGGGGGCCAAGGATCCTTCTTTGAAGGCTCTTCTTGCATAGGCTCTTGTCTAGGCCCATGACCATCCACCCACATGTAATGGTTTCCAGGCTTCCATGCGCTTCCTCAGTAGCAATCATCACCGGTCATTTAATAAGTTCTTTCCGGGAATAATGTTGGACATACGCATGAGTTATATGCTTTAGGAAAAATAAAAAGTGAAAAAAAAAAAAAAAAACATGGGAAACGTTAATAACTACCCTCTGGGTATTCCACTGATCCCAATATTTATTAACGATATCTTTTGATTTCTATTGGTTAATAAAATAAAATATATTATTTTTATCTTCGCAAATTTGCTCTAGAATTTCCTAGAGGTATTCAATTGCTCTAATTATTTAGTGATAATATATTTTATTTCTAACGATTAATTAGCTATGGTTAGATATTGTTATTTTAATTATGAATTGCCTCTCAAGAGGAGTGATAGGCCACCAGCCTCCCCCACGAGACCAGCGCCATGGTGCACCATCGCATCGTCTGCCAAATATTGTGTTAATGAAACAACTGATTCATATTGAACAGACTCATCTAAATAATAATAATAATAATAAATCTTTATTGTAAATTTGTGACTATTATTATCGACCAGCATTTGATGAGTCAGTTCAGAATATGAGATCTGAGATACAAGATGGTATTTATTGGATGCCAGCAAGAATGATTTTTGATGCTATGTCACAAAACTAACATATACAACAAGACGAAAATCTAAGCTCAATATTTATATAAGAACCTATTTGATCCATTCTCCAGTTTTGCATAGCATACAATAGAAAAGTCTTGTAATGGATCCACCATTTCTAAGTTGTCTCTAGCTCTACTACACTCCTCGAAAGGAAGTGCTTCCCTTGGTAAGCCATCTAGCTGCCAGCTAACAAGGGCTAGTTCTGGATAATCAAAATGGTCATGAATCCTTCAGTCTGTTTCACTGTTTGAAATCTCAAGGCCATTCGGCATAATTTTCAATCTTCTCTCTGTTTTGTTTGAACCCTCAGAGATTTAAAAAGAAAAAAAGAAAAAAGAAAATGGATAGACATTGAACAAGCACAAGCTTAACTTACAATAGCCAATTTCTTTTGCAGAAAACCAATAATACAATAACCATATAGAATTATTTTTAACAAGATGCAACCTTCTCTACGTTCTTCTGTAAACCTGCAACTTGAATATTAGCAAACTATTTCTGGATTCAACAACGCCAGAAACGGATGGATTTAAGTTCATCATGCGGTAGTTCAGCAACTATCCTGATTCAAGTGCCTCAATCTCATAGCGGACCTCCTCCAGGTGCTCATTTATGCTGGTCACTGCATCCTGCACACCCCGGATGGCTTCCTTGAGAGAACCATCATACTCTGCATCCGCTTCAGCATCCTCCGTTCCAGCAGCTTCTGTAATCTTGTGGACATGCACACACTCGTGCTGTTGTGACTTGTTAAAATGGCAGTGCTCATGGCTCACCAGACGCTCCGAGGGTCGACCAGCCTTCTTTAAGATCTGAATCCTTGCCGTCTTTGGTAGGCGACATGAGAGAAAGAGGAGAGACAGAAATGAAAAATTATTATAAGAAGGAAGCACATCAAAAACAAAAGAGATTCATATTATATATGCAACATAAATCACTAGGACAATGCCTCAATCCTCAAAGTTGCAAAGAGAGCATCTACCAGGACTCAACCCAGTTCTGACTTACAACCACACTAATACATACTCTTACCGATGGTATGTTATACCAAAGTGTACCGTTTCATACCGAGCATACCATACCATACTAATATCAAATCGAAACTCGGTATGGAGTGTGTAGGCACTCACAATAAATATGAATAGGTACATGTCCTGTATCATTAACCAACATAACTGGATAGCATTAGTTATTTTTTTAATATCTTTTGTCATCATTTTCAAAAAAAAAGAAAAAGAATCTTCCCTTCTCTACATTATGGAATCTAATGAAGATTAGTGGCATGTTAACAAGGAGAAAGATGAAGATGATTGGATGATGTTATGCCATGTCACATCATATTTTTATGCTGCTTATGTAAAAGGCCATAACATACTTCAATTTTATTGGTGCTTTGTGAATCAAAGGAATTCTTGAAGGCCACGAAGATTGTTGTAGGAATTTTGTATGGATGTATATACTTTCTAAACACATGCAAACATTATATGGCAAAGAGATCTTTTAAAAGATACAAAAGCTGTAATAATGGTAAAGTAACTTGCAATCTTCACGTACATACCTTAATAAATATAAGTATTCGAGCATTGCAAGAACATTTTCAACATAGTGGTTAAACCCCATTCATCAACACTTCCAAGTGGCTCTTAATACAATTACAGAACTACCATATGACTAAGTCAATCTCGCAACAATTATTACACATCAAAAATTAGTAACAATCCTCAACTTTGGCTTTATTTCAAGATGCAGCACATAGTATTATTATGACAATATAACATCTTTTATCTGTTTTCTTAAATCAGCATATTAATTTTTATTTTATCATTTGTTATTACAGGATTGTATTGGCACCATTGATGAAAATCATGTTATTATGTCAAAGTGCTCCCCCATACTGAAATTTGAAACCCCATATTCCAAATCCATTGACTTGGACCAACTCACTGGGCTAGCAATGTCACAGGTTGATTGTCCACCCGCATAGTCATGTATTCTCAACTTGGTTCTCAAATATCTCTTGTGAAGTTGGGATCCCCTTTTTGCATCATCTTTCGGACTTCTCTGGAAGCCAAAGCAACTCCTCCCCTCACCGCCTCCCCCTAACCTCTCTCTACATCGCATCTAAAATTGGAAGAAGAGGGAAGACATGGAGATCACACAAGACTGCCTCCAACCCACTGGATCTAAGGTGAAGTGCCACTAAAGCCATGAGATTTGACTGCAAGCTTCCACTATGGATCAAGCAACCATGGGTTCCTTTGTGACAAATCTAGTAAGCATGAGTTCTTATGATTTTGACAATGATGATCTCCTTGTCCATGGATTTGGTACTCACAAGCTCTTCCACCACATATCTTCTAAAATCCATAGTTTCTGCCTCCATGGATCTAGCTAGGAAGGGTTCCATCATGGATCCGGTGATGAGGGGCTCTCCAATGGAGCTAGTTGCGAGCTCCTTCCTTGGATACAACCATACATTCTCAGAATAAAGGGATCAAGTGAGGGTTCTTTTTTCGGTTTTAGATATAATGAACCGACCAAGCTGAAACCATTCAATATGTCCAATTCAATGATTCAATTGTATAACTTTCTAGATCAAACAATTTTATCCGAAAAGTGGATTTCTATGTGACCCAACCTACCAGTGGCTTCAGGTGATGGATCAAATGGGTCAACCCGGTCCACTGGCTGGGTCAGAGAACATTGCAAAAATCAAAAAGAAGAAAAAAAACACCTTATCCCAAAATGTCGTGTTAGTAGCATGTGATTTTGACCATTGATTTTTATAAGGGAAATTTGGCTAGAAAGGTTCAGCTTCAGATGTAAGGATGTTAGAATCAACTTTGACCGAAGGTTGGATATTTTTCTTAACCGGGAGACCTTCAGTCTAGCAACACGCCATAGTCTGAACAGTAAGAAATACATTTTAATCTTAAGATTTTATTGTAAGTTTAATTTTATTGCTTTGATAAGCTATGAATCAACTTGCATAAGTCATGTGAGATTCACCATTACTATAATCCTGTCTAAGTCTAAAAACTTTGTAAGTTTGATCAAGTATTGACCAAAACTTTACAAATTATGTTTTGAGATAATTTTTTTTCAATATTTTATTTTTTCATCATTTTTAAGTTAAATTAATTTGATAAAATTTTTATCCAAAATGAAAGTGCAATTATCCAAAGTCGAAGTACTCTAATTTGATATTTGTTAAATCTGGATTTTTCAAAATTCTTTGAATTTGTTCTTGAGAGGAAAAGTTGACTTTTTATTCATAAGAAAATTGATTTTTTTGATTTTTTTTTTGAATTTAAATGGAGGTATTTTCCTTATTTCCATTAGAAATCTTAAGTCAAAAAAAAGAGGAGAGAGAATGATATTTACTTAAATGATTTTAAATCAAGATAAGAGAAACAATGGAGGATGAGAGCTCACAAGAGGCTCTCAACCTCATATACCATATAAAAAAAAGAAAAGAAATGAAAAACTAAAAAAAAAATTGTAAAAATTGGCGAATCGGTCCAAACTGCTGGTATGTTATGGCTCGGTTTGATTTGAAATCAAACTAAACCGGTCTGATACTAGTTTGACACCAGTTTATGATTTTGAAAACTTTATTTTCTTTGCTAAGAATTGGACTAGTTACCAAATGCAACTTTTGTTTTTCTTGTGCCTGAACAGCCCTTAGAAGGCCAGCAAGATCCTCACGACAGAGATCTGGCATCAAAAGCAGCGATTCCATTTCTAGAACCTACAAACAAAATGTCAACTTATTTACCATATACTCTATATGAACACAGGAATCAGTTATAACCATATAATGTAACTTACCTGTTTTGAACAATCGTTGAACTCAACTGTAATCTCCCCACAAAGTTTTTGGTAGGCCAACTCTCCTCCATTGGTCATATATTCAGAAAACCCCCTGCCAGAATACCCAAGCTTGTTCACCGAGAGAAAGTCACCATTTTAACCATGGATATGGCACACAGAAGAATTCCAAATGATTTCTTGATCTCATAAATTTATTTGTAGCAGAACATACACCAATCATAAAGAAAACACCCCCTCCTCTAATGGAAGGGAAAAACTAGGGGACAAATAAATCTCAGTTCACCATCCATACTATATCTATTAGAGGTTGATTCATGAATTTTATTTTAGCATCAATATGCAATGTCATGTTCCAGGTGTTTCTGAACCTTTTTCATTGCAGAGCAAAGGAGGATAAAATTTGAATTTTGTTAAAAATGGGGAAAAGGGGAAAAATAAAAAGAAAAAGATGTTAGAAAATGAGAAGGATATAGGAGCATATGTGTACTTAAACAAGACTAGAAATAGGCTGAAGTTCAAATTTATGCATTATATGAAGCTTTTTTTTTTAAATCTAAAAGAAGATTTCATATTTCACCATTCGCATATAAAGAAAAATATCATATATAAAGAAGGATATGGAGAATGGGTTGAGATGGTTTGTTAAGCACAAAATTAGGCAAGGTCAGCCCTTCAAAGATGGGAATCTTAACTTGCAGTCAAAGGATTTGAATAATGGTTGGATAGCAAAAAGTTGTTTTGTTAGCAATGTGCTTAGTGGAAAATTGTTGATTGTAGTGGCAATAACATTGAGTTGATCTGAAAGGAGAGAAAGGGAAAGGGCAAATAGAAGACATCAGAGATACCAACACTACCTAGATAAACTTTTGAGAGATTAGCATGCAAACAATTTGGACATCTGGCCACAACACAACATGATACAGAATTCTGTGGCACTTGAAGAATGGACTGCTACTTGCATCGATTGGAATTCTCATCACCGCATACATGTAACTTCTCTTACTTAGTCATGAAGTTTCCCTACATTTTCTTGTTTCCTTTCTTGTCATATGACATAAATGTAAGTTTATTCAGTGAAAGGGAGATTATGCATGCATGAACGTATGTTCATATGTATGCATGAACGTATGTTCATATGTATGCATGAACGTATGTTCATATGTATGCATGAACGTATGTTCATATGTATGCATGCACGCATGTACATATGCATGTATGTGCATACGTATGAAGGTGTGTATGTACGTATGTATGGATGCTATAGATAGCAAAGAAGAAACTTGAACCATATGCTCTTCAAACACACCTTCTTCCAAGAAAAAATTCATGAATAGGCAATTTAGGTTGATATATACTCATGCCACACCCCAAAAGAAGATGTGTTGACATGTGCTTCAGCACAAAACCTCATTAAGTCAACTTGTAACTCAGCCAAGTCAACCATGGATCTTTAAAAACCCATGGACAACCTTGATAGACAATATAGCCTTGACCACGTTTAATTTGGTAGCAATCTATCTTAAAACTTGTTCACTAATCTTTAGCACAAGTGACACCATTGTTTTTTATTAAATTACTTTCATTATTGGGTTTTTTGGACCATTTCAATATGATTTGAAAGCAAAATTCAAGTTTCACCAAAACAGATCATCTTCAGCCAACAAAATATGAAATTACTGAGATCTTCAGTTTCCCATAATTCATTAATATTATTTATTAAAATGTTTATTTAAGCATCCATTTATCCACTTAGGAATCAACCATCAACATGTTTATGTGATGTCAAATTTAAAACATTGCGCAACAGCTTGAAAGTGCCATAGGAAAAAGATAAAAGGAGGGCAGGGTGGGGGAAGGCAGGCTTGATAATTCAAATTACATATCATTTGTAATTTTATCCGTAGGGTTTTTTTTTTTTTTTTTTTTTTTGTTAGGATGTAATCATTGATAAAGAAAAGCTACTTGTAAACATGATTAAAGATCCTAGAGATAGGGCTTTTACATAGTGTGGAGTCTCTATTCTAACCAAGAATAGATAAGTAGTGTTCAAGTAATTCATACAGTAATATAATTCTAGGTTGAAGGTATACCCAATTCAAACTTACAAAAAGAAAAAGCCAAAAAAAGTCTGAGAGAAAACTATGCATGGGCAAATGACTCTTTTCAACCTGCAACTACCTAAGCTACATAAATTGTGATAGTCATAACTCATAACAACAAAATGATATTAAAAAACTTGCCTTGATATCTTTTTTTGGATTTTTTTTTCTGACTTTTTTGACCCAAAATCTAAAACTTGGAGTGAGTCTGCTGAAACTACTGAAACCAAAACTACACCAAGGGGACCAAAGCTGAAACCAAGACAAAATTTAAAACCTTGAATTGAAATTTTTATCCGCCATCACATTGCATGTGGGCATATAAGAAGGAAAGAGGCTCTAAAATCTTCTATGGAAGTTGCAGCAAATATTTCAGGAATCTTGTGATGAGAAGAGAAATGCCTTTAAACTGCTTAAAGAGATTTTAAATGTTTGATGCATGGGAACTGATGTTCACTTGTTAAAATGTGCTGTTTAGATTGAGTATATAGAGATCATATTACATCAAGCAAAAGGCATGGAAGGTGCAGGCAGGCTATGATGTTATATTCTGTAGAAATTACAAGTTCTTAAAGGCAGTCCAAGATGTAAATCCAAGGAAGTGTTCACTAAAAAGTTTGTCACCTGAGTTTGTCAGATGGGAATGACTAAGCAAAAAAATCTTACAGTTGACATATATAGAGGTAAAAACAAGAGTAGAATGACCAAAGAAGGATGAGTTAAGCACCTAAGTTTTTTTAAAGTAAAATAGCTAGAATAATAGTATCCTCAAGGGCTGAATATAAGGCAAATGGATAATGTAAAGATGGTTGTATAAGAACAGTGGAAAGGATGGGGAAAATAGCATATATATGTATATTGTTAGGTTAACTGATTGCTTTTACTTAATTGGCCACAGTTAAAGGAGTTGCCCAAGCACTAACAGTAGCCTAAATTGTGGCCAACTACTTCAAGGCACCCAGGCACATGCCTGCACACCATGGTGAGCATCTGGATGACCACTTTGCCCGGTCCCTCTAGGTACAGCATATGCCTATGCAAATGGACTGCTTAAGAGCCTAGGCAAGATCATATAGTTACCTGGACAACCACATGTGATGACACTGCCAAATCTGACCCAATGAGTCTCTTTCATGCTCTCTCATGACTGGGTACACTATAGTACTGTCATAGAAAGACAATTATTTAGACTTAAAAAGATAAGCACTTCAAAAGATCCTCAGCTTTTTATGGTTAAAAGGACTAATTGATTAGCTTAAGTGTGGTTTCTACAGTCAAGAAAGTTGACAAGTCACCAATAATATATAACATACAGGGTACCAAGTAGATCTGTGTAAAGGAATTCGTGAGTAGTCAACTTAGACAACAATCTCAAAGAAGTTTCACCTTTTTATAATGCATCTGCCTAGAAGACATTATCAGTACTTGACACGTTGTGTGCACATGCACATGCATGGTTCTGTTGTAGCTGTTTAGGTAATTGCACAAGCATATGCTATTGAGCTTTTTACATATGCGGCCATTTTGGACAAAAGGCATCTTTGCTGCTTATTTCTAAATTCCAAGATTATCATATAATGTGAACATGGACTCTGGGCATCACTGCTACATGAAAAAGGAATCAACAACCAAACCATTAACACCAGTGGAATCTGTTTGTCTCCATAACCATCTAGGCTTTTTGATTCGTACAAGGAAAAACTCATAATCAAATACCTATCCAAATAATAAAGCATGATCTAGGACCTCCAAAATTTTTGAAATGATTAGTCAAAAGAAAAAAATAGAAAACTACAATGTTCTAATATTTTATAGATGAAAAATGAGGTTTCAAGTTTTAGTTGAAATTAGGGTTAGCTGAATCGTCTTGAACCTAGACAGTTCGGGGGGCAAACTAAACCGAGCTGGCCAGAATCGGGATGATTCATCCTCTCGGTTTGATATGGAGGATGGACTTATTATATACTATTAAGTTTTAATGATTTTTCTTTTTCTTCTTGAGTCAAAGTGTGAGATAGATAATGTATATAACCTTGATGGGAGAAGACTTCTAAAACGGCCTTTGTTATAGCATATTATGAAGATTATTTTGAACAACTAAATAAGAGACATTTCAAAGATATGACATCTTCTTTTATAAAAAAATATCATTCTTTTATTACATGCAAATGATTTAATGGCCATTTAACTTTAAAAATATAAGGATTCAATGTATTTGTGAGTTATACTAGAAAATAAAAAAAAGATTTGAATGTACTTGGCACTCCAAGGCTTTAAAATGGGCAAAAATAACAAATCTTCTAAGATATGTATTGGCAACTACTGTAGCATACACATCATCATCATACAAATTTTGTATATTTCGCTTTGGGTCATCAATGTGATAAATTTTGACCAAGAATCCGAAGAAAAGGATCTTTTTTCCATGATAGCTTCAACATACGTGCCCAAACGTGCCCTTATAATTCATGAAAGCAATTTTGAGCACTACAAAAGTGATTAAAAACACAAAAAAGTTAAAAAGAAAGGGAAAAAAAAAAAAAAAGAAGCCAGAGAAAAAACACTAAATGGTGCTAAATCAACATATATTCTCCAAAATCCACAATACTGTCATAAATTTATCAATATTTAAGAAAAAAAACAATACAAAGATTGTTCTCCAGAAACAAGGGCAGCTTATCAAGCTGATCAAATTTAAAACTCCGAATCTAAACAAAGATAAAGCCAATAAAATAAAAAGGGGCGCCTTTCAATGGTTTCAATAAGAAGATATCAAGCGCCGAACCAAAATCATCACAGCGTTCAAGAACCAAAATTCACAATTTTCCAAAAATATCTAAACAACAAATTCACCGTCTCGAGAGAAAAAGAAAAAGAAAAAAAGAAAAAAAAAAAAAGTATGGAAGGGACAAACGATCAGAGCACCTCCGTAGTTTTGCGTAAGCTTCTGCTCTCCTCTGCTGGATTCCGAGAAACCTTCGCAGGAGATCGACGAGTTTCGCCGACTTCGAGCTGTCATCGATGTCCATGGCTTCCGCCGCTCTCGCATCATCTCCCTTGCAGACTTCCATTCTCTCTTTCTTCGTACTGATTTTTCTTTACCCTCTTAGAACCGAAAGTTCCTTCAAACTAATGATCCTACCCCATTTGGATACAGGAGGGGAAAGATCGCGACCGAGTAATGGATCGTGTAAGCGATCCAGGCCTATTCGCGCCGCCCTAACAGAGATGACCACTGGATGGTGGAACGATGGCCCATTGTAGTAAGGCGTGGCCCGAGAAGCCTTAGGTTGTTTCATGGATTAATCCCGGAAATCGTCTATATTTCCATATTAATTTCTATCATCTTAGTTTTCAGTGACCATATTCTAGTTAATAGAAAATTATACTTTTTTTTTTTTTTTTTTTTTTCCATGGTCACAGTTATTTTAGAGATTAATCCTTGAAATCTTCTATATTTGTATGTTAATACCTATCATTTTCATATCTATAAATGTCTTTATACAGATTGGTCCTTCCATTAGTATTCAATGATTAAATCTTGGTTCAATATATTAGGATTGCAAAAAGATAAATATATATATATATATATATTTAGAAAATGTGAAATTAACACCATTAAAGAATATAAGCAGTATGTTCTGCTGTCATCTAGTTAGCTTAATTTGAGGAATGCATGAGGAATAACCTACAAGATTTAAAGGATTAAAATATAAGTAGAAAAATTAATATGCAAATTATAAAAGATTTTAAGGGCTGATCAGCAAAAGACTTTGTAACCATATATTTACAACTGCTGGTTATAGTGCACATACATAAGCATATGAATCTAATAAATAAAAATTTATAATTTTTTTATGAAGAATTTTCATTTGTAGTTTTTAATGTCATAGAGATATAAAGGATTAGTCAATATATAACTTTGTTAAAAATTGTATACATGGCTGTTGGTTTTTTTTTTTTTTTTTCCTTCTTCTTTTCTCTCTCTTTGTAGATGGATTTAAGAAGCTAAAGGACATATCTTTCTTGTTTAATGCTTGAGTGATAATAAAAGTGATTAAATAAATTTATTATGTAAGTTTGTCATCGGTGAGAATTAAAAATTTATGACCTCACTCTAATTTTTCAATAAAGAATGCTTATGTAACGATGATTAAGGGTTACAAAGATAAATTTTATGATATTTTTATTTATTTATAATATAATGATGTAAATAACACTAACTTTAAGGATGAGCATAAGAACATTGTAGGATGGCATTGAAGAATTTAAATTTAAATTTTATTTTTTAAAAAAATATTAAAAAAATAAAATAGCTGAACCTAGGATTACAACTTTACGAGAACAAGTAAAACAAGTGGATGAAAGTAAAATACTTTTCTATTTAGTTTAAAAAAATATTATATTAAAAATGTTTACGAGGAAGAGACCATGAGAAAGAGACCGCTAGCATATACTCGCGGGGTGTCTCCAAGGCCTCAAAAAATTTAAATTTTTTTAACAAAATAAAAAATAAACTTAAGATATAATTTTAAATTTCTATTATAATAATCATGGTAAGAAAATAATTATAAAAATTAATTCAACGGGATGACTCACACAATCATATTGTTTCTCTCTAGGGGTAGAGCTTGCGACTAGAGAAATAATGATGCATTGAGACTAAAAAGCCAAATAATGGCAAATAATAGTTACGAGTTCAACACCTAAGAGAAGCTTAGCTAAAGGTGAGTTTCGTTGAGCATGAAATATTATAGTAAGGATTCACGAAATTTAATAATATTTGAAATGAAAAATAATTTCAAATAGTCATCCATCCTGTATAAACTTTTATTTTTTTTTCCAGAAAAAAGTTCAAATGAACATTGTTTAGTCCAATGTTTTTCTTTGAATATTTCGTGTAATCTTTCTGCCAAAAATCTGTTCAATTAATGATAAGTTTTTTTTTTTTTTTTTGGGTGTAATTTTTGGATCGGTGGCTCTGCTCTGTCCCGACCGGGCTTTTTGAAACGTCTCCTTCCCCTCCTGTCGGAACTCCATCAATCCATCAGACGCTGCTCTCTCTTTGCGAGAAATGGAAGAACGCGGCAATCTCCCTCCCAAGGCCAACCAAGAAGCCGTGGCGCCACCGGCGGCGGCTTCGGTGCCACCTCCGGCCAAGAAGAGGAAGACGGAGGCCGGTGGGTTCCAGAACACTCCCTACTTTAAGATTCGCTGCATAGTCCGAGACCTTCGCCCTCTGTTCCTCGAGGTGATGCCATTTCTTCTACTTCTGTTCGTTCTAGTTGAAAAAAATTATGGAAGTGATTATCAAATTTCATTTTTTTTTACCGTTTGAGCATCAGTTGTGGGGAAGAGTGATTCGGGGCTCTTGTAGATAGGCAAGTGGAAAGAGGTGCCGGGCTTTTTTTTTTTTTTTTTGGGAGGGGGGGTGGAATGGTTGCAATAATCAATACCAAGGTACCATTAGGCAAAAAAAAAAAAGAAAGAAAGAATTTATTATTATTATTTTTTGGAGTAGTTCCGGTGGATTCTTGTCAATATCCTTCTCGAACCCTAGGAAATTTTGCTGAAATTTTCCTAAAGCTAACTGAGATTTGACTAATTGCCTTGAATAAGAGGAGCTCTTTAGGCATCTGCGTACCCTCTTATGTTGCTAGACTTCAAGTAGAGTTTGTACCAAGAGCAAAACGAAAGTACTTACCCATCAATTTCCCAGAGTTTTCTAGTGGATGCACAAGAATCTTAGATCAGACTTAGCACTAAATCATGGAGCCAAGACGTATAAATCAATAAATTGTAATGATCGGCTACAAATGCATTCAGTCAATCTGGTCAGATGTAGAAGAGCCTCCGCTGACTAGAAAGAGGAAACTCTGGATGATCCAGGGGAAAAGAGATTGAAGATATTCTTGAAGATGAAGATCCAATATCTGGTCTTTCATCTCAGTTGAGAATGAAGAGCGATGATCCAAGTTTCTTTGATGACTCTGTAATTTTCTACGCACATAGAAGATAAATAAATAGTTAAAAAACAATGTTTCCTAGTTTAGGTACAAATAGTTGATGGCAGTCCTGAATCAGCCAAATCTAGAGATAAAATTTAATCATTATCCATCAAGAATCTCACAAGTTTACACTAGTTAAAATTAGGATTTAGATATAAGTGAGTTTATGATTTACTGATTATTCAATGTGGGACTGTTCTTTAAAATTTTGATTTACGAGTTTTAATATCCAACAGACTCTATTCAAATATATATTGGCAATGATAAGGCCAGTGCATGCTAGAATCCTTCTCCATGGTTGATGTCCCTCTGCGAGACATTGCACCCTTGATCTGCATCATGTTTTGGAGATTGAACAATTCTAACTGGAGTTCAAGTTATGCTAGAACTTGATATAAATGCAAAGGAAGGTCTTCAATATGAAAAAAATGTCAATAAGGCACAAGAGTCTTAGGCTCCATTTGGATTGGCTGCTGAGAGGCCTTTTAGTGGCTGTTTTCTAGTAACCATGTGAGATAGCTGTTGGCCAATGGTTGGAGCCAACAGCTATATTATTCTTCTTTCGTTCAGAAGATTATTAAATTCTAGGGTTCTTTTAGTTTTTCAGAAATTTTGTTAAAAAAAAAAACCTGTAAGAAGTGGCAGATATGCTTGAGGAAAGAAAAACATTGGTTATATTTCTCCTCAAATAGATATAGAAAAAGAAAGAAATAAAAGGAAGAGATGAATAGGCTTTAGCGTCAAGGCATAAGTAGTTATATACATTATCTTTCAAGGTGTTTTACATATTGGGAAGTTGCTTTGATCCATGTTTCTTCTGTTCATAGTTTTTGCCAGTCCTTGAAATCTGGCTTAATGACATGGTTAGGTTTTTATTTTAGGTCATATTTTCCTTTTTCTTTGCTTAATAATGGCTCACATGACACTATAATCTTCTGAATAGTTTTAAGAAGTTAGAAATGTAATAACCGATGGTTGTATTAGAAAAGCTGGAAATAGATAATTTAGTCAATGCTTAGCCTTCAAAGAAAAGGCATATTCGATATCCTCTTTTGTTTTTGGCAGATGTCAATTAATTTTTTATATTTCTTTATATCTTCTTCCTTTAGACACCTCAAGTAATCACAATGATAATTTAGACAAATAAGGAGTATTTCTAACTTAGTCATAAGGAGTATTTCTAACTTTTGTGTTAAAGGAGTCAACAACTAGATACACAACATTGTCTGTACCGTATAGGCCTAAATAAGAAACCTTGTTGAATGAGGGTTCATAAAACTGATACCAAATAGCTGGGGCAAGGTTTAATGGCCTTCCTTAAGTTGATGTTATCATTGGTGATGGATGCTTCTAAAATGTAGCATCCCGTGAGGTGGTTGGCAAGTTTGAGATGAAGACAAGAAAGAAATAAAAGCAATGTTGCATCCAAGCTAGACTTTTTCCAGAAAGGAGAGGTCAACATCATGAAACTTTATTTGTGACCTTTTCTATAGGTAGGCATGTAAGGATCTGTTTGGCTGTGGTCCAGATGGATGCAAGGTAACTCTTTTTTAGAATATCATTGTAGTATTATCATAGCGATGTCTATGTTTAATACAAATGTACATACATATTTACCAAGATGGCATGAAACTAGTTAGGTTAATCAACATAGGAGATTGGACATATTTACAATAAAGCTAACACTACTAGCTTTTTATTGATTGAGGAGTTAGTAGCAGCTGACCATTAGTAGTTACATGCTTCAGTTGTCACGAAGAGGAACGAAAAAGAATTTCAGTCTGAACTTAGGTTATTGTTGCAAGATTGTAGCTTGGTTCCTGTTAAATTTCCAAATCACATGGGTCTTGTGTCAGACTATCGGTTCCTACATGACAAAATATGAATATTTTACAATGGCTTTTAAGTCATGGCAAGCCACAAAACCAAGTCTATTAACTAAGGAGATTTTGGATGCCAAGGTTATATTTCATGCTGAGCCTACCTATTAGCTAGATGACAGCAAAATACCTGTGGCTTTGAGCTTGTTTTGATAGCAACACTGATGTGGTTTCAGCTTTTGAACTTTTTTACATTAGAACAAGGCAAGAGATGGGTGGAAAATCATTTATAAATTATAGGGTGTGTCATACAAGTGGTCAATATCATGGGAGTTGTCTCCAATTTTTTGAGGCTAATGAACTGAGTTTGGGAGCTATTTGTTGGGAAATTTTTATAGCATAATTACCGGACACTATGGTTTATAATGTGGATGTTGACCAGCACATTAAATATTCTTGGCAGTTGTTTGGCTTCTTGATAACCAAAAATTGTTGAAAATTTTGGTAAGGATCTGATACTTTGATTGACAACTTGATTTTCCTAGATGTTATCATATCTTACTGAATTCAAGTGGGACCAGAAAACAGTTGAAGTAATACTTAGTTGTCCTGTTCATAATGTGACAACAATATCTGGATTTGTAGCCTTTACAGACTGTTGGTATGTTATATTAGAATTGCATTTCACTGATTTCATGGATGGAACTTGAATTGGGGATGCTGAGAAAAGTATTGTGTTGTCAGGAAGAAGGTGAATCATCAGAGGATTAGCAGGTTTGAAGAAGCTCTTTTGGACTAGCTACCCTACTGAATCTTGTTGGCAGAGTATTTTGTTTTGTGCATTACAGGCTGTGTTGTTGCAGCAGTGCTTCATAAAATTGGTGCTTTTTGATGATTCAGTTTTACCATGCATGCTAGTGAGGATTCGGGATGAGACTAAGAACAGTAATAGTGACTCTCAAGGTTCGCAGTCTTAGTATCGGATCCTATACAAGTACCACACTGATACAGTGTTGGCATGCCCAGTATGCGAGTTGATTCAGCATATCAAGACTCAATACACAACCTATACCGAGTCTTTGTTTGGTACCAATATAGTATGGTATGCCTGATACGAGGTGATATGCAACGGTACATCTATCATGGTGACTCTATCAGGGCATGCAGGGGAATTATTAAAGTAAGAATGAGACTTTAAAGAAATATCTGTCTTCTGAATGATACTTGATTAGCTTTACAATTATGGTCACCATTTATTTTTACATAACTAGGATGTATAGAGCAATGTGATTACTTGTTAGAATTATTATGTTATTTATAAACTTTGGCATATATAACTGAAATGAGGTAACTTTATTGATGTGATGTAAACGAAGAATCTCATATATGTGAGTGAAAGCTCAGTGCATGAGAGTATATCCATATTACATTGCTGAAATTCCAGTTATCTAACATGTCAGAAAACAGAACATGCTTTTGATGTGCTGTTTGAAATTGTCAAGTCAAAGTTTAATGTTGAACTACTCAGAATCTTAGGGCTTATTTGTCTGAGAATAGCACCCTGACGTTTTACTGACCACTTCTAATGTTTTGTTTATTTTACCATCATCTTGTTACTGTTGGTGCATATTTTTGAGAATTTTTATCCTGCTGACTACTTCAATTTACTATTTCCATGTTGATTGATGAGTTCTGTTTTCAACTTGGAATTGCTTTTTCATGCAGTGGCTATAGAATGCATAAAAATCGATAATGATGCATGTTCTCAAAAGTTGCACTTGGAATTTCTGCATCCACATGGAATTTGCTCTGATAATCTTAATGTTTTTTTAAAGGTTCTCCAGACCCCTGACTTCCAGAACAGCAATGCAGCTCATCACATTCAAACACGTAAGTTCTAGGTCATGCAAGCTATATGTACCTGCAAAAAAAGTGAAGTGTTAGCCACATGCTAAATATTCTTTAAGATGCTCCTACTAATATATCCAATGTGGCCTGTTTTTCACTTATCAAGTTCCTGAAGTAAATTGGTTGCATAAGCATATTGTTCATGTATCGGCAGTTTTGTTGCTTCACCTTCTATCTTGCCTTCTTGATGAATCTTTGGTCATTAAGAAAGAAACGGATCCGTAAATAAGGAATCAGTTTACAATGCAATATATTGAGGGTGTTGCATGATGGCAACGATGTGCACAGGTTAAGATTTAATAACCCTGTGAGTTACCTTGATCCTCGAGTGCAATTCATGGGAGGCATTAGATCTCTCTGCCCATATTTAAAGGAAGTATATTATGTTAGAACCAATGGGAAGTGAACTTTTGACATGTATGCCGGATATATTAAAAAGAACTTTTTTTTCTCCCAAGTCTTAGTGTGAAGCATGATTTCACACCTTAATAAGACATCCCATGGGATGCTGGGATGGGTTACTGTCCCAAGTATCGAGACAGGACCATCTCGCTATCATCTCAGCATCCCAAGTGATCCATCTTGAAACATTCCTACCTGAAGTGTCAAGATGGGATAGGATAGTGGTGCATTTCATTCCATAAAAAAATCAGAATGACTTTATCTTATGGCATTTAAAATGTTGGTATGTACTCTAACTTCAAACATTCACATATTTTTAAGATCTCTCTACATTTAACCAAATATTTTCATATTAGAATATTCTTATTGGCAAATCCTTTAAATTATGACATTAGGATGAATAATATTTTATTTAAGAATGGGGAGTGGATTCAACCAAACTGGCACTGCACTTTTCCTATAATCATATCGGAAATAATCCCACAAACTTAGATAAAATTGGAAGTAAGGTTTACAAAACTGATATCAGACCCATACCGGTACATTACCGATTCGGTGCAGTACGAGACAGTATGATATAGTACACATCCCGTATTTAAGTAGTGCCCCTTTTTTTCTCCCTCGTAACTATAATACCATTCGATGCTAAGCAGTATGGGTTGATATTGGGTGGTATAGGACGGTTCAGCTTGATTCAAACTGATTCGGTTCGTACCGAATTGAAACTCGATACCGTATTAATATTTTACTGGTATGATATGGAACGGTATGGTACAATTGATATAGGTCGGTATGGCAAACTTTGATTGCAAGTTATTTCATTTGTTGTTGCTTAAATAAATTCTTTTGACACCTTAGGAGATACTGAATGATTTTAACCAAGATTCACATGCTCAGTACTAGATTCCATGCTAGTATCATGTTGGTACAATGTTGGTACGCTCAGATTAGGGATTGGTTCGCTGTGTCAATATTTGGCATGCTCCATGTACCATCGGTTTGGTGTCAGTACGGGATGGTACTCTTAATGTGAGGCAGTATGTATCAGTACCGCAAAACTTGGTTCTAACTGCTTTTAAATCAGTTTACTAGTCCTGTCACAAGTGCTGATACCTAGACCATCTCTTGCATCCGCACACCATATAAGATGAGTCAGCATGTGTTCCCAAGTTGAAATATATTTAGTGTATCAGACTCTTGAATTCACTGTGGATACTTTGCATATTTTGATTATTGAATAGTTAATTATGGAGAGTCTTGTAAGTCATATAAGAAAAAAAAATGATAGCCATGAGGAATCAATGATCAAAGAAATTATTTTCTTATTGTCGTTTAAGCCTTTGACAAATATTCTTTGTTTTTATTACTATACAATAGAATATGTTTTGTCCGAGAGTCCCCAAAACATGATTTCTTTCTTTTACTGAGTTTTGTCTGTGATTTCAGCATCTGTATCTGCCCATGCTTTAAAAAAAAAAAAAAAAAAACTGTACATTTTGAATTCATTGTAGTATAAGGATTTTAAGTTCTTTTTTTTTTTTTTTGGCATAATTCACAAACCTTGCTGTAAGTTATGTTGCTTTCTGTTGCTAAGTTTCATATATAGTATTACAGCTCAAAACCGGATGGTGTCTGACACTTAAATGTTCTTTTCTTGTACTCGTCATTTCAATTGATAGAGATGAAGACTGTGTTGGAATTGTTAAAGCAACTCAATGCTGATGTAACATCAGCGGAAGAAGAGGCAGCACGGAATCAGTGTGGTGAGACCCCTCTTGAGGGAGCAAAGCCTGCAGAAGTAACGGAATTTGCTAAGCAACTGGAAGAAGTGGCTCAGGGAAGTTACGTGATAGGTGGATCTCCAGTTGGATCGAACTTTTATGTTTACCCTGGAAGCAAACCTCTTTATTATGGTGTAACAAAAGCAAGCGTTCTGTCGCGCCGAGCTGCCAAATAGAACATTGCAACCTGATACAGTTTCAAAGTTTGATGAGAGAATGTGAAACTCATCAGCTTTCGTGTAACAGATGAATCAACCGCTGAAAGCCTAAAAACAGAAGAGGGGTTTAGAACTTCAGGGATGCTATCATATAACTGTCAAATTGTAGGAATTATAATTAGTCTTGAATCAAGATGAATCATATCACTTTTATTCTGTTGCTGCTTTTTTTGGCAGTTAGGAGAGGAAAGAATGCCAAAATATATATTATATTTTTTCAATTTTCTGTGTTTCATGAAAACCCGTCAAATGTTGTTGCCATCTGTTATACTGAGTACACATTGTTCCAACTGTTATTAGAATGTGTATCCAATTGCAAAGAAAAGTAGCAAGATAACTGTAAGGAATTAGAGAATAACTCGAGAATATTTTGTTGACTTTGAGACACCACTAAGGTGGTTGGCTGAGCATATAAGGAACAATTAAATCAACATAAGAACCAAATATATCAAACTTAAAGCTAATCAAAGGTGCAATATAAAAGCAATTAAAAGTAATTGCTAGTAAGCAAATAAAAGACAAGAGATTTATTGTGGTTAGGCACCCCTTGTTTATATTCATTATCAAGACATCTTTTTGAGATTTTTATTATATCAATACTCTTTAATCAAATGAAAACGAAACTCTTATGTCTATTCTTTTGCAAGGCCTAGGAGAAACCTTCATAACTCATTTTCATGAGTACAGAAGGAATCCTCATTATTATTTTCATGAGCTTAAGATAAATCCTCATTATCTTTTTACAAGCTTAAGATGAATCCTTATAATTCTCTCGAATGAATAAGAGAAGAAAATAATATCACTCTCAAAAAGAATGAAGATATACAAATGAAATTTTAAACTTAGATAGAGAGGATTTGCAATAAAGGCTTAAAAATACATTTTTTTCAAGAATAAATCAATAAATTTTATCTTTAATTCATGCATAAAAACTAACTATTAGAGACTCAAGCTATGAGAGCCAAAAACTAGCCATTAGAGACTCAAGCTAGCCTCCGATAGTCGTCTAAATTCTATTGTCAGGGGCTATTAGAGCCTTTCTAGTCGATCGCTGGTATAGGGTTGGTCGATCGTTGGCTAAAGACCGATCAATCACTCTAGCTTGGGATGGTTGTCCTCTAAAGATTTTTCAATCTTTTGGCTCTTTACATTAGTTGGTCGACTATAGTCCTAGGTCGATTGATCACTCACATTAAGTTTTGAATTTTTTATTATTTTTCATGCATTTTTTAATTCAAAATCTAGTCCTATAAATCTTGAGCTTTGAGCAATCACTTTCACACTAAGTTCTAGTCTTGAGGTTAATAAGCTCAAGATAGACATATTCTATGTATGAGGAGAACATGAGTCCTCATCTGTGTATAATACTGTAAATCCTTTTTTTATAAAAATACATATAACTCTAGCCTTCAGGGTAACCCATAACATTATTGAGAGAGTTTAAGAGAGGATTCTGTTGGGTATAAGCAGGTCTAAGGTTTTATGTGTGAGAAAGAGTCTTTGATGTGAAAACAGTTATTGTAATCTCAAATTTATTTTCTTAATAAAATTTTTATCATCTTTATCAAGCAAATATAGGTCAATCAGATCGAACGACATTTAAAATTCTCTATGTTGTTTTTTTTTTTTATTTCTCTTTCTTCTTCACCAACAAACTATGGGTCTTTTAAAATTAGGGTGCAAGATTGCCATGGCCTTCTTGAATGGTGTCAGCCATTTAGAGTTGAAGTTAAGTTAGACTCAAGGGGTTGATTCATATAATGAACTGGTAACAATGGTTGAGATTGAGATAATTAATAAGGTGGCAACTTATCTGTAAAAAGGACTTAAAACTAGGGTGAGACAGCTAGGCTTTGCAAGTTGAGATCATCTGGCACTTGCCAATAGCCTTCATCATCGCTTGTGATGCTTGTTTCGGGCCAATAACCATCTCAATGGCAATCAAACATGTCTCAATTGCTGCATGGATCAGTCGTAGCAGCTATAGCGTGTAATTATTCCAAGAGCTTGTGCTGATAAAGAAAAGGACTAAAAATAATACCTTACACAGTCCAGGGCTCAAGCACGCCCAAGCTTGGTGGTCGGAGCCATGTGGGCGCCTAGAGAGCCTATTGCGACAGAGATATTCCATGCATCAATGTCTTATACTTAACGGAGGGCATCCTATTGTACCATAGTGAGTAAATATTCTTCTACCATACTTCTTTAGGGAAAGGGAATCTTATCATCATCCCTTCACAAGCTTGAAACCCCAATTCTTTAATTTCAGTAGCACACCCATTGTATCTTAGGGCACTCATTTGGGCTAGTGCAATTGATGAGAACCCTTTGGGTTCAACCCAAAAGAGTTCCTTTATTGGTTTTCAGAACAACAAGAAACCACTCCCTAGAACTCTCTTCCTCCACCATCCACCGATTTGAAAGCAAGAATGAGATTAGATTTCTAGTACTATTGTAATATTTCAAATAGTTTTTGAAAAGTTTAAAGAACTTACAATTTAAATTCATCTACTATTAATTAATTTACATTTGAGTTTTCAAAGCTATGTGAATCTGATCTGAAACTTAATTGGATCTCCTTTTTAACTCATTCCTGAACCTTGACCCACACCAATTGGTGCAGGCCGGGCTCGGCCGGTTATATTTTAATGCTAGAAATCCTGTTCTCAATCCCGTGGATTCAGTGGCACTGCAGGCTCTAAACATGCATACCAAAGAGGATGGGGGAAGAGTGTGGATCCAAATCCCTATCCTATCCTAAGTACTCCAAATATAATTGGATTTCAGAACTTGGCACAACAATTTGATTCCCCTTTAGTACTTCGAAAACATTGCGTACATATTTTGAATTTGTCCAGCAATTTGAAAATTGAAACTCCATTAGTTTTGTTTCTATCGGTTTCTTGTTTAACATGCCATTCATTTAAGTCCATACTATGTAAGTTCGAAGACATCCAACGCACTACAAAAGGTTACACACATCTCTTTTCATCTGATAGGAAAAAAAACTAAGCACCAAGTTAAAATATATAATTAAAAAGATAACGCAAGTGAATATATATATATATATATAGATAACAAGATTACTGGAAAATTTTGCCCTGCATGATGTACAAACTGGAAAACCGCTTATTTTAATGGACAGTGGAAATGTGGAATAAATCAGTCCATACTAATGCCTGTTTCTACATTGATAGCAGATTTAATTTGGATGTGGTTGCATGGGGTTTGTGTCAGTTAAAAAAATTGAAGAGCTATGATGAACGAAATTTGTCGTAAGCTCATAAGGAACCTATTTATCTTTCCTGCTTTCTGTATGATCTCAGTGTTTCCGGAAAATAAAGAATCTTCGCCATGAGATCCGCTTTAAAGTTAAGTTCAGAATGGTTCTGCATAGTGACTGCCGTTGCTTTTTAGGTAGATTGCTTTCTCTTCTCTCTGCCCGTAGTTCCACCTCTACCTGTAAACCAAAAGTTTTGTCACCATATTCAAAGACGAATGTTAAAATTTTTTATCGATTAGATGAAGTTAAAGATCACTGAAACTAGATGAAAAGATGTTCAAATATCTTGTTCTTCTTTCTGCATGTAGAAAAAGTTAAAAGGATTTCCTAGCTTTCCAATTCCACTAATATAATATTGGTGGCATGACGAAAATAATTTTTATTTTAACCCAATACAATCTCTCTAGCTATTCCAAGTGCTTTTTCCTTGATACTAAACATATGCAAAGCATGTGATCAACTTTAAACCACTTCATGCAATGAATGGTGTATACTTACATTTGAGATGAACTTGAGGCCAATTTTCAGCTCACCCTCGTACGTGCCATCTTTGAGAACCACATTGTATGGAGCTGGCTTCAGTTCTACGTAACCTTTCTGATTTCCTTCTCTCAGAACGCCTTTTAAATAAACTCTGCAGCATAATTATAGAAGTGATTCATAGTACGTGTGAACCACTTCTGAAAAAACTATCTATAAAATTGTCATCAGATTAAGGTTGACACACACATGCGACCATATCCAACAAGCTCTATCTCTTCACCATGCACCCTTTTGCAGTAGCAGGGGTTCTTCTTCTCTTGCTAATATCATTAACTGTTAGTTGTTATATCTAGTATAATTTACTGACACCCATTGCTAACCTATTTATTTCATCAGTTCTCTTCACCAATCAACTATGGTGGTTGATCATTACTTATTAGTCAATATTCTATGATAAAGAGCAAATTTCATAATGTTAGTTTGATACATGCCATTTTTATGAACTTTAAGATATCTAAGTTTATATCATGCTGAAGAGGTCGCTGCTAACAACACTAGGTAATTAGTATTATATGGTGAAATGTGGTAGGCAATCCTCATTCAAAGAAGAAATGGTTGGTATGCTGTAGCACTTTATAACAGGTTGAAATCATGCAGATCAATTAAGATCTCAGATTATTGTCATTTTATATTTGTACATGCCATCGAGCATTTTTGCTGAATGGCTAGAAGAATTTTAGAAAACAAATGGCTTCAGTCAACTATTAATAATATTACTATCATCATTGTAAAAGAAGCAGGAATTATGTGCAAGAATATAAGCAGGCATTACTAGAATAACTAGAAATAAATATTAATGCAATGGGATTCACAATGCCATGCGATTATTACGTGGCTTCGCCAACGGAGCTATCCTTATGGAATTTATCTTTTTCGATGATTCTTAACTTGAGCTTGTTCACGTCATTCCATTCTGAAGTTGATAGGTTGAATGAGAACTTCTCGTTCCACCATACCTTCTTGTCTTTTCCTGTAACAGTGGGAACAAAAATTTTTTAAGGAAATGGTGCAAGCTAGCTTTTTCACTTCAGAATTTCTAGGATAAAATGAAGGAAAACATTCTGAGATGATGTGCATGAGAAACAATTTAGAATTAAATTTGGAAAAAAGTAATGATAGGCCACACACAATGCCAATGCGATAATTTTTGGTGGCAAGTACCCATGAGGGCAAAAATTTTATTCAGTAGAAAATGTGATTTGCCAAAGTACATGTGAAACTATGTTCTTGCTTGGAAGTGCTCTTTAGAAAGGAGGGCCTCAGTATATAAGCTGATGTGTTGGAAATATTGGATAAAATGTTGGAAAAGATTAAAGCAATACAACACATTCTTGGTTGGAAATAGGGAAATATTTTCTGCAGAGGCATTGTGTTTAGGAGTACTTGGCCCTTTAAAAGCCATAGTGGAAACTATGATCATTTTATTATTATTATTATTATTTATTTTTTAAAATAATGTGAGGTCATTTATTTTCGTGGATACCTTTCATTGTTGTAACACTGTTATAGTTGCATAACAGCCATGGTCCAAAACTAATGCACAACTATTAAAGCACTTATTGGACTCTTATTAAAGCATTTAATGAACCAACATTTTATTACGTTAAACATTTAAATAAAATTATCTGTGATTAGATGATGATACCGCAGTTTTACTTAGAAATGTTAATACAAAATGAACAATTGCTGTTTCTAGATTGTTATACATGTATATAATGTAATTGAGATATTTCATCAATTTTAGTGCTATAGTGATCATTATAATAGACTGTAATACCTAATATTTGTTTAATTTAGACTGCAATACATTATATCTCTTTGTTTTAGCACAGGTTAAAATCCCACGCTCAACATTTATTTTAAAATTTTCATTTTTTTCATTTTTTTCAGTTTAGAAAATAATTCCAACAACAAAAGAACTATAAAATATTTTTAAAATTGACTATTTTAATTTTTTAGTTCAAAAATTATGTTTAAAATTTTATTTTTGTTTTTTAAAATAATTTTTATTTTTTATTTTAGAGAATAATTCCAACAACAAAATACTTAAGCAATTTTTTTTAAAAAAACAATTGTATACCATAATGTAAAATATGTACTTTTTTTAAAAAAAAGAATGCCAACAAAATAAGAACTTTTTTATTTTTATTTTTCAAACATTTTTATGTTTCTTGTCATAGAGAATTAAGCATTTTTATATAATTGTATACTAATCTGTTTACTATTTTTTAAAAAAGCACCATCCCCGTGTGAGCTACGCAAGATATTGTAGTTGCATACGGCAATGTTCCAACCCTAGAAGATTTTTTTTTCTTGTATAATAAATTTTTATGTTTGGTGACAGCATATCATTATAATGCAGTTAACATTAGTTTTTAATAAAGTACATTACAACAGGCATTTGATTTTCTTAACTTGATTTATATAATTATGTTACACATTCTATATATTTTGATTTCAGAAGTCCCCTTACAGCTTGAGAATAAAATAAAGTTTTTAATAAATATTAGATATTCTATTTTGCTGATAAAGAAGCATGAACAAGATATGCTACCATTGAGCCATTCATATTAAAATGTTTCAATGCAGTTGCTCATCCAAGGCTACAGAAGGATTAGTTCGAATTGGCATGTGCTTGACCCTGAGACAACTATTTCATATTCAGATAATAATTTTGCACTTGAAACTAACACATTAGCTAATTGGGTTGGAGCAAGTCAAGTCTAATTCATAGAAAGAATTTTAAACTTAATAGGTCATTCTAGTTCAATAGGATCAAGTAACAACTAAACCCAATCCAAATACTTGAATTCAAACTGGGTTTCAATTTGATTCAAGTATCTAATTATTCTTTTGTAGATAAAATATAATAATTGATAATTATTATAAAATCAATAAAAATTTAATAAAACTAAAAAAAGCCAACTTAAATTTGAATTTCAGTTTAAAAACTTAAAATTTCATCTAAGCAATTGATTATTCTTAAATTTACAAATTGTAATTTTTAATATATATAGATACGTACATTCATACATATAAATATATATTATATTTTAATATAAATATGCATGTATATGTATGTATATACATCTAGAGAATGACTTGGTTATATTAAAATAAATCTCTATTTACATTTGGTTTGATCTATATTAGACAATAGGAGTCTAACATCAATGTCTTAAGTTATTGAATTTGATACGCTATCTCTTAAGCACTTAAACGTAAAAAAAAAATGTGATTTGCAGGCCTTTAACCTATATATTTTGAGTGATCAAAATATTAGATAGTTTTGATAATATGAAATAATACATATTTTTTTTTCTTTTTTTTTTTTTATAAAAGACTACTTGAAACATGGACTAGTAGCTCAAATTATTGATATGAGACCCTTATATCTAATCTAAATATAATTAGATTTGAGTAAATCTTCACTTAAGTGTAACCAAATTAAGCTTTATATATATTTGAGAATATTAAAGATAAGAATCTAATAAAATAAATGTAGTTATAATAAAAAAAAAGGAATTAGTTTAAATAAAAAATTATTTAATAAATTGAGAAAAATATTTAGAATGAACGAGGAGGTTGACATGATTCAAAATTTTAGGAGAAATTGGGTTTGAGTCAAATTACGTTTATTTTTTATTGATCCACATTAGATATTAATGATATACAAAACATATTAGGTTGGGTTGAGATATAAAGGCCTAAACTAACATGACGTTTAAATGAAACACCATTTATAAACCCAACCCAACTCATGTGCCTCCAAATACAAATTAGGTTGGCTCTTATTAAGATTATATGCCTAGATCGTGCCATGTGTGGCAGTCCAACAATGAATGAATTATGTTCCCATTGTTTCACTAGTAGTTATCTAAATTTTTCACTAAGAAAGAGAAAAAAAGAGAGAAGTATTAACTGGCCATTTTTATGGACTTGGCCACCATTGGAGTAAAAGGCAAGGGAGAAAAAAAAAAAAAAAAGAAAAAAAAAAAAAAAGGAGAGAAGGGAGAGAAGATACCTGCCATAATTTTACTCGTTAAAGTGTGCCTGCCACATTTTAGAACCACATAGTGCTTTGATGATCCTGCACTCAGCAGTGGCGTAAATAGTATTACTGGACTGCTAGAAACTTAAAGATTTAAAAATTCATGATATAGGAGATATTAAAATGTCAGAAATATCCTATCGAGATATGTTTTGAACCATGCCACAAGCTCATGGATTCTAATAAGGAGAAATGGTCTGGGTTGTAATTTGGTTGGGTTGGGTTTAGGGCTGGCTTGACTTGGGTCCAGCCATGGTGGACTTCAGATACATCAATTGAACTTGATCAGACATGGTCGCTAGCTTGGTTGATAAGCTAGATCCAAATTTTCATGCTAGATCCATTCGAGTTTGTTAGATCCGTTCTGCTCTAGCAAGGCATACCTATCTTATTCGAATTTGTATGGTTTGGGACCAAAAACCAATCTATGGATTTAAACTTTGACATTAGTCCAGTTTGGACCAAATCCAATTGGATATGAATTAGATCACATTCTGATTGGCTCTCTTCACCCTGAAATTGGGTGGGTCTTCAATACACCATATAGTGGTATGCAAGAAAATCGGTATCATCCTAAATGATGATTTTTAATCGGTTAGATTTTTTTTTTTTAATCTTTCGATTTGGTTTCGGTTTAAAAGTTTCTAAAAATAAAAAAATCAATTTTATTTTGGTTTAGTTTTCTAAAAAAGGTATAAACTGGCCCATATATTATATGAACTATCAATTGTGATATAGTCAATTTGATTTTGGTTTAAAAGTTTCTAAAAATGAAAAAGCCGATTCGATTTTGATTTATTTTCTAAAAAAGATATAAACTAGCCCATATAATATATGAACTATTAATTGTGCTACAGTTAAAATTAATGTGCTACAAGAATATGTAAATAAATAAGGTATGTGAAAGTTATATTCTTTTTCATTATAAATAATTGAGCTACTATTTGATCATATAAGGTTTACTATGAAAACCAATCTAATGGTTATCCAAAGAAGGTACAGTTAAACTAATGAAACGAATCAAAATCCAATTAGATTTTCTAGTTCGGTTTGATACGATAAAATAGTTAGTTTGATTTTGATTTTAATTTTAAAAAATTGATTTAAATAAAAAATTATTTTAAATTAATTTAATTCTAAAAATATCTCTAAAATAAGCCAAGCAAATCTCAGAGAGAGAGAGAGAGAGAGAGAGAGAGAGAGAGAGAGAGAGAGAGAGAGAGAGAACCAATTAAATGAGCATCTTTGAGGTCTTCAGCGCTCACTAGTAGAACCTCCAAAAGGCCACCTTTCATGTTAGAGAGAGGGAGAGGGAGAGGAAGAGGACGGGGTTTGGCGAGATGAAAGAGAGAGATATATAGTGGAATAAGGGAGTTTCATGAGCCTTTCTAATGGACTGTTACTCCATTTTAGCTTCATAAGACCTGGTAGGCGGTTACTACACTATTTAACGCAGTGGAATTTATGCGAGCAGGATAGAACAAGCGGCTTGTAAGAAGAAACACGCACTTATAGAACACTAATGCCAGGAGACCAGTGCCACCCGTTTGGCAATTAGTATAACAACGGTTGACACGCTTTGAAACCACACCCACGTCATGAAGTAAATGCTCTCCTTAACCAAGCTTCACATGCACGAGAAGAGGTAACTTTTCTATAGTTCAACACTCATCTTCTATATTTCTCAAAAGGAAAGGTCTTCCATTTAATTTTAAGATTGATTACTATTCTCATCAGCAATAAAAATGAAAGTTGGGCTGGCAAGAAGAATCGTTTGGCTGCAGACGGAGAGATTTTTTGGTAGTTGAAATCAGATTTTCAGAAGTTCATCTTAATTGAATCAGACGGAGGTGGCCTTCTTCAGGGATTTTTCTTTTTGGGTTAAATATATCCCTTTATATTTTTCTGAAATTTAGTGCCGTTAATTAAAGTTGCTGGAATGATGGACATTCGGTCGTTTTATTCTCCTGAGAAGGTGAAGGTTTCCAGTTGGTGAGCGATTAAAGAAAGAATATCAACCCGCTAGGCCTGGTGATATCTCCTTTGAAATTTAAGAGAGGATGGTGTTTGCTTTGTATGGCTGCCTGGGGACAAGGTTACAAAGAAACTACGATGCCTGCCCTACAATCCTTTAGATAAGGACATGGCCCAGGTTGTCGAGAGTTCGCTTGGTGCCAAACTACCTAAGTTGGCTCAACCGAGTCAGGTGAGGACTTGGAGTCCGTCCTTGTTCCAACTTTCATAAGGATTTGGAGTGTATATCCCAAACTCACCTGGTGATCCAATTAATCCATTAGCAGCATAACCCAAAAACTCTAGTATAGTAGGACTTGTCACACGCCATCATACATCATATCATGGTGAAACTTCACCACCGGCCCATGGATAACCTTTTATCCCTTTTCTCATGCCCATCAACTTCCGCACATTGGGGTGAGGTCAGCTTTGATACCATTTGTAATTGTAATGCTCCAAGCTCACCTACTGGCCCAATTAACCTATTAGCGGACTGAAACCACGTGGTCCAAAAACTCGAGTGAAAGTTAATAGGTAGCAAGTGGACTTGAGTTATAAGCACATAACACATCTCTTTCCCATCCAATATGGGACTAAATTTAAAGTATCACATGAAGTCTTGCAACGAGAAGGCGAGCTCCTTGGCTACTCTCAAAGGGGCTTGAACAAATGGTCACCAGCCAGGAATGAGGTGATCTTTGGCAAGGTTTGAGAGTGGATTAAGGTCTGCTACCCTCACACACACAGACACACACACTCTCTCTCTTCTCCTTTTTTCTTTTCTCATCTCTCTCTCTCTCTTCTCTAATTTCACTCTTTATGAAGGTTAGGTCCAATCTCAAGATCTTACTCTCAACCCCAATAATGTGTTTATGGGTGACTTTGAGGAAGAGGTTTAGACACATCGATCCTCCACTTTCTCTCTCCATAAGGGTTTGGACCATGGTTACAAATCCCTTTTAGATCCTATATTATATCTAAATATGACCTGAGGGCAGGGCCCTCATGTTGATCCAGTGACCACTGTGTCAATTTAGCTATCATTGTCGGTATCCTTTTGATACAGTTGTCTCTATTTCCATATGAAAATTTTACAGACTAGTAGCCTGATTAGTTCAGGATGTCTGTATTTAGAGAATTAATTTAAGACCTACTAATATGATAATTAAACATAAATTATGTGAAATATTTTTAAGGAAATTATTAGAGTTAATTTAGATTAACGTTGCTCATGCCTATTACATAAGTAATGACTCACCTTTTCTAAAACTCTATTTTTCGATAGATAAATTTTATAAAAAATTAAGATAACCTTTTCATTGACTAACTTACTCATGTTCTCTTGCTTTGATCAAATTTACCTATTTATTTATCGGCTACGAAATATATCTCTTTTTTTATGCCTAAAATATTCTATCCTCTCTTATGAGTTTTACCTGTTCTCTTTATCTACAAGAAACTCTACCTTAGGTGGCATCACTTTAATCTTCATATAATTTTCAAGTAAAAAATTGATGGATATTGTTAAGTCTAGCCTTTTCTTCTCACTTCATCTTTTTATTAATTTTTTTTATATCATTAATTTTTTTCTCTTTCTTCTATCAACCTTCTGATTTCTAGATATGTAAGATAAAGAATAAAGTCAAAAAGATAATTTTTACCCTTCACACCTGATCTCAAGCATTGCCTTCCACCCAAATTTCCACCCTTCTCAATTTCTTTTTATACCATTAATTATTTTAATTTTTTCTTCTTTTAATCTCATTATTTTAAAGTTAATCATGTTTGACGAAGAATATGTCGGCCCAAGGCAACCAAGTGGGTAAAGTGGATTTTATAAAAACTTTATAACATAATGCTTGAAAACAAGCAAGACAATGTAAAACTAAAGCACAAATGCAAAGACGATATTATATTATATTATATTATTATAATCACATTAGAATACTATTGTGTTGTAATATTGAATTTAAGTTTCTAAAATTAAACCAACTTCACTTGTAGTTCAAACGCAACTTGATTTATAATATATAGTTAAATTATTACATTTCAAATAAATGAAATAGGATGCACTGTAACGTAACATGTTCAAGTAAAGGGCTCCAAACAGTCGCTAAGATGAGGTCATTGGTGATGCAAAAAATTTAAACGAATTCTTTCATGTGTCCACGCAATCTAAGTCTGGTGGCTTGAAGCTTGAACGTGCAATTTTGAACCATCCAATTGTAATTTAGAGGAGACCACCTTGTCCGGCGTGCTCAGGGGAGCAGGACGGACGTAAATAATGGTTCCTAAGCAAACTGGTTGTCTTTTTAATATCTAGGCAACTGACGTCTCTTCTTGAGAACCGCAGGCGGTTCGGTTTTAGATTGTAATGCCATTATAAAATTTTTGGCTGGTCTTGTTGAGCACTTCAAGGAGGATATAAGCAAAGAAATCTATGCACAATTAAATTTTTTAAACCAAATATTCATGAGAAGCACTCCACCATAATTTTTGCCTGCTGGCCATTTACCCACGTTAACCACTCCAACCTCTCCTCGTTGACTTTCTTCACATAAAGTATCTCTCTCTCTCTCATGCTGGATGGTTGCATTGGCATGGAACTAGTGGATGGATGACTTGGATCCTCATCTACCTCTATTATATGTTTCTAGTGGATGGATGACTTGGATCCTCATCCACCTCTATTATATGTTTCTATACGATAGATTAATGTGATTGTGAACTGGCAAAATATAATAAAAATGAAAATATTTTAGACACAATCATGTTGAGATGTCTTATATAGGCTGCAAACCAACATAACAGAAAATAGAATCTCTCTCTCTCTCTCTCTCTCTTCCCCCCTCCATGACTCCATGAGCTCCAAGTTGATGTCCAAGTCCCACCAAACTTCTCTGCAACTCCCCACCTTAGACATCTCTCAACCCTTGCCACCATCCATTCTCTCCTCCCTCTCCCAAGCATGCATGGAATGGGGCTTCTTCCACATCACCAACCATGGCATCCCCAGAGACCTCTATAACAGGCTCCACGCCCTCTCCAACCAAGTCTTCAACCTCCCTATAGATATCAAACATAGAATAGGACCCTCATCCATCATCAAAACTTATACTCCCCATTTCATAGCTTCCCCTTTCTTTGAGAGTCTCCGAGTTTGCGGTCCGAACTACTTTGCCTCAGCAAAGGGGTCGGGTGATGCCATCTTCGAGCCACCTAATGTCGAATTCTGGTAACTGCGTTAATCTCTCTTTTCAATCATGTTCAGCATTATTTTCGTACGCTTAATGCGATGCTGCTCTTTGTTTTGCAGTAACATACTGCAAGAGTATGGAGAAAAGATGGTAGATTTATCGAAGAGAATAATGGAGATTGTCTTGAAGTGTTTAGGCGACGGCTTCGAAACCAAGTTCTATGAATCCGAATTCAGTGCATGTCATGGATATTTGAGGATAAACAACTACACCCCACCAGATGAGAGCAGCTTAGAAGAAGAGGTCGAAGGGCTTGGGATGCACACGGACATGAGCTGCATAACAATTTTATATCAAGACATGATTGGTGGACTTCAAGTGAGATCAAAGGAAGGGAAATGGATGGGCATAAGGCCCAGTGAGGGGACACTGGTGGTGAACATCGGAGACCTGCTGCAAGCTTGGAGCAATGGGCGTCTGAGGTCATCCGAGCATAGAGTCATTTTGAAGCAGCCTGTCAACCGCTTTTCTCTGGCCTTCTTTTGGTGCTTCGAGGATGAGAAGATGGTATCAGCTCCTGAAGAAGTGGTGGGGGAGGCAAAGCAAAGGATCTACAAACCATTCATCTGTCGAGATTATGTTAAATTTCGGGAGAACAGCGAGAAGGGGAGGTTTGATAAAGTCCAGTACACGGTGGACAACTTTGCTGCAGCCAAAACTGCGGACTCTGAAGAGGCTACGTTCATATGATCCATAATTGATATAATCGTATGAGTTATTCGATCAAATTTTATTTACTATTGTGCAGATTTTTATAATCTGAGGATATATTGCTTGTTATCAGTGAAGTTGTGGGGAGCTGTATTACTGAAAATGTTTGGAATAAATGAATAAAATTTGGCGAGGTGAGGTTTTACATTAGCCTTTTGCTTCACATGTATGCTTGACTAAACCAACTAAGTTAAACTAGTCTTCTAGATAGAGAGCATATGTCCAAGGTTGGATGCAGGTGGCTAAGTTTATTTATTTATTTGATGCAGCAGTACATTCTTTTATTGCAAATTAAGTGCAAGTACAATCTAAGAGCTTTAAGGTTGGATCTGGTCAATGAATCAGAGAAGTGCGGCTTGGATTTCCATTCAGACTGCTGGTTCAGTCAGCTGCTATTACTACTCCATAATATAGATTGATAATGGTAGTAGATCAAAAGCAAAATGGAGAAAAAAATATTAAATTTTTATTATCCATGCTAATGATAGATAAAAGAATTATGAAAGTTAACTGTATTTAATCATTTTTTTTAAAAAAAAAAATTGATAGATTTTGGCGATCTCTAATTAGATTCTGCCTTTCTGGCCTTCCAAAGCTGTGTCTATGAGTTAAATTATTGAGCTTGTCTGCCGGTTTCTGTTCACTGGCCAGATCGTCTGGATGGGACCAGCAACAGCTAATTTGGCCAATGGGATACTGGCATGTGCCAATTGGCTGACTGAAATCCCAGGCTGGCATGGGAGACAAAACTTAGTCTCTGCCTATTTTATTAGGTGATTTCTTAAAATATCTTCACTTTGGCTTGATGATGGTAGAAGCCAGAGATATACAGGGAGAAAGCCAGGGTTCTGCTTTAATGGCAATGAAGACTTCCAATGCCTCACAACGTAGAATTAATAATGTGTAGACGAAGCAAAGCCAAAGTCCATGCCCATAGGCCAATGCAACTTGCCTCATCTGCTTGCTATTTTAGTCACAACCATTGAACCAGATCGAAGAGACTGGATCCAACCAATAAATCAATGGTTAAACCACTTGAATAATCTAAATATAATTAGAATTGAAAAATATGATCAATAATGATAGATAAAGATAATTTCTATGTAAAAATTCATAAATTTGCTAGTTCTGAAATTTAAATCCTTAAAATTAAGTTAATTAATACTTAAAATTAATCTTAAGTTTCTTTAAAAAACAATGATACTTGAAGTTTGTATATTGGTTAGAGAAAGAGATAGATAAAAGAGAAAGATTAGTTAAAAAGAAAGGAAAAAAAAAATTAGTAAGATGAAAAGCATATTTACATTGTATTGGTTAAAAAGTAAAGGGTACGAAAAAGTTTGAATCTTGGTCCATTTAATTTTTACTAAATTAATTATACAATTAGTCCAATTAAACAATTAGGTCACTTAGAACCCAATTCACTGATTCACCTCTCAGACCGACCGATCTGGACCGGGTCTGAAACAATGATTTCAATATTAATGTTGAACTCAAGAGGCCAGGCCAGGGAAAATTCCATGGTCAGGCCCTTCTTTCCTGGGAGTGAGCTGGAAATATTTAAACGGTTATACTTTCCCAGGACTAGAAGTGTTTCACGAGGCATTAAGAATAGTTAATAAATAAGGGGTTGGTTAGTTGATAAATAAATGGTGCCTTGTTGGTCAAGATGAGGCATCCTTTCATTTGAAGGGATAGAAGTTGAAATTTTTGGGAGCCCATGTGGGGAGCAGGATTGCAGGTGTGAGGCCTCTGGCTTAGCTCATTGACATGGTTGTTTGCAACCATAAGCTCATGGGACCAAGAAAGTAGGAAGCCTGACAACTTGGTAATAGTTTAATTTGTTTTGCGAAAATAGGCTTACATAAAACCAAAACTAGATGAGTTTAATGAAGATATTTGTTTTGTTGCTTCTCAAAAGATTCGGTTTTGGAAATCTGATGAAATAAAACCAGAAAAATGAGTATTATGAATAACAAATCTCTCTTCTGGCAAAACTTATTTTGCTCCAAATGATGTCTTATAATTATTTATTAATGCAGTTCATATTCTTTTTGATGCAGTTAATTGAATCGGATCCTTTTCTTCTCACACTGTAAGCCCTTGAGCTACTTTCCATTGAGCGAAAACAAAGAGGAAAGAGAAGATCTAGTTTAACAGTGTCTTTTATATCCATGGGCAACTAGAGACATCAACATTAGATGCTCTGTTTTGTATGCTTGAGTGAGTGATTTGATTTCATTGATCATATGTGTAACTGAATAATCCAATTTAGAAACACTGGCATCATTGCCAGCTGACTGCTTAGATGTAGGTCCTTGCAATTTTAATTAATTTTGTCACAATATTTTTCTTGAGAAATATGATGTGTTTGCTTCTACTATGGTTTAAACCGTGGACCTTTTTCATGCGAAGAGGAATGGCCGAGTCTTACCGTCAATTGAGAAATATAGTTTAGTTTCTTTTGCAAAGCGAATTGGATACATCATGAGAGAGAGAGAGAGAGAGAGAGAGAGAGGGAGTTGGATACACCTAGTTAATGTAGCTGCTTCAAAACTGATGCATGGTTTATGATGACCAAAGTATATATTGGTACAAGAGAAACTTGCCTACCCCTGCTCTTCTTTAATGACTAGGTCTGTCTATATATAATGAGAAACAAAGAAAAAATTCATGTGGTTCACGAGCCAAGGAGGCAACCATTGCATGGAGACCCTTGTAGCTCTGGCACGCCAGCTGGTTGGATTAAGATGCACTCTGATGTAGGAGCATGAAGGTATGGCTTGAAGGGGACCAAAGAAACTAAGCGTCAATGAGTTAGGCTGGCCAATCCCACCCAAACAGCTGGACTGAACGTCTAGGCTTAGGCTAATACAACTCAGACAAGTTCAAGAAGCGAGGTTTGTAAGGCTTGTTCTCCTCAGTGCAGGCTACCACCCAGCCCAAGTTTAATTGTTTCATTTGCTAGCCAGGCCTAGGTAGAGCTTGGTCAAATAGTCTAAAAGGGATGACCACCAACCCAATTCTTAATACAGAGTCATAAATCAATCATATGTAGAAGGATTAATGCTCATACTTCTTTTCAATAATTTTTCAGAAATAATTCAATATCCTTTTACACACACAGAAAGAGATAGTGCTGAATTTAACTACATTTGAATGTAGCCAAATTTAGAATCTAGTCATCTTTCCTATCTTTGAATCTGCATGGATCCTGAAGCTATTTCATCTTTTCTATTTTTTTATATTTAGGATCCATGAACTGAGTAAATCTAAAGGTGAGAGAGATGACCAAATTTAAGCTTAACTACATTTAAATATAGCCAAAACTAGCTCTCTCTCTCTCTCTCTCTCTTTATATATATATACATATATATATATATATAGACATACATACATAAATATCCTTGCACTACTACATAGCGTGTTTCTGTATAGATATGGGTTGGGTTGTATTGTTCCATCTCATAGATATCTTTTTTTTCAAAAAAAAAAAAGGTAACGATGGTTAATGGGAAACTTTTTGGCTTCGAGATCTATATGGATTTAATGATGGAAAAAGCAATTGAATTTGAGCTTGACTATATACAAATGTAGTTAAATTTATCTCTCTCTCTTTGTGTGTGCGCACGCATCTCTCCAAACCGTGGGTATCCAAACAATCAAAAGTTTTTGGCTGTTTCAAAAACTGCCAACTTCTCAATAACTTGTTCGTTCGAGTCCATCATGGTTGTCCAAGCCAGGCCAACTAATCCAGCACCTAAAAGATACTTGGATTGATCAGCAGAGAAGAAAATCAAACGACAGTCTAGATAATAGGCCAATATTGGATGAGACTTTTTGGTGGAGGTCTTGTTCATGCAGTCAATATTGACACCTCTGGTTGTTTCTTTGGACCATTTAAGAATCGGCAATCCTGTTAGTGCTTACTACCGTTGTGCTGTGTTACTCTCAGAAAAGATCGAATACGCCTGAACGATACCTTAGATTCATCCAAAGCATTAGCACAGACAACTAGAAATTTTCAAATCCTTATGTACAAGGTTGCCATGGTATAAAGTAATCTAATAGTTGCCCAATCTATAATAAAAGTCTGTCAAGGAACTAGAGATTTTTCCCATATCTGTTTCGAGTGTTCCATGTTTACTAATTACTTCATCGCATTTTGGCATCAATGCCAAAGAATTTGAAGCTTGCAATCTAAGCTAATTTGAAGGTAGTCAGCAATTGCTGGAAAATAAAGTTTGCTTTTCACTTTCAGCAGCAATAACTGACTTCATTTTAAGGATATGAGCATGGAGAACTATTGGTGATTTGGGAATCAGTCAACAATAGTTAATTAATGCCAATACATCTCTGGGATCTTAGACGAGGATTGGAAACCAGATAGCGACCGGCCTGACGTTAACATTCTCTACGCTCTTAGCAGAATGGTTTCACGTTTTATCTACCTTTCCAAGATAACGATTGTTGAAGCACTTCTCTTACGGTGGAAAAAATACCTAGAAGGCAAGAGCAAGGCAATGAAAACATTTGCTTCAAAATGGTTCTATAATTCTATAATGTAGCAGATATGTGCGAACTTATGCTGACGAATGTTTAGTTTCACATTAATTATATATTTGAATGATCAAAAAGCCTAAATAATACCTTCTTAACTATCCTAAATTATAATAAATGATATTAAAGCAGACCTAACCCATATGAACTAAGAGATTCTGCACATGAACTATGTGTTTATGTATGATTGAATTTGGATGTGCATCCTTAGCTTCGTAAAAATGCCAAGGCTTGAATAAAAGAGAGTGTGAGCCCAAATTGGTAAGTATTTAGTCGCACATTAATTATGAATTAAAATGATCTTAAATACTTACATACGATCAAAGAGCTCAAATAATACTCTTTTTGCTAACATTTTTGGATAAAGTGTTAAAGTGTGATGGCATGATAAGAACTAAATATGTCAGCAGGCAATATCAGATAACATATGCTGTTAGCACAATGTTTCCAGTCTAGCACTGTCACCGTTTCAGCATAAGTTTCACAAGTACCTCCTACTCAGTATTTTTGTGAGAACCAAGCTGTCAGCCTGAAATTGGCTCAGTATTTTTGTGAGAACCAAGCTGTCAGCCTGAAATTGGCCTACAGCAGAATACTGCCCTGTAAGCAATAAATATATACTCACAGATGACGCATTTCTGTATCACATATGTGCATTGAGACATGAATCTAATTGGTCAGTCACAAGGCATGGACTAGTTATTCTAGCCCTCTCAATACCAGAGATGAGTTTGGAACTATACCACATGCAGATGATTATGGCTGTTCTGCGAGCACTGAGGTGAGGATTGGAGCAAACTGAACACAAAGTTAAAGAACACATGGTAAACATTAACGATGTCCAGGCAAATATAGCCAAAATCATCAAGGGAGATGAGCAGATATTGGTTACAGATAAAACACAAGGAAGAGATTACAAAGAGTCACATACATGCTAATCAGAGAATGTTCTCATGGCTCACCAGAATTTTAAATGAACTCTACAAGCCCAAGATTTACCGACATTGGTGATAAGTAAATGGCCAGCCAGAATATACTATCCTTAACATTTACCCACAACTCTCTGAAGTGCCCGCTTGATCATTCCAGGAGATGCTACAACCGAACTCCTAAACTGCAGTCATGTTCAAAAGCATGAAAGCAAATTAGAAGCCACACAGAGAGAGAGAGAGAGAGAGAGAGAGAGAGAGAGAGAGATCCACCAAGAAATACTATCAAGTGATCCAAACCTTGGCTTTTATTGTCACTGTGAGATCGCCGTCATCCACAGTGGATGACTGCACAGAGTGAGGATCTAATTGGAGGTTGCTTATTGCATCAACTATCTCAAGAAGCAAACATTCCCTCCATGGACAGTGCATCTCTATGAGAACCTCTTTCTCAATCACAGTAACATTAACGTCAACGGGATCATCCTTTGATAGGACCCAATGATGTTTGACCTCTGATTCGTCAATATCACAAGCCTTCCTCTTGTTTGCAAAAGGCTTCCTCCCATCTGCAATCTCCTTGTTGCCATAATTGTCAGATGTCCTCTCTGCTACATCAGGATGCTTCCTTCTTCCTCTAGCTTCCAGCTCCTCTAACTCACTGCAAGATTCCAATTCCTCTACTCTTCTCTCAAGCTGTTTCAGATACTCTATTGTGTCACCAAGAATGGATGCTTTGTCAACCTGAGAGAAACAAGTAGTTCTATGAACAATTACAATGATTCAGCATTTCTTTCTTCCAGAAATAAGATTTAGCATTAAGATAGAAAACTAGAACGAAAAAAAAAAAAAGAACTACAAGACCGATAGTTTCAACTTTCTCATATAAAGGTAAAAGAATTTTGAAAGAAGGAAAATAAAAGATGAACAGTTCCAATAAATCAATACAGAACTCATGGCTTCTCTACAATCTTTCTAAAATTTTGGTATCTATTAAAAAAATGACTCAGAACAGAGCTGAATAAAGAAAAGGATTTATGTAACCGGCCCCAACTAGTTAGGGATCAAGGCTTTGTGGTTGTAAAAGAGTGTGACATTTCCCACGGTCAGGTCTAGAAGTATGACAAGCTATGCTAACAACTATGAAAGATCAATTCTCAGAAGGCTGCCAAACTAAATTTTTCTAAACAAGATTCTACTTAGTTATTACATAAATGATAAGAAAATGATTTTCATTTTAAATTCAAGAAAGCATACTTCAAAAATAACACATGAATGTCATATTCTATAGAACTACATAATTCTAGTTGCTGTATCTAATGGAAAATTTATAGAAAGGCTTTCCAGTTTCTCGAAGGAAATAATCTTATGAGGATGTGATTTTACATCATCCTGACATGAAGATGGCCATAGCACTAACAGCTTTAGAAAACCGTGAATCCAGTTACCTTGCTAATAGAAGGAATCAGTGATCTGAGAACAATGAACTTCTCATTTAGCTTTTCTCTTCTCCTTCTCTCCGACAAAACATGACTTGCACTGGCATCATCTCCTTCTGATTTCCAAACTTTGTTGTGGAGTCCATTTTCTTCATGGGGTTTCAGTGGCTTTTCACCATGTATCCACACAGCATCAACCAAAATCTTCTTCAACAACCTTTGCGAAATGGTGGAGAGTGGTTTTGGAGCGTTCAAACTTCTCCAAACAACAAAACTGGATTCAGGAGAATTACTAGGCAAGCATGGTTTTGATGCCAGCTGCTTGGAATTCCTTAGAATGGCAGCAAGTGTCTTTGTATAGTGTGACTTGTCACCCTCAAGATCCAGTGAGATGAGCTTTGTGTAATCTCCCTCTTGAAGGGTATCAAGGATATGATTCTTTATTCGCTCACCCATCGGGGAGGAAAGGACCCTTTGAGGATTCACAAAGGACTGTGATATAGAGTCACTTGTGTTCAAAGAACCATGTACACCATTGCTGAACTCATCATCCATCAACTGCCCATTCTGCACATGAGAGGTGCCATTCAGTCCCTCAATTCTAAAAGAATCATCAGCTTGCTGATTGGGACAATGTTCATTTCCGTCATCAGGAGAACCTATTTTTAGTTCTTTGCAGATATTTGGGTGCAATTCCTTTGCCTGATCATGGATTAGCTCCTTCTCTTTGTCAGGGTCATAAGAATGGACACCAAGAGTGAAAGCTGCAGGCCCATTCTCCAGAGGGACCTGACAATCAGCCATTAAGTGATGGTCCTCCAGAGCCATCGTATCAACAATTTCATGATCAAGATTGGGGCACAAGATATCTTCATCCTTTTCAGTCAATGTAGGACTGGATATAGATTGCTCGGAGCAAACAGGGACGGGCAGCTCCCAGAAGGAAGTTGTGACTTGTTGTACGAGAGCAGGATCATCCAAAACCTTAAATTGATTTAAAAAAGATTCAAAACTTTTCACAGAATCATTGTTTGATTTCTATCCATACATATGAATTAGAATGAACTTACCGATTCAGTTGTACCCAGCTCTAGCACACCACCCATGAAGGGAATGCACGCCACAGTCTGCATTTAAGATGCAGGTAGTAGTAAGCATGAATGCTGCAGATATTTTAAGCTACTATTTCACCTTGACATACAAAAAGGATGTTAAAATTCAAGATAAATTTGGCCAAGGCAAAAACTCCTAATTTAGTGAAAAGTTAGAAAATAAATAATAAATGTTAGATACATGAAATGTTGAATTTATAGTGACTTCAAAGATGACTACAATACACACTCTTCCAACCACTAACAATCAAATTGAGAGAGATTCAGTAATAGCTTCAGAATCTTTTCATCACTCAATAAACTGTGCGAATGTGTTCTCCAATCAAGGCATATACATGTTTTCTTGATTTGGAGGGGGAAAAAATAACTATGCATGCTATCATTCCCTATAGAAAAAGTCAAAACAAACAAATGGAATGCCTAGTCTTGATTTAGTCCAAATCTGAAATAAGGGATTGGTTGTAACCATTTTGCAATGCCTTATTGCTCCCTTTTGTTTGCAATTATGCACTTCTATTTTGTTAGTTTTATCCAAATTGTGTACTTGAACAATTTAATTCCCTCGATATAACAACACAGAAATTCTCATATGATAAAAAGAGTCTTAAACTGCTTGGAGTCCCATATAACTTATTTAGGGACTACAAATTAAAATGCAATGATAATAAGAGAGGAAAGAGTTAACCAACCTGGGAAATGAGAAAGCCTCCTTTTTCTGTAGCCCTGATCCCTTTTCTTTCTTGTTTCCTATTGTTTTCTAATGGTCATTTTATTTCACTTAACCTAAAGATTTTATTAAAATTCTAAATAATAGCATTTGTATTAAAAACCTTCATATAGTCTCAAAATTTACTATTTCGACACTAGTTTCCCATTGAAGTTACAGAATCAGTATAAGTTATTATGCTTTTGTGATTGGTTTCACTAACTTTCAACATTCAAATTTATTTATATTTTTCATTAACTTTTCTTTTGAGAAAAAGAAAGGAGATATAAGAGCTTATGCTGGCTTGTATTTACTCTCACATCGATCACGTAATGAGTAGATCTTTGGTAATACAAGATCAAGAAGCCTAAATAATATCTTTTGGTTAGCTTTTTTTTGTGGGAGGTGCTAAGTTGTTATAGATGATATTGGAGAAGATGCAACTCATAACCCATTTGAACTAGAGGATACTGCAAACAGGCTTGCAATATTTGTAAATTAGATTTAATTAAATTTGAATTTGAATTTGGACCCTTAGCCTGGTGATGCTACGGTTTAAACAGGGGGAGGGTAGGAGAGCCTGTGTTGGCATGCGTTTATATCTACATTAGCTATGAATGAGTCGATCCTGGGTACTTATACAAGATCAAAAAATCCAAATAATACTTTCTAACTAGCTTTTCTTTGGTAAAATCATGAGTTGTTGCAGAGACCTACCCATACTATGATCCAAGAATCGAACCCGATACCTCTAATTCCTCAACATTAAGGGTGTTACCACAAGAGCAAGCCCTAGTTCATCAGATTTATTCCCATTCATATGACAAACTCATTGGAAAGCTGGATGGTTGTGGTTAGGACAAAATCTATGATTATTTTTATGCCTTTTTTTCTCTCTGCAGAATGGATAATAAATTAGAATATCAAGATTTGGTTGTCTTCAAGTTGATCCACTTTTTTTCACTAAATTTATCCTTTCAAATTACAATCTGTTGAGAATAGGATGGACCATTTCTGCTTATTCAAATAAATGACAAAATCTATTATTTCATTTTATGCTTTCTATTCTCTCTGCAAAATATATAATGAATTTAAAATATCAAGATTTGGTCTTTTCAAGTTAATTTACCCTTCTTTTTTAGAAATATGATGGTAAAAACCTTCCATATGACCTCTATAAAAATTAAGAAATCACATTGGTGTGATTTGATGTACCCTGTGTAACCCCATGTAGAAGTCCCATCCTAAATCTAGAAAGAAAACAAGTGAGCAGTATTTTAATATCTATCACCCTAATTATTCTAGGTGGAGAGCTTGAGTAAGAGTACTGCTAACCCTCCTCACTCTATGTAACACCCTAAGCTTGTTAGGGGATCGAGTCCACATGGCCTTAAAAATTCAAGTCCAAGTTAATGGGTAGCAGGTAAACTTGAGTTATAAGCTCCTCAAACTTTTCTTTTCTATCTAATGTAGGACTATTTTAGAATATTAAAAACTCTCTCTACCATTGCCTCATGGGTAGCCCTTTTCTTTTGCCTACCAATTTTCACAAATTCGAATCGGTTTTGATACCATTTGATACTATCATAAGCACCATGCTTATATAACCAATTAGACTAACCCAGGCATCATATCCATTGATCGCCTGACATCAATGTGCACAGAGAGTCTTGCTTTGGTGACAAGCGTTGTGCTTTGGTCACAAGCAAGAGCTTTCATTGGTGCTATGCTCTCGTTCCACTAAAGGTCAATAAGCTCTAATACCACTTGTAACATCCTAAGCCCATTGCTAATCCAATTAACCTGTTAGCGGGTCAAGTCCACATGATTTTAAAAACTCGAGTCCAAGTTAATTGATAGCAAATGAACTTGAGTTATAAGCTTCCCAAACTTTTCTTTTCCATCCGATATGAGACTATTTTAGTGTATTACAATCTTCCTCCCTTTTATCAGGCAGCATTCTTATCGCACGCTACAAGCTAGTCAGAATCTATGTCAAGTGAGATTGTTAGTGTAGCAGAAGTGGCTCCACACCATGGAGGGACTCTCTTTACCACTGCCTCATGGATAGCCCTTCTATCCACCAACTTTCGCACATTCGAGTCAACTTTGATACTATTTGATACCATCATAAACGCCATGCTTATATCACCTATCAAGGGCACATATCAGACCAACCCAGGCATTGTATCCACCAATTGCCTGAGACTAATGAGTAGATAGCCTTGCTTCGATAACAAGCGTCGCTCTTTGGTGACAAGTGAGAGTTCCCATTGGTGCCATGCCCTTGTTCCAGCAGCCTTGCATATTTCTTTGGGATTTACTCTAAGAAATGTGCGGCCGTGTCATGAACCAGCTCATGTGTTGGTTTTGGATCATGACAGTCCACTTCCCACTCAGCTTCCCAATCCTCTATGGCAGTTGGTGATTGGTGTATTAGACAGTCTGTTAGTGGCAGCAGTATGCTGTTCCACATAGCCAATCACCTACTTCCACAAAGGATCGGCGCACTGAGTAAGGAGTGGAGTGGGGAGGTAAAGCACTCTTCCTTGAGTAGTATACTTATAACAATTTTGTTACAAAAGAGAAACAAATTGAATACACTATAAATTCAGAACAGAAATGCAGAATAAATGTAAACTGCAAATATCTATACGTATAACAGGTCAGATCAGATTTGAGTTTGAAATTTAAAAACTAGTTGCTGTTTGATTGGGTTAAATATGCTATCTCAAAGCAAATTGATGATTGTTGTACAGTGAGCTTGACAGAGCAATTCAAATTGATTTCGGTTGTCCTGTCAGGACAATGTCAGCAATGACCATGAGTGGCCATACAATGAACAATAAGCAGCTTGTTCTCTGTTCTTTATTTAACAACGTGAAAATAAATTCTTGAATGCTTCATTCTAGAATGAAAAATTGGATTTATATGGCACTAACATTGTCATTCCATAAAACCCAAGGATGATATAGGTCAATGCCAAGACCCATTAACGAGATCAAATCCAGAATAGCTCTTTAGCATTCTTTAGGCCTTTATACTCTGAGCTAATAGAGGATTTTGCAACAGTGCGTTGTTTCTTAAAACTCAAAAAAATAAGGTTTTGAGCTACATAAACATGGAAATCTCTTATTGAGTTGCATTAGCAGATCCATCCCTATCTACATTAGTGAAGGACTGGGGCTTGAGGACAAAAGCTGGATTGATGAACAAACTATAAGTTATTGTATTCTCAAGGAAACAAAGTAGGCACTTGATTTTAGTCCAACGAACCTTGATTGAATGTGCATGAATCAAGACAGCATGTATAGTGCAAAGTTTGTACAAGACCTAATGAGAATCAAATTAAAGAGAAAAATAAATAAATGGGTTCTACCACCTACTTTATTTGAGAAATCATGTATTATATTCAAAATATACTATCTTGCCTTTCTAGGCAATTATGCACAGTATTATCAAATAAGAGGGCTCTACCTTTCACTCAAGTTTTCTTTCAAAGAGAAATAACTAAGGTCAGGACATTGGATTTTATTTTATTAAATGTAAAAGAAACAAGGTAATTGTTAAGTGAGACCACTAGGTGAGAAGAAAATAGCAAAGACTATAAAAGAACAAAAAAGTCAGGTACACGAACATCTGAATCGCAAAGTATCAGATCCCAGCCTACAAAATCTGGTTTTTGTTAAATTTATTTCAATAGAAAGAGCACAATTCCTTGAGCAGACATACTCAGCAACAAATAACTACAAGAAAAGTGAGCAAGAAGGAGACAGGTACACTTTGAAATGGAAGCGCCAATCCCCAGAACTACCGAGACAATTACAGCCGTTATACTCTGATCCAATGGAGGATCTTAAAACAGTGCGTTGTTTCTTGAAACACAAAAAAATACAGAAAGTGCTTCTTGAACATTGGCGTTAGCAGATCTATCCAAATCTCTGCATTGGTGAAGGATTGAAGTTTGAGGACAGAAGTAGGATGGTGAACAAACTATAGTTGTTGTATTCTTAAGGAAACGAAGTAGGCACTTGGTTGCAGTCCAATAGTCCTTAATTGAATGTGCATGAATTGGCATGCCATATATAAAGCAAAGATTGTACAAGACCTCATGAGAATCAAATTAACGAGCAAAAAAATGTGTTCTGCCAAGTACCTTAGTTGAGAAGAATTTTGTATTGTATTTTGAATATATTAGCTTGCCTTTCCATGCAGTTATGCATCGTATTATCAAATAAGAACCTCACCAATTTCCTTTCAGTCAACTTTCCTTTCAGAGGAGTTTTGACCAAATGGGCACTCTCTTCCCTAACCCCCAATAATAGTTCAACCGAATCCATCTTTAAGGACCAGCTAAATTCCAGTCTCATGAGCATACCAGGTTAACTTATCCAATACATGTGCATGACACATCCAGCAAAGAAAATGTATTTTGAGCTCCAACAGGGAGGCTTTGATTTTGGTAGCCTTTGCATTGGGTTGGAGAATTTGTTTGGAAAGAAATTGATGAGTATTTCTGAACAAATCAGCCAACATGAACAGTCGTTTTAGTCTACCATCTCCTGTCTGACTGGTTTTATGTTGCTTTGACAGATGTCCACCATAATAATTGTATCTTGCTAATTTTCCTTAAACTTCTTCCTGTTGCTTAGTTGCCCCCACAAACTGCCCCCCCCCCCTCATGAGGGTGTACCTGTAGATTTCTTTATTTAACAATATTTAGCGGGTTCTATGCTCCCTCCCCAAAAAGAAAAAGAAAACAGCAATGAAACAAATGGAACATTCATAAGAAAAATATATTTACGGGGATGGTAAGGTATGCTTGCTATTTCAAAGTAAAGTCAGTAACAGAATTGTTACAATAACAGGATTTCTCCTTAAATATCATTAGACATATCATCGTTTCTGGAATAACAGAAAGTGATTGTACCTGGATGGATGCACTCTGAGATGGTGTGTCATGCAGACCCATACAATGAACAGAAATTCACATGTTGGATGAGAGTAAAAGAATTAGCTCATACATTTATATTGACATAATAATAGCATGAAGATATCTGTAGAAGCATGATCAATGAATCCAACCTTAGCTAGAAGAGAGCGTGAGAAAGTTTTACTATCTGCAAACTGAGCATTGTTCAACCAGATATGCTGATTGCTTGCTAAGGATTTACCTGGCAACCTGGTTAGCAAATGAAACAGAATAAATACTAATTTGAAAGGAACATTTTGCTCAGATCAACAGGGAAGCATGGCAACAAGCAAGTTATAATGAGCTCAAAGGATTCAAAGGAGCGGAGTCAAATATAATGTTCAAGAAATTTTCACAAATAATACATCTGAGAGAGGATAAAATTAGCAACAAAAGTAGACATATATTGTGTATCAAATTAGGAATTCCCTGATTAAGATAAGATAAAAAACATATATAAGCCTTGTAAGTTGAGAAAGAGAGAGAGGGAGAGAGCTAGGATCTCACAAGTAGGATCTGAGCCCAAATCCTATTTATGCTAAATAATATATGACTAGATAATTTTGAATCAGTATCACTAATACAACAAACAATATGAAAGATGTCTTAAAATGAAAAAAATCAAATGTTTCATAAGTTAATAAGCTTTGCTTTTGAAGATTTAAATGGAAAAATAAGGTGACTTTACTTTTAGTTGATAGTTTAAAGATGTTGAGACCTACTGAATTTTGATTCATAGATGTTATAGCATGTGTATATCATGAATGGTCCATATCAAGGTTCACAATTTCAGTATTGAACGTCGTACTAGTACCATAGTGGTACAATATCAATACGCTTGGTATGGGGTCTGTTTAATGCTTGGAGACATGCCTGTGTGAGTCCCAATTCTGTACCAGCATGGTACAGTGCATCCGGTATGGGGTTGTATTTATTGGTATGGCATACCATGGTTTATATGCTCCACCACACATTTTGCACTTGGTTCCACAGTTACTCTCCACTTTGATGGTTTAAAGGTGCTGAGCTCTACTGAATTTTAACTCTATAAATGTCATAGGATGTTGGTTCCACATAGGTGGAGAATGAGATAAAAATACATAATTTACAGTTACTATCATTTCTCTTCTCAAGTTCAACAAGCATGCTTAGCACAATATTTTTAAAAAGACATCCTTTTAAATGAGTCTTAAGCATTGCTAACAGGGAAATGCTTGCTCTACCTTTAACATTAGCTTTGCACAATTTACAGTTGATATCAGCTGCTATCATAAATGTTACAGGATTTGTTGGTCATGACTGGTCTATATGCTCCACCACACATTTTGCACTTGATTCTACAGTTACTCTCCATTTTGATGGTTTAAAGATGTTGAAACCTCAGGAATTTCAATTCATGAATTTTATAAGATGTTGGTTCCACACAGGTTGAGAATGAGATAAAAACACACAATTTACAGTTATCATCAGTTCTGTCCTGAAGTTCAACTAGCCTGCTTTGTACAATATATTTTATAGGACAAGTTTTTCTTAAATGATTCTTCAGCATTAGTTACAGGGAAATGCTTACTCTACCTTTACCATCAGCTTTTGCATCCATACATAAAATAGTTTCCTCGATAAGCAGTCAAAACAGATTTGTACTAAACAATAGATCTTTTATGATCTTCTTCTATTTTGAAAAGCAATTTATGTTTCATAAGAATATATAATAAATCACAGCCCAAAGTTTTAATGCTGTCAAAGAAGATGAATTATGGGTCAAATTCAGTTATAATTGCAAATATTATGCATTAGTCAATATTTCTTACAACAAACTGAAAAACCTCCATAACTGGGTTAATATCAGTAAAAAATTGAAAAAAATAATATTAAAGCATGATGATGTTGAAAAGGTAGCTTAAGGCTTTTAGAGGTAACGCACCCTTGGCCTCGACTAAATGTGAAAGACATGCAAACCAAGTAATACCACTCCGTGTCTGTCAGATCTTCGGGTGATAGCGATGCAGAAGGCCTTTTGCTCTGCTGATTGCCATCACCCGCTGAAAGAGACTGATATAGCTCTCTTAATTGCTCACTTCTCTGTAGGCCGATTTGATCAGCTTTAAACTCCATTGGTTGAGTAGTCTTCCTTGTCTTTATATCACCATTATAGTACCCATCATTCCATGCTAGGACCCTAGAAAATGAAAGACAACTTAGATCCATGTCAAAAAAAAAGGAAGGGTAGCATTATGAAAATTGCACCTTCATAACAAGAGACTATCCCAAAAACAGATAAAATACAAGATCAAGATACAGAGACATCTCTATATGAAACAAAACCACAAGAAAGAGATTCCTCATGCAAATGCTAACTATCAAAAAAAGTATCCTACAAGAAGAAATATTCCTTAATCATTACATGTCAGCAGGACTATGTTGCATTTAGAGTCATCTAATGAATTGGGTCTATCTTAAGCAATGAGCATTTCTATGGAGACAATGCAGTGATTTTGAAAGTACACAGGTAGAGAATTTTACCACATAGCTAATGCTAATTATCAAAAGCAGTACTCTATGAGGAAAAATGTAGCATACAGTTCCTAGCATGTCAGCAGGACTAAAAAAATATGTTTGATGCTCATTTAGTGTTTTCTGATGAATTGGTCCTATCTTAAGTGGCGAGACTTTCTATAGAGACAAGGTAGTGTATCTGGAAGTAAACATGTGGAGAATTTTACTGTGTATCAATAGCTACTTTTGCATGTTTCAATAGCAAACCCTTAACAGGATGGACATTCGCTTGGATTCCTGGAAAGTTAAACAAGTACCAAAAAATACATGTTTTATCTATATTCGGAGTCCTATGGTTCTTAGATGACAGGTTAGGATTTGTATGGTTCTACGAGGAAAAAAACCATTATTAAAGAGAGAGTAGGCTGTGAAAGCCACTGGTAGTGGAATATGATCATTGAAAGACAGTTGTATTAGATTCTCCCTTGCTATAATATGTGTGAGATATGATCCTGTATTTATAAGATATTTGTTACAAAAGTTTAAACTTCAAAATTCAAATTCCAATGTGTGAGAGATGATCTTGTATTTATAAGGTATTTGTTACAAAAGTTTAAATTTCAAAATACAAATTTGAATTTTGAAATACAAGCATATATGGTACAGCAAGCATAATTGGCAACTTGATTTATTGGTTAGCAAATTTAATTGGCACCTTAATCGGCTTGATTATCAAATCTTATTTGACAAGTTCATTGGCTTGGTCAACAAAGATGTATAGCATGTGGCTTTGTCAATAATGGCTTGCAAGCTGAAGGGCAGCCTCATGAATTAATAGCTCAGATCGAAATCAATTAAAGCATTAAAAAAAAAAAAAAATCTTTTGTAAATATATCTACAATATAATTAACAGATGAGATGAAGCAAACTTTTGTAAATTTAATTGGCGGCTTAATTGGCTTGGTCATCAATCTTATTTGGCAACTTAATTAGCTTAGTCAACAAACATGCATAACATGTGACTTGGTCAACAATCATCAAATATGAAAATTAATAGCTGTGGTAATAGCAAGATTTTAACAAATTAGTAGGAATTATTTATTTCAACAGAATCAAATTTATCTGCTTGAACTGGTATTCTGGGGAAGTTAATTTGCACATCAGTACCATTGCTCTAAGGATGTGGGATCAATCAACTATGTGTTGTCATTTGGATAAGGTCGCCCCACACTACATATAAAGAAGAACAGGTGAATTTAGATTTCTTTAGTTACACAATATATGACATCAACCCAATCATAAACTGTGCAGTTCCCAGTTAAATACCTACAACAAAAACAGAAAGCCGGCAAACCCTCTAAAAACCTGTCAAACATGATGGAACTCAGATATTCCCCCCACAGACACTTTCAGAGGCTCGGCATTCAGAATTGTAGAACAAGTTGTGCATGAATATAGCCAAGGTGATACACTATCTAAAATTGAATAGTATGTAGAATGTCGCGAATACATTTTATAATTACTGTTGCTAATTAGTATAATGACATCAACATATATTTTGTCGTTAGGAGTTGCAACCTGAACAACAAGAGTAGCAAACTGATATGACAAAAGAAAAACAAATCCAGCGACCATGCAAAGGGTGACAGAAAGTTGAATGCCTTAAACACAGTTACACAACTACCTGAGTCACGCCTTGCTTGAAGATTTTATATCATGTATGATTTTTTCCTCTCAGAGACATTCTAACAGACAATCAATGGCCAATTTCAACATTGCTGCATGAAAATAAGCTGCATATCCTACAGAGCTATTCTATAAAAATTCATGTTTCAATTTTCAGGAACCAAGTTAAACAAATAATATCTTCTTCAAATTCCATTACAAGGCTAGTTGACAGCATATTTAACACAACACAGCTCCACCAGAAACAATCATAACCATGAGAAAAATGAAATGATAACCATAGAGTCCGAGCATCAAACCCAATGACCTGCTCCACTGTCATGAAAGGAATAACCTAAGCAAATGCAAAGTAAATGAGATTGGACCATAGTTCTGCAAAGACATTTTTATCTCAGCAATTTCTTCTTAAAACCAGCATTTTTCGTACCAGAAAAAATAAATAAACAGATAGAGAATTGAAATCTACTAATACAATTTTCTGTCGACAAACTGCTCCATAAATTCCAGAGATATGGCTAATTAAATCTTAGTGTACCTTGATTTGGAGAGCAAACCCAGAGAGAAAACACAACCGTACAGTAAAAGAAAAGGACAAAATCGAAAACTAGAAAAACATCAAATTTACCCACAAAAATAAGGAGAAAAACTAATTTTTTTTTTAAAAGAAAGAAAGAAAGAAAGGCTGAGTTTTGGATGTCATCCATACCCTTGTTGCCTTGTTGAGATAGACCAAAAGATTGCATAGCTCCACCGAATACTCCTAACAGTAGCAGCAAGCTGCTTCCTTAGGTTCTTCTCCGGCGACTCTTCCTGGTTTGGGTTGCCTGCCGCCATTGCTCGACACATAACCTAGATCTCTACTCAGAACTTGCAAGAAATCCCACCCACTCTCACCTTATTGCACTAGTAGAAGCACTCTAAATTTCCAAAGAAAAGGCCCTCTAGCGGGAGGAGGGGAAGAAGGCAAGAGTTTAGTATCTTGTTCTGGAATTGGCCTTACCTTCCACTCAATAAACTCTATTTCTCTCTTCAGCTACGGGCTAAGAAACCTTCTGGACTGAGGAAGTGCAAGCAAGTCCCGGACAGTAGAAGCTGGCTAGCTTCAAGACTGAACCAGGTTGGCTTTGGAGCTTAAAGGACAGAACCTATTGCTGAGAAAAATCAAGCATGGAGAACACAGGGTGCTTTTTTTTTCCTTGGCAAAACAGAGAGCCTCCGTCCTATGAAAGTGGGAGTCCTCGCGTACCGCTTTTCTTGTAGGAATATTGAGAAGACACGCCTCTCTTTTATCATAAATAGCCTAGCTCAAAGATTTGAATACCAAACCTATAAGACAAACAAAGAAGAGAGTCAACATAAAAAAAGTCCAGCACAAAGAATAAAGAAAAAGAAATTATAGACAAACAGGTTCCTGAGCTTGGGAAAGAGACTGGAACACCACCACCAGCAGAAGGATAAATTTGTTTGCTCTGAAGAGCAGCCAGGATGACTCAATGTTGGACTGGCTTGGCACTTCTGCTGGTAAAACTGGAAGACTTCTACCAAACTCTCTCTCTCTCTCTCTCTCTCTCTCTCTAAGAACAGAAGGAGAAACAAAGGCTTGATCAAAGAGCAGGGGCTTAGGAAGAAGAAAACAGTGTAGGAGCACACAGACAAGGAATCCAAGTCATACCATTCAAAGATCTTGTCCGGGACAGGGCAAAGGTAGGCCAAGAGTATCCTCCCCCTCTCTGAAATGAGCTCCTCTTATTTACCAACCTTTCTAAAAGCCACAGTGGAGATCAAACCAATTTCATCAGCAGCATTAATGGCTATATGGACTCCGGAACAGAAGCAATCCTAACTGGAACGCTCTTCCACTGCTCCTGTCTCATCTCCCTCACTCCTTGTGGCATGGAGGAAAAGAGCAAGCAGACACGGAGAAGACGGTGAAAGACAGTGAATGAGGGATGGCAGACTCTAGGATTTGCACCCCACCTTTCTAGGCTTCTAGCGTGGGAGGGAGAAAGATTCCAAAAGCTGTCACACAGGACAGACTTTACTCTGGTGCGACGACTACTTTTTACGGCTGCCTGCAATGAAGTCATATGATTGAGGTATTCGATGGAGAACCATTTCTGTTACGAAATCAAAGAAAATCAACATCAAGGGAGCCATTTTCTTTTGCTTTTACGTATGTACATGAGGTAAAAAATAAATAAAAGTTGGCCATATTTTGTTTTTCTGATAAACTAAAACCTCAAAGAATATGATAACATAAAATTAACTACTAAAATTAACATATCATAGGGATCAGTATCTTGTGATCTGTGGTAGTTAATTTAGATCAAGATGTATCATGCGATACAAATCAATAAACCTTGCCTATCATTTTATCAATATCTGTAAAAAAGGTTGTCCACCACACTGGTAGGATGGTATGAACCAGAAATTTGGCTAATATTGGTCCATGATAGGTAAGTCACAAAATTGTAAGACATCGTGACTAAGAGATGTGTGATGTAAAAAATCCTATTTAATTGCATCTAACTGAAGATTTGTATGAATAGAATTATATATTTTTAAGATTATTATATTTTTGGTTATATAATAATTGTTTGGTTATTTGTCAATTGTCGGTGCGCTTTTATTAAAAGAAAACACTATTTAGCTAGATGCAATCAAGAGAGACTACTTTAATTTGGGATTGTAATGATATTTAACATTATATTAGATAATATCTAACAATATATCATTGCAACTACTCATTGGATATATAACTATGTTAAATTAAAGCATGAATTTAAACCGATAAAGTTAAATGAAGACACAACAGGTTTAATTACTTGCACCTAGAAATGTTTAAGGAAGAGAAAACTTATGGGGATGAAATATTGGCTATACACTATAATTTATTAACTTTATGTTTTTATCCATATTGCAAAACTGGATCTAAAGTTGAAAATAGTGTATCTTTGTTGGTAAATATTTATGCATGAGCACACTCAACAGGAATTCTAACTCTTGTCATCCCCGAATCTCTATGTTCCCCTATTTAATTAAGAAAGTCATATTACTTAAACATTTCTCATTCATCAAGTAAAGGATCTAGAATTTCACTTTGTTTAATAAGTATATTGCACTCTAATATCATTCCTTCTTGCCATTTCAAGGAGTTTGTTGCTTGGTATATTGATCATTTTCGAAGTTTATAATCCTATCCAAGCATCTTTCCTCATTTACTAGCAATGCACTCCTACCCACAATGTAAAAATAAATATGCATATTTATAGAAGAAAGCTTTCTTAAGTCATTAAGCTTGATATACATTGTTGAATTAAGGTTTTAGAGTGAAAGTTAGTTAACATGATATTAGAACTAAGATGTGAAAGCCCATAAATTTAGATCCCCTCTGAATTAGTTATTTATTTAATTAACCTACTTGTCATGTATATCAAATTGTTTGTTATCTTTAACCATTTATTCTTCCACATGCATGATTCAAACTATGCAAAAGAAGGTGATATTATGACTACCATACATGATTGATAATTTAAGCTTTTGGAAGGAATGTAGTTAGTTAACACTATCAAAGCTAAGAATATTGGAGCCATGTGCCCAAATTATCTCCAGAATCACCTCCAAGCGAACTATTTATTTAATTAGTCCAATAGTCATCTTCATCTTATGTTTTTTTGACTTACATGTATAATTAAAGCTGCTTATGAGAGTAGATGCTAAGCTTGATGTGCATTGTCACTCTATAACCTAATAACTTAAGATTTTGATTCCTTCTTTTTAGTTCACATGTGGAAAAACCATGGGACTCCTAGCAATATGCTAATTAAGGTGAATAAAGGGAAATAAGTGTTGTACCACATGACTTCTATCTCAAATTAGTTGATTATCTTCTCATATAGCTAAAAGATGACTTCATCCATAAGATATGAATAGAGGACTAATATGAGACTATAGGACCAAAAAAATCTCTTGCTATATATGATAACACTCTAGTGCTACCATTAAACACATCTCACATGTTGTCACATGAATTTTTTAAAAAAAGAAAAGCAAAATATCGTAGCTTTTTGTGCTTTTAAGTTTCTCAATATATCTCAAACAAAATCCTTAATTGGATAGACTCTAGACTATGCAGTTATACAAGCTAAACTCTATTTTGGGTAGTCAATACCTCAAGGGAAAACTTTTAAATAAAAGAAAATCCTTATCTCTTTTCCTTTACTTTTTCTTTAAAACCTCTTTCACTTTCTAAACCTAATTAAGAAATAGGAAAGAAGAATATTAAAAGCATTGGAAGTTAGGTCTCCCTAACAGAACATACTCTTTTCTCTCTTCTCTCACATATAAAAAAGTCCCTTGTTGTAAAAATAGCATTTCTTGCATATACCTCATCCTTTTTATTCTCCAAGAAAGAAAAAAAGGAAAAAAAAAAGTTCTATTTCACAATATTTATGTTTTATTTTTTGATATAAATTTTAAAGCCTTTTGATCCACAATATAAAAGTTACATTATATTATATCATATATAGAGTAATTTGGCTACATCCACTTGTAGCTAAGCACAAATCCAATTGCTGTCTCTACCATTAGATTTATATGAGTCTCAAAGCTAAAGAGCCACTTGTTAACCACTATTAGTTGTTTAAAAAATAAATAAATACTTACTCTTTGAGGGTGATAATGATCACTTATCTCACAAAACAAATACTAATAATAGAAATAAATAGAAACATTGGATCAAGGAGGTAACATGTTACATGCCTTAAAGAATGAAGCACATGGAGCTAGACACATGGTCCACAAGTGTGATTATCCATCCCATTTGTCATATCTCCATAAATGTGTTTCTTTTTTCAAAATGTGTCATATATCTGATAGTTTCTATATATTGTTACAGCATTTCTGTTTATTACTGCAAACTATATATTTATCAGTTTAAGCTAGTTGCTTATTAGGGATATATCAGTGTTTATTTATTGGGATACTATGTTTATATTTATTTTTTTAATCTGTTTTTAATCTATAATTAATGATAATTTTTTGACTTTAAGATATGCATGAATCTACGTCTGAAGAGGCTCACTTATTTTGAAGACCAATAAAGAATAACGAAAGCAAAAGCAAACTACCTACTTGTAAGGTAGGTGGTGTTGCATTTTCTCTTGAAATTTTATTTTAGTTTATATTTTGCTGGTTTTCTCCGATCAAGCCTCCCACCAAGTAAGAAATAATCCACCGCTCATGCTTTGCAATGGGCCATCGGTCATGTCAAACCGTAGTGACATTTCGGAGACCACATGAGCTGTAATTGTCCAGATCCGTCAAGAGAGTACGCATCTCCGGGGGCTTAGTTTTGACGGTTGCAGAGCGGTGGGTACCTTCCCTTCGGAGGTGGTTCCCGTGGCCAGTTCAAGGCAAGGGCAGCAGCGCAGAGCACGGCATCGTGCCTTAAATGAACGACAGAGGCACAGAAAAAAAAAAAAAAAAAAAGCGCATAGTCCCAGATTGATGGCAATGGGAGGGATGGTCTCTCAATTTCCGGTCTTAATGTTACTCTGAGCTGGAGGCCTTGTACCTCCCCCCAATTATATGCATTGAAACAGGCAGCTCAATAATGGGAAACAAGATATATACATTTCAATTGGCCATACACGGAACTTCAACTTCATGACAGCCAACTAATATCAAGTGACCGTATCACAGGTCTGATGAGGTCCAATCCAAAGGAATTTACAAATTTAGACATGTAGCATTGTTCTTGAACCTAAAAGAGCTTTGCCATCCTATCTAAATTAGCTATACGCGAGATAACTGTTGGTTAGCACCTAAGATCAACACTAATTCAAATAAACTCTAAGCTTTGGCACCGAGAGAAAACCTGGTTAGATCTTTAAAAAAAAAGGGTCAAAAAACAAAGAAAAAAAACAGACCTGTTTGCATTTAGCTCTTTGAAATTAATGAGAATTGGGACTACGTAGCCGAAAATTTGATTATCTCTAACAACAGGCTACCATGATCCCTGTTCAATAGTTTGTAAGCAAATTATTATTATTATTATTATTATTATTATTTTCTTCTTGAATATTAGTGACAAATTATCATGTTTTAAAAGCAATATTGGAGGCTGTCACAAATTTGAACCCAATCTCTTTTAAGGTAGTTTGTTAACAAAAATGATCTGAAATCCTTTGGTTTATCGTATTCCATTTGCTAATAATATTTCCTAAATTAAATGCCTTGTTAGCGAAACAACCAACCACGTTAGTCTTCTGTCAGCAAGCTTGTTATGTTAAAGATTTCTATCTTCTAATGGAAACTTTTGCCGCAAAGATTTCATGGGCCTGCCATCGTTGTCGGCTTCAAAGAATTGTTGGCCTGCCATCACTCTCAGCTTTATGGTGTCAATTTTGTGTTCATCATGAAGTGGTCCAATCAACACGCGTTTCGTGCTAGCAGTTTAGGAAATTCCTTCAGGATTTGTAGAAGATCGCCACCTTAATTAAAGGTGCTCTTCATAATTACGTCATTCTAGGAAGAAAATTGATGCATTAATCTCCATTTTCAAGCATGCTCAACCAAAACGTCATCATGTATATAGTCCAAAGAAAACAAATCAACAAACCCAGTGGACCCGAAATATTAACTCTCTAGACGACACCTCATGCTGGACAGGGCTTTGGACCACCTATCTCTCTCTCTCTCTCTCTCTCTCTCTCTCTCTCTCTCATTTTCAAGAGCAAGGGTTGGTTTCAAACTTTTTATCAGCAACCCAGGGTGTGAAACAAAGCGTGGAGACAATAGTTTTATCGTTTTCTAAAGATACCTACGTACTAGCCATATGCCCGTGAGTTGCATAAAGTTGATGTTTTTTTTCTTTCTTTTTTTTTTTTTTTTTTATCCTTCTCTCTTTTATCCTGCATAAATGAGGATGGTTTATCCTGACATCCTTGTATAGTGCTAATCACCAATGCACCATGAGTCAAAAATTCAGCCAGCAACACCATCTGCATGCGAGATTCACATTATTATCGAGTAAATGGAAAGATAGTCTCAGGAGGGCAGTTCCATGGAAAGAAAAGTTATTGGTTGAAGACTCACATGTTATGAAGTATGAAATATGGATCCATCAAAATTAAGACTTAATGTACACAAATTAGTTAGCTCTCTTGAATACTGTTCTCATGCACTAATTCAATACATAAATGTTTGTGATACCATAAGGCTTCATGCATCACATGTAGAGACAATAGGTCAACTTTGAAAAAGAAAGAAAAATATTTTGTCAGAATTGTTGGAATCACCATCTATTTATAGAATTTATAACGGTACTGCATCGAATTTCAAAAGTATATGGCGCACAGAATTTATTCTTAAGTGACACTGTATGTTAATAGATATTCTCAAGGAACATGTGATAAGTGTAGAGAGCTCTTAAAACACATACATGAAGCTAATATCTAACATCGTTGTAACGATCAATTTTTATTTTATAGTATATGATGTAAATATAGAGGGAGAGAATTTATTCTTAAGTGGCATTGTATGTTAATAGATATTCTTAAGGAACATGTGATAAGTGTAGAGAGCTCTTAAAACACATACATAAAGTTAATATCTAACATCGTTGAAACGATCAATTTTTATTATATAGTATATGATGTAAATATATAGGGAGAGAATAGCCTTGTTTTCAAAAACACTATAAACTATAACTACATTTGGTCAAAAAATAAAGTAAGTATAAATTTCAGGATAAATATTATCGAACAAGTTACAAGAAAGTAGTTATCTAGCAAACTTTTATGCAGTTATTATGGTAGGCTGGACTTTCATTCTATCATTCAAAGCTTTTTTACAACTCTTCAGCTTCTTTTATTTTTTCATTATATCTTTAGCTTTTTATATTTATAATATCAATCATATATATATATATATATATATATATATATATATATATATATATATATATATATATATATATATAGAGTCAGAAGCATGATAATAAAAAATAATTATTTTAACTATAACTATTACAAGTTGTCACGATCAAGTAACCTATATGCTTTACCTGGTCCAAAATGTCACGCTAACTCTTTCTAGAAGATAGAATGGTACGTCATGCCCTCTCCTCTCCTTCTATATAATAAAATAGCATAGGAGAGGAATTGCAGAGAGTGCAGAGGCTTGCATCGGCGAGGGGTGAAAAGTTGGTGGAGGGTCAAGCAGGCCGCCGCCGGATAGGAACAAAGGGTGGCAAAGGTAGAATGAAAGCAAGAGCGTCTAACATCACGCGTCTCTTCCCTGTGGTGGTTGATGGAAGTCAGAAGAGCGAATGGCCAAAGGTCGACTCAAAAAACTTTTGGTGACGTGAGCTCTTGCCTTGCATTAGAACGCAGAAACCCTTTCCCCTTGAAGAACTGTGAGGGATGTTGAAATCTCTTTGTTTCTTTTTCATTTCTTCCATCCAATTAGTCTATCCTCCTGTTTGGTTTGGCAGAAGACTTTACCCCGTTGTTGGTGAATTGATTGGCATCAAAACATTGTATCTATTTAACTATACTTCTGATGGGTTTAGTTAATTTTTGCTGCATGTCAAATTTTATTCGCTTCTAAAGTTTGACATATGTATCCAAAGTTGAGACATGTGATCATGATCGTAGAACAAGCCAGGTCCATGTCCCCCAAGGAAAATGGTCTGTCTTGGTGATGCATAACCATCGAACATGATGGAATTGTAGCCTGTCTTGGTGAGACATGCTAATTGGCATTTGTTTCATATGAAATTGTTGGCATTAAAGCATGTCTGCTCCTGAAAATGTTTATATCTTAAATGTCTCAGGAATTTTTCTTGTGTAAAATATGGTTAGGGTTTGGTGGGTTTAGTCTGCTTGCCGAATTGTTTGGATTTAGTCAGATTAGATTTCCATTCAACTTAGGTACAACTTCAACTTCAACTTTTGTTTACTGTTAAATGGTATTTATTGGATGTGTCTAATGCTAGTCTAAACAGCTACAACGCACTTGGATGCATTGTACCATGGGTTTGCTAATGTCAAAATAATAATAACAATAATATGCTAGATTTTAGGAACATATATATGAATTTTAGAACACCAAGAAATTAAACAAGAAAACAACAATAATAATAATATGTTAGATTTTAGGAATATATGTGTGTGTGTGTGTGTGAATTTTAGAATACCAAGAAATTAAGCAAAATTTAATGCTATACGTTTTTGTGCCATCTTTGATTTGCGTAGGAGCTGCAAAGAATTCTCCAATTTGATGAAGCACCCATCAAGAATGCTAGGAGTTAGATCTTCTTCTGCTTTCTCCAACGGGTGGCTTCCTTAATCAGAAGAAACTAAACATAGGTTAGGAGAGAAGAAAGAATTTAGCCCACTTATAATGAAACATTAATAGGCTCTTCCATCACAAGTTGCTATTGAATTTTAGGCCCACACAAACTATCTACCCACGTCACTCAATAAGAGGTGTACATAAGCTTAAACAACATAAATCATATATTAATAGTGGGCTTATCATGCATGTATCATTGAACTAAATTTGTCAGTCTATTTTGTAAACCTAAAATAATCAACAATTAATGGTAGCTCATACATATGAAAATTTCAACATTTTTTCACTTAGGCAACATTAATTATAATTATTTAAATTTTGAGAACATTTGTTTTGGAAATGATACTTAGGCTGAACAACTAAATTTTAATGGGATCATAATTTTGAAAAACATTTGATCCACTAAAATAATACCTTAAAAAGATTCCGTCCTATGAAAACTATTACACTGAATCCTAGTAGCCATTATACCCTTTATTAACATAAGACTAATCTATGATTATAAGTATTAATAACTTTCATTAATATGCATTATGATGTGATAGTGTAGCAAGAAAATAGTGTACAATAGATGACCTCAAAAGTGTTTTTTTCATTATTGGTCCTCAGCATGATTTCTCCTCAATCGACAGAAGCTAAAGAGGTCCGAAAGACATCTACAATACGCTAGCATATCCTAGACAACATACCTTGAGGTTCTAGTATGGTATCATCAATAAGACATACATAATAATCGTACTTAAGACTAATACCAAGTCTAAAGATATTTCCATAATATGACATGTTATACATCAAACAATGTGCATATCTAAATATCAAAGTAAAGTGATATTAATTGAATCAATGATAACCATCATTTAATCATTAAATCATCTATCAAATAAATATGCCTAGAAAATATAATGAGTTATAAAATTACATATAAAATAAACTATTATGCAAGTATTTTAGCATATGTAACTAACTCTCATTAACCAAGTATATTAAAAGATCCTAAAACACGCATGCTATCAACATAATTCTTAAATATAATGGGTCAAAGTCCTTTGGTCAATAGATTAGCAACCAGGTTCTTTATATCAATGTGTTTAATAGCAATGTTTCCTTTTTTCACTAATTCCATAATTATAAGATGTTTTTATGTCCATAGGCTTAGACCCATTGGTACTTTTATTGTTCTTTGAAAATAATACAATTGAACTATTATCATAGTAAATCTTTTGTGGTTTAGAGAAGAAATCAACAACAAGTTTTGAAATCAAATCCTTCAACCATATAGCTTGTATTGTAACCTCATAGCATGCAACAAATTCAACCTGCATAATAGAATAAGGTATAAATGTTTGTTTAGCACTTTTTCAAAATATTGTTCCTCCAGCTAACATAAAAGTATAATCTAAAGTGAATTTTATAGCATTAAAACAACTAACAAAATATAAAAGTTACTTTAAGATTATCCATTTTCCTATGGATAAGCATAAAGTCTTTCATCCTTTATAGGTATAGCATCATTTTTTTTAGCAGCCCTCTAATGTTTCAAACCAGGGTTTGATAAATGTCAGCTAAGAACACTCACCATAAAAATAATGTTTGGTCTAGTACAAACCTATGTCAATATTAAGCTACCAATTGTACTAACATAACGTATATTTCTTATGGTCTCTCTCTTAAGATCATTTTTAGAGCACTAATTTAAGCTGAATTTATCACTTTTCATAATCTTTGGGTTTACAATTCTGCATGTTGAACCTGTTAAGCATAAGATCAATGTAGATTTTTTGAGAGAGTTCTTTATGAGATCTATCTTCATAGATCTTAATACCAAGAACAAAAAATGTCTCAATAAGATTTTTCATATTAAAAATTTTAGATAACAACTATTGGGTCTCATGCAACAACCGAAGATCATTACTAGCAAACAAAATATTATCAACAGAAAGAGAGGAAGATGAATTTACTTCCGCTTACCTTAAGGTATATGCACTGATCGACCTTATCATCCTAAAAATCAATGGAAGTCACCATCACTTCAAACTTCAAATACCTCTACTGAGAAGCTTGCTTAAGACTATAAATAGACATTTTAAGTCTATAAACTATTTATTCTTTCTTTGACTCTTTAAATCTTTTAGTTTATAGTATATATACCTCTTTTTTAAGATGACTATTCAAAAAGGCTATTTTCACATTCATCTAGCGAAACTTAAGTTAGCCACAATGGTCCTAAAAGGATTCTTGGAAGAAATGAGTGAGAAAGTCTCATTATAATCAATTTCCTCTCTATGAGTGAACCCCTTTGCTACTGGTCTTTAAAGCACTCAATCTTCCCTTTGAAGTCCTTCTTGGTCTTCTATACCTACTTGCAACCTATTGGCTTGCAATTCTCAGAAAGTTCAACAAGATCCCACACTTTATTAGACACTTGGTAACTTCATCCTACAACAAAGAACTTCCAGGCATTGCTAGTTTCAAGAATCCACTCATTAGATGTTCGAAATGAAGCTTTTCATCGTATGCAAGTTCAAATAATTTGGCCTCTCCTACTTAGCATAAAGTTCCTTTGACTCAGCAGTGCTCTCATTACAGCCAAAACAACATAGCCAAAGGAATGGGGCACATGGAGGTTCGACACGTAGCATGTAGGTGTTGGCAGCCTAGTTCATTTATCTTGTCTTTATAAATGTGCTTTATTTCTTGGAACTCACCATATGACTAATAGTTTCTATTTTTTTTAGTATTTTTATTTACTATTGTAAACTAAATATTTATTGATTTAGGCTAATTATTTATTTTTGACATGCTAGTGATCAAATTTACTTCTATCATATTTATGTTTATTTATTATCTTTTTTATTTTACTATTTTTATTTCACTATTTTTTTTTTTAAAGGAGCTAATGATGGCTAATGAGTAGTTTTTTAGCTTTTGGATCTATGCAGATCTAATGGTGGAAATAATGATCGAATTTTGGCTTAGTTACACATGAATGTAGCTAAGTTTATCTCATATTATATATAAAATTAAATATTTATAATATTTAAATATAATATTTCTAAAATAATTTTATAAAGAATCCTTACTTTTTACTAGAACTTTCATATTCTAGCAAGAAAAGAGATATCTATTTGAAAGACAAAAAAAAAAAGTATATAATAAAATATAAATATAATTCAAGAATATAGTATTCTGACTATCGCATTTGGTTATTATAAACCAAATATGATAATCTTGCATTCCTGAGAATTTAGACTAATATTATTAAGGTAAACTAGCTATAATAATCTTGCATTCATGATAATATAATTATCAAATATAAGATTAATAGAAATGTAATATTTCTAGTAATATCATATTATTGCAGATCAAATGCCACCTTAGGATTAGGTTATGGCTTGATCCCACAACCATCGGCCATGATAGATGGCCAATTATCGACCTTTAGAGAGAGAGAGAGAGAGAGAGAGAGAGAGAGAGAGAAGGGAAGCGAAATAGCTAGGCTAATCAGTGCTCAACTAGGAAGGAGAAAAAGAGGAAATCACTAGCAGCTCACTTGAGACATGATGTTTCTTGGTGGTTGAACATAAGGAGTCAATTATGGGCAACTCACTTAGGACATGATGTTGATTAGTAGCTACACATTTGAAAAAAAGGAAGGCTGATGATTTATATAGATGGGAGAGGCCTCCCCCAAAGTCCTCTCCTTAGTCAGACTCTCATCATAGTTCAACATGATTTTATTTATTTATTTATTTTTGAGTGAAATTCAAACTCTCAAGTCGACTTGGGAACCTTGATGTTGAGTTAACTTGGTTATGAGTTAACTTAGACACATAAATTTTTTCTTTTCCCTTTTTCTATTTTATTCAAGCAGCGCGTCAAGTGGATTAGGCTCCCCATTTAATTCCAAGCCAACCTAAAGGGGCTAGGTTTCATATTCACTCTTAAAATTAATTCTATCTTTGAAATTTATATATTTTAGATTTTAAAAACTTTAGAAAATTTATGCTTCATATCCTCTTCTAATCACTGTAATTGAAACCATTACATAAGTTCCATTATGCTTTCACTGTGTAATTATGACATGAAACTCTATAATAAGAACAAGCCCTATTTTAGTTGTTTATCTACATTCAATTGTCTTAGGTTTTTCTTAAAAGATCCTAAACTTAGGCCTTGGCATGATTTTTGTAGCAATTTAGGACCTTATCCGAAAAGGCTACCAAAAAGTATTATTTAGGTTTTTTATCTTCATATAAGTATCCAAGATATATCCTCCCATATAGTCTCCCATTTAAACCCTAGCATTTTATTATAACTGAAGTAGGATCAAAACACACATTGGTATAAACCCTTATATACTCTCCCATTTAAACCCAAGCATCCCGGTGAGCTAAAGGTTTAAATCTAAATCTAATTAAATCTAATCATAATTACTACGAGCTTGTTTGCAGTATCACTCAATCTACATAGACCATGAACCGGATCTGCTTTGATATGAATTGTGTTATGTCCCAACCCTAGCTCCTTGTTGAATATGTGACATGGCCACACATCCTCCAGAGTATAACTATAAAGAATACATAAGACTTATTTTTTATCAAATTTTATAACAACTCATAATATCCTCTCTAATTAAAAAATCAAAGAATTTTTTAAAATAATAATAAAATCATTCAATTGCAAATTTCTTTCTTTACTTGGTATTTAGATAATCAAACAATTTTGCTTCTCCCTCAAATCCTACTACATCTTGAGTGCATCTAGTGGCTTAGAAAGATAAATAAAATATAGTATTTGAGCCAACAACTTGGTAAGAATCCTCATATACATTTGTGCATAATGATTACAAATATATTTAATAATAAGTATGATTATATTAAAACTCTAATTTAATGTGCCATGAAATGCACTTTTCAATATAACTAATATTCATATATCTTTATCAATTACTAAACATATCCGGCTTATTAAAATAAATTGAAGCAATGGCGTCAAATCATATATTATCAAAATTAATATAATAAAACATAGTCCACATCTTAAATTGTACATAAATAATTTAAGTCACATTTCAATATCAAACTATCATTAGACAAGATTCAGCTCGTGACGAACAAACCAAAAGTGCAACAATTTAGCCCATGACTTCCATGATTGAACTAACAACCAACAAATCAATAGTGACATGATGCAACCTTTGGTCTGCAAATCAAACAGCATCATCATCCTGTCCGTAACTAACAAACCAATAACACTACGAACTCTGTAATCAACTAATCAATGGTACCGCGTTGTAACCTGTGACCAGTAATTCACATGTAACGAGCGTAGTCTAACCCTTTTATTCTATCCAATTATGCATGCTTTTAACAAAATATTTTATTTACATGCACGCAATCAAAGTTATCAGTACAATATAAGCAAGCATCAAACATGGAGCTTTTAGTAGAGCTCATGCCATGATACTAGCATGCGCCAGCAATAAGTCATGCGAATAGTTTCGTCTGGGATCACAAGAAAAACGAAATCGTTGTGAACAATGAGAGCAAATGAAGTAGTTCATCAAAAGGACGTTCAATTAAATTAATAGGAGAGGGAAGAGTGAGAAAACCAATGCTTAAGTTAACCGAGGTTAATAAAAAGATAAACCAACTGGTTTAGTTTATAATTAGTTTAACTGGTTTAACTCCTATTTTGTATTTGGAAAAACGTGCTGATGATTTCAGCAATGATTGCACTTTCTCTGGGTGTGTTTCAATGCCAAGTAGTGGCACAACATGTTATTAAGATGTTTATTGGAAATAAAAGATGAATTGGTATATAACATTTCATTAATATAATATTGATGTTATAATAATATTATGATAATGTGATATAATTAAATATAGTATATCATATCTTATTAATGTTATGTAAGCTTTATTTTAGTATTATATGAGTGCTAAATCTTCCATATTTCCAATAAACGGCAGGTTTAAAAGATAGCATTTAAACCAAGCCAAACATGATTTAACCTTAGAACAAGTGCCTAAGTTTAACCTTGGTCTAGGCTAATCCTTATTTTTGTGTACTAATGAGGTATTGATTGTCATGTCAGGTCTAAACTAAATTCCTCGACAACAGAACCTCATTGCAAATGTAATTTGTTCTCTTAATTGGCATTGACAAGCCTACCTAGATTTTTAATGTATATAAGTTCTGATATCTTTACCAAAATAAAGATATGAATCCAAATACAAATCATATAATAGTACATGAACAGTATGTTTAATCTAATTTGATATTATTTATAGTGGGTTAAGATTTCCAGCAAAGTGATTAACTAAAAATTATTTGATTTCTTGTATAACTATCCAGAATATTTTAGAAGCACCATTTAAGTAAGGCTAAGCACGTCAGTTCCTCCTTCGGTGAATAGTTAAGCTTACTGTGAATCATTGTGAATCCTAGTTCTACTTGGATTATTCTTTTATAAATAATGATTTCTTTTTGTTGAGTTTTGATTTATAATTTAGATGGGGTCCTATTGTTACAAGGAGTCTCTTCTTGGCTAATGGGATTAAGATAAGGATTTGTCTTGAAGTCCGATCATCCTGCACTGTGTGAGGCCTCCCTTGCATGGAGTTTTGGCTTCCCATGAAGTCCACTGTGGATGAGTTGTTGGATATTGTCCTCTGATCTACTTCATAGAATCTAATATTACTTCTATCTCCACAAAGAGGTAAGGGATTTAATGACATTTGCTAAAGTAAGTCATTACACCGTGACTTCAATAGCACAATAACATACCCTTTTGGATCTGCTCACTCTGTTGCTTGGATGGATGGCGTTTGGCTCATGCTAGTTTGTCATCATCCTTTAAATGAAATAAAAATGTCCTAACATGTAGGCCACATTTAGTGACATTGTGCTGCACTCAATTCAGAGACAAGTACCCACAATCGTTTTCTTATGACAATGAGATCAATTCCTTGCTGAAGCATGGTAACTCCATGCTCACTGCACGACTTCGCTGTTGTGGTTGCGCTCTCAAGGCTGCCATGATATGACTCCAAGGGACCCATTAGAGCCACATCCATGTCACAATGCCTAGTCTCAAGTAAAATGAAAGCGGATGCATGACAATGATGAGTACCTAACAAGACTTGGAATGAGACATTATTGAAGTGTTGTCACGCAATTGAACAGTCCTTATTTGGAACATTAAAGGATTAGTGATGAGGAAAGGTTTGAGTGGAATCCATTGTTCTGTTAAGAAACATGGCAACCAACTTATATCATCAACATATGTTCATGTCAATATCTAAAGATGCAAATTCACAATGCTCATTGTGATACCTTGCCCTTTGGATCGGCCACTTCTAAACCGGGCCTGGTCCATTCGGATGGCCTCGATTAAATAATAATAAAAAAAAGAAGAAAAGAGAACTCAACATAGTCTAGCCACAAGACTCAATCGCTCGACGGAGGAGAAGAATTTAAGAGGAGATAAGAGTTTGTCTCCTTCCTAAACTCAATGGAGGCATGAATAAGGCTTATCTAGATTCTTCTTCTCCTCTATTTAATCTCCTAAACCCTTCTTCCCTTACATCAATCGACGGCAAATTAGGCTCAAGATTGTCAGTGAATCGCTTGCCTTCTTCCTTCAAATTGGCGATCAAATCAGCACCGATAAGCCTCCTTCCTTTTCTCATCTTTCTCTTCTTTCTTTTTCTTCCTTTTCTTTTATAAAAAAGTTTGCCGTGCATGAAAGAAAATGTAGATGGTCTTGTTTTATGCTGGTTGTTGATGCTGAGGCTATTTGTTTTAATTTATTGACTGCTCTCATAGTTTATGTTAGGTGGAAGTATGCAGAATTTTCTTCATAAACAAAAAGGGTGTTTTTAAGCTTCTAGCTCTACTCAAAGTAGCAATTGATGTGTCCAAGGGAATGAACCATTTGCACCAAAATAATATCATCCACATGGACCTAAAGGCCGCCAATCTTCTAATGGATGAAAAGGGGGCATGTAATTTCAATTCTTATTGTTATTAAAGGAGATTTGATATTTGTATTAGTTACTATTATAATATGGTTAATTATGGCTAAATGTGTTACATGCTTCAATGATGAATATTTAAAGCTCTTTTCTACTATTTTATTAATTAAGAAAAAAGTTAATGGATCTTATTGATGTTTTAAATTGATCTTCATATGACAATTGATGAATCAACTTATAGCTCGGACTAGCAGAGCACGACCAATATTTCCTTTGAGAGATAAAGAAAAGAGAGTATGAGAGACAACATCAACTATAGCAAGTTGAAAAATATCTAAAGCCCTCTGGATGAGCACTCTAGGTTGAAAAGCTAAGACTTAAAATGATTTACTTATGAAGCTTAAAGCTACTTTTATAGGCATCTGAGAGAGTCTTCTAATGGTTCCGCTTATTGATGAATGGCTCTAATGAGCTAGATCCTGGATGAGATGATTGCTTTAGAATTCTTTCCCAATTAGGTGGTAGACTCTTGCTCGAATTTGATTGCACCTTATATAGGGGGGAATCCTGAACAGGTTGGCCTAATGGAGAGGTATTTCTTTCAATTAAGATTTTTCTTTGGGACACTCTTAAAAATCTAGTCAGTAACACCATGTCTGATTCTAAATGCCTAGCATACATGTCATTTTGGTCAGCCATGTTAGCTCAGTCCGCATCATTTGCCTTTCACTTTTGAAGGTTGAGTTTGCTTCATGCTCAAGCCATAAAAGTAACATGATTTTGGTGTGGATAGCCAATTTCTAGTCTTTTTGGTCCTTGCTATTGCGATAGGCTGAATAAGGCCAAGCTTGGCATCATATGACCTTTAGTCAATCTTGGGATTTCATCGACTCAGGAATCAATTCTCAGATGATCAATTTTCTATGCTGCCTTTGATGGGCTAGGTTGAGCTTGATAATATTGGTTGGCCAATCATGAGGCATCCATATCTGCACAAATCTCAAAGTCAAAATAAACCATGCAGCTTTTTGACACATGAATCTTAGCATGAGAGTAGTCATTATAGGGTGTTCCTTCAGAATTAAATACCCATTATATGATCTTATAATGGCCTTTTTAGAAAAGGGGCATCTTCATTAATGCCCTGATTAACCGAAGCACCAGCATTAATGTCCCTTTATGAATGGCTCTCTCACTATACAAAGGAGGGGGGGGGGGGGGGCACTTATTTTCTCTACTCTCTCCATTTCGTAGCTGCATGGTTGCATGTTCTAACTTATTGCTCAGCTTGAGTCCTCGATCGGTGCCTTTCGATTTCTTGAAGTCTTTTTATAATAGTAGGATGTCTTCCCATTCCTCATCTTCTCTTTCTTAGAGGTGTCCTGTTTCTTGTTGTCAAGGAATTAAGTAAGCTTAGTGAAGATGATAAAACAAGGATTCATCATACTTTATCTCGGATTTCGTTGGTTATCCCAAGTTAAGAGGACAAAGCCTTAGAAAGCATTGATTATCTCAAAAATAGCTAGAATAGCTAAGCCTATCCTTGAGATAGTTGGAATAACTAGACCTACCTAGAGATAACTAGATTAGCTCCGTATATTTCAAGAATAGCTAAAATAACTAGATATGTCCTAAGATAGCTAAAAAACTTAGGCCTACTCTAGAGATAGCCAAGCCAGCCCTTAAGACAGCCAAAATAACTAGGCCTGCCTAAAGACAACCAGATAACCAGGCCTGTCCCAAGAATAGCTAGAATAACTAAGCATGCTCTTGAGATAGCTATAATATATAACTAGTACAATATCTTCCATTACCAATTCTATCAAATTATTTATGAAATTAAATTTATTCAAGAATGCATAACAAATAATGTAATATGCTACCACATGCAATCTACCCTATAAATCATATACACCATAGATACATATGCATATCGCTACTTCTATCATAATAAGATTTCCTACATCTTCACAGAATAAGTGCATTATGCATAATGTGAACCATGTGGACAAGATCAAGTTACATAGACATTATGCAAAAAGGATTCTTACATGGTCAACACACACACATATGAGGCATACATATAAATCAAATCCATACATCATCAAGCAAATAACAAAACATGCTAAAAACCACACAAGGGCATGTGAAGGGATCCTCAATGAGGAAAGGCTAGGCTTAGATTGTCCCCATCCTTCTTGCCCTAATCACTGTTCACCTAGTGTCTCTGCTAGCAAGAAGGATACTTGATATAATTGTTTGTGCCATTGTTTTTCATTTTCTAGATTTCTGATTGCCACAACCTCATAATTCATGGCAATAATGGCAAATGGATGGTACTATCAGAAGTCATGGCACATCGACAAATACCACAACACCTAAAAGTTTCATGCACAATAATACCAATGTGGTAGCAACTATAAGCTCATAAGCCATAGGATTCAAGAAAGCATAAAAGCCATTCCTAGTCTTATATTTCATGCATTGCATTGAACAGCTTATATGCCAACTCTATAGATCCACATTTGGCATACATGCTGAAACGTGAGCTATCAACATCCAATTCAACCTCATTTCTAATTATGTATGCATGGACACTCTTCCCTTGCAACAAAGCTCCCAAGTGCGAGCAAGCCAAAAAACATCGGCAAGAGTGACCTCAATTAGTACTATCAAATTCCCCAACATGTTTTGAAAAAACAACTAATGCAGAACGTGGATGGGACACGAATGCAATGAAATAATATTATATATATATATATATATATGTATATATTTTATGAGATGGCTAATTATCCAGAAAGATCAAAAACTAGTTAAGCTATACTATGCAAGATAGGCGGAAGCATACACTAGAACTAGAACTGTTAGAATATTAACGAAGCCAGGAAAGTGAAGGTTAGAAAACAGTCGGTTAGAAAACCCTCGGTTAGGACATGCTCTCAACATTCACTAAATCAAAGAAAGAGAATTAGAGAAAGAATTTCATATACCAACAGTGATCACTCGAAGATTGAAACAAGAAAATCGCTCTGACAAGTTGAAAGTCCTGGATGAAGAAGCTATCTACCGGAGAGGATTTTCGAAATATGGTTCAGGAGCAAAGATGACTTCCTCTTCGGCTCATGAATCCCTAAGAAAATAGCAAGCAACAAATCACAAACTTAAGATGGTGGAGAGAAGTAAATAAAGAACAAAGAGAGTAGAACTTGAGAAAAGAAGCCCTTTGGGGCTGATTTGATCCCGGCGGCTGGAACACCTGAAAGGTAGACTTTCGAACCGAAGACTCGCTGGTTGGGTTGCTCTGGAGGGTGTGCAACAGCGAGGAGGAGGTAAAGTGTAGCAAGAGGAGATGGGGGCCTGTGGTTGGCGGCAGGGTTGTTTTAGGGTTTCTGGAGGGGGGACGGCTAGGGTTTGGGTTTGAGGGAGGTTAGAGAAGATGAAAGGAAACACTAAGGGCTTCACACCCACTCCTTCCCGGAGTACTAGAGCCTTCACAGCAATGAAAAAAAAAACTTCAAAATTTTCTCATTAATCATCCTTTTTTTATTACAAGGGAAAGGTCTTTTTATAACACTTTCATATCAATACAAGTTAAATCATTCATTTTAAGTACATTGTTGACATGGATTGTAATGTATGGCATGTGATTCTTCTTGCGAAGGCAGGGATCTCTGCTTGCTTCATCTGGGATGGCCAAAAAGAGAGAGTGGCTGCAATTTTCAAGCTTGTAGAGGAGGAGGACCACTTGAAAGAGGAAAAGAGTGGGCGCCCCTTAATTTCTCCTGCCATCTTTGACTGGGCGGCAACCTTCTTCCATCTAGGGCGCATGGAGATCTTCCAATTAGAGAGGAGGCAGCCAATTTCTTTCATAGATGCTTGCCAAGGGACCACATGATAAGTGTGGAAGTCAATGGGCCCCTAAAAGCTTCCATATAAGGGTGGACGGCATGAAGAAATGAGGAAGAAGGGTATTGTCGCCTAGATTCCTTCCTAAATTGATGTAGGTCGGCTCCTTGCTCTGCTCTGGTGATGCCATGTATCCTGAAGTGGTACAAGACATGTGTCATTGCATGGTTGATGGGTCTTCTCTTGGGTCTTCTCTTGGACCTTCAAGATGAACCTTTTCTTAACTTATTACAGGACTCAATGAAAGAAAATAATACTTGACACTTGACCAACTCCTGGATTTCAACAATGAACCAGGCTAACTAACACAACTAGACTCGACAAGGACTCTAAGAATAAAGAAAAGGACTCTCATAAATCAGAGATCCATAAGGAACCCTGAAACCTCTATCTCAATCTGGTGTCTGCACCAATTCTTCTGAGCTGGGAGGAACTCGACTCCGTCAAGTAAGGGTTAGTTTGACTTTGGTACTTCTCTAGGAGGTCTGGGTCTATGTGTTGCAGATCTTCCCGGGTAATCCACGAGTCCTCTGATTCTGGCCGACCTTGCCAACGAACCAAATATCTTTGGTAACCTTTATTGCGGGTCGTGACAGCTTGGTCATCCAGAATCTGCTCAATCCTGCCTTTCCTCTCGGGCCAATTTGTGGGTGGACACTCAGGTGAGGGCTCACTCTCAAAGGAATGGTCAGGTTCAAAAACTCGCTGGGTACCACTGCTGGGTCCCTATATTCTACTAAGTCTGAGGTAGTGAAAATAGAGCTAATGCCTAACCATGGAGGTAACTTTAACACACAGGCATTAGTTCCTACCTTCTTTAACATTCTAAAAGGACCAGCTCCACGAGCATATAACTTTCTAACATGACATAGTTTTTTCTTAACAAAATCCTTGACTCGATTCTGGGGATTAGCCAACTTATTATCAATATTCAAGTGAATGCTAATGTCATGATGCAGGTGCTGTGCAATTGACTCTGAGACTCATGTATGGTTGGACAAGTTGAATGGGCAGGTGAACTCAGTAGAATGTGACAAAAGTCCTTATTACTAAGACTTGGATTGACACCTAACTGAAATGCAGACTTACTAAGGCATTCCTATGGAAAGAAATTTTATTGAACTCTCTGAACCTAAACCTAACAGACTACAGACTCTCTAGGTTGACCCTGGGTTGGTGGATGGCATGGATTTTTAAGAGGTTCCATAGAGTCTTCTGAAAGTATATGGCAAACCGAACTGGGACTAGATCTAAGAGGTGTAGGATATCCCTAAGTAGTGGAAGGTGACTAGATATTCTTTTTGGAAACACCTTATGAAATTCTCCTAAAATCTTCACTACTACCTCTTGGATGTGATCGTGAATTTTTCTAGTCCAAATTGATGACCACTTACTGATGTCTTGTTCTAAACCCTCAGCAAAAATTACATAAATCTGTTACTCTAAATCTTTCATGAATTCCACTATTTCTAGGGTTTGCTCATAGGGCTTAGCTCTTGGACTTTAGCTTCCTCAAGTTGACCATTTTACTCCTCCATAATCTCTTTAACTACAAGCAATGGTTCATGTTCAACTAGGATGGTATCAATTTCTTTAGACTCAACCCTTAGATCAGACTAAGTTCTATAGACTTCTCTTTCTATCTCTCCAATAGGTGTAGTTTCTTCTTCATCTAATGTGTCACTGGGCTCAAGCTCAATCTCCTTTCCCTTAGATTCATCAATAGGCTTAGTGGCTTCTTCTTCTAATGGACTAATGGACTCACAAATGTCTACCTCTATATGACTAAGGGACTCGGGACTATCGACCTCTAAATGATTATTGGGCTCAACGTCTTTGTCCTTAAAGCCTTCAATGGGTTCTTCCTCATCTTCTTCGTATTCATCAACTAAACTTGTGTCAGCCTCATATACCTCCTCGATACAACTTATAAGGGGTTCTTGATCTCTCTCCTCATCACAGTCAATAGGTTCAGGGTTTTCTAGATTGTCAATTTGAGTAGGATCCTGAACAACTATGCCTAGGCTGGTCATGTCTAGCTTTTTCTCCCTGTGTTCAACTATGGTGGTAGGAATAGGTTGGGCAAACTGATAGATAGGAATGGGCCGGATAGTAGGAGTGGGTGGGGTAAGTGGGGGAATAGGAGTGGGTTGACTCATGGGAATAAACGGGGTGATAGGGAAGGATGGACTCTGGTGAACACATGGGGCAATAGGGATGGATTGGCTAAATGAGCCTAGATTAGGACTTGACTTATTTCCAGGGATATTAGTCATATTAAGTGTGACCTGATAGGTGATAGGCTCCTTATGCCTATAGGACATGGGTAGGTATTTCTTCCTAAGTCTAATCTTTAAGGCTCTCCATGTTTTAATGGGCATCTCCCTCTTTTGACGACATGCGTGCTCAACCTTTTCCCAATATATTCTAACATGTTGAGTTAGTTTAAGCCTAGCAAATTTTACCTTCCCTTCTTCTGATATTTTTTTTTGATCGAAATACTCATCCATCCTCCTTTCCCAATCAATGTAATCCTCTAGCTCTAGATCACCACCAAAAGTGGGTGCATAGGGCCGGGTGCTCCTAATGGATCTTTCCTCTGAGTCCACTAAGTATGGGTATGAGCTTCTAGGGTGATACTCAGGGGTAAAATCATAGTGATAGGTTCTCCTAGGGTCAGGATGTGGGGTAGATAGACGAGGGTCTAACTTAGGCTTAGTCCTGGTCTTACGACTTTCTTCTAGGGAGCTTACTTGATCATTCAATTGAGTTAATCGTCTAGTAATTGTCCTAAGCATAGCTCCAATGTCATTGTCCATGGGTGGGTCGGATGGGAACTGACTCTGACTGGGTTGGTATGGGCTCCGGACCGGGTTGGCATGCAGGCAAGTACACAAAAAGAAAGAAGAACGCCTACTGGCTCTTAGACCTAGAGCTCAAATAAAGTGTGTCAACAAATGCTAATCAATCACCAAGTACCCTGTAACTGACCAGGTAGCAGGTGGGAGGGGGGAGGTTCTTCCTGCTTAACACAGGGGCCTAATTAGAGTAACCCCGTCACTCCGCTTAAGTCGTTTGACATTTGACCTCCAGCTTTAGACACCAGGTTCCAGTCATAAATGGAGAAAGACTCACACCAGTTTCGACAAAATATGTAAACCCAACCGTGGGTGTCCCTACTGCTCAATTATGTCTACTGGATTTTAAAATTGGGAGGTTTGGGCTCGTATGCAGGTTGATGTTTTCTGGGCCCAGGAAGGGTGATGAAATCCCCACCTAATCTGAGATAGCGGTGCCCTTAAGTCAATTTAATGCAGAGATGATGGAACACTAAAGACTTGAGTTAACATGTCAAGTCTCTAACCAAAAAGGATCACGTCCGATCGTAGTTCACTACTTCCCTGGGACAGAGTTAACATGGCGTGACACTTTAGGGTTAAAGGATGCAGCAATACAGAATTTTTTTTTTTTAGTTATGAAACTAATTAATAGCAGTAATTAAAATATTTTAATTAATTAAATTTTTTTAAAAATTTTTTATATGCAAGAAAAATAAGCAAATATGGAAGGTGTGCAAAAATTTTAGCAAGCTGAAATTTTCAGCACCTATGCAAAACTACTTTCCTAATATGATGCAAGAACAAGTCCTAACAACCAGGCTCTGATACCAAAACTGATGCAGAACGTGGATGAGACATGAATGCAATGAAATAATATTTTTTTTATATATTATTTTTCTTTTATGAGATGGCTAATTATCTAGAAAGATCAAAAACTAGTTAAGCTATACTATGCAAGACAGGCGGAAGCATACACTGGAACTAGAACTGTTAGAATATTAACGAAGCCAGAAAAGTGAAGGTTAGGAAACCCTTGGTTAGGACATGCTCTCAACATTCACTAAATTAGAGAAAGAGAATTAGAGAAAGGATTTCATATACCAACAGTGATCACTCGAAGATTGAAACAGGAAGATCGCTCTGACAGGTTGAAAGTCCTGGATGAAGAAGCTATCTACCGGAGAGGATCTTCAAAATATGGTTCAGAGGCAAAGACGACTTCCTCTTCGGCTCATGAATCCTTGAGAAAATAGCAAGCAACAAACCACAAACTTAAGATGGTGGAAAGAAGTAAACAAAGAACAAAGAGAGTAGAACTTGAGAAAAGAAGCCCTTTGGGGCTGATTTGATCCCAACGGCTGGAACCCCTAAAAGGTGGACTTCCGGACCGAAGACTCGCTGGTTGGGTTTGTCTGGAGGGTGTGCAATAGCGAGGAGGAGGTAAAGTGTAGCAAGAGAAGATGGGGGCCTGTGGTTGACGGTAGGGTTATTTTAGGGTTTTTGGAGGGGGGACGGCTAGGGTTTGGGTTTGAGGGAGGTTAGAGAAGATGAAAAGAAACACTAAGGGCTTCACACCCACTCCTTCCCAGAGTACCAGAGCCTTCACAGCAATGGAAAAAAAAACTTCAGAATTTTCTCATTAATCGTCCTTTTTTTATTACAAGGGAAAGGTCTTTTTATAATCCTTTAATGTTAATACAAGTTAAATCATTCATTTTAAGTACATTGTTGACATGGATTGTAATGTATGGCATGTGATTCTTCTTGGAGAGGTAGGGATCTCTGCTTGCTTCATCTGGGATGGCCAAAAAGAGAGAGTGGCTGTAATTTTGTAGAGGAGGGGGACCACTTGAAAGAGGGAAAGAGTGGGCGCCCCTTGATTTCTCCTGCCATCTTTGACTGGACGGCAACCTTCTTCCATCTGGGGCGCATGAAGATCTTTCAATTAGAGAGGAGGCAGCCAATTTCTTCTATAGATGCTTGCTAGGGGACCACATGATAAGTGTGAAAGTCAATGGGCCCCCAAAAGCTTCCATATAAGGGTGGACAGAATGAAGAAATGAGGAAGGAGGGTATTGGCACCTAAAATTCCTTCCTAAATTGATGTGGGCTGGCTCCTTGCTCTGCTCTAGTGATGCCATGTGTCCTGGAGTGATCTAAGACATGTGTCATTGCATGGTTGATGGGTCTTCTCTTGGGCCTTCAAGGTGAACCTTCTCTTGACTTATTACAGGACTCAATGAAAGAAAATAACACTTGACACTTGACCAACTCCTGGATTCCAACAATGAACCAGGCTAACTAACACAACTGGACTTGACAAGGACTCTAAGAATAAAGAAAAGGACTCTCATAAATCAAAGATCCATAAGGAACCCTGAAACCTTTGTCTCATTCTGGTGCCTGCACCAACAACGCTCTTATACTCTCCCACATTGAGCCAAACTAGCAACCATCAAGCTCCAAGGCATGACATCCTTTTAAGGTATTTCATCAAACAACCTCCAAGCAAAATCCATGAAACCACTCTTCTCATACATTTCAACGAGTGAGGTCTACAAATAGACAATAGAATCCAAAAGGTTTTTTTTTTTTTTTTACCCATGAATCACTCATGCTCCTTTTTAGTAGCGCCAAGATTCCCCTAGGCCCAAGCCAAATAGATTGTTGGAAAAGGAGCCAATCTGATTCCCAACTTTTTCATCCTATTAGATAAACCAAAGGTTTGAACATCTATGGACTCCCTCAAGCACTCGTTCATCATCATACCCCAAATAGGGAATGAGGCTTACCTTTCTAAGCTTTGGTGGTCTGCTATAATGATGGAGCTCGAGGATGATATCCCGATAAGGCTTGGCAATGGTGACTAAATGCAGGGTGAAAAATGCTCGATTGTTGATGAGGCAAAGAAGGGAAAGAGACGATGAAATCTTCTCTAGGGTTTGAGCAGGGCTTCACATTCTTCCGTCAAAAAATTTCATGCTCAAAATTTTGCACCTAGATTTTACACAATCATGCTAATTTTTTCCTCAAATTCTCATGTTAATGACTAATTCATGATCACCATATAAATCAATTTACATTCATTTCATAGAAATGGAACGGCTTATGAAACTGAGGTTACTATTGACAAACAACAAACTCTATTATCTTGGTACCATACTCTTATCTCTATCAATCTCATGGTAGTCTATTGTATTATGGTACACAATTTATTAGTTCAACTTATCTTATCCAAGGACCACCAAAAAAATCTTCTTATTCTCAAAACAATAATTCCATTACCTTATTAATCTTGATGCTTATGCATTATAAATAAGGCTTGGTAAGATAATGTCACATTATAAGGCACCATGTTTGAGCATGAAGTAAGATAAGCTTGGAGCATAGGATTCCTCCAAAGGATCTCTTATTAAATTCTTAGTCAAAAACTATGAGCATATCCAGAGGAAATGTAGTGAAATAGTAAATTTCAAATACAAAAAGGTACTTTTAAAACTTAATAGATTCTTCATGTGACTAGTTTACTTGATCAACCACATAAAAATCAACTTCATGCATCACCCATTTCTCTTGCAACATTGGCAATTTCCACTAGTTACAAAGTTACCATCTAAGGATAGATGTCTATACTAAAATTCTCGGTTCTTGGCTATCAAGATGTATAACCTTTCAATATTAGTGGTGGCATTCATCATGCTTTTGTTGCTTAACTCTGATCATATTATTTAAATATCTAAAATTTACACTACTCTATTTAAATTTTATATCTAAATAGATACCTCAGATAATATATAATCTATCCACTTCACTCATTAATGTTTTTAAATGCTATGGACTCTAAACCTAAGCTTCGATATCATTTCTGTTACAACCTAGGATCTTACAAAAAAAAAAAAAGAAAAAGCTAGTTAAGAAGTTATTATTTGAGTTCTTTGATCTTATATAAGTACTCAGAAACTTCTCAATATATAACTAATGTAAGACTAAATACTTGTCAGCATGAGCTCACATATAGGTTGTCTCTAGTCTCAATGCTTGAGACTATCCAAGTGAAGGTAGCATATCTATCTCCGATGGTGAGCTTAGCGATAGGACTGCTCTATTTATTATGAGCCATACTGTTGGCATAAGGATATGTATGGAGTGTTTATCATCTAGTCATATCTATTAGTCTAGCAGGTGTGATGGCTAGGAGCTATGCATTCATGCCCTCTTGACATCATCCAATTGTAGTAGGTAGTAGTGATGTGGACTCAATACCACATGGTATTGTGATAAGATGCTAGTTGGTGCAAATTAGGGAGCATTCTACTGAAATGAAATGTTAAAGGGGTCTAATGAAGGGAAAACATATGGCAAGGGTTTGATGTAACCCAGTCCTCTACCCCCACATCCCAAGAAAGTGGCGTTTATCAAGGAGCAACTGCCTCAAGCCTCATTAAGGGGCATCTCCGCTTCTACAGCCTTCTCTGCTCCATTGCTTGGGTGGCAAAGTTCTCTCTCATGGATGAAATTTTGAGTTCCCATGAATTTGGATCAAGCCTTTCTGTTTGTGAGTTAGTTGTCTTCTCATCTTCCAGCGAGCCCAATCTTGACTCAAGCGGACCTTTAGCCCATATTTTACCTAGGTACTTCAGCACTAGTTTGCAACATTACTCTATTTGATTTTCCCAAAGAGATTGTGTAGCATGGTTCTATGGCATGCATCGTAGCATCTAAGGTGATGCTTTCAGTGAACCGTGAGTATTTGGAGGCTCTTTTGGATAGAGAATTGACAAATGTTGCCTCTCGCATCTATATACTTTCCTTCTAGTGGAATCACTAAGTTAGAGCCCCCTCACTTGAGGTCAAGAAGATGAATGGAAGGCTTAATGACATGTGGTAGGAGGTCGAGATGGCTAAGCCGACATCTGTGGTGGAAGTGAAGAGGCTTGAGGCTGAGGCTAGAAAACTTGCAGTGAAGTTGATGAAGGCTAAAGGCAAGATAGCAAGAGCCAAAGCAAGAATGACTGAAGCAAAAGCAAGATTGTTAGACTGGAGGCTGAGGTGTAAATTGTTGAGTTAAGATAAGAGACGGTCATGTGAAGGTGGCTCGAATTGAAGAACATAGTCTTTTTGTGAAGAGGAGCATAGAGGGGACACTTTTATAGCTAAGGGTGGAGCCTTAAGCTATGTATATGTCCCAAGACTCAAAACGAAAAAAGAAAAAATGGCTAAATTTTCATATTCTAATATTATGGGCAGCCTATTGTATGCAATGATATATATGTACTTGGCTAGATATTTGCTATGTTGTTGATTTGGTTAATTGTTTCTAGTCTAATCTAGTACTTGTTTAATACATTGTAACAAAAAAGTTCTTCAATACCCCAGAGGTATAGCCAAATATGTACTACCAAGGTTTAATTTTGTGCCTAGTTGATTATAATGACACTGACTAGGGTAGTGACTTGGATGAGTGCAAATCCACCTCTAGATAGCCTTCTTGTTTAAACATGGCATCATTAGTTGGTCTAGCAAGGTGCAACCCTATGTACACTTATCCACTATGGAGCCAGAGTATGTAGCTTACTCAAGGCAGTATAGAAGGTAGTTTGGCTAAAAAGGTTTCTTAAGCATTTGGATGTAGTCGCTTATGTTTCTGATCTAGTGATTATCTATTGTGGTAATATGGTAGTTCTTGCCTATGCCAAAATCCCAACAATCATGAAAAAATCAAATACATCAACATCAAATTTCAATATGTGAGAGATATGATTACACAAAAAGTAGTCAAACTAGAACATATTTCTACCAATCAAATGGTTGTAGATCTTCCAATTGAGCCCATCACTAGAGATATATTCTAGGCTCATGTTGGGAGTTTAGAACTGCATAGATTGTGATTATTGTATTTTTTAGTTCTATCATTTTACATTGGATGTACTCTTTTATGGGATATTATTTATGATTAATGCACACAAATGTTCATCATAAAATGATAACTTTGATTAAAGGTGTGTTAACAAGCTTAGATTAGTTATCTCACGTGAGAAATCACCTTTAGCATTAAAGTAACAAGCAGAGATGAGACATGGTATCCTTTGGAGCTTATATAGTGAACAAAGTTAATGGTTGCATGGCATTCTTAATACACACTAGGATGAGATACATATCTTGATAATATGTCACCTTGGCTAGGGTAAAATGAGGTCTATAATATTAGTTAAGTCTTTCAAGACTTGAAAATTTTAATTAATAGACTGTACATGACTTTCCCATGAATTACATAGCCTATGAGTAGCTCAATATGAGCTTTAAATTTGGCAGTTAGTTTAGAGAACAAATCAAAATACTCGTGTTAGATGTTTGTAAGTGACTGAACTAAGATTTGTATTGTATTAGAAATTGACATATGCTCTTTAGAAAAGAAAAATTTAGGCTAAATTATATATTTGACCCTCGAACTTAGGAAGGTATATCACTTTACTCTTTAAATTTTAAAAAGTTGTAAAATTGATCTTTAACTTTATAACTATGAGAAACTCGCCTACGTAGCATTTAACGTGGCCGAAGCTGAGCTAACGTAGCATCTAATCTGGCCGAGCTAGAGTGACGTCCCGTGAGCCCCTCTGCCCATAGTTTTTGCCCCCTCATCATAGGCTACCTCTGCTGGTCCTCCCACGGCGTCGTCTTCGCTTTTGAGACCTGCGCCCTCGATTTCATCAATTTCGACTATGAGCTCGAGGTTCAGTCCGACGAGGTCCTCACTGTCGCGGCCACAGCCTCTCTGTCACCTCCTTCTGCCTCATGCCTCGCAAGCCCCGCAAAGCTTGCATCTTCAAGCACATCGACTTCGCCCTTCTCAACTCCGTCGTCTTCGGCCGCCCCATCCATGCCTCCCGCTACTCCTTCGGTGCTGCCCTCACTGCCGAGTCCCCAACCTTTGGCGCCGACATCGTCATCCCCATCCTCAACTCCGGCTTCTTAGTCGCCCTTGGCTTTGCTGAGGGTTGAGGCATCCTCTTCTAGTGGAGCCTCATCTGCTTCCACTACATTGGCCGCACCTTCATCCAGCCCACCCAGGAGATCCATGACCTTGGCGTCAAGCTCAAGCTCGCACCCGTTCATGGAATCTCGAGGGCAAGAACCTATGATGGTTAATGGGCAATTTTCCCCCAAAAAAAAAACTTCTGATACATCATTTTAAGAAAAAATGTTGAATAAATTTTTCCAGAAGTTTCAATACAATCAAATCCATAGGAGACTCGATATAAATTTAGCTTTGGACAACTGTAAGACTAAAATATCATAGAAATCAGCCTCCCTGCCTATAACTTCATGTTAAAAAGCTCTGTATCAATTAAATTAGCTCTAGCTATACTACTTTAGATTGCCAGATATACATTGCATGCTTCAAGCAAGCAATATGCGATGACGATCATCTAACAGTTTACTTCCTTCCGAGCACAAGAAAATTTAACACAATATTTATAAAGCACAAAAGATATTAAAACGCAAGGCGAGCCGAACACTTTGACAGTAAACGAAAGGGACAAAGCACGGGCTGACGAATTATATTCTTTTAATATAATAATAATTTCATAAGATATGATTGTTTGGATCTGGATCTGAAGATAAAGAATATCAACATAGCGCAGGACTATAAACCTCTCCCTCCCTCTGAAAATCAAGCCTTAACATACTGTTTTAAAGTAGAAAACAAAATTTTTGCACAAATAAGCGCCACCATCTCCATAGAGAAGTGGACCTCACTCTTCCATTATTGTCACGATCCCGTGGTCCCTTGGCGGCGCGGCATAACTCCGGAAGAAGCACGCATCATAGAAGATGGGCGCCTCATCGCCGAGCAGCTTCCTTAGGCCGTCGAGCGACAGGAACGCGTGCGAATTGGAGCCGATCTCTTTCCTCACCCCCTCCACATCTATCCTATTGGAGATGAGCTCCTCGGCCCTCGGGGTGTCAACGCCATAGTAGCAGGAGCCTACGATAGGCGGGTAGGTGATCCTCATGTGGAGCTCACCGGCCGCGTCCTTGTTGAGGTGGACGATCTTGGACGAGGTGGTGCCGCGGACAATGGAGTCGTCGATGACAACGACACTCTTGCCCTCAAGAATTCCACGAATGGGTGCGAGCTTGAGCTTGATGCCGAGGTCACGAATCTCTTGGGTGGGCTGTATGAAGGTGCGGTCGATGTAGTGGAAGCGAATGAGGCCCCGCTGAAAGGGGATGTCTTAGCCCTCAGTGAAGCCGAGGGCGGCGAAGAAGTCGGAGTCAGGGACGGGGATAACGACGTCGGTGCCAAAGGTAAGGGACTCGACGGCGAGGGCGGTGCCGAAAGAGTAGCGGAAGGCGTGGATGGGGCCGCTGAAGACGACAGAGTTGGGAAGGGTGAAGTAGATGTGCTTGAAGATGTTGGAAATAAATAAACTTAATTATGCATGGAATTAAGAGATGCTGTTTGAAACCTTTTGTGTTTTCAAAAAACCTTATTTCAAAAGAAGATATTAGAATTAGTAATAACCTTTAGTCTTTCCTATGAAAGACACTTAGAATTCCTTTTTATGTATAAAACCAAAGTATCATTTATAAATATGACTCTTGGTATTTTGTATAGAGATTAGGTTGTAAAATCCTCTAAGGGATGTACTTGAGTCATTTTGTAAAAAGAAGGTTGAAGGAATATAATACAAAGTCTAGTTCTACTCTTCTAAAGAGTTCTATCTTCTTCATTTTTTAGTAAGAAATATTACAATACTTCTCTCCTCCTTTATCTATCATATCAAAGTGGTATCGGAGCAAGAGCATGGCTACTGGAGTGCTTCCCATTCCTCATCTCATCAATGCCAATTAAGAGAATTAGAGCATCCAAATGAAGGCGTTGCTTGGATCTCAAGATATTTGAGACATAGTCGAAAGAGGCTATGAATAAGCCAAAGATAGAGATATTCTTACGGCACAACAACAAGAGACTTTGAAGAAAGATAAGAAGGCTCTCTACTTCATCTACCAAGGCCTAGATGAGGCTGCTTTTGAGAAGGTTGCTGGTGCTACCAAATCCAAGCAAGCATGGGAGATCTTACAAAATTCTTACAAAGGTGTAGAAAAGGTAAAGAAAGTTCACCTCCAAAGCTTGAGAGGCGAGTTTAAAGCTTTGCAAATGAAGGAGTCTAAAGCTATGTCAGACTATTTCACAAGGGTGATGATCATTGTGAACCAATTGAGGAGGAACGATGAGACACTTGATGATAATCGGGTCATAGAAAAAATCCTACGATCCTTGGACCATAAATTTGATTATGTTGTGGCGGCCATTGAAGAGTCCCAAGACTTAGACATTATAACGGTGGATGAGCTTATGGGTTCGCTTCAAGCCCATGAGCAAAGAATACTAAAAAGAAGACAAGAGCCATTGGAGCAAGTTCTACAAAGCAAATTCTCCATCAATAACAAGAAGGAGGAGTTAAGAGGCGAAAGTAACCAAAGAAGCCATGGTCGTGGCGGAGTACGTAGTCATGGTAGAGGTGGACGTGGAGCTTATAGTCATGGTAGAGGCCGTGGTGACCACAACAATATTGAGGAAGGCAACCAGAATCGTAGAAGAAGAGGACAAAGAGGTAGAGGCCAAAGGTATGACAAGGGTCAAGTTCAATGTTACAATTGTAACAAGTTTGGGCATTATTCTTTTGAGTGCTACTCTAATCAAGTTCATGAGAAAGCCAATTATGCCAAGAAGGAAGATGATAGAGATGACGTGCTTCTACTAGCACAAAAAGGAGGAGATGCTACCAACCAAAATATGTGGTACTTGGACTTCGGTACAAGTAACCACATGTTGGGGCACAAAGAAATTTTCATAGAGCTTGATGAATCGGTGTATGGCCATGTCTCATTTGGAGATGCTTTCAAGGTAAAGGTGAAGGGGATTGGTAAGATACTTATTCAATTCAAAGGTGGAAGCCAACAGTTTATTTCCAATGTCTATTATGTGCCTGATATAAAAACCAACATTCTTAGTATTGGGCAACTCTTTGAGAGAGGATTTGATATGCAACTGATGGAAGGAAGCTTTTATCTAAGGAAACAAAATAAATTAATTGCTCATGTTCCTTTGTCAAATAACCGCATGTTTGTGCTAAACATAAATCATATTACTGCTAAATGTCTAAGTGCATGTATGAAGGACGTTTCTTGGCTTTGGCATTTGCAGTTCGGACATATAAACTTTGGTGCTCTAAAGCTTCTTTGAAGTAAGAGAATGGTCAAGGGGCTGCCCTATATTGATGTCCCTAATAAAATATGTGAGGGGTATGTTATTGGCAAGCACCCAAGGAGGAGCTTTCCAAAGAAGTCTTACAACAAAGCAAAAACACCACTTTAACTTATCCACACCGATATTTGCGAACCAATCACTCCAAGCTCATTTGGAGGTCATCGCTATTTCCTAACTTTTATTGATGATTTCAGCAAGAAAACATGGGTGTATCTCTTGAAGGAGAAGTCAAAAGCATTTCAAGCTTTCAAGGAGTTTAAAGCTTTGGTGGAGAATCAAAGTGGCTATACTATCAAGGCGATGCAGTCAGATCATGAAGGAGAATTCACATCCAAGGACTTTGTAGCTTTTTGCAAAACTCATGGCATTTGGAGACCCTTGATTGCACCATACTCACCTTAATAAAATGGCATTGCAGAAAGAAAAAATTGGATTATACTTAATATGGTTCGAAGCATGCTTAAAACAAAGGAGATGCTGAAGGAGTTTTGGGGCGAGGTCATCAATTGTGCAGTCTACTTGCTTAATAGATGCCCTACAAAGAACTTAGAAGAAGTAACACCACAAGAAGCATGAGTGGTTACAAGCCTGAAATCTCTCATTTGAAGGTATTTGGGTGCATAGCTTATGTACATATTTCGGATCAAAGGAGAAGCAAGTTAGATGATAAAAGCTTACCATGCATCTTCATCGACTACAATGCAAGATCCAAAGCCTACAAACTCTATGAACCAGAGAAGAAAAAAGTCATTGTAAGTCGAGATGTGAAGTTCCAAGAAGATGGCATTTGGAATTGGAGCAATAATATAGTGATGATACAAGATGAAGAACAAATCAAGGAGTAAACTAGAGAGCCAACACCACCTTCATCTCCTACTTCATCGAATGAAGATGTTTCAATACCACTAAAGACAAGAAGCATTCAAGACTTATATGAGCTGACAACTCCCCTAAATCTTATTTGTCTTTTTGCTAATGAAGAAATAATTTCTTTTGAAGATGCTATCAAAGATAAGAAGTGGAGGAAAGCCATGAATGAAGAGATAAAAACCATAGAGAAGAATGAGACATGGGAGCTCACTTCTTTACCAAGTGGGATTGAACCAATTGGAGTAAAGTGGGTTTACAAAGTCAAAAAGAATGCACAAGGTGAAGTGGAGAAATACAAAGCACGACTTGTAGCTAAAGGCTACAAGCAAAAGGTCAAGATTGACTACGAGAAAGTTTATGCTTCAGTTGCTCGAATGGAGACCATTCACTTGATGATTTTTTTGGCAGCTCAAAACAAATGAAAGGTTTTTCAACTTGATGTCAAATCAGCCTTTCTTAATGGCTACTTGAATGAAAAAGTATACATTGAGCAACCCAAAGGTTATGTCACAAGTGGATAAGAAGACAGAGTATTGAAATTAAAAAAGGCGCTCTATGGTTTGAAACAAGCACCTAGGGCTTGGAATTCAAGAATTGATGCTTATTTCAAGGCTGATTTGAGCCCTAGAGTGAAGGATTTCAGCCTTCACAATTCTTTAGGTCCATAGGATTAGGACCTAATGTTCTTGATTCCAGGTAATTGGGGCTTGAGGGGGCTAACCTATCATTGGGCTAGGGTTGGGTCTAAAGTGAGTGAGTCTAATCACATATGGGTTAGTCTAAAGGAGTTTTTTGTTAGGGTTTGGTTTCTATTTGACCATGTATAAATACTTTATGTATTGGCATCTTGTACGGGCTGAATTGAATGAAAAACTCTTTTCTTCCTGAATTCTCTCTTCTCCTCTCTCTCTCTCTCTCATGTGGTTTCCTAGGGTTTGCTGCTGCCCCTTGCCAAGAAAGGAAATAAATCAAGGCGTCCATAGAGGAGAAGAAACCCTAGTGGCCTTCTATTAAAGAATCCTTATGGGATTAGAATTGCTGCAACCTGTTTCTACTTGAAGTCGTCCTCTTTTGAATTTTTGGAGCAAATCTAGACTTCGCACACCCAAAAGGAGAAGATTCATGTTCTCCTCTTGCTGCTGGTGAAGGGAAAAGAAAGGAAAACTAGTTGCCTACATCAACGGGAGTGATTACCAAGAGCAAAATCTGAATCCTACTGCTGCAGAAATTTTCTACAGCAAGTTCATCTTGTTTCCGCTTCTCCACATGCCTTGGCGCTGATCCGTTGTATGCCATGCTTCAAGGGAAGATTGAGGACGCGACCCCCGACAAAATATGCAGTTTAGCTAAAACTTTATCATAGCATGTGGTTCATACTACTTGTACTTGCCAATCAATCTAGAATGTAAAAGAATGAATCTTTGCTTTCTCAAAATATGAGTTCCAAGGATCATAATAATTGATCCAACCATGCATTATATGATTGTGGACTATGACATAAGGTTAAAGTTTCAACACCTTCTACTTTAGCATATTGTTTGATTATTATGATAACACCTTCTACTTTAGCATATTGTTTGATTATTATGATGGATTCAATCCAAAAGAACATTGCTAGGAAAGTGACTGAGCTAGAACTAAATGCCTTGGAATTAGGAAAAGACTATTTAGATCCCTGTTTTAAATTTCATATCACCATTGATAAGTTATTTCACTTCCGATGTAGTTATATAATCATGAGTATATTGGAGAGAGAGAAACTAAATATGGCTCTGAGTAAAAAAAACTCAAGATAGATTAGCGATGTGTAATATGATATGGCTAAATGAGTCTAGGGCATAATGAGATAATTTTGGAACTTAATTGATCTAGTCTTCAATGAAATTGGATCATGCCCATCATATGTGAGTCAAAGATGTTGGAAATTGGATCTTTAGCCCAACATATGAGTGCCAACTAGTGACTAGGCCCTTTAGCCCATGCCTAATTCTTCAAATTCCAACATGTGTATTTCATGCTTAGGAGCTTAACATTTGAACAAGTGAAGAGGCTTCAAAATGGTTGGAAATTTAACAAGAGGAGAATGCTTAATATTGAACAAGTGAAGAGGCTTCAAAATGGTTGGAAATTTACTGAGAGAATACTTCACATTCTTAGCTGATGGTGTTTGAAGTTATGGAAGAAAAACGATATAAACAAACTCTCCACCAATGGTAGAGACAAATGCATATCATTAGTGATCTTAGAAAAAGTTTCTTTTTTGTACTTTGAAGTTCTCTAGGCCGTGGATTTAAGTGTGTGTACCATGATAAGTAATAAGTTTGGTGTGCTATTTTGAAACCTTGAAGTTTTATTTTTGATCAAGAGGAGAAGCCTACTATTTCATTTGTCCAAGGTATATTGAAACTTGATTTGCTTCCACATCTTTTTTATCTAAAATGTAAACAAAAAATTTTGAAAAAGAAAAAGAAATAGGAAAGTACAGTAATGATAAGAAAAAGAAATATGTTCTAATTTGACTCTTTTGGGGCAATCATTTCACTCGCATAGTGAAACTTAATGTCAATGCATTTGGTTTTTTCATGATAGAGTTTTTGGCATAAGCTAGAGTTACCACACAACCATAATAGATTGTCCCTAGATTAGAAGTACAAATGACAACATCTAAATACCTAAAAATCTTCTTCAACCAAATTGCCTCCAACATTGCCACTAAGCAAGTGACTTAAATGAGTGCAAAGCCACCTTTAAATAGGCCTTTTTGGTTAACCAACGCACCATTGGTTGGTCTGGCAAGAAGCAACCCGATATCATGTTCATGACTTTTTACCTTGAGCTAGCCATTGGACTAAAGTCATGGTAATTCTTAGTATTTTTCTTATTTTGTCTTGTGTTGCTTTTGTTTTGTCTCTAAGAGAAACAATAGGCCCAAAATTCATCAAAAAAGAATATGGCTAACCATTGGTCAGTGAGAAATTTTTGTTACTTCTTCATGGTGTCAAATGGTTACTTCTTCATGGTGTCAAATAGTGAGAGCCCAAGTTCATTAGGATATGAGATTCTAAGATTGAAGCACATTGAAATGGAACTATGATAGATGGGAATAGAAATATCTGATCTCTTAATCAGAAGTTTTTCAGCCCCTAAGGTAGGAGTAATTAACAATAGAAGCTTATGTTTACTAAAAATCCAGATCTCACATCTTCTTAAAATAAAGTCACCAATAAGAAGGCACAAAACACAAAACTATAGCAAAACACAAAACTATAGCAAAACACTCTTGCACGAGGTTGACAGGAACATTCATAACCACATTAGAATTTATTCAAAATTTTAACATAACAAGAATTGACTCCAACAAGTCTTAAGTTAAGGTGGCATCATTTATTCTAAAGATGCAAAAGCCACATAGTCATCTCCATCCAGCATGAGGGTTGAAACTTTTAGCATAGTTGCTTACAAATACATTTGAAGAAAGAACAATATCCTCCCAAATAGTTTTCTTGTTGGCATTGAAAATCACAAGTATCAGGAAAAATACATAGGCCACTATACTTGCCGCTTGGAACCTCGCAATACGCCTCGCTCCCCATCAACCCCATCTCTTTGAAGAAGAAACATAAAAATATAGTTGAAAATTAGTCGAATAGGTATTAAAAGTCTTCAATTATGTACTTGAAATTAAAGAAAATCACTACAATTAATTATTAAAAATATAAAACGAAAGATGGGAGAGAATAGGGGAAAGAGAAAAACCAGAGGTCATGAGAAGGAATAGTAGCAGAAGCACAACTAGAAGTATTCGTCCAGAATATTCCATTGCAATAAGCTAGCTAATATAATTAAAAGAGAGAGTAGATGAGATGAAAATGAAGACTAACACCATGTATAAATATAGGTAGATGAATGAGTGAGAAATGACTAAAATAATCTCTGAAAATAATTAGTTAGTCTATCCTTAGTGATATCTTCTTTATAAATTAGAAATTAATTTTTTTAGAAATTAAAACCATAAACCTAAAGATACAATACTTTAATTTTTTTTCCATTAATAAAATGGAAAGATCTTTATAAAATAGAAACATTAAGAGGAGAGAAAGGGTGCCTCTCTTAAATTAACAATTATTTTTTTTCCATTTTTTATCGATTTCTTTCCATTAGTTAGTCTATCCATTTTTCACCCATTCCTTATTATCCATTTTTCACCCATAACTGTGTCCTCCATTTTCCACCCATTCCTTACTATCTAATTTTCATCCATCCCATTCCTTACTATATATTTTTCACCCATAATTGTATCCTTCATTTTTTACCCGTTCCTTACTATCCATTTTTCACTCATTACTATAGCCTCCATTTTCCACCCATTCCTTACCATCTATTTTTTTACCCATAACTATATCTTCCATTTTCCACTTGTTCCTTTATTTTGATATAAGACATTAGAAAGACAGTAATAAAAAAAAAAAAAAAGTATTCCATCTTGTAAATAATCCACTATCCATGATAAAGTTGCTTGTTTGTTAAAAAAAGGGAAAAAAGTTTTGCAAATATGTTTACTGAGCAGTTCTAGGCAGAACCTACTTCCTAATAGTAGCTTCCAACTCAACTTTTTGATACTATGGTCCCTGAAAAAATAGGACTATTTTGTTTATTCCTTTTCTTCTTTCATATCTATCTTCTATCACATGAATATTTATTATTTTCTCTTAAAGAGTGAAAGAAAGATCAATAATTATTCAATGGATATTGAATATAAAGGAAGGAACAATTTCATTGACACTAAATGGAAGCATATTACCATTATGCAAGATACATTAAACCATAAATAGAAACCAAGGAATCAAAGGTGAAAAATATTGGTATCACCAAGCTTGCGATGCAATGGTTAAAAATTTTGATTACAGAAACTATGTTCTTACATTTCGAGTTAAGTTTGATGCACAAGCATATATCCACAAAAATAGATTACAAGCATAGACCAATATGGCATTATAATAAAGAAAACAATTCAACCTGAATTGCAGGATGAATAAGACAACCATATGCAGAAGTGTTTAGGAAACAAACATGAACAATTGTTATGCATTTTAGAATTTCACAAGTGACACGAACCTCGCCCACAATGTGGTGAAACCCAATATCAAAATATAGAATAGAACCCCAAATCTGCAAGAACAAGTTTTGAAAGGATGGACTTTGACCCGTTACCTAGCAAGACAAGAACCAAAGCCATAATTTGTTGAGACGCCACACCAAGAAACTCCCAAGGATCAAGGTGATAAGTCAGGTTGTTGAACGCGACAAGAATATCTTGATAAGTTCACAAGAGTCTTTTCAAGAACCAAGAAAACACGTTTTCTCACCAAAAGAATTCTACTCATTCATGTCGAAAAATGCCTATTTATAGGATGATTATATTCAAATCCTAAATTAAAATAAGGAAAGCCTCCCATTCACGCCCATGCCTATTTATAGGCTGATTACATTCAAACCATAAATTAAAACAAGGAAATTAAAATAAGAAAAGGAAAAATAAGGAAAGCCCCCATTCACGCCCATCCCATGCATTCACACGCCATCCTATGCAAAAGGTGGCCATGCACACGTGGTCTAATGCTGGTGCGTGCGTGTGCCTTCTTCATCTGCGCGTGCCTTCCATCCATGTGCGCTCCTATCGGATGCGCATGGACCTGCCTTCTGTGCGTGTGCGTGTCAGATCTGGGCTGACTTGCCTTTTGCGTGCGTGCATGCCGGATGCGGGCTGACTTGCCGTCTACGCGTGCGCGTACCAAATCTGAGCTAACTTGCCTTTTGCGTCCATATGTGCCGAATTTGGGCTGATTTCCTTTTGCATGAGTGCGTGCCGGATCTGGGTGCTCCTTCCATCTGCGCATGCCCTTGTCAGATGCATGCACACTTGCCCAACTTGTGTGCACCTTCCATTCGTGCGTGCCGCATGCATGCCCTTGCCCAAACTTAGTTCACCATTAGTAGTGAACATGTTCAGCTCTTCCTTTTTGACTTCTCGGACTAAGCCATTGATCGCTTCCTTCAACTTTTTCGCTTGAGCTCTTGTGACAGGACCACTTGGAACTTGAATTGGATAAGCTTGTAAAGCCTTAATCCGATTAGCTCCCTTGTTTCCATCATTCTCTCCCTCTTAAAAAAGGATTTGTCCTCAAATCGTCACCTATATCAAAAGGAGATAAATTAGAAACATTAAAACTAGCACTAATACCATACTCACCTAGTAGATCAAGCCTATAGGCATTATAATTGATACGCTCCACTACTTGAAATGGTCCATCACCCCTCGGAAGAAGTTTAGAACGTTAGTGTTCAAGAAAGCATTCCTTTCTCATGTGCAACCACACCCAATCTCCTGGTTCAAACACAACTCCTTTGCGGCCCTTATTAGCCTATTTAGCATATTGCTTGATTCTCCTCTCTATGTTCATCCGTGCCTTCTCATGAATCTGTCTCACAAATTCAGTTTTCTACTTGCCATCTAAGTTAACACACTTACTCAAAGGTAAAGGAGTTAAATCCAAAGGAGTCAATGGATTTAAATCATAAACAGTTTCGAACAATGAAAACTTAGTTGCAGAATGAATACTTCTGTTATAAGCAAATTCAACATGTGGCAAACAATCTTCCCAAGTTTTTAAATTCTTTTGAATGATAGCATGCAAAACATGGTTCATAAATCGCATGAAAGTACTAGGTGCATTAGTTAATCCGAAAGGTATAACTAACCATTCATACAAACCATATTTTGTTTTAAATGCAGTTTTCCATTCATCACCTTTTTTCATCCTAATTTGATTAGATACCCTTAAGATCAATTTTTGAGAGCACACAAGACCCATGCAATTCATCAAGCATATCATCTAGCCTAGGAATGGGATGGTGGTACTTTACCGTAATGTTATTAATAGCTCGACAATCTACACACATCCTCCATGTTCCATCCTTCTCAGGTACCAACAAAACCAGAACCACACAAGGACTCTTGCTCTCACACACATACCCCTTTTCAAACCACTCACTTACTTGCCTTTGAAGTTCCTTTGTTTCCTCGAGATTACTTCTATAGGCTGGTCGATTTGGAATTGTTGCACTGGATATGAAATTAATCTAATGTTCAACTCCCTTAATTGGAGGGAAACCGAAAGGTATCTCTTTGGGAAATACATCTTTGAATTCCTGCAAAAGAGAAAGAACGTTGCTTGGCAAAGAACCGGCAAGATCATTAGTACATAAAAAGGCCTCCTTGTACATGAGTACTATAAGGGGCTGATTAGAAAATAATGCTCTCTTGATCTCACTTTTCTTTGCAATGAAACTGAATTTTTTTTCTCTTTCTCACTATGGCCGAAATCCCTTCTCTCTCCTTTCCACTTTGTCTTGCATTTTTCTCTTTCTCAGTTTCTTTTCTCTCAATTTCTTTTTTCTCAGTTTCTTTTCTCTTAATTTCTTTTCTCTCAATTTCGGCCTTCTTTCCTTTTTCTCTCTTCTTTTCACTTGCCTTTTGCAACTTCAATTGATCTTCAAGAACCTATTTTGGTGTTAATGGCACGAGAGATATGGGCTGCTTTTTAATGGTAAATGAATACCTATTAGTGACACCATCATGTGTGACTCGTCGATCGTACTGCCATGGTCTTCCTAATAGGATGTGACATGCATGCATTGGTACCACATCACAAAGAACCTCATCCTCGTACTTATCAATGGAAAATGCTACCAACACTTGCCTATTCACCTTGATTTCTCCGCAATTGTTTAACCATTAGAATCGGTATGGTCGTGGATGTTTCGAGGTAGTCAATGCCAATTTCTCCACTAGTTCGGTGCTGGCCACGTTTGTGCAACTCCCAGCATCAATGATAACACTGCAAACCTTGTTATTTACAAAGCACCGAGTATGAAACAAGTTCTCTCATTAGTTGTTTTCCTCCTCCTTAATTTGAACACTAAGAACTCGCCTCGCCACCAATGCTTCTCCTTCCATAGCATATTGCCCATCATAGGCATCTTCGAGAGGTGGCATATCATTTACTTCATCTTCTTGCTCATCCTCCGACTCGATCTCTCCTTGAGCATTTATAACCATCACTCTTTTGTTTGGACATTGGCTCGCTATGTGACCCCTGCCTTGACATTTGAAGCACTTAATATCTCGATTTCGAGAATTAAAAGAGTCGGGTTTACCTTGAGAACTTTGGCTGGTCGTGGCTTGTTTAGGCTCGGATTTTGGTTTTGTAGCAGGTTTCTCCTCTTTCCTCTAATAATTGGATTTCTATAGGAAAGAACCCGAACTATAGCCTGCACGTGTACCACCCCTCCTCTTGATTTGTTGCTCTACTAAGATGGCCATGTACACCATATCTTCCAACTCCAAATAATGCTGCATCTCCACCCTATCCTAAATCTCTTGATTTAATCCTTGCAAAAACCTAGCCATGGTTGCCTCTCGGTCTTCTTCCACATTGGCCCGAATCATGGTAATCTCCATCTCCTGAAAATACTCCTCCACACTTCGATTTCCTTGTCTAAGACCTTGCAACTTTTTATATAGCCCTCGGTAGTAATGACTTGGCACAAATCGCCTTCTCATCACTACCTTCATTTCTTCCCATGTCTCAATCGGACGTTCCCTATTTCTTCCCCTATTCATCACTAATTGATCCCACCAAACAATAGCATAATCAAAGAACTTAATGGCAGCAAGCTTCACTTTTTCTAACTCCGAGTAGTTGTGACAATCAAATACCAACTCCACCTTCCTCTCCCATTCTAGATAGACTTTCGGGTCACTCCTTCCTTGAAATGAAGGAATCTTCATCTTAATACTCCCCATGCCATGGTCTTCCCGGTTCCATGCCACTCTATTCTGCCCACCATATCTCCTTACACCAACAATTGAGTCCCGATTATCTTCTCCAACAAATCCATCCTCATAGAATTCCTCATTATCCAACTTCACTTCCCTTGGCTGAACTCTCTCCCTTCTTTGCATGTTAGGAACATTACGTGGTGTCTCCAAACGTGTATTCTCCATCTGATCTATCCGTTCATGTACCTGTTCCATCTCAACTCTTAAAAATCTCTTCATCCCACTTGTTAAGGCCTCCATGATAAACTTAGGATCAACCATTTTTTGAGAACTTTTCAAAGGAGCTTTATCTTTATTGTTCGACATTTTCTGCAAAAACAAGATTAGAAATAATAGGAAATAAAAGATCTCACCCACTCCCTCACGTGTTTCACTCGAAAAATAAATCACTCAATTTCGCTCGTGTTTTCTCTCAATATTGTTGGCCGCGCTCTTGCCTTTTTTTGCTCTTTGTGTCTTCTTTAGTTCTTAATTAAACTCAAGGAACCAGCCACAAATAGCAGCAAATCAAGATGAAAGTCAACCAAACAAATCACAAGGAGTACTGATCCTTAAAAAAAAGGAATTAAGCAAACAACGGATTAGGTTTAGGAAGTGCAAAACAATACCAGAATTGCCAAGCAAAATTTTAGGCTTTGGGATAGCGTGAAATTCGAGATCCTCTTATTTTTTTTCTCTTTTTTTTGTCTCTCTTTTTTTTTCTTTTTTTCCTTTTTTTTCTCTTTTTTTCTTTTTTTTGGTCTCTTTTTTTTTTCTTTGTTTTGTTGCTTTTTTTTTTTTGGAGGGGGGGTATCACGAACAAGCCCAGCAAAATTCGACACAAACTAAAATTCAAACCTACCGGAAATTGAAACCAACTAGGAATCGGGCAAGAACAGAACTTGCAAACCTTAATTGGTAACAAAGACCCTCAAGAATCCCTACAACAAAATTTGCAGCAATGGCAACAAATAACAAAAGAAACCCTAGGTTCGGAATTAACTTAAACAAGAAAGCAATAAAAGATAAATGAAACCTATCTTAGAACCTAGGCTATGATACCAAACTGATACGAACCTCGCCCACAACGTGGTGAAACCCGATATCAAAATCAAAATATGGAATAGAACCCCAGATCTGCAAGAATAAGTTTTGAAAGGATGGACTTTGACCCGTTACCTAGCAAGATAAGAACCAAAGCGACAATTTGTTCAGATGCCACACCAAGAAACTCAAGAAACTCCCAAGGATCAAAGTGATAAGTCAGGTTGTTGAACGCCACAAGAATATCTTATAAGTTCACAAGAGTCTTCTTAAGAACCAAGAAAACATGTTTTCTTACCAAAAGGAATTCTGCTCATTCATGTCGAAAAATGCCTATTTATAAGCTGATTACATTCAAATCTTAAATTAAAATAAGGAAAGGAAAAATAAGGAAAGCCCCTCCATTCATGCCCATGCCTATTTATAGGCTGATTACATTCAAACCCTAAATTAAAATAAGGAAATTAAAATAAGAAAAGGAAAGATAAGGAAAGCCTCATTCATGCCCATCTCATGCATTTACATGCCCATCCCATGCAAAAGGCAGCCATGCACACGTGGTCTACCGCTAGTGTGTGCATGCCTTCTCTATCTACGCGTGCCTTCCATCCATGCACGCTCCTATCGGATGCGCATAGACCTGCCCTCTGGGCTGACTTGCCTTTTGCGCGCGCACGTGCTAGATCTGGGCTGACTTACATTTTGTGCGCACACGTGTTGGATCTTGGTTGACTTGCCTTTTGCATGCATGTGTATCAGATCTAGGCTAACTTGTCTTCTACGTGCGCACGTGCCGAATTTGGGCTGATTGCCTTTTGCGTGCATGTGTGCCAGATTTGGGCGCGCCTTCCATCTGCGCACGCTCTTGCCAGATGCATGCACACTTGCCCAACTTGTGCGCACCTTCCATTCGTGCACGCCATATGCACGCCCTTGCCCAAACTTAGTTCACCATTAGTAGCGAACATGTTCAGCTCTTTCTTTTGGACTTCTCGGACTAAGCCATTGATCGCTTCCTTGAACTTCTTAGCTTGAGCTCTTGTGATAGGACCGCTTGAAACTTGAATTGGATCAGCTTGTGAAGCGCTAATCTGATTAGCTCCCTTGTTTCCATCAACAAGACAATCATGTTAACGGATCAATTCTGGAAAAGAGATTAATCATAGGGGAAGGCATAAGAAACATGATTAAAGCCGTGCCATTGAAATCAAAGAGATGCTTCTAATGGCATGCATGCTATAGACAATCCATATTATATAAAAGAGAATCTGAAAAGATTGTTTCAAAAATTATCTGACTTCCTTGATCCAGCCTTTAACAATTCATAACCGGCAATATCCCCAGCACTTTCTCTATGATTTATCATGTCTTCCTCAACCTTCCATCCTTTGATATCAGTCAGCAACTCATTTGAAGAGGTATATGGGGAGAAAAAATAATGAGGGTGATGGGGCGGTTCTAGTATATCAATGACCAAGTGGTACTGCACTGTTGTTCCCAAAAATTAGCTTTATCTAGAGGAAGAGGAGAAAAATCTCAGTCAGAATTACTCGAAGAATCAAAAGCACAGCATGCGCATCCTTTTGGCCACCTGGGCCAGCTGACAGTATGACAGTAGATCGAACAAATTTTAAACTTCAATGCTAAAATTTCCATCCATTAATCCAAATTGTCGTCCTGCACCACGATCGCCAGTTTTGTTTCAAAATTTCAGAGAGAGACAGAGTCAGAGAGATGATTAGCACTGTTGCTTTTGCAATTTTAATGCACCGTCTTGATGGCCGTTCTTAATATCTATTTATAAAATTTTAGATGCAAATACTATTTATTATATTATTTGTAAAATTAGTGACATTAACCTCATTTCTAAGGCTAAAAAATTTTGAGTTTTAAAAGCTAAAATTTGAAAAGAGAAAAAGAGAAAAAAAGTTATTCATTCTCCAATTAATTATTAAATAGAAGTAATTTAGAAAAATTAGAGATTAAATTTAATATTTATTTATTTTAAATATGAGAATTTATTTTAATTCTATAGTATAGTAGGTCAAACATAAGTACTTATTTGCAAATGAATTCCATCATCATGTTATTCATTTCATTTACAAATGAACTTTTATGTGATTTGTGTTTCTAATGAAAGTCTTAATATTTATGTTAGAACTAAAACTGAGACAATTTGTAGACAATCTATTTATATTTTAAAACTAGTTCAGATTTATAAAGAATTATTTACACCAATTTATCTTAGTTTGTTCTGAACCAATTTTTGATGTTGGCAAACACCTTCTTAGTAAAATTAATTGCTGATTTATAAAGAGAAAATAACTAAGAAAAGGCCAACTAATTATTCATAGGAGGCTATTATAATTGTTTCTCGCACATTCTTCCACCTATATATATATATATGGTGTTAGTCTTTTTTTTATTTTCTCCTTCTCTATTTGGCTCACTTCTTTTGTTCTGTATTAGCTAGTGTATTATAGTAATTTAAATATATTATTTACAACTTGATCCGGCTAGACCTTTTTAGTAAATGAGTTGCATAAGTTAAGCCATGCAAATAACAAGATAAGCATATGTTGAACTTGGGATTTTTAACCCACTTAATAATAGTTTAATATATTAGTGATTATTATTTAACTAAAATTATATTACAAGTAATTTATTAATATAGGAGGTGCAAATGGAATAGATTAGCTAACCCTAAACCTATCCAATTTCAACTCAATCTCAATTCACCAAACCATCGAACCAACCAATACTGGAAGAAGCCTAAATCAAGTTTAAAATCTATGATCAAACTTTATTTGTTTGCCATTATTTTGAGGTCAATATAAGTTTAACTTCTTTTTTTGGCAATAATATAATCTTAAATTCAAACCCAGCTAAACTTGAAACTAATCAATTAGCTTAACAATTTTAAATGTATTCAATAAATTCAAGCTTGAATCATGATCAAATGGATATTAAGTTAATTTGAAATATAAATAATATATACGGTTAATTAAAGCCTTCATCCAACTCTATAATCTATATAACGCAAGATATATATAAGAGATAATATAAATATATATATTTGTGCTTGCCTTGCTTATTGAAAATTGATTTATTTAAGTTTCAATCAAACTCAATTTAGGGTTTTGTCAAGTGCAGTTTAAATCATGATCGAGCTGGTTAGTTTTTTAAAATTTCTATTTATAAATTGATATCAGTTTTTAAAATTTGTCAACTAGCAATTATTGGTCATAGAAGATGGTCTTCAATCCTCCCAACAGTCCATAATTGATGGATGTTGGAGGATGAAGGTAAGTAATGATGCTGCACCATCTTTGCATGTTCCTTGACCTTCTCCTTTCCGAGCAATGTTAATATTAAATGAACATTGCTTGCACTTATTTCTTGAAGTAATCCAACAATCAAAGGTAAATTGAGTGATTGTAAGATATGGCTCTGCTCCTTACTCCATTCATGTTAGGATTGGGTTGGATTGTTAAGATTTAAGATGAACTTCTATTAACTCTTTATTGAAATGGTTGAAACATTGTTTCAGTGCTAGGAAGAAAACAAAGGATCATGCAACTCAGTAGGAGAAGTTTTTATTATCATTCCATTGAAAATGTTTAACGATCTTATTGACAAGGCCGACATAGATTACCGATGGCCTGATTAGCTTTTAGACCCTAATAAAATGAGAAAGTTGTCTTTGTGAAAGTGATATGGGAAACAAGCTTGGATAATTTTTGATGTTTATTATGATGAATTTCATAAATATAAAGCTTCTCATGGTAAAATTTGTTTTGATGTATGTGATGAAAAGCCTAATTTTTAGGCCAATATATTATACCAAATCTTTTTCAACCCTAAACAATGTCTTCGGTCTTAAAGTACCACTCCTTTCGAAATTTTAACCATCATATTATGTTAAACTTCTATAAGTCAAAAAATGATTCACTTCTCTTATTTTTGTGAATTTATTAGAAATTTTCACAATGCCAGAGATTTATCGAAACAAACTAACGTTAGCTTCTGCCATGTCTTTTTAACCAAAGGGCACAATATGAAAAAATCATCACATATATACAAGCCATTCTTACCACCTAACTTTGCATATATCAAGTCGTATTTAATTAAAACATTCTCATCCTTTTTATATTCTAACGTTGCATATGTCAACCAATATTCCTTACATATTAAGCTATCGATTGTATTTTTAATCAAATTCCTTCACCATTACATCAACATTATAGGATATCGTTGCACTATTAGCTCATCAATTTTAAAAGGGTTGCATTAGTGCTAACTAAAAAGTTTTCCAAATCAGTCCATGTTGATTCGATGTACATGTGTGTTGGCATGATTTCATGAATCTTGGTGATCTGCGTACGAAATTTAAGGAAACTACATGGTTATTTAGTGAAATAAATCACTATGATATGGTATCAGATTGTTGGCATGATTTCGTGAATCTTGATGATCCGCGTATGAAATTCAAGGAAACCATGTGGTTAATTGGTAAAATAAATCACTATGATATATGCAAGGATACGGTTGATCCATATATACCATCTTAAGCAATGAAAGAATCAAGGTGCAAATATATATATATGGTATCATGTATATTTGCAGCGTGATTTATTAGGAAAGCCAATTATACGGTGGATTAATAAGAGAGTACCTGTGGAGCCTATATAAAGACCCTTCCTCCCATTATTTTTTTTGGTCCCAAAGTTCATAAATTAAAGAGTGGTGTAGCTCTTTGAATATTTTGAGAGATAGTGAGATTCTTTTGAAAGTGTGAGAGAAGAGTAATTCTCTTGGGTATACTTGGGATCAGGGTTGTGAGGTTCTGAGTGTTGAGTGTTGTAAACACTTGTAGCCATTTTTCTCCCTATATTGAAGATCTGCAACAGCTCCATGGACATACCCACATTAGGTGAACCACGTAAATTTTATGTTTTTTTATTTTGTCTGCTTTTATTCTGTATAATTTTATTGCTTCACAAATCTGGTATTGTGGAAAGGTTTATTTTTTCCTAACAACTGGTATCAAAGCCTGGTTCTGCAACTAATTCTGCGGTGTTCGAGAGCTTGGAACTTTCTTGGCAGTTTGCAGAAACCAGATTCTAGTGGGAGTAATGGCAGCAGACGAAGGAAGGATCATCAAAATCGAGAAGTTCAACGGTGAAGATTTCAACTTCTGGAAGATGCAGATTGAAGATCATTTATATCAAAAAGGCATGCATTTGCCTCTTTTGGGGAAAAAGCCAATGGAGATGCAGGATGAAGATTGGGCTCTACTGGACAGGCAAGCGCTTGGAGCCATCCGGTTGACACTATCTCACAATGTCGCTTTCAACATAGCGAAGGAGAAGACCACAACGAGTCTTATGGCGGCTCTTTCCGACATGTACAAGAAGCCATCCGCTTCAAATAAAGTGCACTTGATGAGGTGGTTATTTAATTTGCGAATGAAAGAAGGCGCGTCTATAGCAGCTCACATCAACGAATTTAGTATGATCACAACACAACTAAGTTCGGTAGAAATTGAGTTCGATGACGAAGTTTGAGCTTTAATTCTTCTGTCTTCTCTACCAGAAAGCTAGAATGCGATGGTGACGGCAGTAAGTAATTCTTCTGGAAGCAAAAAACTAGTATTTAAAGATGTTTGAGATCTAATTCTAAGCGAAGAGATGCACAGGAAAGAATTAGGAGAAACATCAGGTTCTGCCTTAAACACCGAATCCAAAGGTAGATCCAATGACAGAAACTCAAACCGAAGCAGATCGAAGTCAAGACGGAATAAGTCTAGATTTGGGAAAAAGGAGTACAGTTGCTGGAACTGTGGCAAGGCCGGTCACTTAAAGAGGGATTGTAAAGCACCGAAGAAGAACAACAGCAGTGCAAAGGAGTCCGCGAACATGGCCGAAGATAGTGGAGATGCTTTAATCCTAAGCATTAACAAGAGGAGAATGCTTAATATTGAACAAGTGAAGAGGCTTCAAAATGGTTGGAAATTTACTGAGAGAATACTTCACATTCTTAGCTGATGGTGTTTGAAGTTATGGAAGAAAAACGATATAAACAAACTCTCCACCAATGGTAGAGACAAATGCATATCATTAGTGATCTTAGAAAAAGTTTCTTTTTTGTACTTTTGAAGTTCTCTAGGCCGTGGATTTAAGTGTGTGTACCATGATAAGTAATAAGTTTGGTGTGCTATTTTGAAACCTTGAAGTTTTATTTTTGATCAAGAGGAGAAGCCTACTATTTCATTTGTCCAAGGTATATTGAAACTTGATTTGCTTCCACATCTTTTTTATCTAAAATGTAAACAAAAAATTTTGAAAAAGAAAAAGAAATAGGAAAGTACAGTAATGATAAGAAAAAGAAATATGTTCTAATTTGACTCTTTTGGGGCAATCATTTCACTCGCATAGTGAAACTTAATGTCAATGCATTTGGTTTTTTCATGATAGAGTTTTTGGCATAAGCTAGAGTTACCACACAACCATAATAGATTGTCCCTAGATTAGAAGTACAAATGACAACATCTAAATACCTAAAAATCTTCTTCAACCAAATTGCCTCCAACATTGCCACTAAGCAAGTGACTTAAATGAGTGCAAAGCCACCTTTAAATAGGCCTTTTTGGTTAACCAACGCACCATTGGTTGGTCTGGCAAGAAGCAACCCGATATCATGTTCATGACTTTTTACCTTGAGCTAGCCATTGGACTAAAGTCATGGTAATTCTTAGTATTTTTCTTATTTTGTCTTGTGTTGCTTTTGTTTTGTCTCTAAGAGAAACAATAGGCCCAAAATTCATCAAAAAAGAATATGGCTAACCATTGGTCAGTGAGAAATTTTTGTTACTTCTTCATGGTGTCAAATGGTTACTTCTTCATGGTGTCAAATAGTGAGAGCCCAAGTTCATTAGGATATGAGATTCTAAGATTGAAGCACATTGAAATGGAACTATGATAGATGGGAATAGAAATATCTGATCTCTTAATCAGAAGTTTTTCAGCCCCTAAGGTAGGAGTAATTAACAATAGAAGCTTATGTTTACTAAAAATCCAGATCTCACATCTTCTTAAAATAAAGTCACCAATAAGAAGGCACAAAACACAAAACTATAGCAAAACACAAAACTATAGCAAAACACTCTTGCACGAGGTTGACAGGAACATTCATAACCACATTAGAATTTATTCAAAATTTTAACATAACAAGAATTGACTCCAACAAGTCTTAAGTTAAGGTGGCATCATTTATTCTAAAGATGCAAAAGCCGCATAGTCATCTCCATCCAGCATTAGGGTTGAAACTTTTCGCATAGTTGCTTACAAACACATTTGAAGAAAGAACAATATCCTCCCAAATAGTTCTCTTGTTGGCATTGAAAATCACAAGTATCAGGAAAAATACATAGGCCACTATACTTGCTGCTTGGAACCTCGCAATACGCCTCGCTCCCCATCAACCCCATCTCTTTGAAGAAGAAACATAAAAATATAGTTGAAAATTAGTCCAATAGGTATTAAAAGTCTTCAATTATGTACTTGAAATTAAAGAAAATCACTACAATTAATTATTAAAAATATAAAATGAAAGATGGGAGAGAATAGGGGAAAGAGAAAAACCAGAGGTCATGAGAAGGAATAGTAGCAGAAGCACAACTAGAAGTATTCGTCCAGAATATTCCATTGCAATAAGCTAGCTAATATAATTAAAAGAGAGAGTAGATGAGATGAAAATGAAGACTAACACCATGTATAAATATAGGTAGATGAATGAGTGAGAAATGACTAAAATAATCTCTGAAAATAATTAGTTAGTCTATCCTTAGTGATATCTTCTTTATAAATTAGAAATTAATTTTATTAGAAATTAAAACCATAAACCTAAAGATACAATACTTTAATTTTTTTTCCATTAATAAAATGGAAAGATCTTTATAAAATAGAAACATTAAGAGGAGAGAAAGGGTGCCTCTCTTAAATTAACAATTATTTTTTTTCCATTTTTTATCGATTTCTTTCCATTAGTTAGTCTATCCATTTTTCACCCATTCCTTATTATCCATTTTTCACCCATAACTGTGTCCTCCATTTTCCACCCATTCCTTACTATCTAATTTTCATCCATCCCATTCCTTACTATATATTTTTCACCCATAATTGTATCCTTCATTTTTTACCCGTTCCTTACTATCCATTTTTCACTCATTACTATAGCCTCCATTTTCCACCCATTCCTTACCATCTATTTTTTTACCCATAACTATATCTTCCATTTTCCACTTGTTCCTTTATTTTGATATAAGACATTAGAAAGACAGTAATAAAAAAAAAAAAAGTATTCCATCTTGTAAATAATCCACTATCCATGATAAAGTTGCTTGTTTGTTAAAAAAAGGGAAAAAAGTTTTGCAAATATGTTTACTGAGAAGTTCTAGGCAGAACCTACTTCCTAATAGTAGCTTCCAACTCAACTTTTTGATACTATGGTCCCTGAAAAAATAGGACTATTTTGTTTATTCCTTTTCTTCTTTCATATCTATCTTCTATCACATGAATATTTATTATTTTCTCTTAAAGAGTGAAAGAAAGATCAATAATTATTCAATGGATATTGAATATAAAGGAAGGAACAATTTCATTGACACTAAATGGAAGCATATTACCATTATGCAAGATACATTAAACCATAAATAGAAACCAAGGAATCAAAGGTGAAAAATATTGGTATCACCAAGCTTGCGATGCAATGGTTAAAAATTTTGATTACAGAAACTATGTTCTTACATTTCGAGTTAAGTTTGATGCACAAGCATATATCCACAAAAATAGATTACAAGCATAGACCAATATGGCATTATAATAAAGAAAACAATTCAACCTGAATTGCAGGATGAATAAGACAACCATATGCAGAAGTGTTAAGGAGACAAACATGAACAATTGTTATGCATTTTAGAATTTCACAAGTGACACGAACCTGGCCCACAACATGGTGAAACCCAATATCAAAATATGAAATAGAACCCCAGATCTGCAAGAATAAGTTTTGAAAGGATGGACTTTGACCCGTTACCTAGCAAGACAAGAACCAAAGCCATGATTTGTTGAGACGCCACACCAAGAAACTCCCAAGGATCAAGGTGATAAGTCAGGTTGTTGAACGCGACAAGAATATCTTGAAAAGTTCACAAGAGTCTTTTCAAGAACCAAGAAAACACGTTTTCTCACCAAAAGAATTCTACTCATTCATGTCGAAAAATGCCTATTTATAGGATGATTATATTCAAATCCTAAATTAAAATAAGGAAAGCCTCCCATTCACGCCCATGCCTATTTATAGGCTGATTACATTCAAACCATAAATTAAAACAATGAAATTAAAATAAGAAAAGGAAAAATAAGGAAAGCCCCCATTCACGCCCATCCCATGCATTCACACGCCATCCTATGCAAAAGGTGGCCATGCACACGTGGTCTACTGTTGGTGCGTGCGTGTGCCTTCTTCATCTGCGCGTGCCTTCCATCCATGCACGCTCCTATCGGATGCGCATGGACCTGCCTTCTGTGCGTGTGCGTGTCAGATCTAGGCTGACTTGCCTTTTGCGTGCGTGCATGCCGGATCTGGGCTGACTTGCCGTCTACGCGTGCGCGTACCAAATCTGGGCTGACTTGCCTTTTGCGTGCATATGTGCCGAATTTGGGCTGATTTCCTTTTGCATGAGTGCGTGCCGGATCTGGGTGCTCCTTCCATCTGCGCATGCCCTTGCCAGATGCATGCACACTTGCCCAACTTGTGTGCACCTTCCATTCGTGCGTGCCGCATGCATGCCCTTGCCCAAACTTAGTTCACCATTAGTAGTGAACATGTTCAGCTCTTCCTTTTGGACTTCTCGGACTAAGCCATTGATCGCTTCCTTCAACTTCTTCGCTTGAGCTCTTGTGACAGGACCGCTTGGAACTTGAATTGGATCAGCTTGTGAAGCCCTAATCAGATTAGCTCCCTTGTTTCCATCATTCTCCCCCTCTTAAAAAGGATTTGTCCTCAAATCGTCACCTACATCAAAAGGAGATAAATCAGAAACATTAAAACTAGCACTAAAACCATACTCACCTAGTAGATCAAGCCTATAGGCATTATAATTGATACGCTCCACTACTTGAAATGGTCCATCACCCCTCGGAAGAAGTTTAGAACGTTAGTGTTCAAGAAAGCATTCCTTTCTCATGTGCAACCACACCCAATCTCCTAGTTCAAACACAACTCCTTTGCGGCCCTTATTAGCCTATTTAGCATATTGCTTGATTCTCCTCTCTATGTTCATCCGTGCCTTCTCATGAATCTGTCTCACAAATTCAGTTTTCTACTTGCCATCTAAGTTAACACACTTACTCAAAGGTAAAGGAGTTAAATCCAAAGGAGTCAATGGATTTAAATCATAAACAGTTTCGAACAATGAAAACTTAGTTGCAGAATGAACACTTTTGTTATAAGCAAATTCAATATATTGTAAACAATCTTCCCAAGTTTTTAAATTCTTTTGAATGAAAACATGCAAAACATAGTTCATAAGTCACATGAAAGTACTAGGTGCATTAGTTAATCCGAAAGGCATAACTAACCATTCATACAAACCATATTTTGTTTTAAATGCAGTTTTCCATTCATCACCTTTTTTCATCCTAATTTGATTAGATACCCTTAAGATCAATTTTTGAGAGCACACAAGACCCATGCAATTCATCAAGCATATCATCTAGCCTAGGAATGGGATGGTGGTACTTTACCGTAATGTTATTAATAGCTCGACAATCTACACACATCCTCCATGTTCCATCCTTCTTAGGTACCAACAAAACCAGAACCACACAAGGACTCTTGCTCTCACACACATACCCCTTTTCAAACCACTCACTTACTTGCCTTTGAAGTTCCTTTGTTTCCTCGAGATTACTTCTATAGGCTGGTCGATTTGGAATTGTTGCACTGGATATGAAGTTAATCTGATGTTCAACTCCCTTAATTGGAGGGAAACCGAAAGGTATCTCTTTGGGAAATACATCTTTGAATTCCTGCAAAAGAGAAAGAACGTTGCTTGGCAAAGAACCGGCAAGATCATTAGTACATAAAAAGGCCTCCTTGTACATGAGTACTATAAGGGGCTGATTAGAAAATAATGCTCTCTTGATCTCACTTTTCTTTGCAATGAAACTGAATTTTTTTTCTCTTTCTCTCACTATGGCCGAAATCCCTTCTCTCTCCTTTCCACTTTGTCTTGCATTTTTCTCTTTCTCAGTTTCTTTTCTCTCAATTTCTTTTTTCTCAGTTTCTTTTCTCTTAATTTCTTTTCTCTCAATTTCGGCCTTCTTTTCTTTTTCTCTCTTCTTTTCACTTGCCTTTTGCAACTTCAATTGATCTTCAAGAACCTATTTTGGTGTTAATGGCACGAGAGATATGGGCTGCTTTTTAATGGTAAATGAATACCTATTAGTGACACCATCATGTGTGACTCGTCGATCGTACTGCCATGGTCTTCCTAATAGGATGTTACAAGCATGCATTGGTACCACATCACAAAGAACCTCATCCTCGTACTTATCAATGGAAAACGCTACCAACACTTGCCTATTCACCTTGATTTCTCCGCAATTGTTTAACCATTAGAATCGGTATGGTCGTGGATGTTTCGAGGTAGTCAATGCCAATTTCTCACTAGTTCGGTGCTGGCCACGTTTGTGCAACTCCCAGCATCAATGATAACACTGCAAACCTTGTTATTTACAAAGCACCGAGTATGAAACAAGTTCTCTCATTAGTTGTTTTCCTCCTCCTTAATTTGAACACTAAGAACTCACCTCGCCACCAATGCTTCTCCTTCCACAGCATATTGCCCATCATAGGCATCTTCGAGAGGTGGCATATCATTTACTTCATCTTCTTGCTCATCCTCCGACTCGATCTCTCCTTGAGCATTTATAACCATCACTCTTTTGTTTGGACATTGGCTCGCTATGTGACCCCTGCCTTGACATTTGAAGCACTTAATATCTCGATTTCGAGAATTAAAAGAGTCGGGTTTACCTTGAGAACTTTGGCTGGTCGTGGCTTGTTTTGGCTCGGATTTTGGTTTTGCAGCCGGTTTCTCCTCTTTCCTCTAATAATTGGATTTCTATAGGAAAGAACCCGAACTATAGCCTGCACGTGTACCACCCCTCCTCTTGATTTGTTGCTCTACTAAGATGGCCATGTACACCATATCTTCCAACTCCAAATAATGCTGCATCTCCACCCTATCCTAAATCTCTTGATTTAATCCTTGCAAAAACCTAGCCATGGTTGCCTCTCGGTCTTCTTCCACATTGGCCCGAATCATGGTAATCTCCATCTCCTGAAAATACTCCTCCACACTTCGATTTCCTTGTCTAAGACCTTGCAACTTTTTATATAGCCCTCGGTAGTAATGACTTGGCACAAATCGCCTTCTCATCACTACCTTCATTTCTTCCCATGTCTCAATCGGACGTTCCCTATTTCTTCCCCTATTCATCACTAATTGATCCCACCAAACAATAGCATAATCAAAGAACTTAATGGCAGCAAGCTTCACTTTTTCTAACTCCGAGTAGTTGTGACAATCAAATACCAACTCCACCTTCCTCTCCCATTCTAGATAGACTTTCGGGTCACTCCTTCCTTGAAATGAAGGAATCTTCATCTTAATACTCCCCATGCCATGGTCTTCCCGGTTCCATGCCACTCTATTCTGCCCACCATATCTCCTTACACCAACAATTGAGTCCCGATTATCTTCTCCAACAAATCCATCCTCATAGAATTCCTCATTATCCAACTTCACTTCCCTTGGCTGAACTCTCTCCCTTCTTTGCATGTTAGGAACATTACGTGGTGTCTCCAAACGTGTATTCTCCATCTGATCTATCCGTTCATGTACCTGTTCCATCTCAACTCTTAAAAATCTCTTCATCCCACTTGTTAAGGCCTCCATGATAAACTTAGGATCAACCATTTTTTGAGAACTTTTCAAAGGAGCTTTATCTTTATTGTTCGACATTTTCTGCAAAACAGCATTAGAAATAATAGGAAATAAAAGATCTCACCCACTCCCTCACGTGTTTCACTCGAAAAATAAATCACTCAATTTCGCTCGTGTTTTCTCTCAATATTGTTGGCCTTTATTCCTCTTATGGTCTCACACGCTCTTGCCTTTTTTCGCTCTTTGTGTCTTCTTTAGTTCTTAATTAAACTCAAGGAACCAGCCACAAATAGCAGCAAATCAAGATGAAAGTCAACCAAACAAATCACAAGGAGTACTGATCCTTAAAAAAAAGGAATTAAGCAAACAACGGATTAGGTTTAGGAAGTACAAAACAATACCAGAATTGCCAAGCAAAATTTTAGGCTTTGGGATAGCGTGAAATTCGAGATCCTCTTGTTTTTTTTCTCTTTTTTTTGTCTCTCTTTTTTTTTCTTTTTTTCCTTTTTTTTCTCTTTTTTTCTTTTTTTTGGTCTCTTTTTTTTTTCTTTGTTTTGTTGCTTTTTTTTTTTTTGGAGGGGGGGTATCACGAACAAGCCCAGCAAAATTCGACACAAACTAAAATTCAAACTTACTGGAAATCGAAACCAACTAGAATTCGGCCAAGAACAGAACTTGCAAACCTTAATTGGTAACAAAGACCCTCAAGAATCCCTACAACAAAATTTGCAGCAATGGCAACAAATAACAAAAGAAACCCTAGGTTCGGAATTAACTTAAACAAGAAAGCAATAAAAGATAAATGAAACCTATCTTAGAACCTAGGCTATGATACCAAACTGATACGAACCTCGCCCACAACATGGTGAAACCCGATATCAAAATATGGAATAGAACCCCAGATCTGCAAGAATAAGTTTTGAAAGGATGGACTTTGACCCGTTACCTAGCAAGATAAGAACCAAAGCGACAATTTGTTGAGATGCCACACCAAGAAACTCAAGAAACTCCCAAGGATCAAAGTGATAAGTCAGGTTGTTGAACGCCACAAGAATATCTTATAAGTTCACAAGAGTCTTCTTAAGAACCAAGAAAACATGTTTTCTTACCAAAAGGAATTCTGCTCATTCATGTCGAAAAATGCCTATTTATAAGCTGATTACATTCAAATCTTAAATTAAAATAAGGAAAGGAAAAATAAGGAAAGCCCCTCCATTCACGCCCATGCCTATTTATAGGCTGATTACATTCAAACCCTAAATTAAAATAAGGAAATTAAAATAAGAAAAGGAAAGATAAGGAAAGCCTCATTCATGCCCATCTCATGCATTTACATGCCCATCCCATGCAAAAGGCAGCCATGCACACGTGGTCTACCGCTAGTGTGTGCATGCCTTCTCTATCTACGCGTGCCTTCCATCCATGCACGCTCCTATCGGATGCGCATAGACCTGCCCTCTGGGCTGACTTGCCTTTTGCGCGCGCACGTGCTAGATCTGGGCTGACTTACATTTTGTGCGCACACGTGTTGGATCTTGGCTGACTTGCCTTTTGCATGCATGTGTATCAGATCTAGGCTAACTTGTCTTCTACGTGCGCACGTGCCGAATTTGGGCTGATTGCCTTTTGCGTGCATGTGTGCCGGATTTGGGCGCGCCTTCCATCTGCGCACGCTCTTGCCAGATGCATGCACACTTGCCCAACTTGTGCGCACCTTCCATTCGTGCACGCCATACGCACGCCCTTGCCCAAACTTAGTTCACCATTAGTAGTGAACATGTTCAGCTCTTTCTTTTGGACTTCTCGGACTAAGCCATTGATCGCTTCCTTGAACTTCTTAGCTTGAGCTCTTGTGATAGGACCGCTTGAAACTTGAATTGGATCAGCTTGTGAAGCGCTAATCTGATTAGCTCCCTTGTTTCCATCAACAAGACAATCATGTTAACGGATCAATTCTGGAAAAGAGATTAATCATAGGGGAAGGCATAAGAAACATGATTAAAGCCGTGCCATTGAAATCAAAGAGATGCTTCTAATGGCATGCATGCTATAGACAATCCATATTATATAAAAGAGAATCTGAAAAGATTGTTTCAAAAATTATCTGACTTCCTTGATCCAGCCTTTAACAATTCATAACCGGCAATATCCCCAGCACTTTCTCTATGATTTATCATGTCTTCCTCAACCTTCCATCCTTTGATATCAGTCAGCAACTCATTTGAAGAGGTATATGGGGAGAAAAAATAATGAGGGTGATGGGGTGGTTCTAGTATATCAATGACCAAGTGGTACTGCACTGTTGTTCCCAAAAATTAGCTTTATCTAGAGGAAGAGGAGAAAAATCTCAGTCAGAATTACTCGAAGAATCAAAAGCACAGCATGCGCATCCTTTTGGCCACCTGGGCCAGCTGACAGTATGACAGTAGATCGAACAAATTTTAAACTTCAATGCTAAAATTTCCATCCATTAATCCAAATTGTCGTCCTGCACCACGATCGCCAGTTTTGTTTCAAAATTTCAGAGAGAGACAGAGTCAGAGAGATGATTAGCACTGTTGCTTTTGCAATTTTAATGCACCGTCTTGATGGCCGTTCTTAATATCTATTTATAAAATTTTAGATGCAAATACTATTTATTATATTATTTGTAAAATTAGTGACATTAACCTCATTTCTAAGGCTAAAAAATTTTGAGTTTTAAAAGCTAAAATTTGAAAAGAGAAAAAGAGAAAAAAAGTTATTCATTCTCCAATTAATTATTAAATAGAAGTAATTTAGAAAAATTAGAGATTAAATTTAATATTTATTTATTTTAAATATGAGAATTTATTTTAATTCTATAGTATAGTAGGTCAAACATAAGTACTTATTTGCAAATGAATTCCATCATCATGTTATTCATTTCATTTACAAATGAACTTTTATGTGATTTGTGTTTCTAATGAAAGTCTTAATATTTATGTTAGAACTAAAACTGAGACAATTTGTAGACAATCTATTTATATTTTAAAACTAGTTCAGATTTATAAAGAATTATTTACACCAATTTATCTTAGTTTGTTCTGAACCAATTTTTGATGTTGGCAAACACCTTCTTAGTAAAATTAATTGCTGATTTATAAAGAGAAAATAACTAAGAAAAGGCCAACTAATTATTCATAGGAGGCTATTATAATTGTTTCTCGCACATTCTTCCACCTATATATATATATATGGTGTTAGTCTTTTTATTTTCTCCTTCTCTATTTGGCTCACTTCTTTTGTTCTGTATTAGCTAGTGTATTATAGTAATTTAAATATATTATTTACAACTTGATCCGGCTAGACCTTTTTAGTAAATGAGTTGCATAAGTTAAGCCATGCAAATAACAAGATAAGCATATGTTGAACTTGGGATTTTTAACCCACTTAATAATAGTTTAATATATTAGTGATTATTATTTAACTAAAATTATATTACAAGTAATTTATTAATATAGGAGGTGCAAATGGAATAGATTAGCTAACCCTAAACCTATCCAATTTCAACTCAATCTCAATTCACCAAACCATCGAACCAACCAATACTGGAAGAAGCCTAAATCAAGTTTAAAATCTATGATCAAACTTTATTTGTTTGCCATTATTTTGAGGTCAATATAAGTTTAACTTCTTTTTTTGGAAATAATATAATCTTAAATTCAAACCCAGCTAAACTTGAAACTAATCAATTAGCTTAACAATTTTAAATGTATTCAATAAATTCAAGCTTGAATCATGATCAAATGGATATTAAGTTAATTTGAAATATAAATAATATATACGGTTAATTAAAGCCTTCATCCAACTCTATAATCTATATAACGCAAGATATATATAAGAGATAATATAAATATATATATTTGTGCTTGCCTTGCTTATTGAAAATTGATTTATTTAAGTTTCAATCAAACTCAATTTAGGGTTTTGTCAAGTGCAGTTTAAATCATGATCGAGCTGGTTAGTTTTTTAAAATTTCTATTTATAAATTGATATCAGTTTTTAAAATTTGTCAACTAGCAATTATTGGTCATAGAAGATGGTCTTCAATCCTCCCAACAGTCCATAATTGATGGATGTTGGAGGATGAAGGTAAGTAATGATGCTGCACCATCTTTGCATGTTCCTTGACCTTCTCCTTTCCGAGCAATGTTAATATTAAATGAACATTGCTTGCACTTATTTCTTGAAGTAATCCAACAATCAAAGGTAAATTGAGTGATTGTAAGATATGGCTCTGCTCCTTACTCCATTCATGTTAGGATTGGGTTGGATTGTTAAGATTTAAGATGAACTTCTATTAACTCTTTATTGAAATGGTTGAAACATTGTTTCAGTGCTAGGAAGAAAACAAAGGATCATGCAACTCAGTAGGAGAAGTTTTTATTATCATTCCATTGAAAATGTTTAATGATCTTATTGACAAGGCCGACATAGATTACCGATGGCCTGATTAGCTTTTAGACCCTAATAAAATGAGAAAGTTGTCTTTGTGAAAGTGATATGGGAAACAAGCTTGGATAATTTTTGATGTTTATTATGATGAATTTCATAAATATAAAGCTTCTCATGGTAAAATTTGTTTTGATGTATGTGATGAAAAGCCTAATTTTTAGGCCAATATATTATACCAAATCTTTTTCAACCCTAAACAATGTCTTCGGTCTTAAAGTACCACTCCTTTCGAAATTTTAACCATCATATTATGTTAAACTTCTATAAGTCAAAAAATGATTCACTTCTCTTATTTTTGTGAATTTATTAGAAATTTTCACAATGCCAGAGATTTATCGAAACAAACTAACGTTAGCTTCTGCCATGTCTTTTTAACCAAAGGGCACAATATGAAAAAATCATCACATATATACAAGCCATTCTTACCACCTAACTTTGCATATATCAAGTCGTATTTAATTAAAACATTCTCATCCTTTTTATATTCTAACGTTGCATATGTCAACCAATATTCCTTACATATTAAGCTATCGATTGTATTTTTAATCAAATTCCTTCACCATTACATCAACATTATAGGATATCGTTGCACTATTAGCTCATCAATTTTAAAAGGGTTGCATTAGTGCTAACTAAAAAGTTTTCCAAATCAGTCCATGTTGATTCGATGTACATGTGTGTTGGCATGATTTCATGAATCTTGGTGATCTGCGTACGAAATTTAAGGAAACTACATGGTTATTTAGTGAAATAAATCACTATGATATGGTATCAGATTGTTGGCATGATTTCGTGAATCTTGATGATCCGCGTATGAAATTCAAGGAAACCATGTGGTTAATTGGTAAAATAAATCACTATGATATATGCAAGGATACGGTTGATCCATATATACCATCTTAAGCAATGAAAGAATCAAGGTGCAAATTTATATATATGGTATAATGTATATTTGCAGCGTGATTTATTAGGAAAGCCAATTATACGGCAGATTAATAGGGGAGTACCTGTGGAGCCTATATAAAGACCCTTCCTCCCATTATTTTTTTTGGTCCCAAAGTTCATAAATTAAAGAGTGGTGTAGCTCTTTGAATATTTTGAGAGATAGTGAGATTCTTTTGAAAGTGTGAGAGAAGAGTAATTCTCTTGGGTATAATTGGGATCAGGGTTGTGAGGTTCTGAGTGTTGAGTGTTGTAAACACTTGTAGCCATTTTTCTCCCTATATTGAAGATCTGCAACAGCTCCATGGATATACCCACATTAGGTGAACCACGTAAATTTTATGTTTTTTTATTTTGTCTGCTTTTATTCTGTATAATTTTATTGCTTCACAAATCTGGTATTGTGGAAAGGTTTATTTTTTCCTAACAACTGGTATCAAAGCCTGGTTCTGCAACTAGTTCTGCGATGTTCGAGAGCTTGGAACTTTCTTGGCAGTTTGCAGAAACCAGATTCTAGTGGGAGTAATGGCAGCAGACGAAGGAAGGATCATCAAAATCGAGAAGTTCAACGGTGAAGATTTCAACTTCTGGAAGATGCAGATTGAAGATCATTTATATCAAAAAGGCATGCATTTGCCTCTTTTGGGGAAAAAGCCAACGGAGATGAAGGATGAAGATTGGGCTCTACTGGACAGGCAAGCGCTTGGAGCCATCCGGTTGACACTATCTCACAATGTCGCTTTCAACATAGCGAAGGAGAAGACCACAACGAGTTTTATGGCAGCTCTTTCCAACATGTACAAGAAGCCATCCGCTTCAAATAAAGTGCACTTGATGAGGTGGTTATTCAATTTGCGAATGAAAGAAGGCGCGTCTATAGCAGCTCACATCAACGAATTTAGTACGATCACAACACAACTAAGTTCGGTAGAAATTGAGTTCGATGACGAAGTTTGAGCTTTAATTCTTCTGTCTTCTCTACCATAAAGCTAGAATGCGATGGTGACGGCAGTAAGTAATTCTTCTGGGAGCAAAAAACTAGTATTTAAAGATGTTCGAGATCTAATTCTAAGCGAAGAGATACGTAGGAAAGAATTAGGAGAAACATCAGGTTCTGCCTTAAACACCGAATCCAGAGATAGATCCAATGACAGAAACTCAAACCGAAGCAGATCGAAGTCAAGACGGAATAAGTCTAGATCTGGGAAAAAGGAGTACAGTTGCTGGAACTGTGGCAAGGCCGGTCACTTAAGGAGGGATTGTAAAGCATCGAAGAAGAACAACAGTAGTGCAAAGGAGTCCACGAACATGGCCGAAGATAGTGGAGATGCTTTAATCCTAAGCATTAACAGTTCGATTGAATCCTGGATTTTGAATTCTGGAGCATCATTTCACTGTACCTGCATCGTGAAATCATGAAAAATTATGTCAATGGTGATTTCGGTAAGGTCCATCTGGCTGATGATGAGATCTTGAAGGTTACGAGGAAAGGAGATATTCAAGTGAAGCTGTCAAATCGAACTTTGTGGAAATTGAAGGATGTGAGATTTATTCCTGGCCTAAAAAGGAATTTAATCTCAGTGGGTCAACTCGATCAAGAAGGTTACCGAACAACTTTCGTAGAGAATGAATGGAAGATCACCAAGGGAGCTATGGTCGTAGCTTATGGAAAAAAGAACGACACTCTTTATGTCATAGATAATATCGTTGCAGTTGCTGAATCAGAGGAGAAGTCAAAAGTCTGGCACCAAAGGCTTGGTCATATGAGCGAGAAAGGGATGAAGGTTCTTATCTCAAGGGGGAAGTTGTCAGATCTGAAATCAGTAGATTTTGGTCTGTGCCAGGACTGCATTTTTCGGCAAGCAGAAAAGGATCAGTTTCTCAAAGATCGGCAAGCCACCTAAAGCAGAGAAGTTAGAGCTGATTCACACAGATGTGTGGGGACCATCATCGATTTCATCCATCGAAGGTTCATCGTACTACGTCACCTTCATTGATGACTCTACAGGGAAGGTATAGGTTTATTTCTGAAAAGAAAATCAGATGTTTGTGATGTTTTCAGAAAATGGAAAGCCATGGTAGAGAACGAGACAGGCTTGAAGGTCAAGCGGTTGAGATCCGACAATAGAGGAGAGTACAGGGATGAGAAGCTAAAAGAGTTCTGCGTGACCAATGGAATCAAGTTAGAGAAGACTGTTCCCAACACACCTCAGTAGAATGGTGTAGCAGAGCGTTTGAACAGAACTTCGAACGAACGTGCCAGAAGTATGAGAATACATGCAGGCTTACCCAAGATGTTCTAGGCTGAAGCCGTCAACATAGCGGCCTACCTTATCAACCGTGGGCCCTTAGTACCTCTCGGAGAAAAGTTACCTGAAGAAGAATGGTCCGGTAAAAAGGTAAACTTTTCACATTTGAGAGTGTTTGGATGTATTTCTTATGTTCATACTGACTCATCTGAAAGAGCAAGCTCGATCCAAAGTTCAGAAGATGTGCTTTTGTCGGGTATGGCACTGATGAGTTTGGCTACCGATTTTGGGATATTGAGAATCGAAAAATTATCAGAAGTAGGGATGTTAATTCAATGAGAAGGCAATGTACAAGGACTTGTTTGCAGAAACTACCAACAAAGAAGTTGAAGCTAGAAAGGAGTTTGTTGAATTTGAGGAGAATGCTGAGAAGGAAGTGCAATTAGGGGACCGGCAAAGTCCTGCTAACGAAGTCTCTCAAGAAGAACCACGCACTCCTGTAGCAGAAGTGAGACGATCCTCAAGAACTCCTAAACTAGTACAGCGTTATTCACCTTCTTTGCATTATATATTGTTAACTGACAATGGAGAACCGGAGTGTTATGATGAAGCAGTTCAGGTTGAAGATTCAGTCAAGTAGGAGTCTGCTATGAAAAATGAGATGGACTCGCTGATGTCAAACCAGACATGGGAGTTGACTGAACTACCAAAAAAGAAGAAGATTCATAGAAATGAAAACCCTGCAGATATGCTTACGAAGATGGTGACGATTGATAAACTGAAGCTGTGTTCTACTTCAGTTAGCCTGTAAGCTTAGAAAGGCAGAGAAGAGCTGTTGCATTGATCTTGTGTGAAGACATAGCTAAAGTAAGTCTTCAAGTGGGAGATTGTTGGCATGATTTCATAAATCTTGGTGATCTGCGTACGAAATTTAAGGAAACTACATAATTAATTAGTGAAATAAATCACTATGATATGGTATCAGATCGTTGGCATGATTTCGTGAATCTTGATGATCCGCGTATGAAATTCAAGGAAATCATGTGGTTAATTGGTAAAATAAATCACTATGATATATGAAAGGATACGGTTGATCCATATATACCATCTTAAGTAATGAGAGAATCAAGGTACAAATATATATATGGTATCATGTATATTTGCAGTGTGATTTATTAGGAAAGCCAATTATACGATGGATTAATAGGGGAGTACCTGTGGAGCCTATATAAAGGCCCTTCCTCCCATTATTTTTTCTGGTCCCAAAGTTCATAAATTAAAGAGTAGTGTAGCTCTTTGAATATTTTGAGAGATAGTGAGATTCTCTTGAAAGTGTGAGAGAAGAGTAATTCTCTTGGGTATACTTGGGATCAGGGTTGTGAGGTTCTGAGTGTTGAGTATTGTAAACACTTGTAGCTATTTTTCTTCCTATATTGAAGATCTGTAGCAGCTCCGTGGACGTAGCCCATATTGGGTGAACCATGTAAATTTTGTGTGTTCTTATTTTGTCTGCTTTTATTCTACATAATTTTATTGCTTCACAAATCTAGTATTATGGAAAGATTTATTTTCCTAACAACTGTGTGCCTGTAATGTTGATATATGTTTATGTGCATGTTTATGCCTGTACATAGATGTATGTATGCATGCATGCTGCCTTTCCATGTTGTTGCTTGAAGCAACGAATGGTTGCCACCATTTGGTCAGGCACTGATCTTGCACATCAACTTAACATGTGTACGAGCAGTGTCCCCAATTTGATCATAGTAGATGCCACAATTCATAATGGTAGCCTCCGACACATTTCTCTGAACATGATAATTGAAAATCTTGACAAAAAAATTGGTTATAAAATAATCTGGTGGAAGTTTTGGCCATTGAAAAAGAAGAGAGAAAAGCTGATGATGGCTACAGTAACAACTTGGAGAATGATGGTGAAAATACAGTGATGGCTATGAAGTTGGTCTGACACGTTGCCTAAGCCTAATTAATTTGATAGAGGATTGGGTCAAATGAAAAGGGATGATCTGATGGTTAGACCTATATGTATAACGAATGTGCAACTTGAAAAATATAATGCTTATCCTATGCAAATTATTTAGCTGCAGATTAGTGGCCACCTTTTATTTCAATCAATGGATTTTATTCTTAATTTTTTAACCAAAAAATAAAAATATAAATCATATTTCTTTATTCTATTACTTATGTGATGCATTTTTTTTATTAAAAATAAAGATATGACTTTTATTTTTATTCTTCAATTTAAAGAATAGAAATATGAATTATATTTCTATTTTTCAGTGATGAAGTATATGAGTAATAGAATAGGAATATGGCTTATATCCTAATTTTTTAATTAAGAGAATAGAAATATAGCTGATATCTTATATTTCTATTTTTCAGCAAAGAAGTACATGATAATAAAAACTATTTTACATATGATGTATTGCGAAAAATGAGACGTATCTGTGGAGATGGAACATATGCAGTTAATCATCATAAATAATGAATAACGAATGATTTTTTTATTTTGAGTTTCATATGGATTTAAGAGTAACAAAGGTGATCGAATTTGCGTTTGGCTACAAGTGAGTATAACCAAGTATAACTTTTTTAATTTTTATTTTAATGATTGCAGTAAAATATTATGTAATTTAATAATGATATAGTAAGTAAGGTTCAGGCCAAATCAAAAATCTTCAATGAGATTACAAAACTGACCCCCTCTCATATGCAATTTTGTGCCTAAAGTATGATTTTCATGACATACGAACGAACTTATTAGTATATTAGCATGCGCAGGTGATAAACTTTAAGAAATCTTTTATCAACGTAGCTAAAAAGGGTAAAAAGATTACATCAATGTGCCTTAAGCAAGAATGGGCATAAGCCGGCCTAAGCTCTACTTAAAAAATTAGAGAGTTCTGACCGTAGTTTTTAAGCCCAGTCCTATGCTAAAAATTTTAATTCCATTCAAATTTTGAATTGAACCTAGATTAGAAAAAGTAGATCCAACACAGCCCAACAATTTATATTTTTATATTATATATATATATATATATATATATATATATATATATATATATATATGATATTTTTAAAAAATATAATAAATATTTTTATATATTTTTATTTAAATATAAAATATATTTTTGAAAAGATGCTAGTGGAGGGAATCAAATCAGCTAGACGCTTCAACCACTTTATCACCTTGAAACTTTTGATAAGCTATGCACATATATTAAATATATTATATAACTATAATATATAATAAAGATTAGAGTGATCTTGAGCCTTTGAATATTGCCGTTAGATCAGGCTGGAATAAACTATTCTTGGATCGAGACTAAACCCAACCTAGTTCGATGCCTTAAACCATCCTTTCATTCCTTTTGGCAAAGCTTAGATCCTTGTGCCTTCAATCACAATGAAATTGTTTTTTGAAAACCTAGTTTGGTGAAATATTACTACTTGTATTAATTTCCCAATATTCCCTACAAAAAGGAGCATAGCCATTCTTCGTTGCAACGTGGAAAGCAAATTTTAAATGCATGACCTCTATGCTTTAACACGTCATTTTAAACTATAAATGGTCACGATGGGAACAAATCCGGAGCGAATCTAATCAATAGAAAAGAGAGGGGATTTGAAATTTTTTTTTGTCTCAAATGGTGGAATTACTCTTCGTAACGTTTAACACGCTAGACGTCACGCGGTGGACCATCGAACATAATTTCCTAAACAGACAAAATCCCTTCTTAGCAGGCGTAATCTTCGCATGATCTATTTGAATGATGAAATAAAGTCGCATAAAAGTGGATATTACCGCTTCACCATCAAAGTATGCATCATTACTCTGATCATCTATCCCATTATCTAAAACCCTATCAAAGTCTGTCTCCAACCCATGAGTAAATAAGTGAAAGCTATTTTCCTTTCAACAACATTATAAACTATATAACAAGACACCAAACTTAGGTCAGTAAAGATCACATATCATGCCCTGGTTGCTTTTCTTATCAGAATTCAACAAAAGCCAAGCATAAGTTCATATTTCACCTTTTCTCATCCTAAGAAACAGAACCATATTTTGTCCTTGCCAGCACCTTGTTCCATGCCTTTGAGAGTAAATATCCTGTTTCTCTCCTTGGGAGGACGCCTTTATATCTTCCATTCCAACATATTGACTTGCCCTCATTGTGAGACATTCTCTGCATTCTAATCTGGCTTTCAACCTATTGCTTCATTTATATTTCCCAAACTGACTAATCTGGCTTTCAACCTATTGCTTCATTTATATTTCCCAAACTGAACTCTTGACGTTAGCTTTATGACAAAGAAATCTAAGCTTGGTTGACTCCAGTCTCTCTGCGGTCCCCCTGCGGACTGAGCTAAAATTTTTAAGACTGGAAGTAAATTATCATACAGCAAGCGGTAACATTCCCGAGGGCCACTCAGTATAATAAAATAGTAATAATCCGAGGACTTTTTTGTTTAAAGTATATCAAATAAATAAATTTCTTAATCACGAACGGTGTCACGCCTTCCACCTCCAATTCCGAGAAGGAAAAGGAAGCGTGCCCTGGCACCGGGGGAAGTCACCAAAACCCCATGACTTCCCACGGGACCGATCCGTGCCGTCCGCACGTGCTGCACGTGCTGCACGTGTCCCATTCCAGGCCGTCCGATCCCCACCCTCCCTCCATCGGCCCAGGCGTGCTAAACATAAACCCCAACACGCGGCCGCACACGAGCGAAACCCTAGCGCCCCCCAACCCCACACGCGTCCCCGCCGGACCGCCGCCGGAGGAGCTCACCGGAACGACCCACCCCGCCCCATCTCCACCCAGGACCTTGCCGGACGGCTGCCTCCGGGCCGGCAGTCAGTCAGATCCTAGATCCGGCCCTCCTCTCGCCGGCCGCCCGGATCGCCGGCGAAGACCGGAGCACCGCCTCGAATCCCCGCCGGAGGTCCCAATTCCGTCGGAAAGGAGCGAGATCTCCACAAGTTTCCCTCCTTTTTTCTTTTTTTTTTTTTTTCTCTGTTTAAATTTTCACTTTTTACTCTTCGGCTTCGATCGGGGGAAAGGGTATCGAAGCTTTTCGATCTGAATTATATCTGGAAAGGCAGGACGTACCTAGGAATGGAAAAGGCGTGGGAGCTAGGATTAGGGTTGTGATACTGGAGAAAAGGGGTCACGCGAAGGGGATGTCTCAGGAGATGGAGAAGCTCGGAGGGACCAGCGAGGAGGAGGACGAGGACGAGATGGAGATGGAGATGGAAGTGAAGGAGGAGGACGAGGAGGACGAGGAGGAGGGGGGAAGCGGCAGCGGCGGGGCGATGGCGATGGGGCTGGCGGCGGCGGCGGCGCCGGCGGCGGGGGAGGACGTGGGAGGCAGGTACTTCGAGCAACCAGGGGGAATCAGCGGCGGTGCGGGGGAAGGGCTGATGCAGGGGGCGGTGATGAGGCGGCCGCGGCCGAAGGAGGAGAAGGAGCGGACGAAGCTGAGGGAGCGGCACCGACGGGCGATCACGGCGAGGATCCTGGCGGGGCTCCGGCGGCACGGGAACTACAACCTCCGGCCGCGGGCGGACATCAACGAGGTCATCGCCGCTTTGGCGAGGGAGGCCGGTTGGGTGGTGCTCCCCGACGGCACCACCTTCCCCTCTCGTTCCTCCGCCTCCTCTTCTCCTCAGGTTTCCATCTCTCTCTCTCCTCTCATTGGTCCTCTCGGTTTTCTTCCGGGATTTTGTTTTTGTTTTTATTAATTACTTTCTCGGCGACTGAGAAAAATTGGTGAGCGGAAGGAAACGTCTCTAGGAAACCTTTCCGAAATTATTGACTCGATTCCGTCCTATTCGCGCCCTGTGTTGGCTTGTTGTAGCTGTGGACGTAAAATTACGTTGTGTGAGGTTTAAAATTTAAACTCTACCGTTGATCTATCTATGAGCTGATCCTAAACGTCCAATAATTCGAATCCTACTCAGCTAGACTTTGGGGATCATCCGTTAGACTCGCGCTACTTTCCGAAATTACTGTTGAGCTATCTATAGTTTTCTCTGGATCGGACGGTTGCGATTTTCTGATAATAAATACATCTCAACGTCGGAACGATCTCGGGATTCCTTTCGAGAGACGTTCCTGTAGTGGTGTTTGTGGCTTGGGAGTTCGTAGATCTAACGGGAGGTCTAAATGGCCTTCTTCGTCTCCGCGCGTCTTCTCCAGGCCCCACCGGCGACGTCCGTAGCGCCAGCTCAGATCCAGCCGCTTCGGGGGGTCTCCCCCGGGGGGCTCCGCTCGGTGGAGTACCGCCCCATGAAGGCGGTCTTCACTCCCACCGCCGCTTCGTACGACGGCCGGTGCCGAACAGCTGCCATGATGGGAGGCCACAGGGAGAGGATGGTTGATGGCTCTCCCCTTGCCGCCAGCTGCACCGACGGAGTAGATGGCAAGCAGGTGCATATACTCTCACCCATTTCTACTCGTCTAATCATGATATTGGAGTCTTTTGTGGCTTGAAATGTTCAGTGTCATGTTGGATTGAGCTTTGCTCATGGAGATGATAAAATGCTATACTATACTAATTAATCTAATGCCAGAAATTTACAAATTATTAGTTTCCATGCCCGTTTTAGCTGATATTATGCCTTTGTATCGAAACAGGATTAAAATTGTTCTTTTTGTTTTTAGTAGTTTTAGCGTAACTCTTAATGATTTGCATATTCTTTAATTGAATGATGGGAGTTCACATAGATGATCTGACCCGTTGGATTGCTGGTATCTCTAAATTGCTTGTACACTACAAATCATGTGATTTGTGGACCCTACCCTGTGCACCAGAGTCAAAAATTGGATACTCAAAAAATATGTATTGCTTTGTATTATTTAAACCTTTCGAGTTTTGACCACTTGATGCACAAGCTAAGGTCTACAAAATTTTTGATGTATAAGCAATTTAAATATATTAGATTACAACATTTAGGATCATCAATGTGAAACCTCCATCATTCAATTTGAAAAGAGAAAGATGTAACTCTGATAGAGTTATACACCAGGTGTAACTTGAACCTGACTTTTTTGACATAAACATAATTGCTTGAAGGTGACTGATAGTGATATTTAGAAATTCAACTGATACGAGTAAGGATGTTGATATATATATGCTATATTTTTTTAAAATACTGCTGTCAATGATCATATTTTGTTGATGGTGATAGATACCTATAACACTAGCATGTGTAACAATGCTAAACTTAAAGTCTGATGCTATATAGTTTAATTATTCTCTGACCTTCTAGAGTTGGTGTTGTATCATTCACACATTATTTCTGATAACTGTAGATACTGTATATTTAGTATGTTTCTGCCTATTAACAACATTTGGTTCTAATGCCATGACCTCAAAGTAGTCACGTCAAAAGAACCTTTAAATTATAGGTCTGAAAGGAATACTGGTAATAACTTGTGGCATTGGGTCATTTTGTCTACTACTTCTGATTTGGATATTGATACTGTGATGGTGTGGCCATTTATTACATATTGTTAACAGTACGGCAATTACTATTTTTAAACAAAATATCTTAGATAACGTCTATACTAGCACTTTGTTGCAAAATATTCTTCAACTTTTCTGTTGTTATAACAATAGTAATTCTGACAGCTGGTACAAATGCTACATCAAATAGAGGTGCCACTTCTAGCTAGGCCTACAAAAGGATTCGATCAAATCGGATCATGCTTGATCTTAATCCGACTTGGTTTTATATTCATAATTTTAGACTTAGACCCAATCCGTTTATTAATCGGGACGGGTCTATAGAAGAATTTTAGACCCAATGGATCATTCGGGTGTATTCAGGATCAAATATGATCCACGTCCAACTCAAAATGTTGAGATTTAGGATGGGATTGATCGTGTCATTTTTACATTTAAGTCAAGCATATGACTGTTGTTTTATAGTTAAAATTTAGTACTTGATAATCAAATTTAGATCTATTAAAAAAAATTAAATAAGATTAAATTTTTGTTTAAAAACTTTTAATTCCATCCAAGTTAATAATCATCCTTAAGTTTATAAATTATGATTTTTAAAATATTTATTGATTTACTTAAATATATTATAAATAAGAATCTACTAAAAATAAATGATAAAATAAAAATATTTTGATATAATTAAACATATAATAAAAGGATAAGAAGAGATCTAGTTGAGATGAAAAAGAGAATTAGTTTAAATAAGAGTTCAGTTAATAAATTGATAAAAATAATTGAAATGAAAGAGGTTAAAATTTATATAATTAAGATTTATGGATTAGGCCAAATTGGATCTAAATCAGGTTGGATAAAAAAAATACAAGATTCAAATCTGACAAAATTTAGATGAGGTCCAATTTTCAAACTTGACCCAACCCATGGGTTTTTAAATATGGGTCGAGTCTAATGGGGTTGGGCAGACCTAACTCATTTGTAGCCTTACTTCTAGCATAGAAATAATAAAGAAAGAAATATTTATACTATCCTGTACTGTAATACAAAGAAATGAAAATGCTCTCTCTCTCTCTCTCCCAAAAAGGCTGCAACCCGTAGAGTTTTAAGGAACTGTCAAGGGCAAGGTTGGCATTTTGGTCTAACTAATTACCAAAACCCCAGCATATCACACCAAAATCTGAGTTTGCACATTTTCTGACAAGGTTCTTGGGGAGGCATATCAGTTCTTTGGGGAAAATCAAAAAGAAAATGAAGCTGGGATTGGGCATATAGATGCTAGAGCCTATGGTTCTGCATGGGCCTTAAAGAAACTAGGTGCTGCCTGGTTCCTTTGGCGTCTGACCTTCACTTCGACTAAGACTATGGCAAACATGCAGTATGCAATATCAGGCTTTTCAATTTCATGTATTGTGGTCTTCCTCTTGCATGTGGATTATGGAGCTGAGCGCAATACCTTCTTAATTTTCTGATTTCTTATGACAACAGCCCAAGTTACCAAACAGTTCTCTTCCTCTACAGTCTGTTGCTTCTTATGTCATTTTTTGGCCTCAGTTTTGCTCCAGCAGACATCATTTGTTGGTTACATAGTGCTGTACTTGCATTTCAGGTGACTGATATACCTCCTGTTCATAGAATGCCAGAGCGTGATTTTGCAGGCACCCCTTATGTTCCAGTTTATGTGATGTTCCCGGTGAGTTGTTTGAATAGAACCTTATAGGGTGACATTTATGCCTTTTCATTGCACTCTCCTTCACTCTCTTTTCCGTTAGGTTTCTGCCTATTAATTTTTTATTTTCAGAGTTAGATTTAAATATTAGAATGTAAACATTTATTCAAAAATATCTGCACTCCGATTTTTTATGTTGGCTTTTTCCGGGATGATAGCTTGGTGTCATCAACATGAAGTGCGAGTTGGTTGACCCAGACAATCTGACAAAGCAGTTGAGAATATTAAAATCTGCCAATGTTGATGGTGTCATGGTTGATTGCTGGTGGGGAATAGTGGAAGCACATGCACCACAAGAATACAATTGGCATGGTTATAAGAGGCTTTTTCAGATTGTACGAGAACTGAAACTTAAACTGCAGGTGAGATTCCTATATATGTACTGCGACACAGGGTCTAATGATCTTTCATGCAGAATCATGTGAATTCCTTTGCTGAGTACCTATTGCAAATATTTTGTAGAGATGCTGAATATACTATTTTGGTCCACCTATCTCCTTTTCCTGCAGATTACTTAGTTGTATGTCATCTTTGACAACTAAATAGACTTCTATTCACTAAATGTAAGTGGTGTCAAAACCTTAATATTAATACTAATACCAGAGTATTGTAGTTATAAGCATGTTTCAGTGCATGCAATATTTGGTCGGTGTCTCTAATAACTAAATAATTACTATCTATATGCTACTGGGCAGTGGGTAAATTGCATCCTCAATATGATCAATTGGATCAAGAGTAAACTAGCATATGCAGCACAGAGATTAGACAAAATTTTAACCCTTTGGTTCTTGTGATTAGTGATTCAAGTGTCGACGAGCCAGAGGCCGAGACAGCTGAGATGTCTCATCCCAGAGAGATTCCGAAACCGATCTCGACTGTCCCATCCCGTCTTGTCCTGGTCATAATATATTATAATATCAATTTTAAATAAATCTTATTTATCATAAAGATATAACTTTTGAAGTTCAAATATATTTAAAAATCGAATAAAACACTAAAGTTTGACAAATATATTTTTTTAAGAAACAAGCATCCCAAGTAAGTATTAGGACGTCTGACCGAGTTGGGAATCGAAATGAGACGGGACGCAGAGCATCTTGTTCTATAGAAAAACTAGGATACCTCTGTCCCATGAGATTTAAAACCTTGCTTGTGATTTCCTCCATTTTCTGAAGGAAAAAATAGTCATCTTTTGGAGTTACATATTGAGTGAAGTGGTATCTAATAACTATTAATTTTTATTTTTCTTTGTTTTTGCTAACAGAAATAAAAATTGCTTTCTTTTTTCTGCTTGGACTCTTATTTCTGTCATAATTATACATCTGGAAGTTCTGATAGGTTGCTGATATATCTGTGCTTGCAATTGTAAGGTGGTCATGTCATTTCATGAATGTGGAGGCAATATCGGTGATGATGTCTGTATTCCTTTGCCGCATTGGGTAGCAGAAATTGGTAGAAGCAATCCAGACATTTTTTTCACAGATAGAGAGGGAAGACGGAATCCTGAATGCCTTTCATGGGGAATTGACAAGGAAAGAGTATTAAGAGGCCGAACAGCACTTGAGGTATAGCCGCTTCTTAGTTCTCAATTCATGAAAGAACACGTGTCTGTTAACGTCATTCTGGTGATTGAAATTTCTCTGCATCATGGTAATTGACATAGTCTATTATTCAGGCATGCTTGGTAATGATATATTTGTTCTCTGAATACCTTATCAGGAACAAGTTTTTTAGTTTGGTTTCATGTGGATGTCATTCAAAAACCCACTAGCTACTATAAATTGAAAATCAAGTGTAAGAAAGGCATTTGCAAGACAGCAAATTGTGAGGAAGAAAAGCTTTTCTTGTGCATTATAGAAGTGGTATTGAAGAAGTTTTAATCTTAGGTTGTCGGAGTCAAAGACCTTAAAGATAGTCCTCTATCCAGAAAATGCTGGTGAAACTTATTTTGCATTTACACATGCTAACTACCAAATATTTTAAGATCTGATTTGTTTTTCATGAAACTTGTTTGGGAATTACTCCAGCTGATGAACTTTCTGATTGTGTGTACCTCTGGTTTTGTCTTCTACTAGCAAACCAGGGACATGAAATTTATGTTAAGAATAAATTTACTGTGCAAATTAAATAATAAAAATAGAATTTAAAACGTAAGCTATATTAGAAAATATGAGCGGCCATGTTCATTCCCTCTTGATATGTTTCGGCTTTGTATCATTAGGCCTCGTTATGGATTTCTTTAGTGCTTGTGTTTTTGGTAAAACATATTTCTTTCATGGTTTGCAGTCTAGGCTATATTGAAAACAAATACACAGAACATACTTCTTTGTGTATTTCTCTTATGGCTGAAGGAAGGGCATCTTGGGAAGGAAAATTGAGAAGGAATTGTTTAGGAATATTCCCATATTTGAAATTCATGATAGTATAGATGTTGTTGAGAGTTGATTCACAGTAAGCTTTTTTGCATGCATTATTCCTCACTTAAAATAAGATATGTATTGTTTAAGTTGTTTTACATAAAATTTATGTTTTAAACAAAATTTATTTCCCTTGCCTAATGTTTTCTATAAATTTTGTTATAGGTTTACTTTGACTACATGAGAAGCTTTCGAGTGGAGTTCAATGAGTTTTTTGAAGATGGTATTATCGCTGAGATTGAAGTTGGATTAGGTCCTTGCGGGGAGCTACGTTATCCATCTTACCCAGTAAAGCATGGCTGGAGATATCCTGGCATTGGAGAATTCCAGGTAAGCAAGTTTTCACCTGTCACTTTCATATCTCACAAGTGATTGTGATTCTAGAAAGTTGAGTATTCTGTGATGCTGGTATACAAAACACTAGTACAGTAGTACTTTCAATATAGAAGGCATGCTTTTCCTTTGATGTACTTGAATTGTCTTCTCTATTGTCACTTCACGTTGATGCATTGGTATATGGCTAGGATGAGCTGACTGCAGTCAAAGTCCAGACCAGTAACCATGGTATACATGCTTGTAAAAGTGATGATATAGAGATGCATAAAAATAGATCCCTTAGTAAGCATCATAAGCAGTTGATTGGAAGGTCTATGGTGGTTGCCACTGTGGTGCCTATGTAGGCAAATTACGTACCTTCCTGCCTTTGCTTCCAGCAGGACATGGAAATGATAGGTCACATCTTTTGATATTCTGGTGCTAACTGCTCTATGATAGAATTTATGAATATCCTAATATGCCAGGATAGAATTTGTATCCACATTAGAATTTTCGATTCTGTTGTTATACTGATACCAGAGATTTGCAACAGCCATTTTGTTGATAAAATCTAAATTGACATACTTTGCCTCTGTAGTACATAGGCACATTTTAGTGTGTTTACGAGTCACATTTTTCATCTTTTGTTATATATTTTTCAACTTGACCACTAATAGAAGTATTGCAGTGTTATGATCAATATCTAATGAAGAGTCTGAGAAAGGCAGCAGAAGCAAGGGGGCACTCTTTTTGGGCAAGAGGACCAGATAATGCAGGCTCTTATAATTCACAGCCACATGAAACTGGATTCTTTTGTGATGGAGGAGATTATGATAACTATTATGGTAGATTCTTCCTTAATTGGTATTCCCGGGTCTTGGTTGATCATGCTGATTGGGTACTATCCCTGGCCAAACTAGCTTTTGAGGGTACAAGCATATCTGCAAAGGTAAGGGTGAATTCTGTTTTCTTTCGTTCATAGGTGGATTATGTTTTTCCCTATGTTTCTCTAGGATTAATGGATTTATTCAGTAACTCTTACTTTCTTTGTCCTGAATGGATTTCAACATATTATCAACATTTGATGTTGGCATAATATCTCAAACTTCAAGTATTATACTGTTTTACTTGCTAAGGAGCAGAGGTTTCCTGTTTTCCATTATATAATTTCTAGTTTTGATTCTAAATAGTTTTGTTGCGCCGACATGTTATTTGGTCTATTTCCAATAATAGGTTTTTATGGCTAAGTCAAACCATTATCTGGGTACATTTCTTCTTTTAGATAGTCACCTGCTGTTTCTAACCACCTAAGTAAAAAGTACCTACGATATTCAAATTGTACACAATCTCTGCAGAATTTTGCTAACCTCTCATTGCTCAACATGATTTGGAGTTACTAATTCTCTTATATAATTTCTAAATGCTTTAGTGGATTTCTGGCTGAATTTGAAGCTTTTCTACTAGTCACATGAATCAAGTTTTTGTGGTATTGCAGTTGTTTAGCAGTATTTTTGCATCTTTTAAGATGAAACCAGGAAGATATTGTATAATCTGAGTCCCTTAGCATCTGCTATATTCTTGTTGGAACAGATATCAGGTGTCCATTGGTGGTACAAAACAGCTAGTCATGCAGCTGAACTGACTGCTGGGTTTTACAACCCTTGCAATCGTGATGGCTATGCTTCAATTGCATCAATGTTGAAGAAGCATGGTGCCACTTTAAACTTTACATGTGTTGAGTTGCAGACGTTGGATCAACATGAGGAATTCCCAGAGGCACTGGCAGATCCAGAGGGTTTGGTCTGGCAGGTAATGTATAGTAAAAACATGGAGGATTATGCTTTTCATACTAGTTGGTTATGTAAACTTTGATTATGGACGTAAACTTGTTTTATATTTTAATCAATTTTTAGTTCAAAGATTGAAATTCTTGGCTGCTTTTGAAGTCACCCTAAATATTCTTGAATAACTTGATATTCTTGGAATACAGCTAGAATAACTTGATGCAAAAAAAAAGAGAAAAATACTGTTGCATGATATCATCTAATTCTTTATAAATAATAGTCAGTTATCAATATTGGAGAACTGTTGCTGTTTTAAAGGTGTCACTCATATTTCTCTGAGTGTGCTTGTGGTGGAAAATAAGGGAAGGAGGGGACTGCAGCTGAAGGGTTGTTTGTTTATTGCTAGAAGAAAAAGGAAGACAATTTTCTGTAGTAATTATCTGTGTTATAGATGTGGTGCTGCTATATAGGCTGCAAATATTGATCTGTTCCCGTCCTCAGGTGTTGAATGCAGCTTGGGATGTTTGTGTACCAGTGGCTAGTGAGAATGCCCTTTCTTGCCATGATAGAGCTGGTTACAACAAAATTCTGGAGCATTCCAAGCCCATAAATGATCCAGATTGTAGGCACTTATCATCATTTACTTACCTCAGGCTAAGTCCGGATCTCATGGAGAGAGACAACTTCCTAGAATTTGAGCGCTTTGTCAAAAGAATGCATGGTAAATATTGAGCCCATGTATACATTTGTTACTTGCTGCAGCACCATATATTTGCATGCCATTTTCATTTCTTGTTGCGGAATTGTATGTCTGCATTAGTTACCTTCAATACTTTATGCTATTAGTAACTAAGATCTTGATAATAGTAGTTACAGAACTATATTTTATGCAATTCTATTTTTGTATCCATAGATTGTTTTCTTTAATGAAAGAGAAAATTAATTAACTGAATCTAGTGTTTTAATTTTGGAAAACATACCTAGTATTTATGAAGTTCATTGCTCATTTGGTCCATCAGAATTTTCTTTAGTTGCACGAGGAGATGAATGGCTTTAGAAAGCCGAATGATCTTCCTATATATTAGCTTCATGGTTAGGTGATGTTCACAGCTGAGAGGTGGTGGGTCTTAAATACTGGTCAAGTGTTGGAAAATTTATGCTAGTGAAAATCTTACTTTTCCATGATATTATTGGCTCTTATTGAATTTGAATGCAGTTCTTGAAACTAATCATCTTAGTGATATCCAATCATGAAACAAGGTATTTAGCTAGGTGATTCTCAGTTGTGTGAAGTTGTTTAAGTGATGTCATCTGGACTGTAATGATAAAAATGCAGTAATAAATAAATGCAAGAAAATAGGATGTTGGACACAATTAACTTGGACACAATTAACGGTGGTGCTTGTATCTCTAGTACATGTTCATCGCGGCAATTTTGAGAACCACAAACCTTCTATAAATTAATGTGAAGAAAGTAAAAGGGAATTCTTGTTAAAAAGGGAAAAAAAAACTTGATGTCTGTCTGTATGTTTATTGTATGTGAAAAATAAGAGGCAGCTGCCATCTAAATGTCTTTGGTTGCCCCATGTTGTCACTGCTAATTTTGGGCAAAATGCCTAAATGCAGAATAGCAGAACGTATTTAGATAGTTTAAGAAATGATAATATTAATATGGATGTATGGTAGAAGTTCTATAGCAAAATAAGAAATGAGTTAGATGACCATGAGAAGTTGCCCAAATGAAGGACAAAGTGATGAAGAATTGGTTGAAATAATATGCATAACAAAGATCTAGGGCCTTTAGAAAGGAGGGGTGATTTAATTTGCATTGAAAGATGTAGGAGCCGAAGATTTAAGATAACATGGACGGAGATTGTGAAAAATGATATAGAAAAACTAGAAATAATATTTTATGTATGTTATGCAGCCTTAATAGGAATTATAGGATTACTTGGCAGATGAGGATCAATAAAGCTGATTTCAAATAGATGGGACAAGGCAGAATGATTATTGTATGATTAGCTGGCTTAAGAGTTCCTTATAGATTACCAGTGATTAACGTGAAGAGAGGAATCTGCTTTCTTGCTGATTATTGAAAAAGGACCATTAAAAGTCATCTGTTGGGGTGAGCACCAGCAGAAACACATTGCTGATGCTAAGATCTTTTTGCAGGGAAGCATTCAGCAGGTACCCTAGTTGACATCATCATGCAAAGCTGTCGGAAATTAATTACTGTGCATTTCTACCATCTTTTTTCCCTATTCTTTTGTCCTTGCATGATCAGTACTTCATCATCATAAAGTCACATGACACTACTGCGTTGCAGGTGAGGCAGTTCTTGATCTCCAGTCATAAAAGGAAAAGGAGAGAGGAGTCACGCATGACAAGTGTTGTCTCCAAGCATCCAATACCACTTCGCCTAAAAGAGTTATGCTTCTTTGCAGGTTAAGGAGAAATGCTCTCTAATAAGAACTCAAAGGCTAACCCTTCTGTATAGAAACTCCACAAAGAAATAGCAAATCTGACCCTTTTAATCTTGCCTGTTCACTGGTCAAAGAGATCAAGTTGTATTCTGATTACGGTAGAACAGTTTAGTCCAGTTCTTGGTAAAATATTTTTGAGTTCTTGCAGTAGCTCTTTTTCAGAGGAACTTCATCATGATATCCTTTCATTGTTTTGCCCTTGTAGAGTTCGGTTCTGCGGGCTAATGGCTGCCTGCGTGGTATGTCACAGATGCACATTCTACATGTTATTATTACGGTTTTGTAGAACAGCTGATTTTTGTTTCTTTCCCTTTTTTTTTTAATTATAAAGTGAGCAAGAACAGCTCTGCTTATTTGCAGTGGCATGCATTTCTCTGATTGGAAAGCCAACTAATTGTTTGTTGGGAAGTTGTTTTAAGCTGGTTAACTGCGCCTGCCGTGCATATGAAACAGAGGTTATACTACAAAATTTGGCAGGAGCGGTGGACATAGCAGTTTGCTGCGGAAACGAAAAAGGTCCGTGAAGACGATGCAAAATTAGCCCATCCATATAAAGTTTTGGTTTCTGGGGTTCCTTATAAGGTGAAGAAGATGTCAATCCTAACCCACGCACCATCATTGATATCCCTCAGGCCACATTTTAGCCTGTAGTTCTTGGCAATTTATACTTCATTTGGGATATCTTCATATCAATTGTTTAAATATGATAATGTGGGTTTCATATGAGTTTTTTTTTTTTTGGCTTGTCACTATGATCCATAGATTTTAGTTTCTATTTTTTTTTCAAAAATATAAAAAATCATCATATAGCATGGTGTTTGGCAATTTAGTTTCTATTTTAGATTTCTGAAAACTCTTTTGAAATTATGAAAGCTAAAAAAAATCATGTTTCCAAAATTTTTCAAAATAAATAAAATGCCCTAGATTTACATTTGGTTATTCTTTCGTTCTGGGATCCGATATTATTTATTGTCTTTTATATAAGCATGGTATCATGCCACTGAAGGTAATTCTGGAGTCAACTTATACGGTGAGATGATTTTGATCATATTATTCTTCTTTATTGTTTCCTATGAGGGTATGCAAAGACAAAGCACATCGAGATTTATCATTACTTCATTAGAAAGAATTGTTCATGAAAAAGTTTATTTGCTTCTAGTTTCTACATTCTGCAAAAGATCAGCTGTCACATATTTTCATTAAAGAATTATTGATCTAATGATTTGAAGCCTTACATGTTAAGCCCATTATTGTTACCATAAATTTTGTAATGAGAGAGTGTTGGAGTCATCGTTAACTCCAATACATCAATTAATTAATCTTTTTATTTTTGATGCTTATTTAAGACCTTGGTCCTATGTCTATCCTGAAAAGAATGCCATCTTACACTATTTTCACAGAAGCCTTGCCACCGACCTCCAAACCACCATTCTGTATTCTAGACAATCACAAGCCAAGTGAGCAACCCTACATGGCACGACCCAACAAAGCCATGCCAGACACTGTGGTGGTGATCTATTTGTACATCATTAGACATTTCCATAACGCCTTATTCAAATTTATCCATCATAAATACCATCAATCAGCAACACTGTTGCACACCAACTATCCCTTGGTATGAGACACATGCCATCTGGACCATATAAAATCACTCAAGAGAATGACATCACCATGTACATTCCCTGTGCCATCTATAGGTCCATTAAGGGGCATTTGACTCAATAATCTCATAGGATAAAAGATATCTCCCTTCTCAGAGAGGTTTATTCATAGGACTAAAAGCATTTCTATCATTCACATGGTTATGTTTCCAAAAGTTAAAGAGGCTTCAAAAGATGCTAACCTGAAACAAATAACATGTCCGCTATAAGATCTTAAAGTTAAACTTAGATAAATTTTAGAATAGCATTTATTCTTCTTAAATAGCAAGAACAGGGGTTTAGATGCTACTTGAGTAATGTTATTAGTAGTTCCTGATTATAAGGCACTGCAAGGCTGCTTAATAAATAGGCCGATCAACAACACTGAAACCTTCATTAAATTCCAGTTGATCTCTCCTTGTTTTCTCTTCTTTTTTTTTTTTCTTTTTTTTTCTTTTTTTTTTTTTTTTCTTATGCGAAAACAAAAGCATGATAAGATGTTAATTATATTCCCAACAGAACAAAAAAAAAAAAAAAAACAATCCATACATGGACGTACAAACTTAGAATTATATAGAAAAAAACAAAAGCAGAACAAAAGGGATCAGGCAATTGGAACTTTGGTCTTTAGCTAAACTACGATTTGAAACATTTTCCAAATTCCACATGACATAATAAGTACTTCAGCAAATATAATCTTATGGAAGGAGATTATTCAGAAAGAAAGAATGATACTTCTACGCTCAAAGACATCTGGTTACTTATAATTACATGAACATATTATGTGTCACTTATGAGATAAAGCAAGAAAGTTAACATGAAAGATGTCACCAAAGCTAAGTTGATATCATTATACAACCCCAAACCAGCAAAAACAGCTAACACCATAACAAAGATTAAGCAGATACTCTACATTGCAGAGCAGATTAGATCCCTCATTAAACTGCAAACCAATCTCTCTGCTACTACATGACATAGACAGCTTCCGCATTGATAAGTCACATAATTTGTGCAAAGATTTGTGTACATTGCTCAATTACTAGAAAAGCATTTATTTGTTGCTTCTTGTGCTATAATTTCTACCTGCTAATCAACTACGTTTTTAATGTATAACCAAAGTTCAGTTGCTTATAATTTGTGTACAATGTTTACCTCTATACCCGCAATTTTTTTATATGACATTTATCTCTTGCTTAACCAGGATAAGTAGTTGTCCCAACATTTGTTGAACGGATATTTACGTTTTATCATATGATTATTTTTAATTGTTTAATTGAATCATGAAAATAAAGCCAAACTGTATCTTTTCTGCAAAAACACCCATCTTGATACTCTGCTCAAGGGCTACTTCATGATGGCACACCCAGACCAAATGACCTTGGAGAAATAATGGTCAAATACCTTTTCAAACAAAACTTTTTTTTTGAAAGGGCTCTTACCATGATCAACATTCATTGATTGGTGATATGACCACATGATTCCATGTAGGTATTCGAATATCTCTTCCTTGTATGTAAATTATTTGAGGCATTTGGTAGAGGTTGATCCATCTAGGATCACTAATGATCAAATAAAGATAATGAGATAGATCGATTTTATGTAGTAATGATCCCATATCATCCCTATCTCTAAAATCATTATTTAGTCTAATGATTCCACCAAGAACCCTCAAGCATTGATCTTAAACTAAGGTTTGAGGGCCAAAATGCTCCTCATTCATAAAAACAAAAGTACTTCATATTATTTTTTATATTAATATAATATAATTTAATATGTTAAGTTTACAGTATAATAATATAATATAAAATAATATTATATTATTATATTATTGTAAATATAATATTATAAAGTAATATTATAATTTAATCTAAATATTATTAATAAATAATATGAAGTAATGATAAATGATCATGCTAGCTATAAAATATATCAAAGATAATTTTTGTATTATATATTTAGTGATTTTGGATGCTTATGGCATACCAAACACCTTAATTACAGATATTTAAAAATCTTTAGTTATTGAGACATAGCATAAGTGATCTTAGATTATCGAGGATAAGATCACTCCAGCATAAGGATCAGTAGTGATCCAAAATAATCTGAATCATTACATGTATATACTAGTATTATGCATGAGTAATCATATGATTTTACTTAAAAGCAGACCACAGGAACAGTCCAGCAAAGTGTGAGGGGTGCTTACAAAAAGAGCGAGAGTGCAAACAACTTGCACTGTTTAGAAATTTTTGGGATTAAAAATAGGGTTGAGCTCTAGGGCAACAATGTTTGGAACCCACTGAGCCAGCCCAACCGGACCGGTTGTCTAGCCTGGTCACGGGTTAGCGGTCCGACTGCAGGTCGACCGCTGCTGAACCGGGCCCGTCCCAATAATTTACCCCAATCCCGTGTCACTTGACAGCTCACAACTCCCAAGGCATCCTCCAACCCCGAATCCCCACGTGGCCAGTTCGCTGGCATTCTGCGGTGCATGAAACTCGCGTGGCACTCGTGCATCCTCGTGGCTTCTAATGATGCTGCGGAACTGCATAATCTTTTCGTGCTCACCCAAATGCTGCCATATCTAACGGATCATATTAAACCCTCGTGACAAAAATGGGCCACATACCTCGCTTATCCTACATCTTGTGACGTTCCGGCGGATCAAAGTAATCGAGCAAGTCTTCGGCATGCTTGGGGGGAGCAGGGCTTCGATCAAGTGAGAGACTCGGCCTTCTCCCTCTCCCGTTCGTCTCCAACTTGGTCGGATGGATTGCGAAGCAGGTGGAACTCTAAAACCCAACTACTTTCTTCTCTCTTTCATCCTCCTTTGGATTCTCGAGAAGAATTTGATCGTTTTCCTCTTTTGGGATTCAGTGGTCGGGTTTCTCGGGCAAGTCCCTTTGATGCAGCGGCTCCCCGGTTCTTCTCTCCGGAAGATCGCGGAGGTCGTTCAATTAAAGCATTACGGTGAGAGCTAGAAAATTTCTTCTTTCACGAATATCTTTATCTGGTTGTATAGCGTATTCAATTCTTTATAGCGACTTCTTGATTTGGATTTTCGTCTGAATTCATGAATGTTCTCGGCGATTCTTCAATGCTGTGGTTGAAAGGAATAAATTCTTTTGCAGAGAATTCATAAATTGGAATAGACTGAGATTGGAAAATTCGTTTTGTGATGGGATGCAAAACGCTAGTGATCCCAAAAAAGATGAGTGTGATACCCCAAATTTACTTAGATGGCAAAAAAATGTTATGTTCTTATAACTTAGGTCCACTTATTATCCATTAACTTTCACTCAAGTTTTTGGACCATGTGATTTCGGCTTGCTAATGAAATTAATTGGATTGTAGGTGAGCTTAGGTGTTACAATGAGTCTTTCATATAAAGTTTGAGATAATGATTATTTCACAAGAATTTTAGAACTTTGCTTTGATTTTTGGATATGTGTTGCTTATTCTATAACTTGTTGGTTTATTGGTGTTATCTGGTGGTCTCCTTGAGAGCTGAAGCACTCAATGACTAGATAAAAATCATAGGATTTGTTTTTTGTGATGTATATATGGGAAAACCTTAGCCCATTCATGAAGACCATAGAATTAATTCGGACATCTGTTAGATGATGGTGTCGAGCACAGTTATAGGAGGGTTCATTTTGTTTGATGATTTATGGCTGAAGAAATTTATTTGATGATTCAAAAGTTGCTAGCTTGTCTCCTCTGTTTTCTGGAAATGTTGCATCTGATAGGTTGTGTGGTCAATTGATAGACTGTAGCTTGTTTCCAGTATGGTTCTTTAACAAACATAAGTTACTGTGGAGTTGCTCAAATGTTTAAGGATGAAAGTTTTGAAATCATTAAAGATTTGAAAGTTTGAAATCATTAAAGAATATCTGAGTTTTCCCTTTATTTGTAGATTTTGGTGAGTATGTGGTTCGTGAGGGAGAAACTGGAGAGGGTCTCTACTTTATCTTGGAAGGCCAGGTACGGAAGTTCACTCTTTTCTTCTACCTTATGTTTGATGTGAAAACTATTGTAACTTGGAGTCCACACTTTGAACATTTTCCTTTGTAGCTCTCTCGATCTCAGCAACATTTTATAATAACTTATCTGTGCATTGATGCGATGCATGCAAACACCAACTAGTAATAGGAAAATATAATGTGCATAGGAGAAAGAATAATGGATAAGAAACTACATTGGCACTGTCTTTACAAATTTTATTCTTATATTATTTATAGTTAGGAACAAGCCAAAATCATATGTTTTAAGCATTGTTCACATTATTTCAATTGTTGCATGCATAGGACAATGAGCAATGTTCTCCTACTCACTCACCATTTCAATTGTTGCATGCATGGGACAATGAGCAATATTCTCCTACTTACTCACCACTTCCTCTATTCTGGTTGAGTTGTGGCAGCATGCTGGTTTAATTTTAGGTCAATCAATAGATTATCTAGCAGTAACTTTACCAAACCCTTCTTGACCCAACCAATAGGTTGGCATTGACAATATTAGAATAGAACCAACTATTGGTTTTGTTTGAAACTTTGAATTATCTAATCATACCAAGATGTCTAACCCAAACCATATTTACAATGTTTGCCTCTTTGAAGAGAGAGAACTAAAGTTCAATTGGTCCTATCCAAGGTTTTTCATCTTGGTATGAGACCTCATATCGGTACCACATTAGTGTAGTGCCAATACGTCTGGTATGCGTGTCAGTTTAGTAAACTAGGACTCGGTACGCACTGATATAGAGTCTCAGTTAGGTATTGGTATGGTATATTGTTATGGTATGTCTAGTGTAGAGCAGCATGCACTGGTGTGACACACCATGGTCTTATCTATTTTCATGGAATCCATGTGACCACTCTGCTGAATAGAGAAAAATGGTGCTGGGGGCTTTAGTTAGGTCCTCAAATCTCATATGCCAGTATTACATTAGTGCCAAACATGTACAGCATCATGTGAGGAAATTTGGGGACAAAAGAAGTGGTCCTTGGGAGATGAGATAAGATTCGATGATTAAATACTAGAGGTGGCACCTATATTTATCATGGCACCTATATACTTGTATCATCCCTGGGCATGGGCTAGCACCTATCAATTTAGATGAAAACGGTATAGTGCAAAAAACGGTATACTGAGTTGTATGGGTAGGTGATAGTTTGACATGGGGCAGTAGTGTAATTTGGCTAATAATTGGTTTTGGGGGTTGTCCAATGTTGGCTCTTAGTTAGTATGGCATGTACTGGTTGGTTCAGGCTACTATGCTTGGCTCCTTAATACTTCACAAGATGATATCAAAGTAATCCCTAAGATGTACTGCAATTAATTTAAAAGACACAATAAAGACACCACAAAGGAAAAGTTAATAGTGATAGAATGGATAAGATTTTATGTTGCCCCCAAAATGAAACTATGTAGGCAATTTGAAGATGTTAAGAAATTCATTTGAAAGCAAAAACAAAAGTGTCAAAACCTATCCTAATCTTCAATCTTTTGGTGTGAGTCAACCCACTCCTTTGAAAGATCCTTTACCCTGGCAAATATTACATGGAAAGCCACAAGAGATTTTTGCTAAAGTGATAAAAGAAATCCTAAGAAAAACCCCTTTTGTCTTTGCAGATATCTTTTTCCAAAACCTTTTTCTGAAGCCTTTCTCTTTTGATTCCTTTTTACAAACCCTAATGTTAGGCACACCTTTACAATTTCTAACAAACCTAGAGGTATGATCATGGATGTTGGATACCTAAAGTCATAGTCATAAGGTGTTGTAAACCGATCCTAAAACATTCAAAGTCAAAACTAGTTGGTCAATTTTGAATATAATGATTGATGTCTGCTGTATTAACTTGTACTGACCATACCTAAGGTTTTAAATCTTATAGGATGGGACTGTCTCGATTTTTTCATAGAATGAGACATGCTGCCACCCCACCCTGTCCCAACACTTAGGACTAGGGGAGGGGGAGGGGTTCCAAGACATGCCGATTGAGATGCTAGGATGATAATGAGATGACTCCGTTCTGACACTTGGAACAACAACCATCTGATGTCCCACAAGACGTCCCGTTAGGACTTAGAACCATGACCATAATATACTACCTTACATCTTATTGACCTTTAAACCTGAGTTGTAAGGAATAGGAAACCTGTACTTCATTGTTATTTTGTTCGCAACCCTACTATCAAATCACATCCTTCATGTTCCATCTTTCTTTGGAGTTAAGAGAGCTAGAACTGCACAAGGATGGCGAGCCTCTCTAATAAGTCTCTTCTTGATCAAATCCTCTACATGTCTTTGCAATTCAGCATGTTCTCTAGGAGCGATTTGTTAATGAGGCAAGTTGTGAAGAATAGCACTTGGAATGAAGTCAATTTAATGCCGTGTGCTTCATAAGGAGGCAAACCAGCAGATAGTTCTTTGGGAGCCAGGCCTTTAAATCAGTCCAACAGCTCTGAAACTTCTTTTAGAACTTCACTTGCACCTTCTTGACTTTCTCCCACAGCAACTAAAGAACATGCAATCTGTTTCTCCTTTCAATGGTGCTCAAAAGCTTTACTAGACAGCAAGTTGAATTGGCTTTTAGGATGAACATCAGTAGAAAGATCTCTTAAAGGACTCCAGAGATATTTAATTCCATTTATGACTATGTTTAAGCATTCTTTCCCCATCATGCTGCACTTTTCAATCAAATTGTCATGGCCTTCCAAGGAGAATATGAAAAGCGTCCATGGATAAAGCATTAAAACAAAACTGATCCTCAAATTTCCAATGCGGAATTGATCCAACATCATTGTGACACCATTATTTCTACACCCTTCTTAAATCATGATACTTTTTATGGATTGGATTGGGATGGCTTTAACATGCAAGCTTCAGCTTTCCAGTCATGGTTTTGGAAACCATTTTGTCACAGCAAATAGCATCTATCATCAAGACAAACTTCTTTTAATAAGCCAAGTAATAGGTCTGGAAGATGTGCCAAAGCCACTAGTCATCTTATTGAGAAGTCATCACACACTGAATAACAAGGCCTTCTACATCAAAATTTTGTTCACAGTAACCCTCTTCAGGTTCTTCATCATAAATTAGCCTTTTCTCTTCTGTCTCCTTCTCTTCCTTGACAAAATTAACTTCAGCCATCTTTATAGGATATTCATATGTACAATGGCCTGTTTCTTCACACTTGAAACATTTAGCTTTTGATTAGAATCAGACCTTTCATGCTTCTTATTTTCTCCCCATCATGTGGCACATGATGAGATGTTCAGAGTTGGTTGCTGAATTTTTCTTTGCTTGTGGTGTTGCCCTGTCCTTTGTACTTTTCCAACTACTTTCAAGTTTCAACCCTTCCATCTGATAAGCCTCTTCTAGAGAATGATAAGAATGCATCATAAGCTTCCCTCAAAGGGCTGGTCATCATCTTCATTTACATTTAAATGGCTCAGATATTTGTAAAATTGCATTACATACTACAGATTGATCATTTCACTGGTACAATTGGTGAAACTTAGGATAAAGTGATTGAAAATAGTCAAGAGGAAGAAACTTTTCTTCAAGTTTCGATTTCATCTCAGCCCATGTTTTGACCCTTGCAGTGCCTCTACTGTCTCCATTTTGCTGATACTGCTGCTACCGTACAAGAGCACATCTTCAGATTCTTCACCTCAAATAATGCTTCTAAGCAGCTACCTGGTCACAATACTCATCCAGATTGAGTTTTCCTTCAAATTCAGACACATTAACATGAATGCTCCTGTTTGCCCCTTCAAGAGCTTTAGCCAACCACTCCATAACCACCTATCTTCTGCTTGAACCCCTGAAATCTCTGGAGAACTTGATGAGTCAACTTGTTCTACCAAATATTCAGTTCTAAAGTCTCCAATTGCTTTCTTCTACCAAATTTTCAGTTCTAGAGCCTCCAAATTGCTCCTTCCGCTTTGGGTTGGAGAAGCTGGAAATCTTCATAGCAATTCATTATCATCTGATGAAGGACCTGATGGGAGTGAGCAATTCAGCAATTTCATCCCTCAAACTAGCTTTCTCCACATTCCTTTGGTGCCAAAAAGCCAAACAACTGATCTGGAATTTGCTGGCAGATTGACACATTCGATATTTCTCAGATATCTCCATGCAGAAAGCTGGAACCGATGAATGATCTTTTTTGTTGGAAGCTAAACTTGCTGAGCTTTCCAATGATATATAACACAAAACAAGAAATTCTGAGAACAGGTACAGATCTGGCCAGAAACAGAGAACATATTCTGCTTCTGCAGCAACCTCTAGCGGTGGTGAAACCCGCTCTGATACCAACTTGATGCAGGCTGAAAGCCTGCATGTATGGTCTAGACTCTAGACTTGAAGTCCAAACCAGGGTGAAAGAAGATATTCCTGGAAATCAGTCACCCAGGGTGATCAACATCACTTAACATTTTTAATATGGAATCACTGATACTACCAATCCAGCCACATGATTCGTAAGAGGAATCACACTCCAGGAGTGAGAACACTTGCTGAGAATAATTTGCAATTTGCAGGAACTCAAAAAGAGCCCTTCATTCTCGTAAGGATGTATTGATAGTGATTACATGGGTTATTAGTCAACCTTAATAATAAATGCAAAACAATTTCCTAGTCTATGACTTCTTAAGTACCCAAAGCATACCAAAAGACAGTCAAACCAGATTCATCAAATGACATTCAACCACCAGCAACTAAATGAAAATTCTAAACTAAAATCTGAAATTTAATTTGTAATCTCCTGCATCTGTTGCCAACCTCTCAGTCATCATCCATTTTGGGTAGTTGTTCTAATTATCTCTCAACCTTAGATATGACTATGACTTATTGAAGGAGCTGGAGCCGCCTAAACCAACTGATCATCTGTAATGTCCTAATGGTTGTTAGGCACATGACGCTCAACTATGCAAAGAAAGAAGAATAAACCACTGTCATTAATGTGTCAGTGTTTTCATGTCATGGCTTTACTAGGGCACCATTCCTAATAGGTTGTGAGTTCATGGATCCTAAAAGGAAGGAATTGTAGAGTCATATCTCAAGTCTATGACTTTAAACCTTTAGACTCTTTGGTTTCCCAAAAGTCATGTTCATGATTCCCTTGGAAGCCTAATATATGTCAGTCACACCTTATGTCTCTTTATGAGACCATGTTTGATGAAGATTCATGGGCAGTTAATCTGCATTTTCATCTTGTGTTTTGTTGTACATGTCTCATCTGTTTTCCTTTGTTACATTTAGCGTTGTCAAAGGCGCCCCTAAGGCACAAGGCACCAAGAGTTAGGCACTTTTTTTATCCTAATATGCGCCTAAGGTATAAGACGCACCTAAGGTAGGTTAAGCACTTTTTGTACCTTAAGTGAGGTGCCTTTATTTTGGCACATATAAGGTGAAAAGACATACAATTTTAATTTGATTTGAGATGCAAGAAAGGTGTGAATTTTTTTGTAAGTTATATTTATATTTTTTTTTTTAAATCTATTATTATTTATTAGATTATGTTGACTTTATGATGTACCATCTTGTACACAATTATTTTTCTTACCTTATAAAAAAGCTAAAAATTGAAAGAAAAAGAGATAGAACATCAAAAATTATACTATCATCTGCAAAGAGGAAGAAAAACATTAAGGGACTATAAATTTCAGCTGAGAAAGAGAGGCTTTTCATTGAGCTAATAGGCAATTATTATGATTTTTTTAGCTTTTTTTATTATATATTATAAATCTTGCTTATATAAATTATTTTATTTATTTTAAAAATATGTGCCTAACTTCGCTTAAGTGCGCTCCTATGTTTTGCACCTTACGCCTAAGCTCCTAGACCTCTTTGTGCTTAGTGCGCCTAGCACTTTTAACAACACTAGTTATATTTTAAGATTATAGGCCATAACTTGTCAATTATTTAGGTCACAGTTATTAACTTATTATAAATTTTTAAAACAAACTCTATATTGATTTGACATGTAGTGGCATTGTTTAGTGAGACAATTATCTTGTTGTTACGTTGACCAATTTAATTAGGCTTGCTTTTATCTTAAAAAGAAGAGATTGGTTCTTTTCATAGTGGAGTGTCCCAGTGCACCAGGCTCTCATGATTGCGGGGCTTGGGGAAGATTAGACGTGCGCAGTCTTATTCTTGCATGTAGAGAGGTTGTTTCCATATTTGGAACCCATGTCTTCTAGATCATAACGGAGCAACTTTACCATTGCACTAAGGCTCACCTTCCAATAAAAATCTAATTTTTCTCCAAAGTCCAATGTGATAATCAGCCATTATCTCATTCCAATTTATGTTATTGAGTGATATATATATATTTCTTTCAGGTCAATCTGGAAGTTATTTTCAAGTTCTTATAAATGGTGTACCTTGTTTTGGCATTTTATTTCCTTGCTTGAATTAACCATATATATATTGTCTAAGGTATGAATTAGAGTTTCTTATATTGAGTATTGACATTTGTGAATTTTCTTCTGTTTGTACAGAAAGCTGCAAATGTATTCATGCAACATTATCAGTAAATAAATAGCTGACATATAGTTATCTGTTTTATTCTTTTTCAAAAATTAAAAATTCATTTTCCTTGGCTCACTTTTATTTTACAATAGTTTTTATAATTTAGGGTTTGGCTACTTCTGGTATATATAGGTTTAGTAATATCATTCTATGCATGCAAGTGCCAGTATTGTGTTTCATTATAATTTGCTCTTTGATCCATTTGATTTTCATGCTTAACAGGCTGAGGTTTCTGGATCTTTTAATGGAGATGAAGCACATCGGCCAGAGCTTCTACTGAAACAATACGATTATTTTGGCTACGGTATAAAGTTGAACTGCCAACACTTTTTTCTTATCATATTAGAGGCAGTTTTTCTGTCATTGAGTATTGCAGTTTCTACCATTTGAAGGAGCTGCTTTTTTCCCCCTCGTCCTGGTTCCTTTTAATGAATGATTCTTTGTAAATGAGGAGAAATATTAGAGAAGTAGGAACATGGTGCTCTGTAATACAGTCTACTAGAAGTGATGGCTTACATGGACAATTACGCTGTAAAGGTAATCCCTGTGATTTAAGACAATGATATGGAAAGAAATGTGAACAATTGTGAGAAAGGGTGTTGTGAGATGATAAGCCTGACTTCATATATTAAACATGGTAACAGATATTCTAATATTACAGACAAGGGAAGTTTAGTAAGTGGTGAAGCTAAAAAGTGGAGTAAAATGGTGAAAACCTTTACACTGTTTATGTACAGTTGAAAAAGAATGAGGTAAAGTACTATTGCTGTTGAACAAAACCACATGTTATATTTTCCATAAGCACCAATTTTGCACGTATATGATGTAATTACTCTAATCTTTCTCAATCAATCCCTTTGCCCTTCATTCTTCGAGAATCAGAAAGTTCCCTTTCAAGTTTGAATTTGTTCATTTGGAATCTGGAAGTGATATGGGGTATAAAGTAGGTAATGTGATGCAAAATGGATTAGGGATGGCCTACATTTTTGTGTTGGTGGACCTCAAAATAGCCAATGTGCAAATTTTCTACTATATCTTACTCTTGTGCTAAATAGACCTCGATTTCCCTAGTCTCCTTTATCTCACAACATTAATTAAATGGGCCCGTGTTATAAACAATCTTTATCAATTTCTTTGGAGTCTCTGGAGATTGGAGTTTCCACCTTTCATGCTCTTGTAATGACTCTGGTGCAGTAACCCAACGCCAGCATCTAGATGTCAGTTTTTCATTGTTGCTCTTCACAGAAGACATTATCACATTAAAGACATAAATCAACTTTTGCTCATAGTGTCTCTCTCAATTCACTTCTCTCTGTAAACCCTTATCCTTCCCATCTCTCATCTCTAGATGTTCGAGCCATTTCCTATGCAATGCAAGGTTGACATCACTTAATGTTTTCAAAAGTAGTCCTTGTCATTTATTGGCACATTCTTTCACAGTTTTTAGTAAAACCACTCTCTCCACTTTACCACTCTTAGAAAGAAACTTTATCTGGATCTGTTTTGACTCATTAATAAATGGTGACACATTATTTTAATTCTTTGGTGGTTAGAATATTTTGAGGTAGCAAGATATATGAAAATAAGAGTGATGTGAAGTCAACTAATCTTACATATTTCTGTTTTGTGGTCAGCTTCTCTGAAGTTTTGTGAATACTTGCTTTTTCTATAAGAGTGGCAGACTGGCAGTAATATGTTGTCTCATGCTCTAGAGTTGTGGTCAAGTATAGGCATGTCTCACATCGTTGTGAACTGTGAAGGTTGTTAAGCTTCATTGCTTGATCTCCAATTTATTCTTGCTGCTCCAAATATTTGCATATTAGTCTTGAAATTACATTTAAAAAAGTGTAGTATGCTTTCAAACTTGCAAATGTAGCGGACAATGAGTGAATGCTTTGCATATATTTCGATGTGTCATGATGTAGAGTCTATTAAGAAGCTTCATTCTGCTTCATATTTGCACGTAAGTATTAAAGGTTCATGCATTTTTTCTAGGACCATTTAACTGTATTTACTACGTACATGAGCAAAATATGATTTATCTTATTTGGTTTATTATATAGAACTTTATTCTGTCCTTAATTTATATAATACTGTCTTCCTCAGTGGATTTGTTGTGGTATTGCAATACCAAATGCTTATTTGAACATTATATTAGCAAGTATGGTTAATAAAAAACTATGCCCCTTGAATTTTATCTTTTTTTTTTCTCTAGATAATATATCTAGAGCCCAATCACATCAATTTGAGTTGGCTTTTGTGAATCCTCCACTTTTCATTCTTCACTTGAGTTAACTATCTAATTAAACAATCCTTTTCTCTATCTTGTCTTGGTAAAAACTATGGGTTTTAGTTTTCTTGATCAAATGGTATGTGTTGTACTTCTGTTGCTGCAAGATGCTAGCTTGCAGCCATAGATTTCTCTTGCATCTAATATTCTATTCTAAACACATTTTTGCAAAGTCCAACAGGTGCCTGTATTTTTTTCATGTCGATGGGTTATTACCAATATGGGGTAGATCTGTTTGAGTGTGTCTGTTAAAGAACACTTCTTAGGTGGGTTCAGTTGTCTCGCCTTGGATGGAAACTAGTTTCTTGACGTGTCTTCATCCTTATGGTGACAAATTGGGACCATCAAGTCATGTTATAGAGGGCTACATGAAAACCAAGGTTGAAGTACATAATCTCCAGCTGATGTGGCTCAAGTCTTAACTATCTCTATATATATGGCTTGAGATGTAATCAAAAGGTGGAATGTTATCTGCAATAAGACAGCCAAGTCACGCTCATTCCTTGATAGCTGTCTAATCTATATGTTATGAATGTTGTAACCATAAAGCCAAGAACATAATATGTTGGCAGACTGCATCTAGAAACATGTAAACAGGCAAACATATTCTAGTTGGTAGTCATTTGGCTATTTATATGGCACAGATCAACAAGGAACTTTCTTGAAACTTGGTTACCAGAACCTCCTTGGCATAACGCTAATCATCTTATTTGCAAAAGCTACTTGATTTTGTGCACCAATGCCCTTCTAAGTAAATCTTGGAAATTTCTTTCTTATTTTCTGAGCATTATTGATATTTCATGAACATCATTTTATGGTTGCACACTTGCACTGACATAACTTTAGATGATGGTATTCCTTTCAGTAGGATGATATTCATCTTTATAGAAGGCAATCTTTATTAATGCTGGTGGTCATGACTTCACAGGTACCAGTGGTTCTGTTCATCAAGCTAACGTGATTGCGACATCTAAGGTAATTTTTTTTAAAGTTCACCATTCTATGAGTACATGCTAGTTGTACACATAATTGGTTGGGTTGTGGCATGCTGATAAATCCGATTTTACAGCTGACCTGCTTAGTGCTGCCAGATGGATATAGCGATTTACTGCAGCCAAAGTCAATTTGGAATGCAGATGGAACACCCGAAAACTTCTCTCTTGTGGAGCATATATTGCACCTGGAACCATTAGAAGTAAGACTTTTTTTTTAAAATAATCTTGACACTCTTTTGTTAGAACCTTAAAATCTGTTGTTATTTTTCTATCATTTACCCCTTTTTTTCTTGTTGTGTTCTCTGAGAATAAAGTCAGGTTCCTTGCCAAGATGCATGGATATTTGATTAGTTTCTATGAAAGATAATATATGTAATATCCAAAATATATGTAAATTTTCTACTTTAATATATGCTACGCAGTTAGTCTAGGCTATATGTAAATCAAATGCTTCATGGGTTAAGGGGTCATTGTGGAGTCTCTACTTGCTGAACTGATGCAAAATAAAAATATTATGTCGATAAATAATCATTAATAGTATTGTAAGAGTCAAAAGTAGAGCTTTGGATGTGTCCTAAGAGTCTGTCCAATCCAGGGGTATTTTCACTATGTTGGCTTCTTAGTTCTGGTCAGGGTCTTGGGACAGATTTCAGGTCATTTTACTCTGTCCTATTTATAACGATAGTTATGTTGGGTTGGGGGCTGGGTGGTTGTTTGTGTGGAGGGAGGTGGGATGAGGTGGGGTTAGTTGAGAGGTTTGGCTTCTGGGACAAGAAGCTTATCCAAAAAGGCATCAAACTTTAGAGAGGATTTGAGCGGTCTTTCTAGGGACCTTTTCAAATTTTCTATCTCCAGAGCTGCTGCTCTCCCCGGAAGGGTTTCAAGCATTAGAGATGAGGGTTTTGTGGAGTCAATCCCACAACACCTTCCATTCCCTCTAACACTGTAATGCATGAGATGCCAACATTTTGCTGCTATGTCCTTCCATGTTCTCAGTTATAAAATATCACGTTTCCGATTTTGCTCCAAAATTCATTTGATCCAAAAGGGAAACTTTCACTCATTAATCACATTGAAAAGGTTATGTAATACATGTAGTGAGCTGCCTGCCTTAATTTATGTTGTCCCTAGAATTTAAGTATCTGCTGAAAACAAAATTGTTAAATGAAACACAAACAAATCATCAATGAAAAGCTCGAGCATGGATCACTGAAATCTTTTTGTGATGAAGTCTAGAAATTGAAGTATTTGATGTAGAATAAGCACTATCAAAAATTCAAAACATAGGCCCGGAGAAGAGCCTAATAGTTCATGTAAAAATTGAATAATTGTCCAAAGTTATGGTGAGGTTTCACTAGAACAAACAATTCAACAATAAAAAATTCCAAAAGCCAAAATTGTCCAATTTAAAAGAAGACACTGTAAAATAACCAAGATTAATTTTGTTTGTTTCACAAAACACCAAATATTTTATATAGTTTCACATTTTCTTATAGCATTTCACGTGTATCTTTAAGGCTACTCATGTCCTTATTGCAACGCAAGCAAGGCCATTTATATCCTTACTAATAATTTGGATGAGGCCACTTCTTATCCTTATTGATAACACAAATGAGGCCACTCATGTTCTCAAGGTCCGCTTATACCACTTAGCCAAGAATCCAAAATACCACCTAACCAGTTATTCCTCATCAATATCAAATGAGGTCAATCATACCGCCTGGCTAGGAGTCCATATATATATATATATATATTCTTGTTGGTAATCTAGATGAGGCCACAAAATAGATCAAGTGAGGCTACTAACATACCACATCGCTATGAGTCCACTTTTAGTTCAGTATATTCATTATTCTCAAATTTAATAGAAATCCACAAATTACGTACCAAACAATTGTTAAAGGCTCCTATGAGAATATAGCTTTGTATCAAAACTGATGTAGAGAAGATCCCAATAAAAGCATGATTCCAAGCCATAAGGCATACAGGTTCAAAGCAACAATTTAAGAAATCACATGATTTCGTGATTTTCTAGTAAAAACAAAAAATAACTTCTGAACTGACTCAATTCCATACTTTTCTTTTTTATAAAAGTTGGCAAAGGTTTGAAAACTAACTATGAGTTTCAAAACAAATTACATAGTTGAAATTTTGGGACATAACTTTGAAAATGTCTGTAAGGTTTAGAACTTAAAAATGCGGTATAACTTGATTTTGAATATAAACTTTTAGAGACAAAAAAGTTTAGTTTGAAAATTGAAACAGATGGAGGAATTACTTGTAGAGGAATGCTTACTTTTCTGAAAGGACCATACGGTTTAGGATCTGGGCTGATAATTAAACCCAAGGCAACAGTCTGAGAAATGTGAGACAAATCTTAGAAACTTAGATTCTAAAAGCATGGAGAAGTTGCAAGAAAATCATAAATTTTGGAAAAGGACTGTTCTATTCAAAATTTCAAAAATCATGCATAAGCTTAAAACTAATTATGAGATTCAAAAACACTAATGAAATCAAAACTTATATTCAAAGTTATGGAGAAAATTACTTAATGATGAAAAAGAAACCCTATCCAATGGATGTGTTTGGTATTGCCTTAGAAAAAGTGTTTTCTATGACTTTCAAAGCCAAAAATAAAATCCTCATAAAGATAAATATTGTGAAAAAAAAACTCCCTCAAAAAAGGTTTGGTAACATTATTAAAAAATGATTTTAGAAGCTAGTAAATCTACTTCTATCCTCTCCTCTCTTTCTAAAGTAGAATTGTAGAAGCAACACCGAACATGCCCTTACACTCTGTCCTTTTTCTCTCCCTTGCCAACCATTATCAGCCTCTCTTTATAGGCTTGGCATGGTGGTTTGGGAGGTGGGCCCACTAGGTCTTTTATAATGGTGCCATTTTCCACCCTCTTAAGTAGGTTGTTCCAAATATGGTGCATTGGGTCTATTACTCAACACGCAGACTTATTTATATGTAGTATGTCCATTAATTAAGACATTACATGGAAATGAGGAAGTACCCACCCCATTTGAATTTAACAAAGATACCTAAAAATTCATATTTCTTATGAATAAAAAGTTGATTTTCCAATGTAGTACAAATTATCGATTCTTAGCATCCAATACACATTGAAAACCATGCCCAAAGTAGTTCACTTGATGCTCTCACTTTATTTCTTTCAAAAACATAGCATTAAGACAGGACAACATGATATAAGAAACTCAGAATTGGATTTTAGAGGCCCAAAAGGGACCATATACTAAGGGCTTACTGACAGAGTCGGTGCATATCTTTGGTTCCCTTTGTCAGTATGAGGCCCTCTTTCTATCCCCTTGGTTTTTAATACTTTAATACAATAAATTTGTTGTATTAGTTAGTTTTAGCCAAAAATCTAAAACCAACATTAGTTTTGGAATGTTTCTGGCCTCAGATGAAATGTTTGAATTTTAGATATTCTAAATGAGGATTGTAGATGACTTCATCTAGCACCGGTTGTCGTACATGTTCATATGTATATGGGTACAGTGTGGTGTATTAGTTGTACCTTTTGGTGCTACACTTAGAAAGCCATTCACCAATATTTATGTTGGTCAATAAGTGTCATGTGTTGGTGGCACGTTGGGCTAGCATTGCCATGATACATACCTTGCCATTCCAGTGCTTGCCACATATCTTATGCTGATTTGTTTGTGCATTTTAAGTGACCAAAAAAAAAAAAAAAAAATCCATTGATGATAATCACCCTAGAAGAGCCTATGCGGATGGGAAATGATTAGGTAAATTGTCATATAATAGCAATTAGGGGTGCCCATTGGTTGGATAGGGTTGGGTCAAGAAAGAAACAACATGCAAAACCTTGGCCCACACCTGACCTGACTCAATATTGAGTCAAGTGCTCTCAACCAAGACCCTCCCATGGGTCATTTGGGATCACCTGTTTGAACCTAACCTAATATATTTGGTAAGGCTTGATTCCTAATGGATCAAATCCAATCTGGACGATTGTTACTAGTTCATTTTCAAAAATAATTTAAACAACTAGTGTTTAAAAAAAGGACCAACCATTTAAAGAAAATTATTATCCGAGATCATGACTCAACTTGATCTAAATTGTTTCAACACAGGGATGTTCACCTTCATAACTCAAGATAGGTCAAAGCATTGACCCATACCTGGCCTATTTAAATGGCCAAATTGAGTCAATTTTTTGCCACCCCTAATAGGAAGGACAAGGAATGTGCATGTTTTTTGCCCTGGCTATTTTTGGAGGCATATAATTGATTATTTTCCCATGGACAGTAAGTAGGTTAAGAGTCTAAATTTTGAGCAAACAGTGCCAATATAATGAGATGAGAATGGTCATGACATCATGCCTAAACCATTATCTTGCTTTAGACTAGCAAGTGAAGTCTTTTCCATAGCAATCATTCCTATAGAAGGCTGAATACTCTGTCGAAGTAAACTGAGTTACTATTATAGCTGATGAATGTTTGACAATTTAAGCTCTCGGTAATTACTTGCTTAGTATGATCTTATACATTTCATGTTCAAGTCTTCTCAGGAAATGTGCTCTGTTTATGATAAACTACAAATATTGTAGCTAGCACCTGTATGTTCCTAATTTCAAATAAATATGCATCTACATATTTAAGAGTGCACTAGTTACCTCACTAATGGACAAACAGCATGTCAATGTTGATAAATTGAAACAACTATCATATATGATAAGACAGTATTATAGGTGTTACATGGTTGTTAGGTTTGAGTAGCTAAAAGCTCAAATTTCTTGCTTTCTGCAATTTTATGTAACTAGTATACTTTTTTATCCTTATAGTTTCCTAAATTGTATCATGCACTAGACTTCTGATTGATTATTATTTAGATTAACATGTTTGGGTCTTTTTTAATTTCTTCTCATTGTTTTATTTTTTTTTATTTTTTTGAAGGTGGATATATTCCGTGGGTTTACTTTGCCAGATGCTCCGTCTTTTAAGCAAGTTTTTGGAGGGCAATTAATTGGACAGGCATGGTTTAACCACTTCCATTACACGTATAACTATGCATCAGCATTTTATGTTTAACCTTTATCTTCACTTAATGTAGTATTACTTGAATGTCAATTTTGAAATTAATATCCAATAGGACAATCTTATCCATAAATATTAATTAGAGTATTAACATCCATAGATTCAAAAACAAGCTATGCTGGTAACCTTATCCATGAGTGTATTCAATAAGCATTGTCTTAGTACCATCTAGGCCATGATTTTTGTCCATCAATATTGTCTGTTAGCATTGTATGCCGAACTGTTTCAAATGAGGCAGTTGAGGTCAAACCGAATGAGCCCGGAATCGGAATGGTTCGATATGAAGGGTGAACATTTGAATTGACCCCATACCGACATATCGAACCACCTTGAATTGAACCGAACAACTCGATTCGGCTGGATTCAAGGTGGTTCATGGGTTGGGCTCTCTAGTCCATTTGACCAGTATGCCATCGGTTAGGTACAGTACACCCCTTACCGATCCATACTGGCTCGATACTGAAATGGTATTGGTTCTCGGTATGGTGAACCTTGTTTGTTGGTATTTACTCTTGATAGATTCAATTATAAGGTTTGCTCTCTTGGTATAGACTCTGTACCAATACCACACTAATAAAGTATTGGCATACTCGATACGTGGATCAGTTCATTGCATCGAGATTCGATACGCACTGGTACCGAGTTTCGGTTCGGTACCTTATCCATGAGTCATCCTTTCCCATCCTATCTCAGTCATAATACATTATAGTGTCAATTTTAAATAGTTCTCATTTATCATAAAGATATAACTTTTAAAGTTAGAATATATTTAAAAATCAAATAAAATATTAAAGCTTCACAAATAATTTTTTTAAGAAAAAAGCATCCTAAGCAAGTATTAGGACGCTTGATTGGATCGGGGATCGAGATGGAATGGGACGAGATGTCTCCACATCCCATTCCATGGAAAAACCAGGACACTTTTGTCCCATGAGATTTAAAACCTTGGATACTAGCATAGTAATGCACATCCAGGGTGGGGTGTTACGGGCTGGTGCGGTATACCATGCTTAACTACATTTATTATGCTTTACTTAGAGGTAGCTTTATATCTTATTTAGCTAATTAGGGTAGTCAAACATTATTTGATTGATAATAAGAGGTGGGGTGATTTAATCGCTCTTTTCCCATCTTAATGCATGCAACTAAAATCTGGATCATGCATAAGTTAAAAACTTCACTTTTGTAGCACTTAATTGTTCATGTGCTATGGTATGTACACAGAATTACTGCTGATGGCAATGTGTTAAAAATAATCCGAGTTGAGGATTTTAAATGTCTTTTAAAATATGACTTCAACAACAGGTAATTGATCATCTCTCACCTCAGATAGTCTAAGAGAGGATGTTAGAAATGATTCATAATAATGTTATATTGTGTATGTCAACGCCAAGGTTTGGAAAACTGGTCTGTATGGTATGTACTGTATCAATCCCGATCCTACAATAGTATGCAGGGGTTTCAATTCAGGAAATACCACCCATGTTATTCAAAGTTCAAACTGACCCTGGATTAAGTGGTTCAAGCCAGATCAGGCAGTTCGAGGCAGATCAGAGTTGGCTTACCCCATATCATGGCCAAATTGATGCCCAAATAAGTTGGACTTTTTCGTACTGCCTGGGAATGGTTTTTAGTGGGGAAAAAGACTTGTTCTCCATCATTTGCAGGTGCAAACTAGCAAAGGGAGATCCTAGGAACATCCTATGCTAATATTCACAGGATTCAACCTTGAATTTTCAAATTTCACAAGGTTAGGACAACTATGATTTTGTCTAAATCTCAGTCCAAGGAAAGTAAAGAATAACAAATCAAATAGTAAAGATAAACTTAAGGGATTCAATTCAGAATTTGGTGGAAATCAACTTTATATTAGATGTTGAACTCAGTACAATGGATGGGTCATGCTAATATAAGGATTCTCTCACCAATTGTTCATACAAGGAGAGAAAATTGGAATCTTAACTTTGTCTATCATAACTTTATCGTATATAAAGTATCTCCTTAGAAAACCTTAATGCTATTCTTAATTGCTCAAATAAATCCATTTTCTAACATAAAAGAATGGTTTTGTGGCTCAAGTATTCCTGCTGAGTAGAACACACAATGGAAAAAGGTGAAAAACAGAAGAAAAGAAAACCCAATTGGCTTCTCATAACTTGAAATGATTAGTAAGATAAACTTTATTGTGAATGACAGCTTGTGTGTCATCCAAAATTGTCAACCTCTAAGTTTTGTTCTGTTATTATGACTAGGAACTCAAAAAATTATAGGGCTGTTTGATTACATGGTAAACTTTAATTTTGCCTTTCACTGAATCCCTGTAATAGTATTTGGCGGTCTCCTTCATTGTTTTTCCCAACTTCAGCTGAACATATGAAAGAAACTTTCTGAATGTTTTGTCAGCTAGTTAGGTCCTACACTACTACGCAAAGACTAATTCTCATAAAGATGGCCATATGCATGGCTGATAAACTTCCTCCTCTTTTTAATGCCTGTTTAAGTTTGCTTTTTGAGACCTCTTGTGTTAGTCAACAAAGGAAAGAAACTAATTGAAATTATAGTTGTGACAGTTCTTTTCTTTCTATTACTCCTGATATTAATTAAATTTGCACTAACTTGATCATGAAACCTTGGTATTTATGAGAGTATATGTCCAGCCAAAGGAATTTAACATAAATTCCTAGTTTGTTTTGAGTAAAATAATATTTAGGATTTTAACCACGTTCAGAACTTAAAAACTTAAAATAAAAAGATTCAAATAACGGATTTCAATTATATGAAGTCTATATCTAAACATGTCACTCATAATATTTATATGTAGTGTTGACTCATTAAATTCAATTATTTCTTGTAACCTTATTGTATTTCAATTATTAATTTTACAAAATAAATATATTATTATTCCAAATTATATGATTTTATGTGAATATCGGAAAGTACACAACCTCTTCAACCATTATGGAGAAAAACAAACACTATTACTTTTAATGACTGATGAATTTTATAGGATCATTCTGTTTGCTGATTTGCATGTCTTCTGAATGGTGAAATTTTATACATTTTTATGTATAGTAATCACTTCCTAATACTTTATTTTTAGCATGACAAAATGGATAAAATTTGCACTCTGAAGCAAATCTTCTTTGTTTCTATGTGATTCATACAACCTTCTCAAACATTCTCTTTGGTTCATGCAGGCATTGGCCGCAGCATCAAAGACTCTGGATTGCCTTAAATTTGCACACAGTTTGCACGTTTATTTTCTTGTAGCTGGAGATAATAACTGTGAGTGGATTTTTTATTATGTTATATCTGCTTATGTATGATGATTTAACCAGTCCTGTGTCTCATTTTTTATATAGATTGTGATGCACTATTCTCAAGTTCTATTTCATGATTACACATGCTGTTTGTTGTTCTACATGTGTTGTTGTTGATTCTTCCTTTCTTGCATCCAGACCTATTCAATTAAAGAGGACTTACTTGGAAAATTTAATTATATTAGCTCTGATGAACCTTCCCTCTTAATTGTTGTGCGCTAGGTTGGGTATTACACATTCAATAAATGCTTTCTAATTTATTTCCCTGTATATCATTAACCTCAACTTCAACATGTATTACATGTCATGGTTTATGTCATGTTTAATCTTGGTTTAAGGTACAATGACTTCCTTTCTTTTGATGCTATGTGAGCATGATAATTGCGTGAGTTATTTTCATGCATCTTTTTCCCCTTCCTTTTTTATATTTTTTAAATCATTTGTTGTAGCCTTAGTACAAACAATCTCTCTAATTGTGTAAATTTGTTACTGTAGTGCCAATAATTTATCGAGTTCATCGTGCGCGTGATGGAAATAGTTTTGCTACCAGATTGGTAGATGCAACACAACATGGTGTTGTCATATTTACTTTGTTTGCTTCATTCCAGGTGATGGTCCTCTTTAATCATATCCTTATTGTTATCTAATAGTAATATGCTGATGAATCATGTTATTAAGTTCTTCTATATATCTTCCTAATTTAACAAGTTGTATCCAGTACATTTAATGTGATGAACTTGAATGTTCCTTTAAGATTTTATTTTATAAGTGCGACTGTGAAGTATTATCAAAGTTAAAGACTTGTGTTATGTGCTTAAACTGTTTCATTTGCAGTGTCATCTGAAGACTCCAAATTTTGTGTTTTTTGTCATGTTGGACTCTTGGACACATGGCACTTAGGACAACCAACTAGGATACTAAATTATAATGCCATAGTCATTGTATCTACTTCTAACACCTGTATATGAAAACCCTTTATTCTAACATAACAATTAGCAACAATTTTGCTAATTTTTTATGTACTTAAGTAGTGTAACTCTAGCTTATATTATATACTTATGTCAATACATATCTAGACATAAATATATAAGATGCAAGCATGTCCCCTTGTCTAATTTATAGAAGATTGCTGCGTCAATGGATATGCCATGTCTAATTTATATGCATGTGGATGCTTGATACCTATGTCATGTGTCTGAGTAACATTGCTTATCTGTGCATGATCCCATATAGCTATTTCCATTTCCTAGATATTGAATGCAAAATTGAGCAGAGTTGATGGAAAGTAGAGCTTTCAAGTCAGTCTCTGAGGGCAAGCAAGGAGCATTTTAAGCCTGGTGCATTAGTTTGTAATTTGTATAAATTGACAAGCGACAACTAAATATTCCAAGAGAATACATATAAGATATACACACATTTCTGACATATGAGAGCAGAATCAATGCTTGGGCTTTTTGGTATACATATAAGATATATATATTTCCAACATATGTATCAGTTTCTGTTCTGTTTGGTTTAGTTTGTCAACCATGATAGTAAGCAAAGTGAATGTTTGATGACATATGGCGTAATGCAGTGATCAGATTTGGGAAACATAATAGATGTGCCATGGGGATTTATTCTACAAACACAATCTGAACACTCATATCGACCGATGATGCTATTTTTCACTGAACTTTTTAGGGACCTTTATCTCAATATACAACATCAACTTAATTCTTTTGTAATGTAGATTTATATCATGATTAAATGGTTTATTGATTATTTGATTTGCTTAAGGTGTATGACAGCCTTGGAATTTTTTATAATCTGATATAACATGAATACAAAAAGTGATAAACAGAGGAATGAAATCTCTCTCCTCCCCTCCCCTTTTCTTTATAAAATAGTGTTCTTAGTATTTAATTCAATTAAAATATTAAATGGTAAACCACACCTAGCATCAGGTGCGAAATTTTTCGATATATTTTGAAGTTTAAGGTTTTCTTAGACAACTGTTTTAGGTAGATACTAACTGAGATAATCTTCTAGGAGGATAAATTGGATATCTCATGGAAGTTCACCATGGCTTCTGAAGGAAAAAATAACACTCCAATAGATGTATTTAGTTTTGGTATGAATTGTAGCATGATTTTAATTTATGTCCACAATAAGTGGCTATAGAATGGAGCATCATCATTAGTGTCATTTAGGAAAGTCTGAAGTCCAACATTAAAATGGATTAGCACTACAAGATATGTGAACCTAGAGCATGAAGATGATTCTGCTTCAAAAGCTTCTGGCTGGCATAGTGCTTGTAAGATGAGACACAAAGTCCTACCTATGTAGTCAAAACTTTGCATGGGCATATGGATTTTGTTGAACACAGAAGAGTTGTCTTAGGATAACATCTAGAAAATTCTCCCAGGCTTCGTTATTTGTTGCAGACTGTTATCTAATGGAAGGTTTTGATCATCGTTAGCCTTAATTTTGTCTTATTTGAACGCCTTGTGGTATGACCATTTAGTTTATTAGGCTGCATTCTATGTTACCTAGATATTCCATTTTTAAGCTATCTGGAAGTGTCAATTGTGGCACTCTTTGACATGGTAGGAGATGACAAGAGACTAGTGGACACACCACTTTGAAGTATTGTACCGACACTAGTAAAAAAGAAAACTGTCTGACGCTTGGCACTTTTTTTTGTGGAGTGTCGTGCTGAGACTCTTAATTTTTTCATATTGGATACTTCCAGTAAAATGTACTTTTAAGTTTTTTCTTGGACACTTCAAGTGAAATATTCTTATATTTCTAATATAAAGGTATCAATAAGGTTCACCATACTGGGTATTAGTACCATTTTGGTACCAGCTTGATTCGATTCGATATAGTACGTACCATGGAACCGCTAGCGTACAAGTCAAGTGGACTGATGCATCAGGTTTTTCCTTTTTTTTTAAATTGAATACCAAAAATACACTCCCATTTTTTATAGAATACCTAAATTATCCCATTCAATTGGCTAGTTTTCCATGTTTGTATATTATATTTTGGATTCAATATAAAAATCAATGATATTTAAGAAAGAATTTTAAAATCAAATTAGTCATTTATCCATTAAAGAAGAAAAAAATAAGACCAGTCATGGATCTCTTAATGAAGAAAGATTTTCAAAATAGTTTGAATAGTTTTTTTCTAAATAACTTAGATAATTCCAATTGTTAAAAAGGAAGGAGAATTTTTTTCTATTATGTGTTATAAATCTTACTTATATAAATTATTCTATTATTTATTTTAAAAATGTGCACATCACTTAACTCAAGCGCATGCTTGCGCCTTCTACCTTATGCCTTGCACTTCACTTTTCGCTCATGGGAGGCTCTTATTTGAACTTTGCACTTTGCCATCCATTTCAATTCTCTCTTTTATTCTCCAAACCCATGCCCGTGACCCACCAGGGCTACAGTACTGAGCCAAACTAGCTCATACTGGACCGAACTAGGTGGTTTGGCACTGTTCAAGCTGATGTAGGCTAGTTTGGCCCTTGTACTGAGCCAAACCAGCAAATTATCTCAGTTCTGCACTAGTTTGGTGCAGTTCACCTTGGACCTACAGGTTGAAGGTTGTTCAGCCTACCATGGTTATAAAGAATTCAAGATTATATGAACACTTTAAGCAAAGTACAGCTATATTTTTAACATAAAATTATCACATTTATGTGAACACTTTGAGCAAAATATCATTATGTTTAAAATTTAAACATATTACAGTTCATTATCATTTTAAATATCTGAACGCATTTTAACTGAACTCATAAAATAAATTAGCAAATTACAAACTTGTGGTTATTCCATTAATTTATTTGTTAAATAACATCTATAATTCTAGTTTTTTTCTGTTTTGAATAAGCATCAAAAGATGTAAACACGCGACATATATATGCACACTGATTTACAAACAAGAGACATATATGTTGTGTCCCCATGCCTAAATTTTTGGAAGTTGTCATATCCGACACTTGAAGGCACTAATGCTTGGCACCCATGCCAAGTGTCTATGGAACACTAGTTGCACCAAGGATCTGCCCGGAGCCCATGCCTCTCTTTAGAAATGAATATGTTTGTTGATCCAGAACAACAAATTGGAAATTCTGTTTGAGTAATCTGCCGACAATATAGTGTAAAAAAGCATGTTATTGTTGGGTTCAATGCAAAACTGGAGTCATGTATGAATAACACAGGTGATTAGGAGATAGCAACTAACTGAAACAAAACTGATGGCCATATTTGTCATCTTGGATTTCATATGCAAAAAGCTTGGGGAAATGGATGAAAGCAAGTATTTGCATGCTGATGCCGGTAGGCATGGTGGCACACATGCCATAGCAATGCCGAAATTTTAAAAAATATATAAAAAAAATCAACAATAGAACTCGATACCCCTTTTAATTTAAAATATTGGAAAAAGGAATTAACAGGTTCCTGGCTACTGGCCTATGCTGGGTGCTAGTATTGGCTTGGATCGATACATTTTGGAAAGCTTGGACCAACATGGGCTAGCATCTGAACCTTAGATGAGGATACTGCTGTATAGAGTTAAAGCATACTAATGAAGTGACTAAGCAAGGAGTTATGTGATCACTCTTGCCGAGGAGAATTGAAGGATGGTAAATAGACAAATTATGTTGCAAGGATTGAAGTATTGATCATTGAAAAATTTGAATAATAAAGGATGATGGTAGCAAAGATAAGGAACTAAGATGAATGCAAGGTAAAAACTAGATGAATAGTTTAATTTTGAGGACAGAAATCAATCTGATAATCAGACTAATAGAGGGTAAGATTCAAGAACATAAATTTAAATGGTTTGATCAGGTACGGCAAATAGAGGAGGCCTCTATAATGTAGATTTTAGCAATGAGTAAAGGGACCACGAGGAGGGTTCCATACTCTATACTTTATTATGCACTTTATGTATAAGGTTTTCAAATATGGTTTGCAGGGAATACGTTAACTCATGTGTTCCAATCCTTTGTTCATTTGGTGCACTTTATTATATCTCCACCCTAACATCCATATAGAATAGCTTGTGTGAAGCCTCCTATAATATGCTCTATTTTTCTTTCTATCTTCTTTGATCCTGCATTTCAATGTTACTTAAGAAAAACACAAATTTTAACTAGAATTTTACCTAATCCATCCAACTATTTTCATAGTTTTAAAGTGTTTCACAACTCAATTAGCAGCCATCTTTCCATTTCCAATCTATATATCTATTTTTTTCCTCCTAACATTAATTGACTTCTTGTTATAAATTCTCAAGTTTATGAGAAATCGGAAATATAATCCTTTGATTAGGCAAACTATAACATCTCTTGTGGTGTTACTCTAAGCAAATCCATTGTCCACCTTCGATACAATTTTGTGCATTTAGATATCAAAATTATGATATCTAGTTTAGAAAATTTTAAGCCTTTATGGTTTCACTGTTCTTTGAACACATTTGCTATATACCTCTGCATATCATTTTATGTCCGAGCTTTCACCATCTACATCTTTCCTTCTACCATTACTTTCTTCTTGAGCTTTTACTTTTTTATCGTCCTCCTCTTTCCTTTTAATTCTATTTTTTTGCCTTCATTTTATTGATTTATAGAATAAATTATCTTGATATAGGTAGACATGACATCTTATCTTCCTCCTAGACTTATGGTTACACTTCTCTATCTCTCTCTAATTGTTGTTACCTGATTTATAATCGGCATATACTAGAGAGAGATTGGTAGAGGTTGGGGTTTGGTACAATGGTAAGGTTGCTCTATTATAACGTAGGTGCCATGGGTTCAAAACATAGAAACAACTTCTCTGCATGAAAGATATGGGTGCATACATTTGACCTTTTCCAAATCCTATATTGGCAGGAGCCTTGTTCACTGAGGTACTATTTTTTTCTACTAGAGAGGCATTGATCTAACTAAATAGTCTTAGATTTTTGTAAAAATTCATGTTGTTTATGCATAACCAAGTAGTCTTAGATTTTTGTAAGCTCTTATTTTGTTTATGCAAACATTGTTCCCACAAAGAGTTAAAATATTATAGGAAGATTTTAAGGTTCCTAAATGTCAAAAGGCTGTGGTTAAGGTGCATTTTGTTCTTTGACATTTGCCTTCTTCAATCACTATTCATGGAAAGTGTTTTTATTTATTGACGGTTCAATTAAGTGACATAAAGCTCAGATGGTGATAAATTGTTTTATTTAAAGCATGGGATCAGTTATACAAAAAGCTATTAATGGTAGGCAAGATTTTTATTCAAATATTAAATGTTGTTGCTTATATTCATTGCGTATATTCTGTAGTCCTTCTAGATAAACCGAACAAAACCTCTTTCATGGAGAGCTATATGAGATCTGCATGTCCTAGCTTTGTCATTCTATATAGATTTGGAAACTTACCATGATTAGGACCATCTTTCTTTAAACGCTTGTTAATTAGGGAAAGGATTTTAAATTTATATTATGAACTTAATCTTGTTGTAGAATATATGAGTTGCAATATGGTAGACATAAATTACCAATTGTAGACAAACCAGATTTGTTTTTTGATTGAAGGGAAGGGCCAAAACCACACAATTTTAACAAACTAGATATGCTAGTCATGTCTAGAATGGCAATTTCCTATCTTATGGTTGCCATAAATTAGCTTAAATGTGAATGTCTGGTCAGTGGAGTAGTGAGAAATCATCTAGGTCTTGCCATTGCTGTCAGTGCAACAAAACTGCTCAAGATCAAAGAGGCTCACAGTCTGGGAGGAGGAGGTGGGGCTACAGGGAAAGTGGAGGAAGATGTGGCAATGCTGCATGGAGGTGGATGATGTTATTGTGGTGAGCAAGAAGACAGTGATGGTGAATCCACGGTGGAGGTAGAGGCACTGTTCTCACAATTAAATGCAGGGAGCAGCAAGGAGGTGCTCATTTGTTAGGGGATGAAAGAGAAGAGGAAAGTAAAGAAGGAAAAATAAAATAATGGGGCCTGGTTGGCTGATGAGAAGCAAGAGAGATTGGAATAGAATAGATTTTTTCAGATTTGTTTGGCTCTATAGTGAATGAAAAGAAGTCCAGAGGTTATGAAATAAGGGCATCTGTGGAATTCTGTTATCTATTTGGAAGTTGGCTTTTATATAATAAGACATGTTGTATTTGTCATCTTGTCTAGTATGCACTTACCTTCATGAGGGGCATGACACTTTCATATGCTGCACACACACACACATAAATATTCAAGCACATGGATGTACACATGAATATATGTGTGTATATCAGGAGGAATAATGAATTGCATGCCTTTTTTTTGAATGCTTCAAATTTTCAGGTAACATTTGAAAGGCCACTCGTACTAAATCATCAGCTCCAATTGTACTTAAGTTTTCACATAACTTTGCACTATTTTGTTTTGTTGTAGACGGAAGAACTAGGGTTTGAACACCAGGAAGCTTTAATGCCTCATGTGCCAGGTCCGGAAATGGTAAGTAACTTACATTTCCTTGCATATTCTTGGATACTTACTGAAATTGCGCCTCAATTGTTATGTTGTCAATTGCAGCTTCCATCAATGGAAGAGCTACGAGAGAGGCGTCTTACAGATCCTCGTCTTCCGATGTAATACTTATGAGAATTCCAAGTAATTTGTTTCAGTGATAATATGCTTCCTTGTTATCACAGATTAATATGTCACAAAGATGTATATGGTTTGTTTTCAGAAAGTTATAGGAAATGGTTTGCCTAATGATCATCGGTTAGTCAAATTATATTGAAGAAGACTCTATATAAAGTCATAAAATACATACATGTATAAAAAGTTATTTATGTCTGTGGATGGAGCTGAAAGGAATATCTCTAGCTTGTAGTCACACATACTGGGAACTTCGCTTTTCCTACTTCTGACTGTTAAATGCATATATTAATCAAATATAATGTGAGTGGAATCATTTAATATGTGGGAGCAAAAGAGATGTCTATTTTTGTGCAGAGACAAATAGAATGTCTAACTGTATCATTCACCATATGGTGTGCCCATTAGTAGATACCTACGTGCCTTCTCACATTCCTACATGCATGCCTATATGCATGTATGTCGATTAAGTACATATTTATGTACATTATAACAGAAATGCGGACACTTACCTCAAAAAAAAGGAAGGCCTACAGGCAAGTAGAAAGATTGACATATGGATATGTAAATACATTTATGTTGGCATCCTGATGTCCCAAAACAAGGCATGAAATGAATATAGGATGTGAGACCCATGAGTGGGAAATATAATGTATACCACTAATGTTTACTAAAACTGATTTAACTACTAGGTATTACAGGAAAAGCGTTTGATATGCAATCCATGTATTAAAGAAATTGAATTGAATGAACTTTACTCATACACATATATGCATTCATCATCCTCTCTGCACGAGGAAAATTCCTGAAATCTAATACTGTATATAAGAGGAATTTGGGCCACTAACCACTGCACAGACTTTTGGATATTCCACCATCTCACATGCCATCACATAAGAGAGGAGCAGCGCATGTAAGGAAAGAGAGATAGGAAGGAAAAGAATATATGAGGCAGAAAGTGACCGGGTGGGACTTGTTGGGAGCCAGATCTTTAATTAATTTTTTCTAATTACATCCTTAAAAGCTAAAATTATAATGATTCATATTTACTCCTATATTTATCTATTAGAGGAAGGTAAATCCATTTTAATTTGAATTTATATGGAACTGAAATATGAAGGAAGCAATGTTAGGAAGAAAAAATAAGAAAATTATAACCATTACATATTCTATCCTGTTTATTTATTAGAATGAAAGTAAATTTATTTTAATTTAAATTTAAATAGAACTCAAATATGTAATCATGTGGGCAAAAATCAACCGTATGGAGAAAATACAATAAAAGTTGGACTTTGATTTTATTCCATCTCATAACTAATATGAAAAGATCCAATCCTCAACTAAACTTTATCTCATTTCTTAAAAAAAGAAAGGCTCTAAATAGTGAGGAGAAAATCAACTCTAAGAAAATAAACAAGCATACAACATCCATTTTTAAGGATTCCAGTATAATTTAAATAACTACATCTTTCATTCATCCCACATGCATCACGCATCAAATACTAGTTTTATATAAAAATGAAGGCTGATGATGCAAACATTTTGTGCTGTTTATGCCATAAATGTTGGGAGATTCTTCACAAGTGGTGCTTTCCTTTTTTTATCACCTATATTGAACTCACTTCCTTGTGTGTCTCCATGTATTAAATCATTTTCTTTAACCATGCATTTCTGATTTGTGCTGAATCTGACTCAGATCAGTTTTTGAAATACATTCTTGGTAGATTTTCATGAAATTGAATATGATTCCTCTGTAACTGTAAGCTCTTTCCTAATAAATATGAAATCTATACTGTTGCTGACTTGCTGTTTTTCATACATATATGGATGTCTGTTACTTATATCAATATGAAACGCATGCTCTTGTAATAGTTGAGAAAAAAAACGTTTCTTGATAATTATTCATAGTTGTTTCCTAATAACTGATAATTACACACTACTGTTGTGTTTTGCACAACAAAGTGTATCATTAATTATGACAAGTAATACATCACATGTTGTAAATTTTCATCTTGTGTTTACTTTTCCTGGGCTTGTGACACCTTTCAGTCTATCAATGCAAGTTTTAGGTCCATTTGACCTTTTGTTTGCTATGAACATTTTATTAGATTTCATTTGGAGGCTACTTATGCCAAAACATTTTTATAAAAATAATTATAATAATTAAATAGTGTAACGACAGTCAATCTTATGGTTTCCTTTAGGGGACCAATTCAATGCTTTTATGTTTGCATATCAGTTTGTTAGCACTAGCTTGTGGGAATATGTTTTGGCATACTATATAACTTGCACATCCATTCATATCAAGCAAACCATAGTGTATTGTGTGGTATCATGCTGATGGTAGGCATTTGTCAGCAGAAAAGATTATGAAACTATTAGACACTTTTTTTTCCTTAATCTAGGCTGTGATGTTATGAGAAATTAAAGGTATAATGTATCGGGCAGCATGAGGGTGAGCATTGGCATAATGGTAACGTTGCTCCATTGTAACCTAGAAGTCATGGGTTCAAAATACAGAAACAGCCTTTTCGCAAGTGGGGGTAAGGCTCGATATAGCTGACTCTCCACAGATCTTGCGATGGCAAGCGCCTCAAAAACTAGACTGCCATTTTTAAATTATTAGGCAGCAACTTCCCAAGTACACCAGGCTATGTATTCCTATGGCCACTGCCATTGTTGTTTCTAGTTTCTGCCACCAAGTCCAACTACCACTTCTGCTAACATTATGATTACCATCAACAAACCACCACCAGTATTGTCACCATCAGTAAAGGCTACAACCATTTTCAGCCTTTTGCTCTCATTAATTGGGTTGGATCAGGATTTGGCACACCCCAAATCCCATCATATTTTAACCAAGTCAAAAATCTGAATCACATCAAATCCATTTCCATTTGGGTTTTTCTAGACTTTGTTTTATTGATCCATCAAGTGTTTTCAGGTCAATTATGTAAATTAGCCAATTATATGTTGTACATATTATGAAAGAAAATTGACAGTTAAACAATCTGAAGATATTATCAACAACCTATTCCAAGTAAGATGGTTGACAACCACACAAATTATTATCAACAACACAAATTGATGATAAAAGTGAACCCTACATAAAAGTGGACCCTAGAAGCAAATCATTTCTTAAATTTAAGAAGGGACGTGACAAATATAGTCTATTTGGTCCACACATGTTGGTTTGGGTTCAGATCGGGGGTATGTGGTGATCCATATCCAATCCATAATCAAAGTGTGTTATACTTTTCAATCCAAGGGCAATACAAAGACATTCTGTTTGGATTGGACTGGGCAATTATTAGGTCATTTCTTGTTTAGGAGTGAGTCAATCCAATCTGCTTGCAGCCCTACCTCCATCACTGGGGCATTGTCTTGAGTCTTGACCCAGTGAAATAAGCACCTGCTAGTAAGGAGAAATTTGGCAAAGTCAGAATTTTTTTCTTTTCCATTCGTTTTTGGAAGGGGGTGGGGGCTCTTTTCTGAGGTGCTGAGCAGTACATTTAGATTTACCAAATAAGGTTTCAGTCAAAAGTCACAATGAATCTTTTTTGTGGTGATTGGTGACTGGTGTTAAGAACATTCCAAGACCTTTTTTCTAAAGAAAAGTTGGAGAAGGTCCAACCACTTCCATTTCAAGCCCATTATGTATTGCAAGTCTCCCTTTAGGTTCATATCGATCTCTTCTTGCATCTCTGCCAATTATCTTCCTTTTACCTTCCCCACCAGTAAATCCACCTTTATCTTCTTTTTCAAGCCCTCAATCTCCTTCTATCGTTTTCCCTCTACCTCAAGTCTCTATTCCTCTGTTTTTGGTTCCAATCCGGTCAGGCCATGTTAAAGTCTTAAATTTTGCTAATCTGAGGATGACCACCACTTTAAGCTATATTGTTGTCCTAATTTGACATGATATTAAGGATAAGAATTTCATCCTTAAGTTGCCATGGAGGAATAATTTCTAGTTTGTGTTCCTATTTCCATTATGTTAAGAATGAAGCTCTTGTTGCATCTTTTAAACATGCTTTGATTTATCTTTCTTTTCATTGTGCTTTGAAATATTTGTCTATGTATCTAATGATACCAGATACTGACAGGCATTACCGCAACACAGTTGCCAGAAGAAAGTTTGTTCCTTGGCCAATAGAAATAAGGTTTTGTGAAACAAGCAACTCTATGCAACAATCTCAACCAAGGTATTATATTCCGTTTTCATTTTCCTGCGCTCCTCTTCTATTTTATTGTTTTTGGCATGATTGTTCAAGATACTGTGGCTTTCTTATTACTATAGAAACTTACTCTGTTAGAAGCCTGATTTCTATTTCAGTTTGAACTATTGGTTTAGAGCAAGAGGAAAACTTTCAGATGACCCAGCTTTGCATAGGTATGTAATTGTAAGTTGGAAATGTCATCTTGTTCAACTCTTCTAAATTGTTGCACATGCCTTACAGTGTGCTACATGGAAGTGTGTCACATGGAAATGTTGCTATTCATATTGTGTGTATGACACTACCATATGCCAATTATCCAATGTCTCTGACTAAAATTCTTGTCATTAACATATGGCTCATAATCATCAATGGATCTCACTCTCATTTGGGTCTCCTAAATGTCCTCTGTTAATTTTGTGTCCTTTGGATGCCTCCTAGAAGACTATGACACCTAGTCCCACTTATGAATACTTTCTTAGAGTTATGTTGGACAATTTGGAGAAATAAAGAAAGAAAAATATAATTTATTTGTTCATTGCCAAAGAAAATCGAAAAGATAAAATACAAAGAGTGTGGCCCTAACTTTTAAACTTTGATCCATGTAGCATATTAATTTTGTAATATTGATTCATAAATTAGGCTTTTACGTCCTCTATGAAGCCGCAACAACAACAACAGCCTTAATTCCAAACTAGTTGAGGTTGATTAGATGAATCCTTTTTCTTCATTCGGCTCTGTTCTGAGTCATATTTTTTGTAAGATGCAAATATTCTAAGTCTTTCTTTATCACTTCTTTCATATGATTTTCGGTTTATGAAGCCAATAAAATATTAACAGAAGAACCTCTGATGATCTCAAAGAGAAACGAGGCTTCTTAGCAAGGTCAAGCACAAAGTTGAAAGAGGAAACAAGTTATAGCCTCTCCCATTCAGTAAATTCATTGTTTTCACATATGTAGGGCCAAACCTAACTATCTTCCCAAAGTGCTGGCCATTAATAAATGGGTTCATAGAAGAATGGCCTTAAATTAAGGATCATTTTCTGGAAATGATTAAAAACAGTTCTAAAAGAGGTTAAAAGCAGCAAATTATGTTCATAAAAACTTGGAATCTCTCGGTATCCCAATCAGCTTCTATCCTATTTTGTGACTGAACCAAACATAAAGGCCAACTCAGAAAAGCTTGTGATTATAGAATATTCTTGCAACCAGGCACCTCTTTTATGTTAGCGATGATGACTTGGGACCTGCTTTGATTCTTTGAAGCTTCAGAATTTTCTTACCAAAAAAATTTTTGCAGTTTCATTTCTCTACTAACCTATCCTCTCCCTCTCTAACTTCTTTCCGTTACTCTGTTGCTCTCTTTTGTTTACTTTGTACCTTTCTTTCATTAACTAAATGAAAGTGGTTAGATGTAGTTAGTTTCCTTCAGGAAAGACAGTTCTGTTTCGTGATAAGGGCAGATCTTGACACAACAGTAAGGTTGCTCCATTGTGACCTATGTGCCACATGTTTGAAATACAGAAATATCTCCACACATAAGGATAAAGCTGCGTGCATCTAACCCTTCCCAAACCTACAATGGCAGGAGCCTCATGCGCTGAGTTATCCTTTTTTTTCTTTATTTATTGACGAAATAAGTAACTAAGAAGCGAAAGTTTTTTCTGAGCCTAAGAAGCCTGTTACGTTAGTGTTTTCAGCTATTTTGTCAGTTTCTGTTCATTTTATTACTTACTATGTATTATTACCTAATGGATTGTATTGCAGATGTGTTGTAGCATATGCTTCAGATCTTTTATTTGCTGGTGTTAGCCTAAATCCTCACAGGAAAAAAGGCCTGAAGACAACATCACTCAGCCTGGATCACTCGTATGTCTCCCGAACATTTTGGCTCCGTGAGCTGTACCTTGAGCTCTGTAGAGCTCTCTATAACAAATTTTCTATACTCATTAGCAAATTGTCTGCTAATGTCCATATTTCCAATTTTCTACTTTTGTTATTCATATTTCCACCATATTGTGATTAATTTAAATTTCCAAGTATCTACAATTTGTCTATCTTAAGAACATTTTTCATAGAACTTTCAAAAAGCTTGTCAGGTTCATAATGGCATATACTTTCATCTTGTTTTAGCGACTTTGGTAAATTGGGGTTACTCTTTGAGCCCCTATATGGCACGAGATAAGGACTAAGATAAAGTTTTATTAAAATGCAAGACTCCTGCATAAGACAAATATATAGTTTGATCTTATAATTTATCAAAGATGCAATACTCTGCAAAGATTGGAGATTCTTTAGATAAGTTATCCATTCTTAGAAGCTGCTTGTCTCAGAACTTGAATTGCATGCATGTTAGATAATAAATTCTAGCATCCTTTGTTCCGATGTCTTTCCCTCTGTCAATTGTGATGTTCATCATGCCTATTTCTTTCATGATCAATGGTATAATGAAAAAACTGGTGGCTTCTCAGTTTTCAGGTGGTACAATTAAATATTGCCATCCCCTTGAATTTTGAAAGCTCTGTCCGATATTTATTTTGTAAAACAAGGAAAGTTTGTCACTTTTGAGGGATGGTCCAATATCTGACGTAATCTGACTTAGGATTACTTTTAAAATTTTATTTAAAATTTAGAATTCAAATTTGATTAACTGACTTTATGTAATTAACTAACATTTAATTAACTTTTTTTATTTTAATTTAATTAACTTTTGTTTATTGTTTATATATTAATATATTTATATTAATATTTAATATTCAAAATATTATTAAAATTTCAATAATTGAATTTAACAACAAGATTTATTATCCTCTCATGGACTGTGCTCAAAAGCAGTGATTCTTCCTCAGTCTCTGTAAATTCTTTTATCAACAGATTGGGAAGAATATGATTCTGGGGCTTAAAGTTGCATAGATACTGTAACCTGATAGAAACTGAGATCTTTCAACAGTATTCATGACAACTGAGGAGTTTCTCCCAAGTCTCTTACATTGAATGATAAAATGTTTGATACTTCGAGCTTGTTTGTATCAGTAAGCAAAGGCCTGCTTACGTAAAGCATGATATAATAAACTAATGTTAATTGAACTTGATATAACTCTTCATTTTTGTTTTTTCTTCATTAGGATATGGTTCCATAGACCTGTAAGAGCTGATGATTGGCTGCTGTATGTGGTAAGTATTGGTAAAATGGCATATTTTTATCTTGAAACTCTTAAAAATGAATTATCTAACACACTATGGTTTTATTTATGTAGATAGACAGCCCAACTGCCTCTGGTGGCCGTGGGTTCTGTACTGGCCGAATGTTTAACAGGAAAGGAGAGGTATTAGTTTTCCTTCTTTTCTCCCCCGTTATAGGAATTTATATCATCTCAATGAATGCCAATCATGTCTGTGTCAATATGCAGCTCATCATGTCATTGACCCAGGAAGCATTAATTAGGAAGGCAAAATCACCAAATCAAATTGCAAAAGCAAAACTCTAAGGACTTCTAAAGTGTTCATTTTTCTTCCTGAGCTCAACTCATGTGTCTTATATTACCACAGTAATGCAGCCAGCTTGACATGGTCAGCTGGTTAGCACATTTCTACTTAGCACTTTTCCTGGGAAGTGGTTCCAAATTCAACTTTGAACTGTGATGCCCCCAACAGATATTTCTAAAACATTATTATTACTAGTGCTGGCTTGTAATCGTTCATTCGGTTTTCATTGCATAACATATTTTATATGCCATATTTTCGTGTTATCCATATCATATGCTTGAGCTTACAGTCACGGTCTCCATATGACAGCTCAAATTGTTGTGAGCAAGCCACTTTTGCTTTGTATTAAATGCATTTGGAAAATTAGAAAGCTATAATTGGTTCTGGAAGGAGAATTGGTTAGTTATTGTGGATTGGCAGAAAATTCCCTACGCTGGGATGAGTTTGCAAATTGTTGGTGGTTTAGAAGTTCCCAACACCACTGATCATGTTTACTTTATGCAAGATTAGTATAGACTTTGTTGAGGGAACTGTAAATAAACAATTTCCATGTTAAAAATTTATGATGAGGAAAGCTGCAATGAATATGTAAAGCTGACCAAATATGATAAAGAAAGCAAGATATTCCATCATGTTGCATGAACACAATCTAAGGGAAAGATTTAAAATGTTTTTTTTCCTTTTTTTCTTTCTTTTTTTTTTTTTTAATTTTTTTGTGGCATCCGTGAGTGCATCCGGATCTGTAGATCTATCTCAAAAATGCTTTCTTTAGGTCCCACTAAGAACCTAATTAAAAAAGAAAAACAAATGATTGAATATGATCAGGTTCCAATCTTTTTTCACTCTGAAAACTTGGAATTTGATTGCAATTTACATCGCAAAGTTGACCTTTGCAACAAATTCATGACCATACGAATTTATATTAAGTATTTTATTGAAGCTTGATATTTTAGAAAAGACAACTATTTGTGTAAGAACCATCAGTTTTATCATAATCAATAAGGAATGCCTACTCACAAGCATGATATCATAATCCAAGGTTTCTAATTTTTCATCATAAATAGTCAAATAATGCCGGTGCTTTACCCTAGTTATCTTTGAATTTTAATGAGCTCCATTCGATACAGATTTAATGGCCCTCATTGAATGCCGATTCTTCTCAATTAAATAGGTGGTAGTGTAAAGAGTGAAAAAAAAGCCTTGCCGGTTTCTTCCAGATGCAAACATGAGGCTATAGTTTGTCGCAGTCGCTACCATGGAATTATAATCTCCATTTTCTTTTCCTAAAGTCACAAATAAATGGATAAGACATTGTTAATGTTCTGATGAAATAGTTCATAATTGTTCCTACATGATCGATACTTGATAATTGTCCAAGCTTGCTAGCTCCTATGGAGAGGATCTGGACTTCATTTTCTAAATGAATTTTTGGTCATCCTCATGGACTTAAGGTTCTTGATATTTCCTTTAGCAGTTGCACGTTTAGGCTTCATTACATAGCTAAGAAAATGAGACCCAAAAAAATTAGTTAGGTAAATATGTTATTTATCATAAATTGGCAACAAAAAAAAAAAAAAAAATCAAGAAGTGAAAGAAAATAAAGAGCCTTTTTTTTTTGAGAGAGAGGGAGAGAGAGAGAGAGAGATTTAGTTGTTCTTATCAAACAGCTAGTAAGTTCAACAAAAAAATAGTAAAAGGAAAAGTAAATTTAATTCTTTCCTGTTTAACATAACATGAGAAAAACTTCTCTTTTATAGTTTATATGGCTGGTTTATTTTGTTTCCTTTACTTTCTTGACAAGTAAATAAAGCCTCAAAAATAGCAAGGAGGACCGTTCCAAGGTCATCACTTATATGCATCCATGATTTACTCAATCACCTACGTGCACCGTAGGAAAGGTATTATTTTAAAGATGAGAGTAGATTAGTTTGATCAAACATCATTGACTGCTATATTCATTAATTTTGTGTTTTTTTTTGTTGGAAAAGTAGGTAAGAAGAAAATTAGGATAAAATCATTCAGAGATTGGATTGGATCTAACTCACTAATACCTAACAACCAACAACTTTATCAGCTCAATCTGTTTGCACCCTCTTGAAATAATATTATTTTTTTAACAAAGAGGAGAGGATTAAGACCTTAGGAATATAAGCTCTTCGGCATCAAAATCTATGTTCCAACAGGCCCTTTCCTTCTGTGAGGTTGCCCAATTTGCTAAAAGACTGCTTCTCTATAAACATGCGAACTTTGGAATTGATGAGATGGTCAAATGGAGGTGCCTCAAATGCTAATGTTGACAATTTGGCTAGCTATTGAACTAAGACACAATAGTTGCTAAGTTAATTTCAAAAGTAATTTTAGTACTCTAAAATATATGAGTAGATACTCTTAATTCATATCATGTACTAGTTACTTTTGCATAAAGAATCGAAGAAATTGAAAAAGAAATCGATAAAACAAGTAAGATACACCCACAATGACTTCTACCATCTACTCCAACACCAAACATGCTTTGATGAATTCATCTATCAAAATTCAGTTTCATATAATTTGGTTGTGGAGGTGACTAGAAGATGAATTTAAAAAAAAACTTTCCATATAATGCTATAGAGAGGAGCCCAAGTGTCAGAATCTTTAGAAATGGATGAATTTCCTAGCTTAACCAATTACTTATCCAGCCATTCAATTTGGATTGAAAGATTTATTATGAAAATATGCTTCATTCATCGCCTTTCAAATTCACTAAAAAAATATAAGTGAGAAGGGTCAGTTCATTGCTTATAAACTCATCCACGAGTCTTTTGGGATCATTACCTACAAACTCATCGGCGAGTCTTTTGTAAAGGAATTCCCAGACTTATTATACTGATTGGAAGTCAGAAAAAGGTTATGGTTAAGATTGATCCAAACTTGAAAGAAGAAATGATCAAATGTTTCAGCAATCATGCCACCATATTTCTTGCAAACTATATAAATGGATGGAATTTTATGAGCCATAAAGGTTTGAACGCTGTCATGACTTCCAAAAAGGAAATACAGAAACCATTGGTGAGCCTTCAAATTATAAATCATCCATCCATTTGACTGTCCTTCATCTACTCCCTTATCACGCCATAAAACTCTTTGATTGGGACTATTAATTTGTAGCCAGCACAGTATATCCTTGTGAAAATAACTTAAATGCACATCCTTGTGAATATAACTTCTCAATTTGTTGATCTCCTGATCGGTAGTTTGACACAACTCCATACGGGACGTCGTCAGATGGAACAACCCATGATTTGATTGCAGTGCTCGCATAGCCCCCACAGCACTGTGGAAATATTCTGCCAGTGAAAAACCTTTCATCTCTCTTAGGTTGCAGTTAGTTGCCAGTTGTCAGCAATGAGGTCAAAGAAGTAACTAAGGATATTATTAAAAAAAAAAAAAGCAAAAGTGACATGAGATCCCTCACCTTTTATCATGAATTAATTCATCAATCAATATGTCTTTGTCCATTATTTATTTAATTATTGGTACAGTCGTTAGATTGCCAATTTCTAAATAATTTGGATGATGCAGCTTGTTGGTTACAACAGTAGGCACAATTATTTCAATTATTCTCATAGAATGCACCTAATCACATCCCCATGGCAGCATGGCCTAAATCAATCTGAGTCTTCCAAATTCTTGAAAAGAAAATCTGGAATCAATCACTTGGGTGCTTGATTCTAGTCAAACAATAACCAAAAGCCCTGCACAACTAAAAATAGAGCTTAATTCAAGATGGACTTCATAAATGACTTGAGTTTGTATGACTCCTTATTAAAAACAGAATGAAAAGCTAAGAGAAAAGTTAAGGAGTCACATTTTTCTCTTTTAGGAGGGCTTTCAAAAAGAAAAGAAAAGAGAAGAGAAGAGAAGAGAAGGAACCAATACCTCCTGCTGTGTGAAAAATAAAAGCATTCTACCACCAATTATACCCGTTTGAGCTGCATGGCAGCTTTGATGATAATTTTCGTTCTTTTGGAACTGTTCTTTATTTCCCCATCCTTGCTTGTTAGAAAAAACAGGGCTAAAATACATGGTAATGCGGTGGATAGGATGGTGTTAGAATGGATGAGCCATGGGTTTCAATCAGATTGGTTTGGCTCTGTATTTAAAATTTTTAGAATCAACAATCATTATTTTGCTAGAATTAAAAAATTCTAGAACTCCTTGTAAGTCTTATGAATTATATCTAACACCTTTGCTAATGGATATTAAGCATTAAATAAATGAGTCTATAAATAGTTTATATATGCTTTTTATTAAACATAATTAAATCAAAAATATGTCAAATAAAACAGAAAATTGATCCAATGTGTCAGATGAATAAGAGAAAAGAAAAATTAATTCTATCTAAAATTAGTTCAGATGAAAGTAGACTGAATGGTTAGTTCTAAATTAGTCTAAAAGTTTGGAAACGATTCTAGTTGGATTGGTTATAGACACTCGTATAAATCGATCCAGTGCAATCTAAGCTCATCCTAGCCAAGAGAACATGAGAGAAGTAGATGGAAAAAAGAGGAATGGAAATCCGGGCAGTCCGGTTCCGTGAAGCGCCGTACATGTCTGAAAGCTGGACGACTCACTAGCTTTTGTACCAACATCTCAAAACGTACTCCGATCAGTACTTTTTGTTATCGCTGGAAGTAACCAAGGCCGTGGCAAACGGGAGGCGAATTATTGCACTCTCCGTGACCACGCATCAGGACTCGATTTGGATCAGAAAAGTCCACTTGAAATATTTGAGGTGAAGTTGAATCGAGTTCTCACCGATTTAATGAAGAGAGAAAAAGCCCGAGGTGGTGGCTTCGATGGCGGCCATGATGATACGTTGGTACCGTTGTTTTGAAACACGTTTGCGCATCGTAGCCGAAGCACCGTTCTCCACGAAGAAAATGTTTCAAGGTCTCGATCGCGATCGAGCGCAGTGGATGGGAATTAAATTAAATAGAGAAAGTAATAATAGAAGAGTTCTGCATTCTGGAATGATTCTCTCGAGAGAGAGAGAATCTCTTCTTCGAACAGTATATAAGAGGAGGTAGATGAAGAAGCCTTTATTCTTCTCCTCTTGGAGCGGGCTCCTCCTTTTTTGATGAATATCTTTGGAAGAAATGCGCACTTTTTTTTTTTTTAACAGAGTGTTGTGGTTTAATTTGTCACAGCACTTTATGCTACGTTGGATCTGCATCTAAATTACAAAACATGAACTTATGATTGGATTTTTATCTTGTGTTTGAAAGGATTGTGAGAGGAAGGTACAGCATGGTGTTTGATTTAATTTCAGTGCTTTTGGGTTATTTGCATATTTGTTTTATTTCATTGAAATCTATGAGCTTGCTTGCTGATTTGACTCCGATATAATCTAGAAATAAAAAATCTTCAGTCAATTAGATTTGTCATTCAAGTTTGGAATCACCTCTGCAGTATTTTCATTACACTGTGCTAGTTGTGATGTTACTGCTTAGTGACTAATAATGTCTTTCTTGAACCTTTTTTGAAGATTATTATTAGCGACTAATAGTGTCTGGTTGTCAATATTTATTTTAGACTACATGCTTCATTTCATTGTTTGAGTGGCTGAAATGTTCATTATTCTTTCCAGTGTAGATACTGCTGCACAGAAGCAGTCAAGTAGACTTTTATATAAGGTTTCTGAAAATGGCTTCCCAATGCCAGCCTCCAAAACACAGTAGATCTTCAATCAGGTATTGGTGGGTTCCACTGGAAGTGGAATCCTTTGAGCCAGCTACATTTATCTCCAAGGAAGATGTCTCTAATTCTCAAGCAAAAAGCAATGCACAATCTGAAAACAAAACTCCTAGCTACAGAGTAAGTGCAGCCAGGTTTATATCTGCAGCTGGAGGAATCTGGGATTATGTTGGTCGACCAGCAATTTTTTATACCAAAGGAAGCTTGAAATACCATGACATTTGTCGGAAAGATAATATTATATGCTATTCTGATGGCCAAAGAAAGCACATATCTACATCTGCCAATGAAGAGAGTTTTTGCAATAATCTCATGTCTGGTAGCTGCTTCTCATCCTCTGCAAAGTCAAACTCTGAAGATCTGAAAACATATAAGAAAACATTACTGTTTGCTTCATGCAACAGGAGTATCGATAATTCTTTCATCTGTAAAAATGTTCAGGTCAGTGATTCTCATTTGCCTGCAGGCTCTTATGGAAGCGATAAGGTGCCAAGCTCAGATGTGTCTAATGATCTGACAAACCCATATGAAAGTACAATTGGGAAGCCTGATTTGAAAGTTCTGACAGAAGCAAGCAGCAATGGGTCAGATGGAACAGATGATAATCACATCATTGGAGAAGGAAATTCTCCAGCTGACTTGTCTGCTAGTAGGTGTGAAGGGGGTAATGTCACAACTGTATGTGAAGATGTTTCTTGTGGTAGTATTGTAAATTTAGAGGAAAATGTTCTGCAAATTTCTGGTTCTTTTTATTCAACTTATTCACTTCAACCATTAAAAACTACAAGAGAAGCAACCATTGTTTTAAGGAATTTCAGTTCTGGTCTTCACTTGGACTGTAACATTAATCTGTTAACTTCAACTGATTGCACACTTGGACAGTGCCAACAAATAGACTCTTCTTGTGCAGTCATTGAATCCTCAGCAGAAATTGCTGCTTCCAAGGATCATGGTAATAAAAAATTATATGACAAGCTTGTTCATGAGCAAGAGCCTTCCTTAAAGCATTGGTTGTCCATAGGAAAAGATGAAGTCAAAAATGCATTTGCCAAGAACAGATATGCTATAGCTGGAGCGCTGGCTGGAATATTGGTTAGCCTTTGTCTACATCCTCTTGATACAGTTAAGACTGTCATTCAGGTTAATGGCATGGGTCAAAAGTCACCTCACCTCATTGTTAAGGGAATCATATCTGAAAAAGGTAAAATTTAAGTGCATTTTTTTAGGATGTTTATCTGCTGCCTAAGTTTAAAAATGGGAGCTATCTATATGCCTTTATCGTATTGTGTTTTTTGTTTTTGTTTAAAGTATGCAATAGGAACCCTTCTGAAAATGTATCTAGATTTTGTGTGCAGGCATACTGGGACTCTACCGTGGGATTGCTAGCCATATTGCTTCTTCAGCACCAATATCGGCTATTTATACTTTCACATATGAATCAGTTAAGGAAGCTCTGCTGCCTCTTCTGCCAAAGGTGATTTTTGGCCCATGCATCAGTGAGATGTCGTGAATTGTGGTAGGTGAATGGTCTGTTGGCCTTTGTTGGTCTTATTGATGTTCCTCATGCAGGAATACCATTCTTTGGCACACTGCATCGCAGGTGGCTGTTCAAGCGTAGCGACTTCTTTTATCTTTACTCCTAGTGAACGTATTAAGCAGCAGATGCAAGTGGGTTTGCAGTATCAGAACTGCTGGTAATCATTTAATGTATATTATATGACATCTTAAATCAGAGAAAGCATTTATTTGAATTCTTTCGATGATATTTTCTTGAACAATCAAGAAGTGTTGCGGAATAAGTTATACTTAAGCAAATAAGTTATACTAAGGTTGTAAGATACCTGTCTTTTACAACAAATTTAAGATCAATTAGTTCTTAAGAACCTTGAATTTGAAGATAAATTACACCGCCACATCCATAGAACATGAACTCTCATGGTGATTGAGTTCTTTACAGTCATGTTTTGTACTTTGTGAGCAACATTGATATAAGATAGTATATTGTTGACCCACCCATGGAGTGGATCAGGATGACCAGCATTCAACTCATGTTTAAGCCAATTGCTCACCTAGAAGAAATACAGTTAGTTGTCCTATAAAAAAAATAAATAATTCTTGATAATTATTTCAAGATATGTTTCAGAGTTAGCAAACTTAAGTACTATTACATGACATGAGTTGCAGATTTTTTAGTCAGCATTTTACACTTGCCCCAGAAGTCATGTTCCTGTAAACTCTCTTTGCCTAGCACATCTGTTCATCAATCTCTAATAAGAAAAATATTTTTGCAGGAATGCCATGATTGCATGCCTTGAAAAGGGTGGTTTGTCTTCATTATATGCTGGATGGGGTGCAGTTCTTTGCAGGAACATCCCACACTCTCTCATCAAGGTATTTTGCCTTATTTAGTTTAGTCATCACTTAGCTGTCAAATATGTGGTATTATAATGAGCATGCATTTTTCTGCTGCTGTCTGTTTTTAAATAAAGGCTCAGATGTTTAGAGTTCTTAGATATCCATATGCTTGCAGTTCTATACCTATGAAAGCCTGAAGCAGTTGCTGTTGACATCAACAAAGCCTGATGCTAGTCTCAACACATTGCAAACAGTTAGTTCTCTGTCCTCCTTCATTTGTTCAGCATTAAACTGTTACCTATTGGAGCTTCCTAATATATCATTATTAACAGTCATTACCAGTGGTTATATATTTTGAAGAAAAGTATTTTATATTTATATTCCAAGAAATGTGGTATTGAACTAACATTCCTTCTATTACCTGGTATTCGATCTTACTTGATTTGTGTGAAGACTGAGGATCTCATTTGTGCAAAGACTGAAGATCTCATTTGTGCAGTTGAATGCCTTGTGACAGGCGAATCATTTTTTTTCCCTAATACCCTAATTAAGTAAACCTCAAACTTGAACATATTTAGTGATTACAAAGATAACTTATACATAATAGTGTATATTATACGTATACACTATTTATATATGCATGTTTGTGTGTTTGCATATCTGTATATATATTAATAAAGGATTCAGTATGTTCTAGTTTTAATTTTATGCTAGCACTGAGTTTTAATCTGTTGCTGGAGTTGTTTAATCATTTGCTTCTATGCTAGTTTCGGTCTAAAGACTAGTGGACATTCTGAATTGTTGTCGCTCTGTTCCGTATGCATGTTTTCAGTAGTTTGGTTTATATTGAAGGATCTCTTTAAAAAAGTGATGCACTGTCATCTAAGGTCTGGATAATGTGTGACAAATTACTATGGCCACTGCTATTACTGTTGCTGCTACCACTAGTGCTACAGTTATTATTATTATGGTATTGACTTCTAAGGTTTGATTATTAGGCATTAACATATCATGTCACATGAGCATCTCTGCATGTGAACATCTGTGCATGCAAGGGTTTAATGATAACATATCAGCAGAAGCCAGAATTTGGTGTTACAGTTAATGTTTATGACAGTTTGCAGCAATTGGTGAGCATCTTGTACCAGCCTGCTAAGTCTATTATTATTTGTGTTGTGTTCTTGAACACATACGATGCATTCCAATGCATTGAATTCTATCACTTCGTATATTCTTTTCCTATGCAGTATGTGATAGTATGCAATAATTATTGGAGCATTCAGTATTGGACTCCTCAAGAAGTACACCAATTGAATGCAATGTTTATTATCTTTGCAGCTAGTCTGTGGAGGCCTTGCTGGATCTACTGCTGCTCTATTCACGACTCCTTTTGATGTGGTGAAGACAAGGCTACAGACACAAGTGAGTTTCCGATGCATTAGCAATGGAGCAATGGCTTCATGGCAGATGACACACATTTTACCCTTATAGAATTTGATTTTCCTGATTAGGCTTTTTTTGATAAATAATTACTGCATTTTGCCTCTGAACCATAATTAAGCCTCACCTTATCCGTTTTGAATCAGCATCATGTTTCATTTAAATTTATCATGCTGCTAGGTTATACTAGTATGCATGATTAATCTTACATATAAAATATTGCATAATTATTTTTTATTTTAATTTTTTTAGAGAGAGAGAGAGTCGAGTGGGTCGGTCAGGCTTGGGCTTCCAAAAACTGTGTTAGACTAAGGTCGGAATTGGGGTTTCAGGCCTAAGCCCAGAAAAATTCTGTTGATTTAAGACCGGGGCCTGGCCTCACCCAACATGCTTAGGTCTACTGGTGGGTTAGGCTGTAAATTTCTAATGGCAAACATGTTTAAAGTCAATAAACTCCTAGATCACTTAGATTGGATTCTTGAAACTTATTACTTGCAATCTGTAAGACTAAAATCATAAATATTAACATGAGGGAGGCATTCTCAAATACCAAAGGCATAATTAGCTCAAGCCTTCCCTTCGACTTATGTCCCTGTTAAATAATGCCACATGCAATTAATTGATATGGATATTAAAATTATCCAATAAATAACAACTGCAAGAAAGCAATCTGTTGAAGTTTATGTGATGAATATGATCATCCGTTTAGGGAATAAGAGATCAGATACTTTCTGTGATTTGCAACCATTGGATTTTTTAGCTTAAAGAGGGTTCATTAGACAGTTGTCTATGCTTCTAATGAGATTTTATTATGTAGGCTCCTGGAACTCTTGGAAGGTATGAGGGGGTTCTCCATGCACTTCAAGAAATAGCCAGAGAAGAAGGTTTGCAAGGTCTTTACAGGTAAGCATAGTTTTTTCATATTGTCTCACTACCATCTAGTTACTGTAAATGAATCCATAGTTTTTTTCCCACCAAAATATGCCCAATCATTCTTCCACTGTTGGTAATGGAACAGCTGATTCGCTTATGTTCTAAGCATGCCATTATGCCTCTACTTTATAGACCATTGAGATTACTTGATCTGAGTTTTGGTATAAGCTGTTTTTCCTTCCCTTTTTTCTGTTTTCAGGGGCTTGTCTCCAAGGTTGGCTATTTATGTATCTCAAGGAGCCATCTTCTTTGCATCATATGAATTTCTAAAAGCAGTTTTTGCTTTGGATGTTCCCCAACCACCTTCTCATGTCACTGAGAACAAACAAAAAGCAGAGGACTCTCCACCATCAAGAATGCACAAATTGCATTCATAAAGTACAGGTCAAGCACTAATTTGGAATTTTGTCTGCACGGAGTTTATGTTTCAAAGGAATAAAGTCATGGATATACCATCAACTTAAGAAGCGTCTTATATGAGAGTGGTGTCAGCTGGAAGGACAACGCTCAAGTTTGATAGGTTCGGCAGTTCCAATTATTTCCAACCAGTATCCTACCTAAACTTTCTTAGGTTTTTCCAAAGGTCTGGCTTGCCACATCTCCTTTTGTTTCTCCAGAATTCTTCTTTCTTAATCTAATTTTCTTGTTTACAATTTACGTATATTACCACACTTCAACTGGATGGAGGCAAGCATAGGTGGTAGGTGGCACTGGCCCTATTAGGCTCAGTTGCCTTCAGAAACATCTAAACAATAGCAACAATAAAACTTTAATCTTTTTTTTTTTTGTATTTTACTTAGTTTATAATCATATTTCAAATATCTTAAAATGATATTGATGATTTAATTTTCTTTGCTCTCGTTTACAAATTGATACAAATAAATCATTGTATTGGTGTTAACGCACGTTAACAATATCTATCTCGAAACATCTTCCACTTATTTCTCTTCACAATATTTTGTTAGAAAATTTCTGATAGCTCATTCTACCCTTATATCACAAGCTGAATTCCACTGAAATGCACTAAGCCATCCAAAACAAGGGATCCAAACAAGATATCATACACCATACAAACAGTATTGTCCATAAACAAACCTATCAAATGCTAACCATACTGTTATTACTTGATCAGAACAAAATTAAGACATCATAAATAATACGGAAACAAAAGATGATCAGATAACTAGATTTGTAAAACCTGCGAACACACCATGTTAAGAGACAGAAAACTCTGTTTACAGTATCATCCCTGCCCCATACAAGGTTGCCCCCATATCAGGCTTCCAAGCATCAGATGCAGAATGTATCAACAACCATATGACATGATTCAAATGTGTCCATGTTTCTAAGTTTATCCAGATGTTTTACGAAATTGTCCACAAAAGGTGTCCTGAAGCTATGAAGAATAACCATCACATTTCACAAAATGGCCATGGATCTTTCATTTTCCCAAGGGAACATTTGCAAATGATACTAGATCGAGGTAGAGAACTTTATGTAGACTGAGTCATGTTCTCTCTACCAAATGCTGTCAAATCAATGATTCTTGATACCAGGATACATAGTACAAATGGTACACCCAAAATACACATTTTCAATATGTTAAAATATACATCAGGAACTGTAAAACAACACACAATATCAGCCGCTAATTCCGTTTTCTTTTGAAAACAGGATGTATGTTTACATCATACTGATCAAGTTTGTCAATTCTTGCAATGCATTCATTCAATCTCTTCAAAATGACGGGCATTGCAGCAACATTGCTAGCAGTTTTGGCTTTGAAAATATGTAACTTCTCAAGCATCTCCTCCTCAGCTTCTGCAAGACATGTCCCCTCATTTAACTCAGACACAGCTCTTACACCTGCCCATCAGATAAGTAAATTGAAAACTGAAGGATAATTCAACTGACTGAAATTGATTTTGACTCCTGAGTCATGTAAGCCATTAAAGAAGGCATACAATTTCTCAAGAAAACGATCCGTTTGCTCATATTTATAACTTAAAAATGGGGCTAGACAAGGCTCACCTAACCAGATTAATTTTGTTGTGTTCCATGCCGTATAGAAATCATCTGTTCTTTTTATCTAAATATCTTCATGATGCTAAATTTGTGGGAAGCACCTAGTATGGATATGTATTATGTAAATCAAATTGGCAGAAAATTTATATGTTAACAAAATTTTAGGAAAACAACTAATAATTCAAGTGCACTTTTCAAACTGTTGTATTAACTTCTAAATTTAATGAGTAAAAGCTGATTTCTTCATTACTTCATAGCAAGTTCATCAAACTGCTTTCTTAAGGTGAGAATTTTTATAGCAGAGGAGCCCTCAGAATAAAACTGTTGATTTGAAATTTTGATGCTTATGGATGCCTTGACAATTTAGAGGAAAATGTTATATGACAGTTATAAGGTATCCAACATTGTATGGTTTCAAATGTTGATAATGAAGAGGCCCCAAGTAAAGAAATGCATGAAACAATTAAGAATATTAAAATGCATAGTTTCTTGATACTAAAAGTTGCACCAAATGAGGATAGAAAGACAGAACCGATTGAGATGATACAGGTATGTGCAACAACAATAAAAGGAGGTGACAGCAAGTTGCAGTTCCTGTAGTGTATAGAAAAAGATACTAAGATGGCAAGGATGACAGTTATGAGTGAGGAAAAGTTTAAGCCAACACCAGGAGTTGGCTCTTTATTGGAATAATCGCAAAAACAAATTCATAAAGCAAACTAGGGAAGGCTTGGCCATTATTGTCACACAGCCACCTTAAGTAGCTTTGGTAACTTAAAATCAGCATATGCAATTAATAAAACAATGTTAAAAGAGGGGGAAAACAGAGTATACATAACTTCTTTGAAAAAAGATAAAAGCAATTTGGTGGACAAAGGAGCACAGAATAAATAAAAGGAAATGAGTTAACCCCAAGTAGGAATTCTTTTCGCTGGACAGACTGAAACAAAAGAGAATTGAAAAAAGAAAGAGTCTGTTAAACCTCATTCCACACAAGATGGATCAGGTCTTGTCAATTACAACATCAGCTTGTTTTAAAATCATAATAGCAGAAATCTCTACTTGGAATGGGCCAGAATTTTGTGCCATTTCATCATGATTCTAACTTCATCCATAGAATAGTTCCACCACTAGAATCATGTTTTTTTTTTTTTTTCCCAAATTCAATTGCAAAGAAGAAACTAATTAACCCAAACATATCTTAGCTAGTTAAAAAAATTTTAAGCGACTTATAGAGGCACTTCCTAGGCAATATCACATCCTAGTATTTTTCTGTAGTACTGATCCCTTATTCCCACACCCAAATTCACTCTTTAAATTACTCTGCTTTATGCTATTTGTAAGATAAATCTGAAAGTAGACTTTGGCCAAAACCAGCCAACTTTTAATGAAACTCAAATATTCTAAAATTAAAAGCAAAAGCTTTTAGTTAAGACTGAAAGAGACCAACTAAAACCATCTAAAACAGCACTAGATCATTGAATTGCTTTTGACAGCTTAGATTGGAATCTCAATGTCTGCAAACACTTCTATTTCTGCAATTAAATTTTGGACCGTGTCAACTGAAATGGGTGCTAAAATTAATATTGCCTACATTGATGTAAAACTCTCACAAGTTCAAATTTTGTTTGAAACTAAAACAAGTTAAAATTGAAACCAAAATGTTTCAGCTGAAACCAACAAGCAAGCAAAGCAATCCAAAATCAGATGGATCAATTTCAACTGAATTAGCTTAAAATATTAGAACATGAATTAGACATCTGCTTTCACGTTTTAGACCTAGGCTAATCAAAATAGCGGTCAAAACTTATATTCTTAGCCTAGCTTTCGATCTCCTCCAAGGAATTTGATATAACCCTACTAAATGATCTTCAGACAAAGCCCTGGGGCATGATTCAAATGGTACACTAAACAAGCAATCCATCAAAAACTGTAGACAGTTTGAGATTTGTCCTCATATGCACGTCTCTTAAACAATATTGCAAAACAGGAATAAATCATCATATCTTCAAGCGAATTTTCCCCTTAGCTTCTTTTTCCAGCTAATCAGTATCCAACTCTTTTATTCCAAATAGTATTAACACCATACCAGTTACAAGCACACAGCCTTGGTTAGTAAAATGTCTCTAGTGTTGATCATGTAAAATATTTCAATCTTTCCAATTGAAAGCATCGATTTCACCATGATATTTATATGGCTGTAAAGTTGGATGTTAGGCCAATTGGTTCATTTCTGGCAGTCACAGAGAATAAGCATTTGTGAATAGACTTTATAACTAGACAAGGCCATACCTTCTGTTGCTGGCGTATCACAACTTGTTTGATAGAGATCTTTCTAAGCAAGGATATATCATAACTAGATCCTCAATATCAGATGGCTCATGTCAATGACCTTCATCAATAACATCTTTCTTTTAGTTTCTAAATTACTAGTAGCTTGAAATAGGACATTTTTATGGCTACTTTTAGCCAATCACATCATCATCTATGTCAATGCTGGAGCTACTTTTGGCGTCATGTAATGTTGTAACGTCACAAAAAAGTTGAACAAGATTATAATCAATTACTTTCGTTGTTCGACAATAGAATTGTGAAGAATATTCAAATTGCGTAATTTTCTTATCAGCTTGTATATGATAAGAACTACGATATTCTATCACTATTGTTCCTTCACATGACAATCAAATATCTTATCATCATCTAGGTACTGATCAAGACATGATGTCCACTGGCATTCCAAAGTCTATAACAAGGTGCACATAGAAGTCATGTTACATGTACAAACTTAAATGATGGATGAAGCAGAATTCGCTTATGACACCAAGGTATCCGATAATTGAGTCATCGTTACCATTGGAACACCCCCCCCCCCCCTACAAATTATAAAATAGTCTTCAAAAGAATATTCAACGAGTGTCCTCAAGTCATGCTTACTCTGCAAGTAACTCTCCATGAAATTGCAAAAACTCCTTTCATTTGATGGAGCTTCTTTAAAATTTCAATATTATGGGGGCAAGAATGCACCTGCTTATCAAGTCTAATACTAAGGCAAGAGTACAAAGTGATGATCCATGAATAAAGGATGAACTATGCAGGGACCTGAAAAAAAAAAAAAAAAAAAAAAAAAAAAAAAAAAAAAAAGAAGCCTAAAATCTACCAAGGAGAACACTCAGAGTCTACTAAGCAGAGTAATTAATTAATTCATTATCTATATATAACGATAAATAGAGTGCCCTCTTTGCTACTTGCATCAGTCAAGGTACCTAAACCATGTTACCCTAAAATTTATCAAATGTAGACCACTAATTTTTTTTTCCCATTTTGAGAAGTACGAAAGGAGAAATCCTGGCCGAAATCAGCAAAACTTGAACACAACTCCTTGGCACCAACCCTCAAAGAGGGCCAACTACACTAGGTGGGTGACCCAATGCACAAGGCTCCCACAACTACAAGGTCTAGGGGGGATCAATTACATGCAATCCTTCATATATCGAACCTGTGATACCAACGTCATAATGAAGCAACCTCATCGTAGAACCAAGATCCATTCTTACCACCTGCACTAGTTGGCACCCTTAAATGTAGGCCCCTGATTAGAATCACATTTATTTTTATATAGAAGCAAATGCATAGCTATTTGCACTCTTAGTTTACTTCAATGGAAGTCTTCTCATTCAAGAATCTTTGATGTAAAATTCAAAAATCATTTCCAATTAGGGCTTCCTATAATTTCACTAAACATGCCATAACACCTTTTTCAAGTTGACCTCATTTTGTCCTCATTTGGTGTTACCATTGTATTTCTTCTAGTGTACTCATTGACCAATCTGTCTTTCCTAATTCTACCACAAATCCATCTTAATAAACTCATTTTTATAACACCTATCTTGTCTATTTTAACCCAATGCTCCGAACTATTCAAAATTGTAGGCTTACAATCCTACAAGAGTTACACCTAAGTGGCAAAGTCATGTGTCAATACCATGATACTGACAAAGCACTACTCCACTTATCCACCTGGCCCTAACATGTTACCTCTCTCTCTCTCTCTCTCTCTACAATAAATCTGAGATACCAAAGCAATCGCACAAGTTATTTCTCTATCAATCTTGACAAATTCTCAATCAGAATTTGCATATTTGCATGTTATTATATTTTGTTTGTCTTACTGATTTTCAAATCCTAAACTCTGAAAATTTTCTTTAACATGTCCCATTGGCATTTATCCTTGTTCAGAAGCACAATCCTCAAAGACTATTAAAATAAGCAGAAACATGCCTCTAGCAAGTTGCCATGCATCTTATTCCAAACAAGTATCTATCAAGTTATGCCTCTGTAAAGATAATAAACAAAGGATTATCTAAAAACCATATCTATCCTGTATCATGAAGGAGTAAGAAGAATTATTGTTATGTCTATGCATGCCCTATGCTCTGCACCCTTTAAGAAAGTTCAGGTGGCTACAATTATACGACATAATGGATCAGAACCCCTTGAAGCATCTGCAGAATTTGCCTGCTCCAATCAATTAGGAGGCCACTTATTGGCATTCACATTCCATTGAAAATTATGGGCAATTTCACATTGGATACTGAGTCACTCTTTTGACAAACTTAGAATTGTTGCTACTATAAACTTCAGTCTACCTTTTGTTTAATCATGTAACCTAGTAATATCAAACTCTTTGTAATCATAAGCAACCAACCAACTCCTTTTTCCTTCATTTTTCACGTTTTGACTGTTTGCACCACATGAACTCGATTAAGTCATTATATTTGCTGCAAAGTCAAGAATTTCACTTTGTGTCTCCAAAGAAAAAGTCAAGCTATTAATTTTGAGTTTCTGAAGAAAAGACTTACTACTACCCATGCGTGTCAATAATACTGCCAATGAATTGTAGATTTGTAGGCAATCACTTCATTTTTAGTGCTATGTAACGGGCTCAGCAGTGCATTCATCCAATGTTACCTCACTTCTTCAATTCTCTTACACCTTTATTGATGCACAACAATAAGTATTTCCCCGTAATCAAACAGGATAAACCAGCATCTTCTCACAATGCCCACCACTGCCCTCTTTTTCCAACGAATCCAAGATATCTAATTAATTGCTAAAAAAACAAAATTTAGAGAAACTCAAATTGTGGTGAACTAGAAGAGACCACATCGTATTATTTCCACAACAAAAAGAACCAAAATCAATCTAAAACGCAGCTCTCCAATCAAATCCAAACGACCACTTTCTACTTGATTTTTTTAAAAAAAAAATATATTACCGAATTTGTTAAAAAAAGGAGCAATTAATTCAAGCGAATAATAGTAGAAACATACCAGCTCCGGAATCAGTGCTCACTAGGGCTTGGGACGGAGCTGAGCTAGCTCCAATCTGAGGCGGTAGAAGAGGTCTCTGAGCCACGAGGCGAGAGGAGAAGGCCTCCATAAGCCGATCCGGGATAGTCCTCCGGAAATCAAGGATTCTCCGTGCCAACTCGCCCACCTCCCGCTCCAGCTCTTGAATCTCCCTCTCCTCCTCCTCCTCCTCCTCCTCCTCCTCCTCCCCACCCTCCGCCGCCACCGCCTCTTCCACTGGCCTCCGCTTCCCTAGCGTAAGGTTTTCCCGCGGATTCTCGCTTGCCATCTCCCCTTCTCCAACGGCATGAAATTAGGGTTTTCGAAATCGCCCGCCCGATCCTTTTTTTTTTTTCCCTGAATTATTTTTCCCCCTTTTTTTTTTTTTTTCCTTCGGATTCCTGTGAAATACGGACGGTCGGATGTGGAACGCAGGCGAAGCCATTGCGGGCCCCACCTACGTTGTGTTATCCCTCACGAACTTTTTACTGTCGAGCAGTTAAGAGAAAGGACTCCTGCAAAGGCGTCGCTGCGAGGCGGAACGTCAAAAACTTCTCCGGCGCTTCTTGGAAATTTGAATTTGAACTTGGGATGGGAGAATTAAATTTTTTTTTTAGTTTGTTTAAAATTTAAACTAACACTGTGCTAAATTATTAATTTCAATTTTATTATTTATTTGAACCAAATTAAAATCAATTCCATATAAAATTAAAGTCATTTACCATTTCAATTCTCATTCCTAACCAATCTCTCTTATTCTCTCACCTTACCCCACTTTCTTCTCCTCCAGAGTACACTTCACCTTCTTATCCTCCATAAAAAAAAGCAATGGATAAGGAGAAATATTAAAAAAATAAATCTTTAGTCAATCCCTAACATAGAAATATAGTATTTTTTTTTTTTAAAGACATTCAAGAATTTTTAGATCTCAAAGATTTTATTATATTATGATTTATTATGATCTTTTTTTATTCATTAATTTTTAAATTTATTTACTTATAAAATAAATATTAAATTAAGTGTATATATAATTCTAAAGTAATCAAATTTAAAATTTTTGGCTTATGAAGGAAAACTAAAATCATCAATTTCATTCTAAAATTTAGATGAACAAAACAATAATAATAAGAATTTGATTTTAATTTTGATTTTGATTTTTATGTCGATCAAAGAGTGTGCAGTTTCAATTCTAATTCTATTTATAAAGTCAAACCAAATGTTTAAAAATAAAATCGTTTAATTTATATAACCTCATAGTAATATGGATAATTTTTAACTAATAAATAAAAATATATACTTATTAATGCTGACAGCAACGCTTGACATTGGAAAAGTGAAGATAAAAAGTGCATGAGATTGACTTACAATGCTCAAGATAAATCAAAATTATTTTATAAAAAAAGGAAGGAAAAAATGAGAAAATAAATAAGAAAAATTGAAAAGAAAAAGAAGGAGATGGCTAACCAAATAAAACTAATAAATTCAATGAATAATTAAGTAGACAGAAAAAATTAAAACTAGCAAATTTTTGTTGTTTATTTTGCCTACGACCACCATTCTTATTTAGATCTATGAGATAAATAAAGATTTGAAACTAACGTGGCAAGCATCTATTAGAGGAATAAGATGCCTCTTAACTCAATGTTAAGTTTAAGGATTAGAACCATATAAGGCTTGTTCATTAAGAAGTATCAAAATTATTTAAAAATTTATAGTATTTCAAATAAATATTATACAGATAATACTTAAATAAAAAAATAATTTATCGATATTCTTTTATACATTAGAAAATAGTTTTAATATCTATTACCCCCTGCTCTTTTGCTTTATTACTTTCTTAAATAAAGTGTTAAAATCTATCCTTTTTTTTGTTTTCTTATATATCATGCACTTCTAAAAAGTGGTATCAAAAAATGGAATGTTAGTAGACAAAGCCTAAAATTATGCAATATATTTCCATGTGCTTCTTGAGAGCAGCACTAAAGGATGATTGGAGAATGGGCAAAGGCTAGATAGGGGTGGAAACCATTTTCTTGGACCCATTCTTTATTGAATACAGTCAAAGGCCATGATGAATAGCAAAAAAAGGATGAGCTTAAAAGAAGAAAAAAGAAAAAAATTAATAATATAAAATAAATGATGAGAGAAGAGACTAGGTAGGGGGCACATGAAACTGTGTATGGAGAGTGAAGACCGTCTTCTCAGCTTTACTCTTCATCGAACACAACTAGAGGCTATGATAAAAGAAAAGGCATAAAGCTAAGAGAAGAAAAGAAAAAAAAATTATGATATAAAAAGAAAATTGATAAAGAGGAGAAAGAGAAAAAAAAAAAAAAAGGGGTTGCTAAACTTACAATATCTGTCAATCTATTGGCTAGAAATTAAATAAAAATTATAGTGATGCTATCTGAGTTAGAATTGCTATACATAAAAAGAACAAGCAAAAACTATGAATTACGGTAAGGATATTTTAGGAATAAAAAAAATTACCTCACTCATGGGAGATCAATTTATCGATTTCCTTAGTAAGTATTTTCTCTCATGTTATGAATAAATAATGTCTTGACTTCTTAATGTAATTCCTTCAACCAAATAATAGAATATGAATAAGTTGGTTAATGAAGAAAATGATCAATTTTCTTATGAAATTTATCTACTGAAAAATGAAGCCATAATCATAGGAATTGAGTGTTGCAATTTGCCTATATCATTTTTATGTTTCCTTGGAAAACTCAGCAATCATATCAAGTGTAAGATAGGAGTTAGGATCTTTGTCCAGAGGAACACAGCATTTGAAGGATTTCAAATTTTGCTCACATGGTGCCAAAATTGCAAGGCACTAGCTAATATTGATATTTTACTCAAAAGAGTACTTGCCAATGTTACACTCTCTTTTTTATTGGAGGAATCAATGTTATACTCATTTTAGTAGAGTAGCAAACAACACCCTTCTCTATTAAATATTTGGACTTTGCAATATAGACATAAGAATGAAAGATCCTCTTTTTTTCATATTAGACATAAAGTTAAATGATGTAAATTCTCCTGGTAATCAATAAATTTTTTCTCATCGCTTGCCATAAAAAAGGAAATTTAAGTACCTTTATGTATATCTTTTATTGATGCATGCCTTTTGAGTCTATTTTTGCAATTATAGAGGGTCTCTTAGAGATATAAATTTCTTAAAATAGTAACATTTTTATGATGGACTCATGAATGGAAGACCTTTTGAAAATGAAATGTTTAAAAATTAATTAATTGTGTTTAGATGTGATATATAATCAAGTTACAAGTGGGTTTTATGAGGCCATGCCATTGACCTAAAAATAATTAAATTTAATTTTAGCTAAAACAATTTAGACCAATCTTATGTCAAATACTTATTTAAAGAAATTAGTGATTGTATACTTTTGCTGAGAGAGAAAAGTAAGTGATGGAGCTTGATTTGTTTATTAATTGAATCAAAGATACCTATTTAGGAGCTAAAGTAGAAAAAGACAACATTTGCTTGAGAGTTTCATAAGTGGGTTCAACTAGAGTACTTTTTTAATATTTTTTTTCGAATACTCAAATAAGAGACTTAGAAAGTGGATGTAGGTAAGGAGTGCCAAACTACTATAAAATTTCTTATCTCATTTATTTTTTTGCTCTTTACATACTCGTATTTATCTTTATTTAAATTATACTTAAGTTAGTGGTATTTAATTTTTATAACCCAATTCACCTCCATCCCTCCTTCCCCTCTCTTGCTCCTTCTTGGGTTGCCCCTTGGGCTTTAACTAGATTCTCAAATTACAACTCCGACCTATCTTTTTTTAGTGAACTCTTGGATTATCACAAATAATATTAAAGCGGATCTAGTCCAAGGTTCATATATAAATAAGAAATATTATAAGACATGCTCTTTTGGAAGAAAATCACATACAAAACATAGATTGTGATTGGACCCTCAGTGAATATGACAGAATTTATATGAGAAGATTATATAAGGATCGTATAGATGTAAATTTAGTCTCATATCAATTTTGTATTTTGAAAAACTTGAGTATCTAAGAAGAGCCAAGGATCCCAAACTATTACTTGTATCTCACCCTTTGAGTGACATATTGAATCATTATAATAGCTTTGAATGTATTAAGTGAGATTCAATTCCCGAATACAACTTTCAATTATGTAAATTGTCCATGCTCTCATACTTATTGCAGAGGTAAAGATATAACATCTTTGTACATAACTGGATATCCATACTTCAAACATTTTCTATGCTCATACATCATTTAGATTATATGCTTTGCTTATTGATGTGACTTGCTATACCGGGGGTATTTCTATCCTGATATTTGAGAAGACATTTTACCTTTTGGCACTTTTTCCTCCCAAACTTGACATTCTAGATAAGATTTTGAGTATGGGATAATCAACAACCAATCAAAAATTTGGTGAATGTCGTGCTCCATTGCTTTGCATGGTAGAAATATTGGTAAGGAAGATCTAAACTAGCCTAAGCAAGCATGTAACAATAGCAAATTGGCGTTCAAGTTGTCTCAAAGAATGTTTTGTGTGCATTTAGATGTGGATTATGATGCAACAAGTATACAAGTCTCTAGCTAAAGTTGCATGACAATAAGGTTATGACAATATGAATCGATGATACAGTTATTATTGGAATATAAGAATATTTATTGTTATTTTTACCTTAGTGGTCATCTCTTATTTTATTTTTTAAGTTCTTAAATATTAAAATAGGATACAAAGATGTCTGAGTCAGCTTATTTGGTGTTCTTTTCTTTTTCGAATCTTGAAATAATTTAGTAAACTTTGAATACATATTCTTGTTACAGGTAACATTCATTTAGGGTGAAACATATTATAATTAGGAGAAGATAATTGTTTTTTTAGTACCGGAAAGAATACGCCAACATTAAATTTAAGACTTTCTATAAGAAAATAAATATTGTTTGAGCAACACAGAGGTATAAGAAAATCATTATATTAATCAAAGAGATTCTCTGACGCTTAATGGGAGGCTATCTAGTAGAAGGGTTCAATAGAGTGAAGAACTTCAGTGTAGTTGAGATGTCAAGCTAGCTTGGCGTATGGGTTGTGATATAGAAGTTAAATCCAAGTTTTAGTCAATGCACCACTTCAATCACAATAAATATATTATGATTTCTCGTTTCAGATCCACAAAAATCTACAGGCCAGTATCATTCTATATAAAAATTTTAAATTTCTTCAACTTCCGTTTCAATCGACCGTCCGGGTGGTGTAGTTGGTCCCAGTCTCGTACATGGACATTGATAAGGATATTTTTTTTTTTCATATAAAAGAAAATTCTTTTTTCTATAAAACATATATTTTGAAAAATCTCTTTTTTATAAAAGAAAACTCTTTCCATCGCCAGAGTTATGTCCAATTATGTTTGGACATTAAATTTTTCGTTTTCAACAAATACTTGGTTAAAAATAATAGAGTTTTCACAATCTTAGCAGGCCTCCTATTGTACCCGGTGGCCTAAACATCACACACTAAGCGAAAAAAAAGATCATATCGAATTTCTTTTTGACAAAAAGATTCTATACTAGAGTTAAGTATGCTGTTAACACTCTTCTAGCTTTAAAACCTTATCCGTTATAAAAATGTTGTTAATTTCACTGTTAAAGTTTGCTAACATAGGGCCTCTCTTCGTCCATGTTTACGAGTGTAATAGTAGAGATAAATTGACTAGCCTGAGTTAATTAATAAATAAGGCTCTGAATTCTCAAAAGAGAGGTAAGCTAATATTGGATGTTTTCTTGTGACTGATAGACCTCTCCTTGGCCTATCGTCAACTCAAATCTAACAAAATTTAAGGTAGATTATGGATCAAAATTTGCACTAGAGCCTTTTAATAGGTTAGGGTTAAAATTAGCCAACACTCTAATCTAACCTCGCTCCACTTGATTGGATAGCACTCAAGGTCCACATATTGATGGGTTTATTAATTTGTGTTGTTGTCAGGAAGCAACTTATGTTATATAGCTAATACCATGGCCTAATTATTTTGACCTGTATGCAGTGACATCTCATTTATTGCAATATTTAGGATTGCAAGTTAATTGGACTAACTGGCTTCTAATTTATAATTGATTTAATATTAATCCAGGAACCAAAGTTATTTGAATTAGCCTTGAATTAGAAAATATTGGCCTTTCTGAATGCGGATTGGCTTAAGATTACTAAGATTCTAATCCAACGTGAACAGGTCAAACCGTTCCAAGGCTGGCGCATTATATACTTCAAAATTTTCTTTAAATATAAATAATTACTATTATTTTAGTAATAAAATTACTATAGTTAGTCACTATTTTATGTTGTTGATAATATTTATAGAGATAAATTTTGTTACATGTGAGCCCAAATCCAATTGGTTACCCCAAGTAGATTCGTACAGGTTTCAAAGCCAAAAAAAAAATGAATAAAAGATAGAATAATCAGAAATGAGTAAAATAAATTCACATAAAAGCATACATGGCATGCAAGCATTGGCAACTTGTTTTCTTTATCCCATCTCCATAAAAATGATTGGCGTTACTTATCTAATAGCTTCTGTTTATTTTTATAGTATTTTTACCAGGACTAAATATTTGTCAATTTAGGCTAACTCTTTATTTGGGACTTAGTGTTTATTTTATAGGATAAGCATTTATTTTTATGATGTTTATTATTTATTTTTATTTATTTCATCATTTTTTTTTTAAAATGAAGCAACTAACGGTGGCTAATGAGTAATTTTTGGCTTTAAGATCCATGCGGTTCAAATAGCGAAGGCAATAATTGGATTTAAATATGACTACATTCCAATATAATCAAGTTTAACTCATGTTTATATATTATTTATCTTTATTTTATAACATAATATATTTACAATATTATTAGATAATCAAACTATGCATCTTTATTATGATTTATTTGGATTAATTTTGACCTAACAAATTTGTTGGATTGATAAAATAAATATTAATCTGAATAGCAATAAAAAAGGATTGAATTTGATTTTCTGACTTAATTCAAATACGGATTAGTCTTGGGACGTGCCAGTCAGGATCTAACCAGAATCGCTTACAGCATCAAAAGTACGAATATTCCAGCTCAAATTTTCTTATCAATATTTTTATAATTTTAAACTAATTTAGTTATCAAATAATTTTCTCAGTCTCTCGTCCTAGAATGTATTTTTTCGAGAGCATAACTTAGGGATTGCTGTCTCCCTCTTGCACGACCTCCCCTCCCAAAAACAAAAGAAAAATTGCAATGGCTCAGCGAGAGGTCCGGTCCGCGCATCATAGCGGTTCGTGCAATACCGGACGGCCCGTGATCGCGTGGTCCCGCCGCAAAACATGTTATCTGGTTCTCGCGTGAACTGAGGCTCCTCTCCATGTGGCTGGCTTGCCTTTGCCTTTGCCTTTGCCTCCTTCCCATGCCCAGCCTTTCCAATTTCCAATGTCTTTTGTTATGGCCTTGTCTAACCCCTTAACCTGGAGTCCCTCCGATAAAATATACAGCCCACAATTTCTCTTAAAAAACATTATAAACTAAATAAATTAATTTTGGCACAACAGTTTTAAACGAGCAAGTGGCCTCAGTGGGGGCTGGTGGGCAGCTGCCGTTTTTAAGCCCCGTTATGGCAAAACCTAGGCTACATGCTTGCCCTCTTTTCCTATACGTCACTTTTTTTTCCAGGTTCTTGTGGACAATACCACCATCGATAGACGTGTTTAAGAGAATAACTGTCATCTGGATATCGTAACGGAGAGAGAAGCTTTCATTGAGGGCAAACGGGTAGTAGCTCTGGGACTGTGCTTCCGCGTCTACGATCTGCATGCATGAACGTAGACGCTATGAATTAAACCAACCATGCTATGAACCCGTTCACTCCGTAGAAATTAAGAATATATCGTGCGTCTACTCTACTAAAATTCGGTGGTCGTGTATGCTATTTTTTTGCATGGCCATACCGTAGCTAAAGTTGCACGAAAACTTAATAGCAAAACAGGAATTTACTCTTTTATCCTCTTGCACGCCTTGGACATCTATATAAGCTGATCTCCACCATGAGGACTCTCACCATAGCACAGCTTAAACCATCGAGTCTTTCTTTGATCTTGAAAACGACTCCCTTTTCTTTCCACAACCCACTTCGTTACTCCTCGTTGTCACAGGTTTGAAGATGGTGGGGAAGTAAGTTCTATTCAGTCTTGCTCTCTTGGCTCTGTTTGTGTTCCATGTTGCAAGTACGTATGCTGGCTCCTCCGGCTTTGCAAGGACCAGTGGAACCCATTTTGTTATGAATGGGCGCCCATTCTACTCCGATGGATTCAACGCATACTGGCTGATGCTCAAGGCGTCGGACCCGGCGAAGAGGGGCAAGGTGTGTCTTCTGTCCTGCAACAGGCGTCGAGCTAGTCAGGACCTGGGCCTTCAGTGATGATGGGAACAGTCCCCTGCAATATTCTCCTGGCTCTTACAATGAAGTCATGTTCAAGGTACACATAATATTCTCCTGTACCGAAACGATGTACTGTACCGAGTATCGATACAATGAACCAACTCTGTGCTGTAAATACCAACACTATATCAACATTGCACTGGCCATGGAGCCTGGTTGGTCAGGGAGATTGCAGACCTTGATAATACTCATCTATTACATAAAAGAGCTTGTTTTCACCAAGCAAACCAAACAAAACACTTGATTGCATGAGTTTGGATTGCAAAAGATAGCATAGAGAGTTCCATAGGATAGACCCACCATTGCATATATTTGTGTTGGCTTCTTTGACGTTAAACTGAGAGACTCTAGTAGAAAACGCTCAACTTTAATTTATATATTATAGCTGATCCATAATTAATGGAAATAATCTTGAATTATAATGGAATTAGAAAACGCTTTATATGAAAAGATATCAATCGACCTATATTATATTTCGTGTAACTCCCCATCCAGAAGGTGGTGAATTTAAAAAAAAATAATGTACGTAATTACCCTGGAACAGCTGATGAGTCTTGTTGCTTTGCATTCTTTCTCAGGGTTTGGACATTGTGATCGCCGAGGCTAAGAAGAATGGAGTGTATTTGATACTATGTCTAGTGAATAACTGGGCAGACTTTGGGGGGAGGAAGCAGTATGTCCTGTGGGCAAAGGACAAAGGGCAGTACTTGAGCTCTGATGATGACTTCTATCGTAACGATGCCGTCAAAGGATTCTACAAGGACCACGTTAACGTGACTACGAGATCCTACCTTTTTTTCCATGCATGCAATTATGAGATCCTGCCTCGCTGCTTGCACCTGAGTGCTCGCTAGCTCTTTCTTGATATTTATGGGCTAACTCAAAGAAGTTTCTCTCTTCTGCCATCTCCTAGTAGAATATATAGTATAGAAGTGGTTGGTTGAAGCTTGAGCATTATTCTAACGTCTAGTACTTTTGTGTTGTTTGATCTAGACGGTTCTTACGAGGGTGAACACAATAACAGGAGTGGCATACAAGGATGATCCCACCATCTTTGCATGGGAGCTCATAAATGAACCACGTTGCCAAAGCGACCTCTCTGGCAAGACCCTGCAGGTTCACAGCCCGAGTTCATCTTTTCCTACTAAGTTATCCACTGTTGTCATTGCCATTATTCCCCTCATGCATGCCTATTCTTAGAGATCCCATGTAGATGAAGTTACAAGCAAATAAACTACTATAGGCTGAGGTAGTTCAAAATTAGCTCCTTGAGAAGCAAAGCTAAAGCCATACTTCTAAACTGGTCTGTTTATTCTTTTGACAGGCTTGGGTCACTGAGATGGCTGCCTACGTTAAATCCATAGATAGCAACCACATGCTTGAAGTTGGGTTAGAAGGTTTCTATGGGGATACTAGGCCGGAAAGGAAGCAATTCAACCCTGGCTATGAGGTCGGTACTGATTTCATCTCCAATAATATGGTCCCTGGGGTTGACTTCGCCACCATTCATTCCTACCCTGATCAATGGTAAGCTGAGTTTCTGAACATGAGGTGTAAGTTTTTGAAAGGAAAATACGAAGCATAACTAATAAGCAAGCTGTTATTTGCACCAGCCCATTAAGTTCATAGTTGGCAGCTGTTCCTAATCATTGAGTCCTTCAAATAACACTCCTTTTTTTTTCCCCAAAATTTGTTGCAGGGTTTCAGGTTCAGATGAGGCCCAAACGGCATTCCTCAAGAGTTGGGTCCAAGCACACATCGACGATGCTGGTGCAGTCCTCGGAAAGCCACTCATGGTCACAGAATTTGGCAAGTCCTCCAAGACTTCAGGGTACACCATAGGCCAAAGGGATACAATGTACTCCGACGTGTACAATGAGATCTATGGCTCTGCCAGAGCTGGTGGCCCATGTGCAGGTGGCCTCTTCTGGCAGGTATTGGCCCAAGGGATGGATAACTTCGATGATGGCTATGAGATCATATTTTCACAGTGCCCCTCGACTACAAGCACCATTGCCCAGCAGTCCCACAGGATGTCTGGCCTTTAACTCCACTATTGATATTGAGATGATGAATTAAAAGGAGTCCAAACAATAAAGATGGAGTTTTTCTTTTCATTTGATAGAGGATAAATGGTTGGTCTCAGTAGAATAAAATATAGGGTCTTGATTTTATATTTTATTAATGAGATTTGTTGGGTTATTGTTATGTGTCATTAAGCAAGAAATTCCATATTTGTATTCCTTGAAATAAAAATAGACTTCGACTATGATGAAATTTTTGTTATATTTTATTTATCATATTGTGAAATTCAATCTCTTTGTTCATGAAGGATATAATGGTAAGCTAAATTTGTTCAGCGTCATGTGGGCTTCCTATGGAAAATGCCTTGCATTATTGCACTTTAATATATCTTGCTTTGATTTTGTCTCAATCAATGAACAAAAATTTGGTGTTCTATAAAGAAAACAATAAAAATGTTTGGATTGCACCTATTTCTTCAATATGACTTAACTCAATTCTTGAGCAACACAAAAGTCAATATGACCACTTAATGCACCGGTTAGGGTTAGGACATCCTAATTCTTCAATATGGCCTAAACTAATTCATTTCTTATCAGATCAAGCTCAAATATACATATATTTAAATTTAAAAACTCGATAACTAGAATACATACATCCATACTATATATATGTAATATAGATGAATATAAAAATATGATGAAGATTGACTATAAGATGCATTGATTTCTTTTCTCCATATGTAGCATTATTCTCTTTTCTCGCATGCTTTCTAACTCCACCTTTGTCATTTCAATTTCCATGTTATAGCTCACATTTGGTATTTGATTCTGTTTAAATCAAATCAGATATAAAATGATTGCATTTTTTTCAAAACTAATTATTTACTTTTCATATTTATTTTTATGTCTACTATACTTAATATTTTTTGAAATTATAATTTTACTGAGTATTAATAGAAACAGAAAAAAGAAAATTTGAGTTTTGATTCAAGATATCCAAAACTAAACTTGACTTATCTTATCAAGCTCATATGTGCGTACATAATATATTTGACCTAATTCTGACTCGTTTACATAATGTGCCCTTGTCAGCATAAGATATAACATGCCTAAATAGTTCAATACAAAGGTGTGGCACATGTTTGGACCAACACATGGTATGATTACAAGTATTGTATCTCTACTTCAATAGCATAGATTTGGTAACAAATCTACCTAATTTACTTCGCATTGACCTGCGGAAGATTAAAGCCATTATGAAACTTAAACTGGACTAGTGCATAGGAGGGGGGGGAGAAAAGAATGGCTGCCCATGACGTGCCATCCGATGTGATAGTTTTGTTCTAGTTATTTTCATTTTTCTATATCTGATGGATCGCCACTTCGGCTTATCCTGGAGGTCAATATGCTAGGCATCTTTTTTTTTCTTTTTTTCTTCTTCTCTTTTTGGTAGGAGATAAACAACGTGCAACCGGCATCAGCTCCGAAGAGACGACAAAGAACGCACCTCGCATCCAAATTTTTGTGCCGGGTGGCTGGCTCAAGCATCAAGGCTGAGGCCGTTCCAGAACTCTATAATGCCGTTGGCTATTTAGCCGTCAGCCGTAGGGTATTTTTTAATAAAATATTTGGTTGAACCACTGTTGCTGCTGCTGTTAGTGTTAAATGGTCAATAAAAATATTTTTAATATAATATTTTTTTTATTATTTTTTACTTAATAAATTATATAAATAAAAAAACTTTAAAACTAATGATAAATAAATAATTTTTTATTTATGAATATAAATGATATAATTAATTTATGTAAATTTAAAATATCCTAACAACATCCTAATATTAAGATTTTACTCTCATTAAACTAAAAGTAATTTTATTATGTAAAACAAAAGGTTGGAAGGAAAAATCTATTGAACGAAGGAGATAACAAAAGGTGGAGCATTTGCGAAAGAAAAAGAAATGATAAGTTTTGGTTTAATTGATAGTAGCATTTATGTGTTTATAATTTTTATTTTAATCGTTAAAGCAGCTGTTGAATCTCACAACTATTTTAACTAGTTGATCCCAACAATCAGCTTTTGAAAGAATAATAGCTATCAACTGAACTCATCAGCTGGCTGTAAAATATCCTTAAATGAGCCGTTGGAGGTCAACAACTAATCCAAATCACCCTAAAATATATATATACATACATATGCATATATAGAGAGAAAGAGCATGAGAGAACTTAACTTAGTTACATTTGAGAAGATTTCTACTTAAATCTAGTTAAATCGATATTTCAAATGGAGATTCAATATCGATGATCCGAATCATTAGACTATGCATCAAGTGGTAAAAATTGAAAAGTCTAAATAATGTGAAATAATACTTGGATTTTGTTCTCTTGATATATAGGTTGGTGGTCTCCAAATCACATAATTCTTACTATATAAGTATTTTAAAGGTAATAAATTAGATCCATCACTCATATCATTAATATTCTCACTTTTCTTTGATTAGGGTTAATTAATCTTGTGTAAATGCATAGCAATTTAGACATAGAGGGGATTTGTGTAGGGTTTCGTTAGTTTGTTAACTAAGGTAAAATTTGAACTTTCTATTTTCTTTAACTTAATTATTACTATTTTAGGTTATAGAAATGTTAAGACTAGAGTTAGGATAGAAGAGCTAGATTTTAGAATTTAAAAAAAAATAAAATAGTGATTAACTAACTGGTTAAATGCAAACTAGGACATTGATAATGCTTACAAGTATTGCATAATATACTTTTAATATGATTAAATAACTGACCATACATGCATCATATGGTTTACCATAATGGATTGTGAATTTTTTTTTTTTTTTGACTCAATCTTATCCTACTTGCTTATAACCCTAGTTATGAGCACATTAAATGACAAATAATTCTTGAATATTTATATGTGGCTACTGTCATAAATCTATGGGATAGATGTTGATATCCATGCTTCAAATATTGATATCCATGCTTCAAATATGATGTACATTACATGCTTTACTCATTAATCTGACTTGCTATGCTTTTGATATTTCCATCACATAATTAACTATTCAAGAAGATTTTTTACCCAATGATAAAATTTAACCTTTTGTGTAGGAAAATCAGCAGTTAAGCTTAGTAAAATTTTTAAGTAGAGCATTCTTACATTGTAGGTTGTATAAAATAGAAGTAAAATCCATCTTTCATTAATAGACGTAACAGGATCCTGTTTTTTTTTTTTTACTATTTGAAATTTGGAAATCTAAAGGCCCTGCTGCTTACATATATATAGGACCATTTCAAATCATTTATTCAAATGTCTGGGTGGTGTAGTTGGTTATCACGCTAGTCTCACACACTAGAGGTCCCCGGTTCGAACCCGGGCTCAGACATTTTTATAACAAATATAATTTTTTTGTTGTCTAATATATAATTTTTTTGTTGTCTAATATACCTGACACATATTCCTGTTGTTCTAATTTTTTTGTTGTCTAATATACCTGACACATATTCTTATGTTCCAAAAAAAAATTAGAGGGGATTTTACTTGTAATTTCTCTTTTTTCTCAGCACAAATTTCAGAATAAAACTAGACATGTAGTGCCTGACTTTTGCTATTGGTACATAATGGTTTTTTATTTACAAGTAATAATTAATTTATTTTAACATCATTTCTTTAATGATGAGAATGATGATAATAATTATAAAAGAGAAATAACCTTTTTCTTGTCATCCATAGCTAAACATGTTCTAAAGTTTAAGGCTTCTATGTTTACAATAAATAATTATAAAATGTTTTATAGTTTGAAACTCCTAGCTTATGCATCTTAGCATCTTTGTCTTGTTTGTTTGATCTAAATCACTAATAATTCATATAATTCAGTGTATATTTCATACAATAGTTCAATGGAAAACATCAGGTTATCTTAATACATATCAATATGTACTTTTGATTTATAGACAAGTTAAAGTTATGATAATTCTGGTTTGAAACATGACTATTTGCTGATGTTTTAATCTATCTCATTTTATTTTATTTTTTTTAAAAGGTGTATCCTTAATAACTAAAGATTTTGGTTCATAACATGACTTCTTATCAATAAGTTAAATAAAAACAATGTATATCTCCACAATCTAATTTATACCAAAAAAAAAAAAAAAAAAGAAACAATGGAAGAAAAGTAAAACATATCAACTTACTACTTGGCATGGTGCGGTATGCCATAACATATTCATTACCACACATGACCTCTGCACTACACCTAACTTCTTGTTTCTGGCATTGCCAGAAAAACTTGCAGTACAATACATCTAAAGAACAAGGAGAAGATCGAAAGCATCAAGTGCAGCATAATTAAGTCATTACAGAACCGAAAACCCATCTCCTGCCATTATTCACGTCCATCTCAATCTTCCTGACTACTAATCCCACACACCATCTATCAATTCTACAAAAAAGACAAATATATTCTGAATAAAGAAAGGAATTACAATAGGAGCAATTCAGATCTTCCCCATCTCAAACAAATGAAGCCACGAATTAGGAAAAAGACTCAAAAGGCTTACTGCACACTATGGTTATAGAATTCGGATTATATCTTAATTTTATTTTTTAAGATTTGAATAGCCTAACATGGAAAGATTTTGATTTAATGGAAGAAAAAAAAAAAAAAAATGACTTACTCACAAAAGTAAAAGAATAGAAATATGACCTACATCTCAGTGAAAAAATATGAGTAAAAAAATAGTAATTCTTTTTCTTTATTTAAATGTGCTTTTTAGTTAAAAAAATTGATATGGCTTAAATTCTTATTCCTTAATAGCGAAATATACAGGTAAAAGAATAGGGATACAACTCATATCCTATTATCTCTATAATTCGAATGGACACAAAAAATATTATAATTTTTTAAAATAAAATATTTTAGATCTGTTTGATGACTGTCAAATAAATGTTTTCTCGCATCAATCTATTTGAAATTTAAAATAAATCGAAGGATTACCCGCACAAAAGAATGCTAGATGTATTTTTGCACGAAAGAACTAATTCAGATCCATGGTTACATTGAAAAGCATTCTTGAGGAAAACTCAACTACAATAGTTGTGTTTTAATTGCAAAGACAGTCACACATATCCATATCTATATAGAGGCTAACTAGGTAGCAAATTTTTTTTAAAGTAAATTAGACTGCTACAAAAAAAGAGCAAACTAGTTGGTATATAGAATTTCTCCTACAGTTTGCTTAGCTTGCATCTGGTGATGCACAACCAGTTGCATTCATAATGCATTGGTCCTTCTTGTTTGGATAAAAAAAAAAAGAGAGACTAGTGAATCAGGGGTGACTCGAAGCACATGGAAGAGAGGCTATCATGCATGCTGGCATATGGAGAAAACTGCCCAAGACTTGTACGATCCGTCTCTAAAATGATTCACTTTATCATGATTTTGTTTTTTTTTGTCTTATCCTTGAGAATATAGGCAATGCCTATTGATAATTTATTCAAACAATGAATTATTGTGAAGATGGGACCTGCTTGTCAACCAACTTGCCAACAGAATGGGATGCGATGCAGATGGAACAAGTCTTATATCCTCGATAGTTTGTCACAGAGAATGAAACGCTTTTCAGCAATGGTGGTGGTTGTCATAAGGTAGGATCTGTCACCTTATACTTTAAGCCATATCAAAACCAAGGTGTGCAATAATTGACCTTGTCAGGTTGATACCAATTCTAATATCATCTTACAATGGTCCAAACTTTTGGGTCACGCAGGTCTAGGATCCAAGCACTAATCACAGTTCATAAGCATTTGAGAGAACAAACCGCACTTGCCCATGGCAGCCAAACTAATCCAAGTTCAGCTAGGATGCTTTTATACCTTTCTTTATATTTTTAATTTTTTTATTTATGGCACCATCCACGTATATTTATAAAATTTATCAATCAAAATATATTCATCAAACAAAATTTTGTTAAAAATATACATGCAAAATAGCCAATGAAACTTTAGTTTACTGTTTGGAATCTCCATTGTTGAAGGGTCTGAAATGTTTGCTCTCATTTCAAGAAAAAGCAATACATTTTCTCCAAAGTGAGCTGATTTCTCTACCACGGCAAATGCTTCTTGTATGACAAAAATTATAAAATTTATAATATTATTTTTAATATATTTTAAAAATAAAAAATAGTACTTTGTCCCATATTTATAATAAATTATTAAAAAATATAAAATCTAATGCTAGTTTAGTGTCATTTTAAAAATATTTTTAAAAAATATTTTGTTTTACATTTATGGTAAATTATGGATCATAAAATTTATGATATTATTTTTTAAAAAAAATAAGAAATAATATTTTACATTGCATCTATGGTATATTGTCAAATATCAATTTGTAACCAATCTGTATTTTTTCAACTCATTTTTATTTTTTCAATTGATAAGTTAAAAATACTTTTTATTTCTCTCACAAATTTGCCCAAGTGCTAGGAATACTAATCCAACCAATTTGTATTAAAATATTTTTAAAATTTTTAAATACTGAAATAAAATATATAATATAAAAGTATTGCTTTGCTACTTTTTTATTGCAGCATAAATAAAATTACTATGATTTAAAGTGTGTACAAGGGAATATATATATATAGAAAGAGAGAGGGGAGGTAAATTTGACTATATTTAAGTATAGCTAAGTTCAGGGGGAGATGGCCAAATTTAGGCTTCGCTACATTCTACCTCTCTCTCTATATATTTATATATTGAAGCTATTGATATTTTTAAATATTTCAAATAAAATAATTTTGAAAATACTATAAAGAATAACTTAGAGTTTTTCCTTTATCATCTTTTATTCATGAGAAATGGATTTGATTTTTTTAATGAAAAAATTATTAAACTATAAAATATCAAAAAATATTTCAAATGGGTTTATTTTATAATGTAAATAATTTTTTAGTAATAATAATAAAATCTAATTTTAATAAAATTTTAATATTGTTACAGTGGTTGGATAGCTGTTGGCCAACTAATCGGTTAATGGCTTGTTTGTTCTATACTTTACATTTTTACATGACATTTAATCCCTATTTTCATAAATGCGAGGATTTTTTTTTTTTAATAGGGATTTATTTTTTTAAATAAAATTTAATCTCCCATAATTCACAAATGCTGTGAATGTGTGGATATATATAATCCTGATACTGCATTAACTAACGAAGGTCTCATATTTTTTAGAATGTTTTGTTTTCTAATATTTTTAAATTATTGATACTTGTCCTATATTTTTAAAAAGTATAGAAGATATAATTGGTTGTATTTTTTTCAATATTTTTAATTGCATGAAATTTTATAATTTTTTTTTGTAGTATTCCTCGCTGCACTATCTTATGATAGCACTTCGTCTCTCTCTCTCAAATGTCTTTGCTTGGGTTCACAGTCATCATTTCTCGTATTATTTGCTAGAGTCCATAAAATTTATGATATGTTCTCTTATGAAGTAGAGATGAAAAAGGTAATGCAACTAACATGAGAAATTCATATCACTAGTATTGAATAATGAATTGATCCAAAAGCTTTTGTTGATAAGGAAAAAAGATATATCCGGCTGAACACCTCCTCGCTTGCAATTTAATGCAGTATCCAGCAAACCTTTATCCTAATACCTTGTTAAGTAACTATATGATTCCAAAATCTTAAACTAAGCCCCCCCTCACCCCCTAAAAAGAAAGATCAACTATATATATATATATATGCATTTCAAATTTATTTTATTTTTTTATTTTTTTTATTTTTAAAATTTATAAACTTTATAAACCAAAGAATGAAAAAAATGATAGGATATAGGCTTAAATACGTCTGAATGTTGCCAAGTCTACCCATACTCCTTTCCTTCCTCACTCCATTCTCTCTCTCTCTCTCTCTCTCTCTCTCTCTCTCTCTCTCTCTCTATATATATATATATATATATATATATATATATATATATATATATAGACCAAAGCATATACATATTTCTCATAATATTTTACTATCCATGTTTCTCAGTTATACCCGTTGCATGCATGATACTTTGGTGTAAAATGTAATCTAAACTCGGGTCCACGTACCAGAACCGACTCAACTTCTTAGCAAGACAATACTTGTTGAAAGATGGCAGTCCGGGTGTTAATCAGAGACAAGGTAGTAACTTGCAGACAAATATAAATCGAATCCAAGCTAACCCGTCCCCACACACTTGCTGTCATACATCCAAGCTTGGACTTAATAATTGCGATGCACTAGGTTAATCAAAGAAAGCAACATCGATCCACTTGCAACGAATGGGACGCGTTCTCGTGTCCCTGGAGATGAGATTCCTTTAGAAAATGGAATATGCCAAAATCCAACTAAAACCAATAATGAAACCGCAGCCGTATGATAGCAATCCATTCTCGTCGGTAGCCTCCCGCAAGCTTCCATGCAGCTGGTCCCACCGTCTCCTCCAGGAACCTCTCCCACCAGATTCTTATCTGGCAGCTGCGTCTCCAACACATCAACCTCGTTTCCTTCCAGCCAGTCTTCCACACTCTTCCCCTCTCTCCTCTTTCTCAATGCTACCATAAGAGCTCAACCATGGACAGGCTTCCAGCAGTGGAAGAAGAGGAGCAGCAGCATAGATTCTTCTCGTGCTGGGGGTCGTTGTGTCGAAAGATAAGAAGGTTAGGGAGAAGACGGCGGCGGCGAGGAAAGCTGTATGTGAGGAGGGGTAGTTTCAAGTATGACCCGCTGAGCTACTCGCAGAATTTTGATGAGGGTGGTGGTTGGGAGGAAGAGGAAGAGGCGGAGAGATCCTGCCGTGGTTTCTCTTCGAGGTATGCCACCCCTCATCCTCTGAGTTCTGGTCAGCCACAGGATCCGTAAGAACTGAGGTGGGTTGCTCTATCTTTTCCCATTTATCCTTTTTTTTTTTTTTTTTTTTTTTTGTACTGGTGGTGGTTTTGGAGGTGAGGGGAGGTGGGTCGATGGGTTGGTGGGATGAGGATGTGCTACCAGAACATCCTTAATTATTAAAACGCACATTGTTTGGTTTTAGTTGGTGTAGATACGACCGTGGGGGAGGTCCCTCCCTCACGTTTCCTTTAAAAAAAAACAAAAAAAAAAGAAAAAAAAAAGTTGGTGTAGATACAGCGTGATATATTGTAATTTTTTTTTTGGTGGAATATTGTGTTGTAAATGTTTTTGTCATGTAACATTTGTACACGTTGATTGATATACACTTTGTGGAGCGTCCAAAGCACACAAAGACTGGTAATTTCTTTATCATGCATTAAGCTAATTTCTAAGTTTAATTAATTTTGCATTGTGAAGAATTTTCAAAGTCTAACATCTCTTTTGGTCGCACATTAAAAAGATAAATAACCATATAGTAACCTATCAGTTACTATATGGTTAATTGGACATTTACTGAAGCAGTTAAAATTTCGAAACATTCATTACGACTCATTAGCAATGGTATGTCATTTAGTAACAAGCATCGTTTTCTAAGCAAGATATCGGTTGGCTGATCTTCAGGTGTGAAATTATGAAAAAAAGGCAGCAATAGCTAAAAGCAAGCTAGAATATAATCATGTATATATATAATTGATCAATAGGTTGAGCCTTTCGTTTTTCTAAACCTCTCCATATTATTATCAAACCCATTTATTAGAAGTGTTCAAATTGGATTCAACCCGCAACTTTAATTTGCATTCCAATAAACCGAGGGTTGGCCTTATGGAGCTAAAATCCCTTGTGAGTCCATAATGGTTAGTATATGTGATTTATAATCTTTTAAAGCTTATTTTTTATCCACCAACTACTGGCTTATATAGCAAACTATAAGCCTTAGAGAGACGCATTTCAATGTGCTATCTCTTGCATCCCTTAATTTGTGCGCGCTAGGCTTTGCTAATTGAACCCTGCTGCGTACCCCAGATTGTTGCTGTTAACTTGGGGGTAGTTATGTTTACCTGAATGTTGTCGGACGTAGTCCCGTTCTTCCTCTGATTTGACCTAAAAGAATGGCAAGTTTCCAATGAGATCGGAGGCTCACCATCAATTTTGGTTCTTTCTTTCAGCCCTTTGGGACAGGTCTAATGACATCGAGTTATGTCTTTGACCACGAAATTGTTCTCTCTGGCTTTTGGTGGTGGAGTTTCCTTCTTGAGTGGATTATTCCCAGTGTCAAAGGCGTGTGGGCTTCACCTTTAATATCGGTGGGCGAAACTTGTAAGAAAGTGCCTAAAATTTTTAATTTCATTTTCAAATGTTATCGAAGTTATCATGGCAGTATAAAATCTGCTGGAAAAGGCGTGTGACCCGGGCCTCACCTTTGGTAGTGCACCCTCTTTATTATTTTCTGAGGAAGAAACTTGCTCAGTTCCAAGCTTCTTACCTCAAGGTTTAATATCAAGTCCATCTTCAGCCAAAGACTGATGCTAATGTGGCTCAATTTAGTTTGAAGCCCTTCTATGTGCAATATCCTAAATGATTAGTGGAAAAAAAAAAAAAAAAAGGGAAGTTGGGTACATTTTAGATACATATAATATCTTTTCTGCTAGCTTCTTGTCCAACTATAACAGAGAGTTCTAAATGCAAGCAAAATCTCGTTGTGTTGGTTCACCTATTTTCCAAGGGATGGATCCTGTTCTGTGATCTTGTTTGATTGAGACGAGATAATAATCTGAATTTAAAGAATTAAACTGATTGAGGCAAACAAGGCTTAGATGTGGCTGGAGAGGCACCATCGTATCAATGCAGGGATAGTTGCATGAAATTTGACTTGCGAACGTGGTGACTTTTTGGTTCAAGCCACTGGATTTTGGAAGTCTCGAGCTTTCACAAATCAGTCAAATATCAAGCGACAAACGCAAAAAAGAACGCAAATTTTCGTCAAAAGCCATCCAGTGTCTGATGCAAAAACAAGCAAACAAATTTCACCTAGATCCGTTTCTTTTCTTCGCTCTCGTCAACAGATCAGCCGCATAATCGATGCTTGCACCGTGAGACAACGTCGTGCGGCCTTTCACATAATAAGCTCCACTACTTGTAGGTGATGGAAATGGGGCTCCTAACCACGTACTTCTTTGACACCCATCTGAGCTGCCCCTGAACCACGCTCGCTCCTACGCCACTGCCGCTGAAGGTCACTGTAAAGCTCTGCTCCACATCGACACCGGAGAAACTAAGCATCCTGGGCTCCACGCTAACCAAAACTCCCTTGGGGACATCAACCTGCGCCCCGTATACCGAGTTCGCCTCCCCGACGTTCTTCACTGTCCGTTTCACCGTCACGTAGCCACCTTTCGTCCCTAGCGAAACAGAGATCGAAGGGTAGTTCAGATCTTTCTCAGCGATGCTCCCCGCCTTCGAGCAGTCGGTCGGACGCCGAGCGATAAGCCCCACCTGGGCGCTCGTGTAGTTCAGGCCACAGAGGTAGGGGATGTAGTCATTGGCATGAAGATCATAGACTAGGCCGGGGTCGATCGCCTTTGATGGATTAACGTGGCCGGCACCCATGGCGAAGAAATCAGCTGGGAGGAGCCTCTCGTCGAGAATTGGCCCCCCGCTATGGTCCAATGTGTCGGCCGTCGTCATGATCGCTGATTTGATTGCCGCCGGAGACCAATTGGGGTGTGCACTCTTTATCAGTGCAGCAATTCCGCTCAGGTGAGGGGTGGACATGGAGGTGCCTGATTCTATGTTGAAGAACGGAGCGGTGCTGCCCGCCGAGGGTGGCCCGATCGCAAATGGCCATGCAGCGAGAATACTGACACCGGGGGCAGTGATGTCCGGCTTCAGGATCCCCGGGCTTGCAAAACTGGGGCCCCGAGAAGAGAACGATGCCATCACCGGCGCTGGTGAGACCCCGAGTATTGTTCCCTTGAAGACGACGGTGGCGGTCGGGTTGGCCGAGGAATTGATGTAGGCCTTGATCTTAAGCCCGTCAGAGTTGCTGACATGCGATGCTGGGAGGACGTGAGCGTCGACGTTGGTGCTGAACGCACTGAGCTCGTCATTCATCAGTATCATGGCTGCTCCGCCGGCGGCCTTCACGGTTTCTCCCTTGGCAGTCCGAGCAATGCCTCCCCCGCGCTCGCACAGCACCACCTTGCCCTTGACGTCGAGGCCGTTCAACGAGCCATTGCCACATAAGGCAGCATCAGTCTTTCCACTAGCTCCAGCGTACACCAGAGGCAACAGTTTGGACGGGAAGTCTTTGGGCTGGAAGAGTGATTCTCCGTTCAGTTCCATGCCATTCCCGAGCTTAACTGTCGCCCTTACGCTTCGGTCGAGGGTGCTCGCCCCCACGGTAAGTATCCACGGGGCCTCATTCGAGAGACTTGTGGCAACTGGGCCAGAATTCCCCGCTGCGCAGCTTACGAACACTCCCTTCTCGATCGCACTGAAGGAACCGACGGCGATTTCGTCCTGGAAGAAAGGACGGGCCGCCTCGCCGAGAGAGAGGGAGAGCACGTCGACTCCGTCTGCCACCGCGGCTTCCATCCCTGCTAAAATGTCGCTGGCGGCGCAGTCTTCTATGGTGCACACCTTGTATATTGCAAGATGAGCTTTGGGTGCCATGCCGACCGCCGTCCCTGCTGCGTTATCGAGCGCGTTGGCATTCTTCACGGCTGCTCCTCCTGCAGTGCTCGCCGTGTGGGTGCCATGTCCATCGTTGTCAAGAGGAGACATCAGCGCCACACCTTCTCCTTTCATGGCCATTGCACCAGAGACAAACGTTCTCGCCCCAATGAGCTTGTTGTTACACTCAGAGGCATTGAACTCACACTGCCCTTTCCATTTGGCAGGCGGAGGGGGCATACCATTGCCACTAAATGATGGATGGCTGGGGAACACACCGCTGTCGATCATTCCAATGACGACACCCTCGCCGTAGTTTGTCTGACCCCAGACCCCTTGCTGTAGTCCCAAGAAGCTCGGCGTGCGGGTGGTCAGGAGCCGAAATAGTCGGTCTGGGTATGCATGAATGAACCCATCCTTCTTCTCCATCTCCTTCACCTCCTCCTCGGTTAGCCTTGCAGCGAAGCCACTAGCTGAATTCTCATAGTAATAAACCATGCGCGACCCATCCGAGCTAGCGGTGGTGGTTGGTAAGAATGATCTATACCAACTCTTCCGTTCATCGGAGGTGGCCAAGACGGTGTTTTCAGGAGGCTGGACATGGACTATATAAGTTTGTAGTTGGGAGCTCCCACCCTTAGCACTTGACCATAAGAAAAGGAAGAATGGAAGAAAGGAGATGGCATAAGCCCTGCGGCTATCCATTTAGGATGATGGGATCGTAAAAATAAGTGGTGTGAGTGATGGTTTGATACGGGGGACCGAGCTCCATATTATAGAGGATTGGGAGATAAATAGGCCAGAGAGAGCTTCTGCTTTCGGCTGGCTCTTTTCTTGGGCCGGCATCGTCGGAACGTTTGCATGGGATATGCCATTCGGCGAAGGACATCTCGCTTATAAGGTGGGAACTGGCGAAGTTTGATCTGAGCGAGTGAACTAGTGTGGGGTCTGAATAATTTTGTTATTCTATATGCTGGACGGCAAGGTTCTCAGCCTTTTGGATGGCATTCTCCCAGTGGCTTCACTCTCTGCTGCCGAATGCCTCTCTTGGACCGGGTGCTAACTGCCGGGTTCCCCTTGTGGTTCCAGTCCCATTGCAGGGAGTTTCAGATGAGCTCACAGGAGATTCTCCTGCTTGTTCGCTGGCCAAACCACTGTACGGCGCACCATGTGATGCTGGCTTTTTCTTCGTCGTCACACGGACAGATTGAAGAAAGATAATAAAAAATATTAGCGCCATGTGAGCTACTGTGAAAGCATCGTGGAATTATTCCTGAGCTGGGCCCACCCTAAGCGGGGATCTGTGGCTCTCATGCCGCGCGAAGACAACTCCGTCCCCAGTAGCGCTTGTCAAAATAATATTATGATAAACTTAGAGAGGAAATAGCCATTCCCGACTCAAAAGTATAAAGTTCTACTGTATTTAGATTGTTGTTTAGCTATTACGAAAATTAACTAGAATCAAACCCAGAAATAATAATGGTATCGGAGGGACACGGAAGGCTTGGATTATGATGTAAGGTTGTGCTATGTATCGTAAAGGAGAGTGCGGATTCTCCGTTGCCAGATCCCTATTATCCTTTATGTCATGCTCGAACTTGAAGCCTTTTAGACAAGCTCGGGCCAATGGGCTGGATCTGAAGATAGGCTAATCTAATAAGCACGCGAAGCTCAGGCTTAAGCCCAGACCGAGCCCGCCCTGATCCAAAATACTGTTGACACGTGAGCTTAATGGGAGAATAGACACATCATGCGTGGTAGCACTAAGTAATTCTTCATATTTAATATTTTTAAAAATATTTTAATTTATTTTAGCATTTTTTTTTATTTTGAAATTTGAAAATGGATTATGAAGTCCGGCGCCTGACCCGAATTTTGGTGCATGAGTAAGGACTAGGTAAGGGCTAGGCTTGGGATTGCAAGATAGTTTCGAAGGTCAGGTTGGGCAAGGCTCGGGCTTGATAAATTTTAACTGCACTTTGAACTCATCTCAGCCCGCTTGGTAGACATGTCTCGTTATGCTCCTGCTATTGGAGCAAGGAATCTCAATATTCCTGGTATCTTTCAATGTTGGAAGAAAACAAACAGAGACCTATCTCTTACTCTGCTCCACCACCCCTTCACCATGCAACCTCGACACCTTTCATGAGTCGGCTATGTTCCCTCCACGCATTGCACCACTAGAACACCACCATTGTATGGTAAGAGAAATCTATCATGCTGATAATCCAACGCCGATAACAGGAATGCTAAAGGAAAAATAGATATTGGTGCTATTGCCTTGGCCGAGCTCAATCTTTACTCTGAGAGACCCATTTGCTAACTATCGAGAGTAGGCTATGCTAAGATTGATCTTTTCTTTGAGAGATTTATTTGCTAACCATAAAGAGTGGTGGCATCAGAAATGAGGTAGTCGAAGGATATAATAGAATATTTTTAAAAGTTTTGTATAGTATCTGAATAATAATAAAAAAATTAATCAAAGAGTATTATTTAAATTTCTTAAATCTATATGTATATCTAAGATCTATCTAAAATATAACTAGCATGAGAATAAACACATGCATACAAGAGCTTATACTAACATATATTTGGTTTCAAATTCGTTATGCGTATGTCGCACCAGTTGCATTCAATTCCATACATATGGGAGAAGGCATCTTTCCATATCGACCATGATAATCCTGTGTTAGTGCTTGGCGATGGATAGCAATGGCAAAGCAGCGGATTTCCCATCTCCTTCCCCTCCCCTCTTTCTTTTACTTATACTATTTCTTTCCATCACTTGTAAGCAGGAACAACGATTGGAGGAAAATGAAGTATCTGGCTATAGGAGCCATGCAGCCATCCATGTGTGAGGTGCGTATGGTTGCATACTGGATCAACCATTCATGCATCGTCGAGCAATCTAAACACTGTCACAAGTCTATGAGGCATTGGAAAAATGTTCTCCCCAAACCTCCTCTTAATATTTTTGTTGCTAAACCTAAGCTATGGTCTCAATACTTTGTAAAACAGTATGTTTCCTCAACATAGATTAAATGCACTAACCCAAGATCCTAACAATACTAATATAAAACAAATAATAATAGTGAAAGAAAAAAATGGATAGAGAAAATGTATATTAAAAATAATAATAAGTCAAAAGAGCCTATTCTTGGCTTGCATTTACAACTCCCTCATACTCTCTTGATGATAATACCATAAGGTCTAGGCTAAATGTCCTTATATAAAGAAAAAATCAATCCTATCCTACAAAGACTAGGATTCTTATCCCACATGGATTAGAAGTTAACTTCTATTCACTCGCATTAATAATTAATTCTTATTAATAAAGAATAAAGTTTGTTAAAATAAAAAAAACTAATTCTTACTATTAAAGGATAAGATTGTTAGGATTAAAGCTAATCATAATTTTAAGAAAGCTAGCAATGACTTTCAATAAGCTTAAATATATTATATAGGTCTATTTCTCTGTGTTAGATAAATGAAGTTGATATAGAAATTTATCAAATTTCATTGATTAGCCATGCAAATGGGTGGATTAGTTGTGGTCCCACTCTCAATTCAATTGGTGCCTAATCTATGCCTAAAATATGGATTCAAACTAGTTTGACTTGAAAAAATAATTCAATGATATGGTGCTAGAGGACTAAGCCTTTCCTTTCTATGCCACAGCTTAAAGATAATAGCAAGAGTATCAAAGAAGTAAAGACAAATGGATTTGATGAGATAAGATCTTGGAGAAGAACCTCTTGAAGAACATAATATAATAACCTGATAAAGTAGATTTGATGCTCACTCCTAAATTAGAGCACTAACCAAATGGCTTCCTTTTTTCATACAAGCTTCAGACTCTTTTCCTAGCAAAACAGAAAACCCTAATTTTTCCCTTCTTCTCTTCTCTTCCTCTTCTCTCCTAATTTTGTGAGAGTGTTCTAAAAAAAGGGTAATAATATGGATGATACTTGGGTTAACCTAACCCATTGCTTTCCCAAGCTTAAACACAAGAAGCAAATAATGAACCATTTAATAGTGTGTGAATCCGCTATTATGAGGAGGAACACCACAACAAACTCATCCTCTTGACTCATGTGGATGAGTTCTTTTTACCTAATACATCAATCATACCGGTCATACTCAAACACAACCTATGCTTCTTCTTAGATAAAGTCTTTGTCATTTTATTCAATGCATTTTTATTGGTATGAATCTTCTCAAACCTTAGAAGCTTCTTCTTAATCATATTATGGATCTAATCATGATACCACACATCTATATGCTTGGTTTAAAATGAGAGCTTAAATTCTTGCATAGGTGAATGGCACTTTAACCATCATAAAGAATGAAAAACTTCTTTCATTTTAATCCAACTTTACTAGTGAGTCTCTTCATCCATTGTATCTTCTTACAAGCTTTAGTAGCGGCAATAAATTAGGCTTCTATAGTAGATAAGGCCATACATTTTTGCAATTTAAACTATCATGAAATAGCTCCCTCTACAAAGACAACCAAATAACACAAAATAGACTTTCTAGAGTCAATATCTCTAACCATAATGAAATCTGTGTAACCTTATGGAATAGGATTTCCTTCTCCATAACATAAAGATATCTTAGAAGTCTCTCTAAGATATCTTAGAATCCATTTTACCATCAACCAATGCTCTTTTTAGATTAAAAACAAATCAACTTATAACACTAATGACATATGTTATATTCAGTCTAGTGAGTACCATGACATACATCAAACTTCCAACGGCTGAAGTACATAGGGTTATTTTTATTTCATCCTTCTCATTTTGACTTAAAAGGCTTTGCTCGACATCTAACTTGAAATAAGGAGCAAAAGGTGTTCCATTTGACTTGGCATTTTACATACCAAAACTCTCAAGAATCTTCTTGAACAAGACATATATTTGGATTGAAAGTACGTAATAGATGGTATATATAGTCTAGTAGATCGCTTCACTTGTGGTGGATTAGCTTGAATGCATTGCTCTTTTTGATAAAGATCATTTGAAATTAATTTATCTTTATCACCATGATTGTCACCACCTTGTGAACCACTCTCTTCTTGTTCTTACCTTTCTCCCTCATCATCACATATTATGGGTGGAGGCAATGAAGTAGAATCCAATGGCGCATTACCAATAACTTATGTTTTTTCTATTGGTTTGTCTAAATCATCCAAATATTGGTCTTCAAAAAAGACTACATCTTTGCTTCTAATGATCTTCCTCTTTTTTGAGTTTTATAATCTATATCCAAATTCCTCATTTGCATATCCCAAGAAAATATATGGTGATGCTCTCAACTAACTTAGATCTTTCTTCTTTTGAAATGTGAACAAAAGCTTTGCATCTAAACCTTCACATGGGAATAAAATACATCTCCTTGAGTCCATACTCTCTATGAGATGACACTATTTAAACGAAATGATTGGATCCTGTTGATCAAATACGCTATTGCCTGCATTACTTCACCTTCAAATACGTAGGGCAACTTGAACATAGACAATATACTTCTAACCCTCTTTCAATAATGGTTTGACTCATTCTCTTTGCAATATGATTCAAACGTTTTAGAGGTATATTCTCCTCCATTATCAGTATGAAGGCACTTCAAGAGTTTGCCAATCTCCTATTCAATTGTGGCATGAAAGAATTGAAAGAACTCAAAAACATGATTTTGGATTTCATTAAATAACTCAAACTTTTCTAAAAGTATCATCAATGAAAGTAATAAAATATAAATTTGCACCAAGAGATTTAACTTCAAGAGGCCCACATATATCAAAATAAACCAATATAAAAGATCTTTACTCTTCTTAATAGTATACCTAGCAAAGAAAATTTTATGATGCTTTCTAAATAAACAATGTTCACAAGGTTTTAAAAATGCATCTTTAAAGTTAGGCAAGATTTGCTTTTTTACTAGCAGTTTTATTTCCTTCTCGCTTATATGGCCAAGCCTCTTATGCTAAAGATTTGACATGGAACCATTCATGAGTGTAACATCACCACTATCAATGGTATTCACCAATGTTAAATATAAAGAACAGCATTTTTTGCCTTTTGCCACAATGAGAAATTCTTTAGTAAGCTTTTAAGAACTTTCACCAATGACCAATGTATACTTTCCATCATCCAAACAACTTAGAGAGATGAGATTGCGATGGAGATCCAACATATGATGAATATCTTTGAGAATTAACTTTATCCTAACATTGGTCTCAATTGATACATCTCTTCTTTCACTAAGCAAAGAAGAATCACTATTCTCCATCATGACAAAACCAAAATCTCTAAACTTGTAAGATGAAAATAAATGCTTATGTGGTGTGGTGTGGTGCGGTGTGGTTGTGAAGGAGCACCCAAATGACCTAATCAAGTTGAGAAAACAAAGTGACATTAATGCAACTATTATTATAATTGTCCATAATACTTACAACATTATGAAGTGTCACAATGGTGGCTTTCTTGTTATCTTCCTTTGCTTTCCCTTCTTTGATGTCCTATTTCATTATTTGGTATTCCATTTCATGTGTCCTTTCCATTTGCAATAGTAGCATACGGGATCCTTTATTTACTTGGGCTTACTTCTAGACTTGGAGAGATTTCCTTACTCTTGGGTACTTGTTTAACCCTTTTCTTTGGTGATAAGAGCTTATAAGGTTGATGATTTAGAGGCCCTCCTTCTAGTTTCCTCATTCAACAAACTACTTAGAATATGGCTCAAGGTCACAATCCTTTTGGGTGTTGAATTGCTAAGAGAGATAACTAATGTTTTTCTCGACTTTAGCAGAGAGCTAAGTACCAACAATACTTATAGCTCATCATCTAGTACTATCTTCATTGGAAGCAAGTTGACTCATAATGTTTCAAACCTCATTTAGATACTTGGTAATAAGAATAATGGGTTATAGCAATGGTTTCTTTAGTGAAATTTTTAAAAACCGCTGGTAATACTAATCTTCTACAATGGTTTTTATGGTTCCCATATATTTACACATATAGTAGCACTTTAAAAAAATACCATCATTGTGTCTATGAGATTCAATGATGGTTAGTATAAACTGTCATTCTATGTTAACCATACAGTAACAATGAGTTAAATCGCCATTATAGCTAAATGATATGTTGGTTGTCGATACAAATTATCATTGTTGATAAAAGTTATAGTGGCAGATAAAACGAACCACTGCTATAACTAAAAAATATAGAGGCAGCCCCCAAAACTGTCGCTATCGATCGAGACACTGCAATAGTTTTTATAAGATATAGTGGCGATTGGTCATGGTGATAGTAAGATACTATGGTAGTTATTATGAACCACTGTTAATGACTATTAATATAGTGTTGTATTTTTAAATGCTACAACAGATTGTTTATAGCGGTAATTTTTACATGCTTAATAAAAGATCGTTAGAACTATTATTAAGCAAGAAGAAAAAAAAGTTGGAAATTATTTTTTAAAGATTTTGTGTTTCATGTTTGCTAATATTACCTTTTGTTTAAAAAAAATTAGTTTCATCATCAATTAGAATGAAGTTTGTGTAAGTTGAAGTTGGTGTGAGTCTACCAAAATCTAAATTTGATTCTAATTATTTATATTGATATCTAAATTTGACATAAAGTATATATTCTTTAGTTATTTTATTTTTAAAACTAAACATAAATATAAATAACAAAGAAATACAAGCTTAGACATAAAATAAAAATTAATTTAAAATAAATTTATGGATCTATTGTTAGAATAATCTATATTATTCTAAGAAAGCATATTACTATAAAAAATGTTAGAACCGATCAAGATTATTTTTAACAATACTAATAATAAATAGAAAATGTTAGCATTATTTCTAATACAAAATTGCTCATCACCTTTTTCCTTAGTTAAGCGATTATCACTTGTATATTTATAATTAGATACCTACATGGCTGAATGTTTGGCACAACTATAAATGAATTATTTTCTTCTTAAAAGGTTATGGCTGAAATTAAATAAAATTTTAAATAATAATAATATTATTGGATCTTAATTAGGAATTGAATTTTAAGGATTTTGATTTAAATTCATTTATTATTGGTTTAATATTGTAATTAGATTTTGAGAAGTTAGATTTGTTATGGGCTTCAAATCTATTTATGACATGATAAATTTTGACAAGTTCAAAAGTGATTAATTTAAGGTTTTTTCTCATGTGAAACTAACTACCCTAGTGTCAAATAGTGTAGTGGAATTTTTTATGATCAGCATGTTGTAAGAGGTTTTATATATGCAAATCTTGGCCCGACCGAACTCTTGTTTGGTTGTAGGCAATGAATCTCATGGCTTTCAATAAAAATTTGCTTGGTGTTGAACCAAAATCAATATGCTCAATCACATCGTAACCCTAAAGTCTTTCTGTAAAGAACAAAACTTAAGTATAATTTGTTAGGTGTAAATCATCGGCTCTCTCTCTATCTCTCTCCCACTTTATGTAAAGAATAGAGAGATAGAGAGAGAGACTGAATAGTTCGCACTTAATGAACTGCACCTAAGTTTGGTCCTTCTATAAATCCTTTATTGGGCCTTTTATAGCTTGACCAAAGCATACTCAAACCAATTTAATGGGTCTTGGGAACCCAAATTAGAAAAATTAGGTCCAATCATGGACCTAACCTTATTTTCCCAAGTTATCTTCGAAATGCCTCAAATGCTTTTTGAACCCAAGTATTTTTCTATTCCTCAAAAAACAATCTCAAATATCTTTATTCCAATGTTATGATAGTTTAAGTAATTAAAAATTATGAAAGCCTGTACTAGCATATGTTTAGTTCCACATAGCTATACATTGGATGGTTGAATGAGATTTTGCATTGTTATAATGGTATTAGAGAAGAATAGATTAAGACCATGATTTATATGAACCAAAGGATTCTTTAAACAGCTTCTTTTGGAACTGGTTATGGTTTCTTAACTTGTCAAGGTACTAGGACTTAAATAAAGAAAGTATATGAGAACCCATACTTTATAGGATTCTTAACTTGCCAAGATACTAGGATTCTGACGTGTTTAACTGCAAAAGAAGCTAGTTCACTGCGGCCACCTCAAAATTTATTTCTTTGTAGGTTTGTCATCCATAGAAGCCAGTGAATGATTGCATGAAAATGCAAGACAAAGCCAGCAAACTATGCTAATTCCTTATCTAATAAGGTTTTCTGGCGTTAGAATTTTCCTCTCAGCCTGTGTAATGCTTTGGATGCAGATGGCAGGGGGCAAGCTTTGTAAGGCATTGAGATTATAAGTTATTCCTTTAATTTCCTGCCAAAAACAACAGCGTCACCAAATACAAACACCGGGCCAAACTTCATGCCAATACGTTCCTTAGTTGTGGAAGGTAATCGAGATCGGACTTCTCACCATCCGCTTATCTGAGACCCAAGTAAGGTAGCCCTCTGACAAACTCACACCACTACTACTGGCGCTCACCGAAAAGCTTACATAAAATTTCATCTCTTGGTTCACCTTCGAGAACTGGAGCTTCATCGGACTCACGCTCACCCCCACTCCATACGGTGCAGCAACCTGCACCGTGTACTCCGACATCGCCTCCCCGACATTCTTCACCGTTCGTTCCACAGTGATCGACGTTGTAGTAGCACCAACTGGCACCGAGATCGAAGGGTAATTGAGCTCTGCTTCTGTGATACTTTTGACCACCAAACAATTAACTGACTGGTGAACAATTGTAGTCACTTGGGAACTCGTGTAGCCCAAGCCGCAGAGGTAAGGAATGTAATCATCGGCGCTAAGATCATAGACTAGCCCCGGATCATTAGCCTTAACCGGGTTGACATGACCGGCACCGATCGCAAAGAGGTTAGCCGGAAGGTGTTGCTCGTTTACGATCAGCTTCCCGCTACGGTCCACTACGTCGGCCGTCGTCATGATCGCCGATTTGATGGCAGCTGGGGACCAATCCGGGTGTGCAGCCTTGACCAGCGCCGCTATACCGCTAAGATGAGGAGCGGACATGGAGGTGCCTGATACTACGTTGAAGGTTGGACCGGTGCTGTTCACCGACGTTGGTCCAACCTGGAAAGGCCACGCAGCTAGAACGCTTACGCCTGGACCAGTAATGTCCGGCTTCAAAATACCAGGGCTAGCCAGACTTGGCCCCCTTGAGGAGAATGATGTGATAGCTGGAGCGGGCGATATGCCGAGAATGGTGCCCTTGAAAACGATCGACGCAGTGGGGTTCGAGGAGGAGTTGATGTAGGATTCGATCTCCACCCCGTCAGAGTAGCCGACGTAGGATGCCGGGAGGACGTGAGCATCGACGAGGGTGCTGTATCCGTCGAGAGGTCCGTTTGTGAGAATCAAGCCTACACCGCCAGCACTCTGCACGGTGATGCCCTTGGCAATCCTTGCGATGCCGCCACCTCGCTGGCACAACACTATTTTACCCTTGACATCCAAGCCATCCAACGAGCCATTGCCGCAGAAGATGGCGCCCGACTTTGGCCCAGCGCCGGCATAAACTAGAGGGTGGAAAGGGGCGGTGTATGCCTCTGGCTGATAAAGCGACTCACCGTTAAACTCCAGGCCATTCCCGAGCTTCACCGTTGTCCTTATGTTCCTATCCATGGTACTTGCCGCCACCGTGAGGATCCACGGAGCCTCGTTGGAGAGCGTGCTTGCGGTCGGGCCGGCATTGCCGGCGGCGCAACTCACAAATACTCCGTTTTTGATGGCCCCAAAAGCACCAATTGCAATCCCGTCTTGGTAAAATGGAACGGAGTCTCCCCCAAGGGAGAGCGAGAGCACGTCGACTCCATCGAAGACCGCGGCATCCATTGCTGCCAATATGTCAGAGTCGGCACAGCCATCCTCGGTACACACCTTATAGATAGCGAGGTGGGCAAGGGGCGCCATACCAGAGGCTGTGCCATTGGCATTCCCCAGGGCACTGGCACCCGCCACAAGTGCTCCTGCCGCCGTGCTCGCAGTGTGGGTTCCATGCCCCTCATCGTCCACTGGAGCTGTTGCTGCGACAGCACTTCCTTTCATGGCCATCGCTCCGCTGATGAATGACCTCGCACCGATGAGCTTGTTATTGCACAAGCTGGCGTTGAAGTCGCACCGCCCTTTCCATTTGGCAGGCGGTGGAGGCATCCCGTCGCCGCTGAAAGAAGGGTGATCTGGGAAGATCCCAGTGTCGAGCACTCCGACTATGACCCCTTGGCCGTAGTTGGCCGCATTCCAAAGCCCTTTGTTGTGTTGTAAGCCTAAGAATTCTGGCGTATGGGTAGTCTGGAGGGAGTAGAGTCGGTCGGAATAGGCATGGACGAATCCAGGCTTCTTCTTCATGTCCTCTAGCTCTTGCTCGGTGAGCCTCGCAGCGAAGCCACTGGCCACATTAGTGTACATGTGGACCATTCTTGCAGGGGTTGCCGGGAGGAAAGACTTATACCAGTTTTTTTGGTCGGTGGACGTGGCAAACACAGTCGACATTGGTGGCTGCACGTGGACTACATAGGTTTGTAGTTCAGATGCATCGTCGACGCCGTTGGTACTGCTTGTGGTATGCCGGTGAGCCGTTATCGAATGAGGGCTGAAGAGCAGGAAGAAGAAGAGGAGGTGAAGGGCGTTGGGGAGGCTTAGACTCTCCATTGGGACAGATGTGGGTGACCGAAGAGTGCGATGGGGCTGTGGTCATGGCACTCGGTTTATATATATATATATATATATATAGTGATGGTTTGGAGAGGAGATAAAGAAATGGACGAACTACAGGCTTTTGAAATGGAGAGGAGGCCGACGGTCCAATACATTATGGATTTGGTTCATTGGGATTGCCATCTGTCACAGGGCGAGCAGTTGCCGGATTCATGCGCCTGCGTGGAATGTTAAGCAAGGCTACATGACGAGAAGGGTTTGGATGCTTGCAGCCGGGTTTTAAGGAAGGTTCATTTACCAGCGGCCGAGGAAAGACCGGCGCGCTGATATGTTATTTGCTTGCTTGGAGGGCCGGCAATTTAATCAAAACTACTTGTGAAAACATTTATCTTGGTACGGCTTAATCTGGAGGATCAATTGTTTGTAGTGCACCAAATGGATCGAGACGAGCTGTGACACGACTCACTCCTGATTTGATTAGGCCTGACTTAATTCAAATTTCAATTCCTGTTGATTGGATTAGGTTCAAAAATCAACTCCAACTTAAATTCTAGATTGAGTCTGGATGTTGTATATTTCAAATATTTCAACCTGAGTCCAACTTGACCTGATATGATAGTAATCTAGCTGATTCAAAAATTCAAATGATATAAATAATCTTCTCCATTCTAATTATCTTTACAATTCATTAAAAAACCTCTTATTTAAATTAATCTATCTTTTTTCATATAAAAAACTATAGAGAGTAGGGTCAACGACCTTTTCTTCATCTTTTTTGACACCTTTGCTTCATAATTCACAAGGATGCTTGTAGGGTTATAATCTTCCATCTTGAATCTTTTTAAAATTTCTTTGGCATAACATTCTTGAGATATGAAAATTCCTTCTTTATGTTGTTTGACCTCCAAACCAAGAAAGTATGTCATTAGTCCCCTGTCCATCATCTCAAACTCCTTCATCATGGCATGCTTGAACACTTCAAACATTTATGGATCATTACCTATAAAGATAAGATCATCCACATGCAAACAAACAAGTAAAATGTTAGGAATTTTTCGTTTACATACACAGTATACTCATAGGGACATTGCTTGAAGCCATTTGCTTTGAAGTAACCATCAATCTTTGAGTTCCATGCTCTTCGAGCATGTTTTAAGCCATAAAGTGCCTTCTTAGCTTCAAAACCTTTTCTTCACATCCCTTCTTTATATACCCTTTAGGTTGTTCAACATACACTTCTTCTTCTAGAAAGCCATTCAGAAACGCCGACTTTATATCTAGTTGATAGATGCTCCAATTGTTCTATGCAACCAAGGAAATTACCAAGCAAATTATCTCCATGCGTACTAAGGAGCAAATACCTTCTCATAGTCAAGCTCGGCTTGTCGCTTGTAGCCTTTAGTTACTAATTGAGTCTTATATTTTTCCACCTTTCCTTCTGCGTCTTGTTCACCTTGTACATCTATTTCACTCCGACGGGCTCATGACCTTCTGGAAGAGTGGTAAGCTCCCATATGTCATTCTTCTGGATTGCCTTCATCTCTTTATCTATGGCCGTCCTTTAGTTTTTATTCTTCACTGCTTCTTCAAAAAAGATTACATCCTTATTAGCATATAAACAAATGAGATTAAGGAGACTTGTCACCTTATAGAAATCTTGAATTCTTCTTGTCTTTCTGGAATCTTAACTTGAGGATGGAGATCTCATGCTAGGTGATGAAAGAGGTATGGAATCTTCAACTTGAGCCTTTACTTGTTCTTCCTCTTGCACCTCTACTATGTTGGTGCTCCAATTCTAGTTCCTTCTTTATTGAACTTTACGTCACGGCTTACAAGAGTCTTCTTTGCCTTTGGATCATAGAGTTTATACACCTTGGACCTCTAGTCATATCTTATAAAAATGCAAGGATAACTCTTATCATCAAACTTGTTTCTCCTTTGATCTGGGATGTGTGCATAGGCAATACAACCAAACACTCTCAGATGAGATACATCTAGCTTATAGCCATTCCATGCTTCTTGAGGGGTCCTTCCATCAAGGTTCTTTGTTGGGCAGTGGTTGAGAATGTACACCACACAATTCATAGCTTCCGCCGAAAACTCTTGGCATTTCCTTCATCTTCAGCATGCTTCTCACCATATCAAGAATGGTCCGGTTCTTTCTTTCTGTAACACCATTTTATTAAGGTGAATATGAGGCAGTCAAGGTCCTCTAAATACCTTGAGATTTGTAGAACTCTTCGAACACTTTCGAGGTGAACTCCCTTCCTTAATCTGATCTTAAAGCTTTGATTTTGCACCCGATTTGATTCTCCACAAGAGCTTTGAACCTTTTGAATGTCTCTAGGGCCTCCTGTTTCTCCTTCAAGAGGTACACCCAAGTTTTTCTGCTAAAGTCATCAATAAATATTAGGAAATAATGATAACCTCCAAATGAGGCCGGTGTGATGGGACCACAAATATCTATATAGATGAGTTGCAAAAGCTTTTTAGTTCGATGAAATGACTCCTTTGGGAAGCTAGCTCTTGACTGTTTTCCAACGATACATCCTTCACATGTTCCTTCAGAGGTATCCTCAATGAGAGGTAATCCCTTCACCATCGCCTTTGAGGATAGGAGCTTCAAGGAACTAAAGTTCGCATGTCCGAACCTCAAGTGCCATAGCCACATGTTATCCTCATGTATGCACTCAAGCACTTTGCCACGATATACTTGATGTTTAACATGAACATTTGATTCTTGGTCATAGGTACTTTTGCAATCAACTGATCATGTTTTCTCAAGTACGGGTATCTTCCTTTCATGGAAACATCAAAGTCTTTTTCTAATAATTGACCAAGACTCAAGATATTTGTTTTCATACTAGGCACATATTAAACATTAGAATTGAACTATTGAGAACCATCCTTGAGTTGGATTAGGATTTTATCTATCCCCTTCGCTTGAACTTTTGAGGCATCTCCGAAAGAAAAATTGCCTTCCACTGTCTCATCTAACTCTTTAAAGACATGTTTGTGCCCACATAAATGATTGCTTGCGCCAGTATCCAAGTACCATATGTTCTCATTAGAAGTTTCTTCTCCCTTCTCTACTAGTAGTAGCATACCATCTTCTTCTTCCTCCTTCTTTGCATAGTTGGCTTTCTCACACACTTGGTTATTCTTATTATGGTAACATTCTGAGAAATAATAATCATATTTGCCACAAGTAAAACATCTAACTTTACTTTTGTCATACCTTCATCCTCCTCTTGAGAAACCTCCTTGCCCTTTTCCGCTTTGTGTGCTTTCTTCATTAGGTGAAAATCCTGAGCATCCTCTTCATCTGCCACGTCCAAAGGAACCTCATCCTTGTCCATGCCCTCATCCATGATGATATCCACAGCTGTAACCACGACCGCGATTTATCTGGCTACTCTCGCCAGTTGGGTCTTCCTTCTTCTCATTGATGGTGAGCTTACATTTCAAAGCTTGCTCCAAAGGTTCTTTCTGCAACAAGATCTGCTCATTAACTTGTAGAGAACCCATGAGTTCATCAACTATCATAGTGTCCACATCTTTGGACTCTTCAATTGCTGTCATAACATAGTCAAACTTTTGATTTAAGAATCTTAGGATCTTCTCCACCACACTTGTCCTCCACATTCTCGCCATTTCTTCTCATTTGGTTTACGTTGAAGAGAACATGTATGAAATAATCCGAGATGGATTCTCCCTCCATCTTTAAAGTCTCGAACTTGCCTCTCAACATTTGGAGACACACCTTCTTTACTTTCTCAACACACTTATGAGCTTTCTTAAGGAACTCCCATGCTTGCTTTGAGTTAGTGGCACTGGCAACCTTCTCAAATCTGACTTCATCTAGCCCTTGATAGATGAGATAAAGGGTCTTCTTGTCCTTTCTTGTTCGACAAGCGTCGTTCTTTGTGCTATCGTTTGTCCGTGATCATCTTGGGGTTCTTCATACCCCTTCTCAACAACCTCCCAAATATCTTGGCAGCCCAGCAATGCCTTCATTTGGATGTTCCATATTTTATAGTTGGTGGTGGTGAGTCTTGGAATAGGGAATTGCATGTTGCTAGACATATTTTAAAATATCAACCTCTCGCTCTGATACCACTTTGATAAAGTATGCAACGATGGTAGAACACACAACAAGAGTATGGAAGAAAGTGAAAATATTTTTACTATATAAAACAATAGAGGATTATAACTTTTCTCACAAGCCCTTTCTTTCTTTTTTTTATTTCACCATACATTCTTCTTCACAACAGCCACATATTTATAGGTATAAGAAGTGACCTTTTAACTCCCCTAATAAATACATCATTATGCATCAGGTGTAATCTTTAGACTTCCCATGTGACTTTTGGATTTTTTATATGACCCTTAAGTTTACAATGTGACTCTTGATTTTCAATGTGACTCTTGATTTTTGCCACTATAATTAACTTTATAGAATTCAATATGGCTTTTCAGTTTCTTCAACACAATTAAGTTTACTTTTTCTAACAAAGCTATCGTTGTTACAGCTATTATATAGCCCGAGAAGAGGAACAACAAACCAGGTACCATCTCTCCCTCTCTTATTTTCTTCATCATTGGCTATCATTAATCTAGATTGAAGGCTTTTGGCTCCCATCTTCCTCCCTTGATTTAATTAGTTGATAATTGGGTTTGTGTAATCACAAGGCATTCCTTTGTTTGGACCTCAATGGGTAAGGGGTAGAATCATCACCAAGCTAGCAATTGAAGGTGGGGGTTTTCCTCCGCATCACTTCCCCATTTACCTATCCTTCAATAATGTTTTGGGCCAGCCATGGTGGATCATAGACCAAAAGGACAAAAAACTCCTATTAATGCCATAATGTTTTCTCCTATTTATTGGCGGTTTAGTCTTTGTAGCTAATCTATCAATAATGTTAAGGACTAGATGAATGACAAGACCACATTGAAAAAAATTGAGTTAGATGGGCTGACTGACTAAATTTAAACTTCAGAGTTCATGATGTTTCTCAGCCAAAGCACAAGAGGCGTTGCTGTAACTTTTATAAAAAATAAATATAAATCTTGGTTTGTATACTTTTTATTTTTAATGACTGGAGTCTATTTTAGGATATGGGCACAGGCATATGATATTTTTTTTATAGACAGTAAAAATAAAATGAACCAGCGCGAAGAGAAACAAGTGGTACGTTTATTTAGAAATTCCTGGAATCTACGTAGTTTAGTAAGCTATCGTTAATTGCTTTACAATTGGGTTTGGGGAAGTGTTATCTTGGCTCACCTGAAAGGATAGCAGGATTCCATTAGCAAGAAGAAGTCCAGTTGAAATGGACTCTCTTATTCAGTTCAGTTGAGTCGATGGACTCTCTGTTCAATCGCGTTTTTTATATATATTGGCTCACGTTATAGGATAGAGTCCATTAGGAAGTAAAAAGTCCAGATGAAATGAGATGGACTCCGTATTCGATTAGAGTTGCATTAGGAAGTAAAAAAAAAAAATGGAACTCAAATTCAACTTGTTTTTTTTGTATTGAAAGTATTGGAGAATAAGAGAGGAAAGTGGAAGATTTCACGTTATAGGATAGCAGAAGTCCATCAGGAAGTCCATATGAGATAGACTCCTCATCCGATCAGGGTTCCATTAGCAAATGGAAAAAGTACAACTTTATTAAAATTTTTGGAGAAAAGAGGAGAAAGTGGAGGATTTCTCTGTAACGTTTCTCTTTTCTCGTAAGAATAGTAAGCATCAAAAGCATATGAAAGTTGCGTTTGATTTTATGTTCGTATCGTATACTTTTCTGACGTCCTCTACGAATCCAAACAGATGAGAGTAGAGTATCTTCGCCATCTCTTCTACATGTAATAAAAGATGCTACTCCGCCATCTCGGCAATCTCTTCTGCCACCAAGAGACGCTATTCAGCCGTCTCTTCTCACTCCAATAAACAGAGAGCGTGGAAACAAAAGAGGAACCATCACTGAAACGGGAAGAGGCTGCTTCATCGCTCGTAACAGAGAGAGTAGGAAAGGAGGCGAAGTTTCCATGGCTGAAAGAAAGGACAAGAGCCTCTGCTTGGATGACATTAATGAAGATGGCATTCTTTCTGCCATAGTTTCCCACTTGCCGTTAAGAGATGCTGTGAGGAGTAGAGTTCTATCCACGAGATGGAGGGATCTCTTTCCTTGTGTCGCAAACCTCAACTTCGATGCTCAAACTATGCTTGAAGCCGCTGATCCACCTGCAGATAACCCCTTGAGGAACAGAGGAGGAAATTTATAGAGTCCGTCGATGGATTCTTGAAACAGCACCCAGGCAATGGTGTCGAGAGCTTTCGAGTTAAATTCCTCCTGTATGAAGACGATGCCTCTCATCCTGAAAGATGGGTCGACTTCGCCTCAAGGCAGGCGCCAGAGAACTTGCGGTCACGTTGGATGAAAATGACGAGACTTTATAGGAGTCTGGAAAACAGATGCATGACTTGCCTTCCTATCTTCCATCTAGCCGACTAGGATCGAGCATAGAACGGCTACGTCTCCTACTCTGTCGCATTACGTTTCCTTCGAACTTCGATGGCCTCTGCTCCCTCAAGGAACTCAAGCTGCGTGGTTCAATATTCAACGAGCAAGCAATTGAAATTATCGTCTAATTGTCTTCCTCTAGAGAGGCTGACATTTAATGGTTATTATCCGCATTCGAAGTACCTGAAGGTTTCCCATCCCTCGGGCCGTTTGAAATAGTTGAACATGAGGCAATGAACCAGAATTCAATGGCGCATCACCAATAACTTGTGTTCTTTCCATCGGTTCGTCTGAATCATCCAAATATTGGTCTTGAAGAAAGACTACATCTTTGCTTCTAATGATCTTCCTCCTTTTTGAGTTCTATAATTTATATCCAAATTCCTCATCTGCATATCCCATGAAAATGTATGATCATGCTCTCTCAACTAACTTAGAACTTTCTTCTTTTGAAATGTGAACAAAAGCTTTGCATCTGAACCTTTACATGGGAATAAAATACATCTCCTTGAGTTCATACTCCCCATAACATGACACCATTTAAATGAAATGATCAGCTCTTATTGATCAAATTTGCTATTTTCTCAATTAGTTCTCCCTAAAATAACTAGGGCAACTTGGACATAGACAATATACTTCAAACCCTCTTTCAATAATGGTCTGGCTCATTCTCTTGGCAATAGGACCATGTTGTGGGGGGTATGAGGGACTGTCTTTTGTGCCGAATTTCATACTTCTTGTAATATGATTCAAACTCCTTAAAGGTGTATTCTTGTCCATTATCAGTATGAAGATATTTCAAGAGTTTGCTGGTCTCCTATTCAATCATGGCATGAAAAATTGAAAGAACTCAAAAACATGATTTTGGATTTCATTAAATAAACTCAAACTTTTTCTAAAAGTATCATCAATAAAAATAATAAAATATAAATTTTTACCAAGAGATTTAGCTTCAAGAGGCCCACATATATCAGAATAAACCAATCTAAAAGATATCTACTCTTCTTAATAGTACACCTAGCAAAGAAAATTTTATGATGCTTTCTAAATAAACAATGTTCACAAGGTTTCAAAAATGCATCTTTAAGGCGGGCCAGATTTGCTTCTTTACTAGGAGTTACATTTCCTTCTTACTTATATAGCCAAGCCTCTTCTGCCAATTTTAATAATATTTGGATCTTAATATCGAATTGAATTTTAAGGATTTTGATTTTAATTCATTTATTATTGGTTTAATGTTACAATCAGATTTTGAGAAGTTAGATTTGTTATGGGTTTCAAATCTATTTATGATATGATAAATATTGACAAGTTCAAAAGAGATTAATTTAAGGTTTTTTCTCATATGAAACTAACCACTCCCGTGTCAAATATCTTGTGCAGTGAAATTTTGTACAATCAACATGTTGTAAGAGGTTCTATATACTCATATCTTGGCCCGACCGAACTCATGTTTGGCTGTAGGCAAGATATCTCGCCAATGAAAATTTGCTCGATGTTGAACCAAAGTCAACATGCTTAATCACATCACAACCTTGATAAAGTCTTTCTGTAAAGAACAGAACTTAGGTGTGGTTCATTAGGTGTAAATCATCCGCTCTCTCTATCTCTCTCCTACTTTCTGTAAAGAACAGAGAGATAAAGGGAGACACCAAATAGTTCACATTTAATGAACTGCACCTAAATTCGGTCCTCCTATAAATCCTTTATTGGGTCTCTTATAGCTTGATCAAAGTATACTCAACCCAATTTATGTCAACTGGTCTTAGGAACCCAAATCAGGAAAATTAGGTCCAATCATGAACCTACTACCTTTATCTTACCCAAGTTATCTTCCAAATGTCTCAAATGCTTTTTGAACCCAAGTATTTTCTATTCCTCAAAAAACAATCTTAAATATTTTTGATTCCAATGCTATAATAGTTTAAGTAATTGAAAATTATGAGAGCCCATATTGGCTTGTATTTAGTTTCAGAGTCGCTATATATTGAATGGTTGAATGAGATTTTGCATTATTACAATAGTATTAAAGCACATTAGATTATGAACATGATTTATGTGGACCAAAAAACCTTTAAACAGCCTCTTTTGGAACTGGCTATGATTTCTTAACTTGCTGAGACATTAGGACTTAAATGAAAAAAATATGTTAGAGCTTATATTCTAATATGTTTAACCTCATATTAGTTATGTATTGAGTAAATTTTATATAAAATTTAAATAATATCTTTTCGTTTTTTTTTTTTTTTTTTTTTTTGGAGTGAGGTCTTGGTTGAACTTAATGACTGTATCTTTAACAAACCGGCCTGCGCCAATTCACTAAGGCCACCTCAAAATTTAATTGTTCGTAGGTTTGTCATCCATGGCAGCCAGTGAATAATTGCATGAAAATGTAAGACAAAGCCAGCAAACTATGCTATTTCCTTATTTGATAAGGTTTTCTGGCACCAGAATTTTCCTCCCAGCCTGTGTAATGCTTTTGATGACGGCAGGGGACAAGCTTTGTAAGACATTGAGATTATAAGTTATTCCTTTAGTTTCCTACCAAAAACAACAGCGTCACCACATACAAACGTCGGGCCAAACTTCATGCCAATACGTTCCCTAGTTGTGGAAGGTAACCAAGATCGGACTTCTCACCGTCCGATTCTCCGAGACCCAAGTCAGGTAGCCCTGCGACAAACTCACACCTCTACTGCTGGCACTCGTCGAGAAGTTTACATAAAATTTCATCTCCTGGTTCACCTCCGAGAACTGGAGCTTCGCTGGACTCACGCTCACCCCCACTCCATATGGCGCAGCAACCTCCACCGTGTACTCCGACATCGCCTCCCCGACATTCTTCACCGTCCGCTCCACAGTGATCGATGTCGTAGTAGCATCAAGTGACACCGAGATGGAAGGGTAATTGAGCTCTGCTTCTCTGATGCTTTTGACCACCAAACAATTAACTGACTGGTGAACAATTGTAGTCACTTGGGAACTCGTGTAGCCCAAGCCACAGAGGTAAGGAATGTAATCATCGGCGCTAAGATCATAGACTAGCCCCGGATCATTAGCCTTATCCGGGTTGATATGACCGGCACCGATCGCAAAGAGGTCGGCCGGAAGTTGTTGCTCGTTTACGATCAGCTTCCCGCTACGGTCCACTACATCGGCCGTCGTCATGATAGCCGATTTGATGGCAGCTGGGGACCAATCCGGGTGTGCGGCCTTGATCAGCGCCGCGATACCGCTGAGATGAGGAGTGGACATGGAGGTGCCTGATATGACGTTGAAAGTCGGACCGGTGCTGTTCGCCGACGGCGGTCCAACTTGGAAAGGCCAGGCAGCTAGAACGCTCACGCCTGGACCAGTAATATCCGGCTTCAGAATACCAGGGCTGGCCTGACTTGGCCCCCTCGAAGAGAATGATGCGATCGCTGGAGCTGGCGATATGCCGAGAATGGTGCCCTTGAAAACGATCGATGCAGTTGGGTTCGAGGAGTTGATGTAGGATTTGATCTCCATCCCATCGGAGTAGCCAACGCAGGATGCCGGGAGGACATGAGCATCGACGAGGGTAGTGTATCCTTCGAGAGGTCCGTTTGTGAGAATCAAGCCTACACCACCGGCACTCTGCACGGTAATGCCCTTGGCGATCCTTTCGATGCCGCCACCCCGCTGGCACAGCACTATCTTACCCTTGACATCGAAGCCATCCAATGAGCCATTGCCGCAGAAGATGGCGTCTGGCTTTGGCCCAGCGCCAGCATAAACTAGAGGGTGGAAGGTGGCGGTGTATGCCTCTGGCTGGTAAAGCGACTCGCCGTTAAACTCTAGGCCATTGCCGAGCTTCACCGTCGTCCTTATGTTCCTGTCCATGGTACTCGCTGCCACCGTGAGGATCCACGGAGCTTCGTTGGAGAGCGTGCTTGCACTCGGGCCGGCATTGCCGGCAGCGCAGCTCACAAATACTCCATTTTTGATGGCCCCAAAAGCACCAATTGCGATCCCATCGTGGTAAAATTGAATGGAGGGTCCTCCAAGGGAGACCGAGAGCACGTCGACTCCATCAGAGACCGCGGCATCCATTGCTGCCAATATGTCGGAGTTGGCACAGGCTTCCTTGATACACACCTTATAGATAGCGAGGTGGGCAAGGGGCGCCATACCGAAGGCTGTGCCCTTGGCATTCCCTAGCGCACTGGCACCCGCCACGAGTGCTCCTGCCGCCGTGCTCGCAGTGTGGGTTCCATGCCCGTCATCATCCACTGGAGCTGTTGCTGCGGCAGCATTTCCTTTCATAGCCATCGCTCCACTGATGAACGACCTTGCGCCGATGAGCTTGTTGTTGCAAAAGCTGGCGTTGAAGTCGCACCGCCCTTTCCATTTGGCAGGCGGTGGAGGCATCCCGTTGCCACTGAAAGAAGGGTGGTCCGGGAAGATCCCAGTGTCGAACACTCCAACAATGACCCCCTGGCCGTAGTTGGCTGCATTCCAGGGACCTTTGTTGGGCTGTAAGCCTAAGAATTCTGGTGTATGGGTAGTCTGGAGGGAGTAGAGTCGGTCGGAATAGGCATGGACGAATCCAGGCTTCTTCTTCATGTTCTCTAGCTCTTGCTCGGTTAGCCTCACGGCGAAGCCACTGGCCACATTGGTGTACATGTGGACCATTCTTGCAGGGTTCGCTGGGAGAAAGGACTTGTACCAGTTTTCCTGGTCGATGGACGTGGCAAACACAGTCGACATTGGTGGCTGCACGTGGACTATATAGGTTTGTAGTTCAGATGTGTCGTCGGTGCCGTTGGTGCTGCTTGTGGTATGCCCGCGAGCCGTTATCGAATGAGGGCTGAAGAAGAGGAAGAAGAGGAGGTGGAGGGCGGTGGAGAGGCATAGACTCTCCATTGGGACAGATGTGGGTGACCGGAGGGTGCGATGCTAGCTGCAATGTTGTTTTTTTCAGTAATACATTGTTGCCCCACGCTCACACCACGCCTTTAAATGCTCCGTGATGAATGGATGCCTCAGCATAATCTCGTGATCGACCACCTTTTCCACCTTCTACCTCGTCATTGTCCTCCGTTTCCCACAGGAACCCGGCATATGCTGCAAGGACATGGCTGAAAGGAACATTTGGTTATAAAAAAACACTATGATAAATCTCTTTTCTTTCTCACGAAAAACTTTGGAACGCTCATGAAAATGATAAGCCTACGGTGTGTGTGTGTGTGCACCTGTCATGAGGAGTGGCCTGAACTGCTTGTTCAAAGTAACTGGAAGCTGGTTCCACATCCTGGTGCAGCTCCCATACCAATTTAGCATACTGTGACAGGATCTCTCCATCGCCAGGTTCTGGAAGTATGGCACGAGAGTAGTACTCCTCGGCTCTTTGAGGATCACCCTTGGTTTAATACAATAACCCAGAATCGTATCAGATGAGAGAATATATATATATATATATACTGAAGGAATGGATGCATATTTGATAAAAGAATGCTTTGAAGACTGGCGAAGAAAATAGAAGCACTTTAGATACGGCAAATACTTTAATTCTTAATGAACCATATCCTAGACCGAAACATGAGATACTATTTTCCACAAATAGACTATTAAGGAGAAATCAGTAGATCAAATTCTGCATAGACAACAATTATCCCATGATTTAATGTCTTCTTCGGCACAAATAAATGGAAGCACTGTAGTTTAGCATCTGAAAGAAGGAATTCGTAATTTGGACCCAAAGACTTGCGAAGGGACACTGGGATGGTTATGTTTCGCGCGTTAGAAATTTTGAAAATTCGTGATTTTGTTCATGTATTTACATAGCGATGGTTTGGAGAGGAGATAAAGAAATGGACGAACTACTGGCTTTTTGAAACGGAAAGGAGACCGGCCGTCCCATAAATGAAGGATTTGGACCCAATGGGGATTGCCGTCTGTTACAGGGCAAGCAGTTGTATATATATATATATAGCGATGGTTTGGACTGAAGATAAAAAAATGGACGAACTGCGGGCTTTTTAAAATGGAGAGGAGGCCAGTGGTCCAATAAATGAAGGATTTGGGTCAATGCGGATTGCCGTCTCTTACAGGGCAATCAGTTAGAATATATATATATATATATATATATATATATATATATAGCGATGGTTTGGAGAGGAGATAAAGAAATGGACGAACTACAGGCTTTTTGAAATGGAGAGGAGGCCAGCGTTCCAATAAATGGATTTGGGTCAATGCGGATTGCCGTCTCTTACAGGGCAAGCGGTTGCCGGATTCATGCGCCTGTATGGAATTTTAATTTTAAGCAAGGCTACGTGACGAGAAGGGTTTCGATGCTTGCAGCCAGGCAAACAATTTTTTTTTACAGTCAACGCTCATAGTCTAATTTTTAACAGCCTATCTGCCTTGAACATGTTAAGTCCAACGTTTTTCTGCTTCCATTTCACTCTAAAATGTCTCTGCCCAATGAAGTAGGCTTACGTAAAATTAGTTGGAATTCTGGAGTCGGAAATATTTTGATATTACTGTCTCTTTGATTGAAGGTGCTTTAATTTGTTGGTTTGAACAAACGTTTTTGTTTTGATTCTTTAGAGGCTGTGCTGTGTGCTGGATATTTTACTGGAGCTTTTAAACCATGATATCCCTTCTTAATAAAAATGATCTAGCCGAAGCTAAAGAGCCAAATGACCTTGTGCTCAAAATCAACAGATAAGATCATCCAAGCCAGATTCATCAGGAATCAGGGACTCACAGGACCCCTATGCTGTAATTTTATATGGGAAGTTTCAATCTGGATTGATATGGATCAGCTAGAGCAGCCACATAATTTTCATGCTGATTTAAACATCATTCAAAACTCTTCTGAATTCCTTGCCCTTCTTTTCAATCTATTCCATACATGATTTTCCCCATATGCCTTTTCTTTAATTATTGTAATGTCTTTCCTGACATAGAATTCTATATGGTATATTCACTTTTATATTCATAATGTAAAGAAGCCTTGCGGCAAACTCTGTGTGATCAATGCGACATCAAGCAAAGGTAATGAGAAAATAACAAATTATTGTTGATGCTTCATTGGTAATTTTACTGCAATTATGATTGCATTTTCGTGTTATTATTGTTGATGCTTCATTGTTAATCTTACTGCAATTATTGTCAAAGTTTCACACTATTCTATACGAAACTTGAAAATTATGATGGCAAAATATTTGAGAATGGAAATAAATGTTAATTGAACATGAAATGCAGAAGAGAATTGAAATCTTTGGATGAAAGATCTTAAACCTCCAAAGGATTTTACCTTGCATAGGTCAGAGAGAATTATGGCCTAACTAGTACGAAAATAGGTCAAGATCCTTAGTGGACTTCATCGGTAATTGACTAAAAACTTTTATGGCTTTGCATTTAATAAAAAGTAGAGCACTCTAACGATATTTTTTGATATATTTTATATTTGAAATGCTACTAATTAATTAAAAAAACTCTAGGTTTTATATTTTATAAAAGAACTGCGTTATCTATGAATTTTGTGATTTGAAATTTACATTAAATTCTATCTTAAAATCTTTGATGAAGACTTATGGTTATGAAGGATCTCTTGGGCATTTGTGCTCATTACTTTTTCTATTTTATAGAAAAATCATAAAAGGAAAAGCCTTATGCATGATATTCTTGTCTTTACAAGGCTCTTATGCTTTTGAAGTACTCAAAGCATTATTTTGATGTACTACATTAGATGCTTTGCTCTTAAGAAGGCTTTTATATATAATTTTTGTATATTGTGTGATGGTACTAAATATTGTAATTTTTCTCAAACTATGTTCTCATTAGGAGTAAATCTCGTAAAATTTATATGCCTTAGGTTATATAAATTATAGTTGACTTAAGTTCAAGTTATGATATAAATTTAAATATTTTTTCATGTGCATTGATTACAGTCAAACACAATGATTGTTCAGAAGATGCCTTCAGATGCATAAACCATTTAAGGTCTTTATATGGTTCTTATATCACAGAATGTACAAAAAAAAATAAAATAAAATAAAATCAAGATGCGTACATACATGTATAAATATTGATGAATATAGGATATAAAAGAATCATGCAAATAAGGCACAGATAGGGTTGACATTATTGATGTAATTAATTTGCTTGGATGCAAATGTAAAATTAAGCAATTCACCTTATTCTACATTGTAGCGCACATTAATCTCTAGTATAATAAAAATAATGATAATGATAACAGTAATATATAAAGCTTCATGACCTTTTTTTTGGCTTCGATCAATTCGGGTTACGGTCAGTCATACTCTCAAGAATTGGGCATGACAGATGGATTACACAGTGCAATATCCTTCTGTGACTAGCCAAATGGTGTAGTGCTTGGGCCATCCATGACTACCAGGAACGTGGATCCAATGTCCACTACCTTCAGAAAGACCATTTGCAATATTATTCCTCAAGTCATTTGCCAAAGTAGCATGAATGAACAAAGCAACTAATAGTGTGTTTGAATTAATTTATTTGGTCCATTTTGTGTTTTGATTCATGAACTGTTGCTAATGTGGGATACTTTGGCTGAATTTTGACCTCAAAATTTTAGATTTGCCTATCTTATTTGTTTCAATTCAGAACATCCATTACTGGCATCACTGTATATATGTAAATTTTGGAATTGCTTTGGAATTACTGATCTTATCAGTTGTAGATGCAGTGCACTGTGAACATCTTGCATGACAATTGCTATTTGTTAATTTTTTTTCCCTGTAGATTTTTAGATCTTGATGAATCAGTTGTGATTGCATGACTTAAATGTTATGTTTCTTTCAAATGTTTCTCTCACTTTCTTCCTCTCCCAGTTTTATGTGTTTTAGTTGTAATTTGTTCCCAAATTTTGTGATTTCTGCTGCATTATTTAACTTTTCAGTGTTTGCTATCGACTGAATACATATGAATTTCAACAAATGTTCAAACTAAATCTGGAATTTTGGATCGGTTGAATCCGTGTTCTATCCTCTGACGTGGGCAAAATGATCATTGATAAGGCTTGAATAGCATGCCAAAGATACTTTTAGGGAATGTCGTCCATACAATCCTATCATTTTCTTTGAAAAGAAACAATGGGATCAATTAATTAACAAAAACAACCAACCATAAAGAAAAAAAGAGATACAAAGGGGAAAAAAAGAGATACAAAGATATATTAAACTTTTAGAATGAGCGACGGAACGTTGACGCAAGCACTGTAGTCTTAAGGGCAAGTCGACCAACTACGCACAATTATTGTATACTTTTCAACAATCATGTATATGGTTAACGATGCCCATAAACAAAAGCCTGTGAATGATTCCAATAACGCGATGCCTATCGCTGGCGCCAACAAGAAATTGTCTAACAAATCGTTGTGAATGCTCTTTGTCTAATTTTTAACAGCTATTTGCCCTGAACATGTTAAGGCTGACATTTTCTGCTTCCATGTCACTCTACAATGTCTCTTTGCCCAACTTTCCTGCATGACTAAACACCAAAATATTCAAATCTATATTCAAATCTAATTGAATCTAATTACAAATATATAAAACCCATTTACAGTGTCCTTTAATCTATATAAGCTATGATCTAAGACCTCACTTGTTAATGAGCTAGTCAGAAAATATTTTTTGGGTCCCTTGATCCTATATGAGCATCCAAAATCTTTTTAATGCATAACCAATATGAGATTAAGCACTGAGTAGCAGTATGGATTCTCACAAAAGTCTTAAAGACTAAGTGGATATTTAGATCAATAGATGTCAAAGGTAAAATTCTAGTCCAATAAAAGGCCAGTAGTAAAATTTCTACTTTAACATTTGAAGATGGGACTCATTTGGAGAAAGAGCTATGATATTTGACAACACTAGTAGACAATCTTTAATTAAATAAATTGATGATCTATGATTGATACACTCTACAAAGGATTGATGAGGTCTTTAATCGCTCAAGTCTTTTCCAAAATCGAGCTTCAATCTTATTATCACTAATTATGGATCAAGGTAGATACAGAGATGTCCTTCTAGACTAAATTGGGCATCATAAATTTTTGGTGGTTTTCTTTACGCTTATAAATGATGTAGATAGATTTGGCTTTAATATCAAATTTAATTTAAATAAACGAAAGAAAGATAATTACTAATGTAGCAAAAGCTTCTTCAGGGTCTTCGATTCAGCATCTCTGACCATCTAGAAGAATTTGTGGACTCGTATCATTCAAGTAATTATTTCAAGATAGAAAAAAAAAAAAAAAAAAAAAGCTCTTATAACTTCATAACTCAATTCACTAATAATTCATTAATTCAATGGAATACTCTAGAGGCCTATTTATATATATAGAACAAAAGTGATCCGAAGAAATCAAATTAGAATCAAAATATTTTCAAAAATAAAAGGCTACAATCAAAAACTTATTCAACATTAACAATAGCAAGACTTCTAAAGAGAATAAGATAAGTTTTCTAAAGAGAATAAGAAAAAAATAAGACTCCTCAAAAGATACTTACTAAAGTTTTCTTCTTAGCCAATTTTTTTTTTTATTCTTACTTTTGTACTGTATCAACTCTTTCAGCTCGAAGAATTTAGCTCTTGATAAATTGAAGCTCATACTAAATACAATCTTTATGCTTCTATAAATGAATACATCAATTTGAGAAACTTTTAGCACATATTTCATTCCATCACCATTACTTAGCATGAATTTTATAGGACTATAAAAATAAAAAGAAATAAAAAAAACTCTCCATTCCTTCTCTATTTCATCAGACGAGGCGTTGACATCTCCTCTCCTCCAAGTTGGACTCCCCTTGACGAAGTCGAGCTTCGTTGATCGCTGCGCCCATGATGATTCTTCGCCGGCCGTTGCTGCTTGCCAGCGACAGAGGAGGAACCACAGGCACTGCTTCTCCTGTTCCTCTCTGTTTCCTTTCCCTTCTCGTTTTATTGCTATCGGTCGGCCATCGATCTCGAGACACCGTGACTCAGCTGCGTTGCGCTGCGCTCCTCTTCGTTCCATCAGACCGTTTCGTTTATGATGCCAGTCTGATGCCTTCTCGTAATACATTTTTGAGTTGCTAGGCATTTTGCTCATATCCACGTTATGAAGCATGATGGCAAAAGCGTGGTTAAGCTAAATAAAGGCCGTCGTCCCCCACAAGACGTTGATTTTGTAACACGCTACCTGGGCACTGCTTAAGAGCAATCGTTTCGAGCCCCACCAGGCAAGATTTCCAAATGTCATTACGTTTTGAGTCGAAACTAAATATCTCAGCTGCATCTTAAGATAACAATAGCAAATATGATCATAATATCAGTCGACAACTGAGCCGTTCATCGATTGCCAAAGGGTTCAATTAAAAATAATAATAATAAAAAACAGATCCGGGTATCCAACAACCGACGATGCATGCATGTAAACCATTTGCAAAACATAGCTCATAAGCTTAAGTTGCATTCATTCAGAGGCAGCAGCTCAGCTTGGAAATCGAGGTCGAGTGTCAAATGCTAATTTCAAGCATGACTCATTTGTCCAATAATCATCTACGTACCATTAACCCAACATCACAGTTTCAAGAAGCAGTTATCATTTGGCAGGGGCATGAAGTCCAACCGTGGAGGAAAACAGTTTTGGCATCCACTTCGAGATCAGCATAGCCGCTTCAGGTTAGACGAAGCAAGCATCAGGCTTCACCATCCTGTTTCTCAAGGGAGCTTAAAAAGTTTATTAGAAGGCTTATAGCTCATAGAGCAGCATAAATCACTAACAAAACGATCATTCATTCAGAACCATATGTCATAAGAAACGAAGAAATAAACAAGAGTAATGAACAAGGCCGTTAAAGATCCCTCCGCACCTGGAGGATATGAAAAAAATTATAAAGTTGAACAGACCACTTGGGCAAAACAGCTGCACTAAGGATTAAAATGGTAATACATTCTGTGCATCACATTCATATCAATCCATGATTCTTTCAGTCATTTTCCCACTTTCATGATAATGCAACATATCCTTCCCACGGTGGCGACAGCCACCTTTCCTTTAGAAGTAGCGTGACAAAAAGATTGGGATTGGGATATAAAAAGCTACAGACCATTCCTCAAAGGCATTTTACTCATCTCAACTGAGGAATAAATTATATATTGCCTATATATACAACAGCCTCGGCAAAGGCATGGCAGCAAAATGGGGGTCTTCGGAGTGTTAGTTTAACCAGCCAGGACGAGCCAACTGCCCACAAGGCAAGGCCAGTGTTTTTTAATACAAAACCCCCTTCTCCCAGAGAGATAAGAGAGAACAAAGCCCATTGCCATTGATCTGAAAGCCATCCACAGGAGCCTATAAAGGTTGCTGCCAGAGTTCCATTGCCAAATAATTGTACAAGAAAAGGAGTCAGCTATCATCGTCCAAGGCTCCAATATATGTAAGGTCTGTTCTTCTCACCCTCACAGCCCCCCTGAGCCAGCTGCAAGCCTTGAGATTGGAATGATCCCCGCCAACACCAATCATGTTGCTGTTCCCACCTGAGCCACAAGTAGAGCCTGTACCATCTTCCAGCAGTGTCCACGGGTCAATTTCCATATCCAGATCCTGGGTTGGTAATGTCTTGCTTCTGCCAGAAAGGTTAGTAGAAGTCCGGGCGGTGGGAAGAGTTCTTTGGTGGCCACCTGGAGCGGATGCGTTGGGCTGGAGGGATGCAAGCGCCACTAAAGACGATGTTGGAGGATGGCAAGGGATGAAAAAAGGTACCGATGTGGGGAGAATTGGCATTGCGGCTTGGATACGCTGCCGAATTGTTGCAGGCAACTCCATGCGGTCCAAGTCAGCCTAAAAAAGAAAAAATAATGTAAAGGAACAAATAAATAAAATGTGATCATCATTTTTTAAAAAATGGCTAGCTGCTTAGAACAACAAATAGTTGGCCACCAACATGGCAAAAGAATGGCAGCATCCATACAAAGGAATGTGAATTGAAAACCTGACATAAAATAACCTGATAAAAACCAAGAAGAGAAGAATTATAACATTTCAATTGCAGCCCAAAGCATCCAAGAAAAATTATATTCATCAATGAAGTAGGACACTAAGTTAAGGTGATATTTGAGATGAAAAATAACCATGAAAACATTTTTAAAAAAATGAAAATTGTGAATATAAGGTTAGTTATCCTTAAATTAATAATTGGCAGGCCCACGGTCATACCACCAATTATTATGCAGATGCCAGTTTCTAAGTCAAAGATAATGGCAAAAGTGACCTACAAAGGATTATAGATAAGAAAACGTCAGGATGATGACAAAAACCCACTAAGAGTTTGTAGTTCTGTTTTAAAAGCATTAATCATGCAACCAGGTAATTTCCACAGATTTCACATCAAATTAATTTTCTTTAAAGTTTGTTTTTATCAAAACAAACAAACAAGAAAAAGAAAATGCAAACGGAACTGACCAGCAAGCTCTCTGCTGCCTCATGATCAAACGCAGAAAAATCTCGTGGGGATTTAACGGTCGACTTGGAGGCAGTCTTGGGCTTCAGCCAACTTGGTTTGCAGTTGCTCAGCAAACCATGCAGGACACACAAAAGCCTGTCAAATAGGCTATCACTGGAATAATCCAACGAGGCAGCAACAGAACCTTCCACAAGTGACTCCGCATCCCTTTGTAAAGGACCTACATGCATGGATAGGTCTGCATCCTCATACACAACTCTTGTTCCAAGCAGTCTTAGTATGATAGATGCAAGCATTTGCCTCATGTTCCGTGAAGATGGTTCCCTGTAAATTAAGAATTCAAGGCAAGAAATATTCCACTGAGTTCCAATAACCTTATCATTCGCCCAAACAAGAGATGGGAACATATTATATAGCCAAAACCAATCAAAGAATATAAAACAAAGATACATGATCCATCTATTAATTACTAATATGCAACTTTCTCGCATAAATAAAAGGCAAACCATTAGCTTTCAACAGGTTCTATTTACAAATCATCGTACTGAGCATGGCATATTTTAAACCAATTCCAACTTCACATGGGTCTCGCCTCATCAGCAACAGCAATCCTCCAACCAAAAAGCAAAAACAAAAAAAAAAATAAACGAGCCACAGACCATCAGGTTATGACCAAGCAAATCACTGCTTCTGCTTCAATATTTGAAATTTTCCTTTTCCTCCAGGCTACTGAGCAAGAAGATTACTCGAGCATTGCTATTTGGATTCTGAGAATTGCCTTGGTATAACAGAATGCATATTACAGAGGCCGTGCTCAAAATGCCATGAAAATAGCAATCTAGGCAAATGAGAAAATCCAGGTTCTAGTATAATGCTGTGACCTACTATAATGCTGATTTTTGTCAGTACCAGCTATCAACATAAGGTGTGAATATGCTATTTTTCAAAATCTGTAAACCTGATCTCCAATCTTCCAAATTCATACCAGTTAAACAATTGACAATAAAACCCTTACCTCTTCCTCCTGAGGTAACCAAACATGTACAGGTTTTAATGTAAGTTCATCACTGCCAGTAACCAGCAAGTACTTAACAGATTTCCAAAACGAAGTCACTTTATCGCGTCAGGAAATGTTCCAGTAAACCTAGTCTCTCATCAGGACTTGTCTCTCATTAGTGATACTGGTACAGATAGGTACATCTGTTTTCATCTGGTAAGTTCGCATGAATTGTAAAGAAAAAGGATATCCTTGTAGGAACAAATGTCTGTGTGCACCTTCCAGAGGGCGATCATGAAGTTGGAAGTGAAGGTTAGTCTGCCATACACCAATAGTCTTACAGGAGGCAGCGAAAGCAAACCCCATCCTGGCCTCAAGATTAGCCAGCCAATGTAGCATTCTGCCAGAACAAACTTTTCCTAGAATTAGGCCAGAACAAATTCAACCACAGCCAACATTCAAATTCATGAATAGAACTCAAAGCACACATATGGCAATCCCATACTAAAATATAAAATAGTAAGCTCAGACCGGAATGTTAGCCTTCGGTAAGGATACCATCAAACTGATTTACTAACTCCATACATGGAGTAGTAAGCTCAGACTGGAATGTTAGCCTTCGGTAAGGATACCATCAAACTGATTTACTAACTCCATACATGGAGTCACCATCCTCTTGCTCATAAAAACATCTACAATAGAATGGCAATCAACTTCTGCATGTTTTCTTCATATATTAGACATTGGATCAAGGGGGGAAAAATATGGCTTAATTATCACCAAGCATCTCTATTCTGTTGCTCGTAGCAAGCCTATTTCCTTATCACTAACAACCTACAGCTACACTAGCAGTTCCACAGTCTGGTGATAAGAGGTATTTTTAATATTAAGTTACTAAAATTCAATATTAAGTTACTAAAAATCCAACGAGCACACAAATGATGTTTCTGAAACTGATAGATGTTAGCTACTTTAGTGGGGTATGCCACACCCAACCAGATCATGTAGAGTTACAACACAAATGCTTAAATCAAAATTTGACTTTGGAATCATATGGCAGCCTATAACATTTCAATGGACATTTGGATGCTCTTAGTTAAAATATACTTGACTTTTATTAACATAATTCAAACATCAAAAGTCAAAACTATGGTGGGAGGAAGTCATTAGGAATATAGGAGTTGAACCAGTAGGATCTTTAGAAGCAAAAAAAAGTATAAGGAGCCTTTGGTGGCCAAACTATTAGCAGGTTCTAATTTGATTTCATCAACACTCAATAAAATCCTCAAACCATGTGATAACCATGCTGAACAATTTATACGGTCATTTTTAATGCTTAGCTATCCTAAACATGCAAGACCTGTCGCTGACTTCTCAGCCTTGATGTCATACGCTATAGAGCTTGATGAGGTGATGACGGATAATGAGTCAAGCACAAAAGTTGAAGGCAAAACCACATGCCATACAAGTAAAACAATGTTGATCAGGGACGTACATGACGTATCCAGTGAAGAAGTTCTGTTATGCATGTAGTGCTTTTTCCATCATCATTGGTGTATGGTGTTGTCAGAAATTTGATTGGCAATGGACAGTCTGCAAAATTCTTCTTTGATCCTTGGCTACCAGGAGGACAGTTTGTTGATAGATTCGGTTATTCAGGCAACTTCAGAGAAGCTTTGGAACTATTGGGCACTTTATGGATCATGATCACTGGCAATTGCCACCTCCATTGGCATCTATCATGACTGCAGTTAGAAAGGTAATTGAAAACATTTAGTTCCCTAACAACGACTGCAATGATTTCTGGACTTTGTCTTAAAACCCAATAGCCTACTCTCCTTAATGTGCTTGTGAACTTATTCAACCCAAATATCTGCAGATTCTTTGGTGCACTAAGGATTGGTTTCATAGTTAGATTCATAATTCTAGTTGCTGCTTGTATAAAGCTGTTATGAGCAGGTTGTTGATTCAAACCAGATTACTATCTTTTGGAATACAAACTAGATGCATCATGTGTGCTATGTAGATTCCAACCAGAAATTTTGAGACTAATTGTCCATTCAATGCTTCCTACTCTACTTGCATATGGCAGTCTTGTAAGATGAAATCGGAACTTTCACTGCATTGTAGTTCCTAGTTGTTGGATGAACTTGGTAATATTAAGGACTTTTCAAACCAAGGATCAAGCATATGGGTCATCAAGAGTAATGATGTCAGCCACATTATGGTACCTTTGGCAAGAAAAAGGATAGACATGATTTTGAAGGCAGCAAGACAAATAAGGTGGTTCTATTGAAGAAAAAAATAGCCACCATCCCTAATGCCATTTTGAAGTGCAATTTGAAAATTGAAGCTACTGGTTTAAAAACAACCACGTCAAGGAACTAGAAAGAAACTGCAATTTGAAAATTGAGGCTACTGGTTTATAGATAGCCATATTGAAAAATTGGAACAGCAAGTTACGTAAGAAGGAATACGAGCAAGTTTCTGTTCATGGGATTCCATCAGCTAATCGGTGCCTGAAAATTTTTGATGGTTCTACATCATCCAAATGCTGGTTATGGTGGTTTGGTAGGAATGAGGCTAGGATCCTCTATTATTGTACTAAGGTAGGTTGTTATTCCATCCACATATGCCATATGTTCAATTGTTTAGTTCATGTAAAGGAGTGTGGCATGCCATACAACTGAAAGGAAATCATACCAGGCTATGGACTGTTTAGGATTCAAGAACGGTAGTGGAGTAGATTCACAAGAAATGGGAACCATCTTGGATATTCGTCATCCTCTAGGCGAATTTACCATCTAACCTGTCTAGATGATTATCAGGTTAGTCATATATAGAAAGAAGGGAAATGTGCCATGGATCTTTTGTCTGAAACTGCTCCACCTAGTACCCCAGGAGAAGATCTAGTTGCTGCTTATCCAAAACTATCTGCCCTTCTCATGACACTTGTTTCTATTACCGATGATGATAGGTTGGGACAAGAATCCAGCAGAACTTGAAGTTTGTACCATTATGTCTGAATGAGTTTTATCTACTTTCTCGCCCAAAAAAATAAAATAAAATTGACAGCCGCTTCACTAAATCAGCAGGCAAGGTTGATAGGTAGGAGATACCCATGCTTCTAATTATGATCTGATGTCAGATGGTTAATGTCATCATAGAGACTTGAGATAACATTAGCATCAGCTAACTAGATCCATGCTGAAAGCCAGATAGTTTATATAGGTAATTGATAAAGATCTAGGCCCTTTGTATTGGCTTGCCGGTCCTTGTAATGCAAAAATATTACTGGTGTGACAAAGCAGTTGTCTCTTAATGACATATTAGCCATTACCATTGGTTCACCATCCAACTTCACAAAAGAGCTTCTAAAACCATGTTGTTTTAGGCAACTATCATATTTACCCCTTCCCTTCCCCTAAGAACATAATAATAAATAGCAAAAAAAAAATCATCATGAACAAAATAGAAAGATACAGATATTATATAAATATCTACATAAAAATACTTTTATATACAGATATGGGCACCACAAAAAACTCCTACTTTTTCATGTCAAACAATTGCAGTTGTCCAGATTAGGAGAATGGGGTGGGGCAGGATGGGAGATCAAAAGAAAAAATTATGGATTCCACAAAGAAGTTCCCTATCACTGCAGGAACGAAATTGTTGTCCTTCAATGGAGAAACCCCAATTTTCCATCTCCTCAGCCCTTAACGGTGTGTTAGGTTGCAAGGAAATCCATGAAAAAAGAAAAGGAAAACTAAGATATGAAAACAGAAAGGTTAGATAGAAAACTAGTTATAAATTTTCCAAATTTGTTAGTTTTCTAATGAAACAAACAAATGAAACTTGATCTTCCAAGAAAAATGAGTTTTCCAAGAAGTTTTCCTGGCATTCAAACATCTAGGAGGTAAACTACAGAAGTGCAAAGAATTCTGCAAAAGGATATTGAAAGAACAAATAGAAAATTAGCTGGTTTTGTGAACCTTTTAACCACACCCCACCTGAAGTCAATGATGTGGAACTCCTCACAACAATACTAAATGGGCTAAAGAAAGTTAAAAATTAGAGTTACAAAAAGAAGGTGGATTCGAATTTCTTTTCCCAACAAAAGCCAGTGTATATCACCCAAGGCCAAGTACCCATCCAAATGTAAGGCAGTTTAATTAACCATGCCAAGAACTCACTTCTTCAAAACTTTGATGCTTGCACTAGAATTTAACTAAACATCCACTCTGTAAGAAAATCTACCAAACAGTGGACCATGAGCTTGTCCCAAAAAGGAAAGAATTACTTAGATATCTTAGGAGGCAATGCATAACTGAATGGTTATAAAACAAATTATAGTCTACCAATATTACAATAACATGGCAATCAGAAACAAAAAGGAAAATAGAATCTTATAAAAATCATAGACACAATTAAATTTTGGTGGGAGCAGTTATCAAAAAGGCAGAGAAAATGTGACAAAAAATAAAAGATGTGGGTGCAATCATTCAAGACTATTGACAATAACCAACCATACCTTTTATTGTTGCTGAATAAAAATAATAACAGGCAATAATCAAGAATAAGCTTTTAAGAACTGTAGTTACCGATCAGTGTAAATGATAGGAAGCAATCTCAAAAGAAATTGCAAGCGCAACCACAAGGTTGCTTTCAATGCTGTGGTAGACGGCGGCAAAGAATCATTAACCCCAGTTGATCGCCTTCCCAATACAGGGCTTCCACCACGCATACCTTTGCGAGTGCTGCCTTTGTTTAATGAACCTTCAGCTCCAGAAGATACCGCACTAGCCTGCTTATTACCACCACGTGTTATCATATTAATTTGTTGATCAATAGCACCCATCTGCTTTATCAATTCCGCTGCAAATAAATTGCGTAAATCACTGGAACTCCTGTCTATACATGGAAGTGTTAATTCTGCAAGAGCTTTCTCAGTTATATACTGCTGGGTAGAAGTGAAGCCTTCAGCATCATTATTATGAAAGTTCATTTTACCAGGTCTTTTAACATCAATGCATTCATCCACAAGTTCCCCCTCTTCAATAGAAATGAGCTCCAACTTCCTCTTATCACCTCTGTTAGCTATGCCATCAACTACGGAACCTGACCAACCCCACGGCTTCCAAAACTGGGATTTTGTTGAAAGACCTTTTCGCTGAGCAACAAGCATAAGTTGCTGCCTGATGGATTTCCGTCCCTGGAGGACATCTAGACCAGCTAAGATCCATTTTACGTCCACTACAAGTGACTCCTGTTGCAATTTTCCAAGCAGATGAACAACTTCTGAGTAAAGAGGTGCTGCATCAGGTCTAACTAGGATTCTTGTAAGAATAATTTCAGTCAACTTCTTTTCACTTTCGGAAAGTGCATAATTTCCAGCATTAGGAGATAGGGATCGAATTGCCTCTACTAAGGACATGTTATGACTCTCAATTTTTTCAATAAGAGCTCGCTCACACAAAAGAAGTCTCAACTCAACCCACTGCCAATGAAACTTTGCAGGTTGCAAATTATCCAAAACATGCACAAGCTGATCCTGAAGCTTAGACTCATTTTCAGCAAATGTTCTTTGTTCATTAGGCCCCGAAATCCATGAACCATCTTCCTGCATAATTGTAAATGCTGGCATTTTGCAATCAATGAGAGCATTTAGAAACAGCCTTGCCCGAAGGGGAACAAATGCCATCGTTTTCAAATGTTTATCTGGACTATGCAGTTCAAGCATTGCAGCAAATTCAGAATCAGCAACATCAGTAGCAAGAAGATCATAAAGAACATTAGTATTTCGAAAACAAAGTTCTCGAAATGGCAGATGCCTTATAGCATCACTAATTGCCACTGACAAATACTGGTATAGTTGGATGTCCTCACGAGTCGCAATATTGATGTTGAGAATATATGGCCTCCAAATGACCATTCCAAAGATTGAGTAAGCAGGAGAAAAAACCAAGTTAAGAGGAAGCATGCGCTGCATCCTTGAAAGAGCTAAAAGATATGATTCACCAAGGATTTCTGCAACTAATCCATCAGACACTGTTCTGCAGTTCCCAACAAGAAGCCGAAACCAATGTACATATACTTCAATACAATTGAAACTGCCAATGGAACGGGGCATCCCATTAGAACTGGATCTTGCACTCCTAATGAATTGCAGAACATCCAGGCCCTCCTTTAACTTGAAGGCTGTCACCATCCTTTCCAGGCTAGTAGCACCATGAACAATGGCCCCAACAACAAGTGCAGATACAGCAGCTGCAGATTTTGCAGCTCTTCCAACGAATGGTTTTGCAGAACTGTTCATGAGATCATTTGAATGATTTGTGTATATGTCATGAGTTTCAGAAGATGGTTGAAACTGACGATGAGTCTTCCCAGGAGCAAAAACCCCAGAAATTGATGAAGAAGCTTCAGCAGCCAAAGCTATCTCAAATACACGGCTCAGACGTTCTCCAAGAGCTTCCTTAAGCAAGCAGAGGGAGGTTATGTGAATTTGCAAGATGTGCCTTACACAACTCAATGAATTTGTTGTAGCTGAAAAACTTTGGTAATTGTTGCCCGTAAAATCTGGCAGTTTTGATATAGCAGGCCCCACATTACCAACAATCGCAGAAACAGCAGATGCCACTATAGAGGGATCTCCTTCCAAAGTTGCCCCACCATTTTGCCTAATATAATCCAGTAGTCCCAGAGCAATATCTTGTGCTATTTGGTTACTGTCTTCCCAATTTTCTAACAATGAACCTTTAGGATTATTGCCTGGAAAAAGTTTTCGTTCTTTTCCATAAAAATAGTGAACAACCTCCTCAACATGTCGTTGCACCATCTCTTTCAGGTTGGGGCTAGTCCTTGACAATCTCCCAGTCATCTTTTGACGGACAAACTCATCAGTGTCTTCAACACCCGTTGGGACTCCAGAAGAAAACACTTGATCACCATCAAGTGATCGTCCACCATCAAGTTCTGCAAGCAGCCTCTGATCACAGGTAGCTCGAAAAGTTTTTTCCCATTTTGTCACACTAGCCACATCTCTATATTTCTTCAGCAAAATTCGAGCATAAGCAAAAGCCACTGATCCAAATGACCTTCCATTGGTTGTCACCAAAGCAACAGTACGGTGCACTAAAGCAGTTAGCACTTCAGGTAAAATATCTATCGCCAGAAGGACATTTTCATACCTGAACCAAGCTAAATATTAGATCTAGGAAAAGTAAACAGCTATATATATATATATATATATATATAAAGAGAGAGAGAGAGAGGGGGAGAGAGGGAGAGAGAGAGAGAGAGAGAGAGAGAGAGGGCGGGGGGGGGGGGAATAGACTTGGCTACATTCAAATGTAGCCAAGTCTAGATCCGTTCACCTCCCCCACCTTGGATCTGCACGGATCCTAAATATGAAAAAGATGACCAGATCCTAGACTTGACTACATTCGAATGTAGCCAAATCTCTCTCTCTCTCTCTCTCTCTCTCTCTCTCTATATATATATATATATATATATATAAAAGCTAAGTTCAAGCTCTAACATATTTGACATCAGAATTTTTATTTCCAAAATAATAATAGAATACCATCAACACGCATCCATTGTTGCCAATTAGCTTTGAACACAACATTATTGTGTGAAAAAAAAATAATGTTCACCTTAAAGAACAGAAACATTAGGTTGATTTTTGCAGAAAAAGTGGTTCTAATTCACATTGATCAGGAAGAATGAAGATTTGACAATAAATTGTACATGCATACATGAAGGGGAGAAAAGATGCGCAAATAAAGAGTAATAACAACACAATATTGCATAAAAAATGGTGTCGTACATAAAAACACAAAAGAAAAGAAAAGATGGAAGCTAGAAGAAGGCAAAGTAACAGATTGGGAAATTCGAGAAGAGTATATTGTGACAAAATTCCCACAGTTATCATTTCCACAAGACACCTTATGCCACAAACCCATCTTTTCTTCTCTATCCCCTCACGGGATGTTGTTCCTAACCCTACCAAAATCCCCATAACATCAATTGGCATCACAGAAAACCATGTCATCATCCCCTCACAACTAGATGCCTCAAGCTGCAAAAAACTGATTTTCACAAAATGCTTTCAAGAAAATGGATCCACATCATCCAGAACAATCTTTTGAAGATGTGATGGTAAATATTTCGAGGGTTGGGCTGTAGAGGAACCCACCCCCCCCCCAAATAATAATAATAATAATAATAAAAAATAAAACTAAAGAAATAAAATAATGTATGACACAACTCGCACATTATTTCCATTATGAAAGAAGTTAAAAGGTTTGCTGCAATTTTTACTTCAGGATTTTTCTTAAAGTTGTTTATTTGCATTTGTATTTCAGGGTTTTTATCTTTTATTAATGGATCCACAGAGACTCAGGTTCTAGACTAATTTTATCATGAAGAATTTATCTTATCCACAACAAATCCCCTATTTCATGAATTCACACCCTTTTCTCATGTCATCATGCACCCGCGCTCTCGTTCATGAATGTCTGTGTTTTCATAGATATCGTGTTCTTAAAGTCACCCCTTTCTATGCCAAACTGACATGATTATGTTCTGAAGTATTTATGTTTCAATCCCATGCCTTTGCTGGAAATAATTAATTCATGGTTTCTGATGAAGTAAATCTTCATCAGCCTATAACATTGACACATGACAATCCACCTTGGCTGCACAGGTCAATGCCACATCAGTACCCATTCAGCCCTAAATGGAACAGACCATTAGAAATCCAAAGTGGAAAAGAGTCCCAACCACCACAAAATCCTAAGCCAACCAAGAAACCTCATACTGGTTTCCTAAGTCTCACTGGTCTATAAAAGGAGGTTTGATTCAATCCAATGTTTATTTATGACCTCTCCTTATTTTCTTTGAGAAACCCTAAGGCCTCAAAGATCCCTTCTAAGCTACCACCACTAAGAATTCCTTACTAACTTGAGCATCGAAGGATTTCCCACCAAGATAAATCCTAGAGACCCTCTACCACTCTCTCTCGTTTATCTTTGAAGATGACAGCACTGCTGATCTTCAAAGTCTCTCCATACAAGTCCTTGCCATCGGCTGCATTGGTTTTCACCATTGCCAGATCCATTCTTTCTCTTACTGTTGCTGCATGGGTACATCACCGAATCTGAGACACATCAAATTGATGGCCCTTATGGAAAGAGAAGGAAATGAAGCTAAAACTATGCCACCAAAGAACAAGAAGAAAAGGCATGTCGGCAACAGTCAAACCACACAGATAGGATCTAAGATCAGATCACCCACTCCACCTCCTCTGAAAGTGGTCACAATGATCAACTCAAGGAACTGCAATAGCAAGTTCAAGTTGTCACCATGCTGGTCCAAAACCTGATCCTCCATCAAGTGCAGCCAGCAAAACCACCACCAGATTATAAGAATCCAACTCCTATAGATTCTCAGGAGACCGAAAGATCCAGAAGAGAAGATAAATAGTGGCAAATGGAGTTAGTACTACAGAGTTCTTTACCGCCTCCCAAAAAACTGCACCGATGGACCCCAACCTGAGGAAGTAGCTTGATGATATGAACGAGTGCCTTAGGGTGGTGATGAAAGAAATCCAGAGAAAATCGGATCTTCTGAATGACCTTAATATGAAGATGGATCCTCCTTTCATGGAGGAAATTATGAAAGAGCCACAACCTCCCAAATTCAAGATGCACAAGATGCCTTGGATGAAGCAATATGATGGTTTGAACAACCCTAAAAACCATCTAGAGATCTATAAAACTTCAATGATGGTTCAAGGAGCTCTAAACACAATCATATGCAGGGTATTCCTAGTCACCCTGAAGGTGACTCAAACTTGATATTCTGGTCTTACACCGGGATCTATTACCTCATTTAAGGAACTCAGCTGACAATTCATCAGCAGTCCACCCACCTTGATGCAAAGATAAGTTCACCTCACCAAACACCTTGACACAGCAAATTCTGATAGAGATTAAGGATAAGCCTTATCTCTAATGGCCTGAAAAGATGAAGAAAAATCCAAAAAAATAGGATGTGAATAAATACTGCCATTTCCATCAAGATTACGATCATAAAACCTTGTGCAAGCAGTTGAAGCAAGGAATAAAAATCTCATTCAAAAGGGGTCAGTGTTATCAAAGGCGCACCTGAGGTACAAATGCACCAAGGGTTTGGCGCTTTTTTATACCCTAAGGTGTGCCTAAGGTACATGGCATTAGGTGTTAAGGATTAGGCGCTTTGTATACCCTAAACGAGGCACCTTCATATAGATATATATGAGGAAAAAAAGATGCATTCTTTTGATTGAAAAGTACTTCTTTCCTAATAAGCTATATTTGTAATATTTTTTTTAAGTCTATCATATTTATTAGACTATGTTACCTTTATGCTGCACCATCCTATACACAGGTTTTTCTTTACCCTATAAAAAAGCTAAAAATTAGAAGACAAAGAGATGAAATACTGAAATTTATGCTATCATTTAAAAAAGAGAAGACATCAAGCCACTGCAGATTTCAATTGAGAAAGAGAGCTTTTCATTGAACTAATAGGCTAAATATATTACTATTATAATTTTTTTTATTTTTCTATTGTGTTATAAATCTTATATAAATTATTCTACCATTTATTTCAAAAATGTGCACCTTACTTCGTTCAGATGCATGCTTGCGCTTTGCACCTTGTGCCTAGACTTTAAAAGCCCTTTGCACTTAAGTGTGCCCAATGCTTTTAACAACACTAAAAGGGATACCTCAAAAAGTATTCCCAAGATAAAGAGAGTCCCTTAAGGACTAAACGCCGATGCCGACGAGAAGCGCTAAAGAACCAGGATAATAACCAACCTACTGTTGGTGTGATAAACGTCATCTCTAGAGGATTGGCTACTAGAGGCGAAAGCTCGAAAGGCATATGCTCGATAAGCCTGAGCTAGAGGTCAAGCATCTAAGACACCAAAGATCGACGAGATCTCGTTCTTAAACGATGACCTAATCAGGGTTCAAACACCCCACAAACGCCTTAGTTGTCACCATGGTGATCACAAATTACTAGGTGAAAAGAATTTTGGTCGACAACGAGAGTTCGACTGATATCCTTTATTATGTTGCCTTTGAGAAAATGAGTTAAGGATCATTTAAGACCATTCAACACCCCATTAATTGGATTCTCCAGAGACCCAATCCAAATGAAAGGAACCATGACTCTTCCAATGACCGTAGGGAAGGAACCATGTTGCACCACAGTAATGCTAAATTTTCTAGTAGTTAAGGCTCCTTCAGCTTGCAGTGTTATTCTTAGGCACCCTGGCCTCAATGTCATGAGAGCGACCACGTCGAACTATCATCTTTCGATGAAGTTCCCCATCAAACATGAAACCAAAGAGCTTAAAGGAGGATAGACAAGTGGAGACAGTGCTACGTCACCATCCTAAATGGAAAGACAGGTCGAAGAGACCCTAAGGGTAGAGAGCTTGACCAAAAATGAGTCCAAATAAAAAAAGGAAAAACCAATGGAGGACCTTATCTCAATCCCTTTGGACAAGGAAAATCCTGAGAAGGTAGTTCATATCAACACGGCCCTACTAGAAGCCAACGATGAGTTCGTGAATTTCTTGTGAGCGAATGCCGATGTGTTCGCATGGGCACTGACAAACATGCCAGGAATCGATTATGAAATTATGCTCATAAATTGAGTGTAGACTCGACCTATAAGCCCGTACAGCAAAATCCAAAGGAAATTCTCTACTTATATACGGCTATCTCCCCAACGGTTCTAACTGCGATACTAACTAAGGAGGAATATGAAGTCCAAAAGGCCAAATGCTATGTCAGCAAAGTTCCCTATAAGGCCGAGGTGAGGCATCCAATTGTGGAGAAGATAGCTTATGCAGTAATGACCGCAACTCGAAAATCGAGGCCATACTTCCAAGCTTATATCATTATTGTGCTAACGGATCAACCCTTGCAACAAGTATTATAGAGTGAGATAACTCGAACGACTGATGAAATGATTGGTGGAGCTCGATAAGTTTGATATACAATATTGCCCCCAATCTGCCAAAAAAGCTTAAGTTTTGGCTTTGTTGTAAAGCATACAACTCCAGCTAGACAAGAAGTCCCACAAAAAGCAATAGGGAGTCCGTAGATTGGACCTTCTATGTAGATGGAGCTTCTACCAAAGAAAAATGTGGAGCTAGCCATATCCTCATGGAACTAAAAGGTGTCGAGGTTAAATTTGTCCTCAGGTTTAACTTCACAACCTCCAACAATGAAGTGGCGTATGAGGTACTTGTCAGCTTATGTCTAACTAAAGAGTTAAAAGCCTCCAAGATTAGAATCCACAACTCTCAACTCATAGTAGTCAAGCCTAACGAGAGTATGAGGCTAAAGGATAGAATATAGCAAAATACTTGCAAAAGGTGAAGAAGCTCCTCAAGAACTTCAAGAAGTACGAATTAAGGAGCTTCAAAAAGTATGAAATAGTTCAGGTGCCCCAAGAGCAGAACTTTCGAACCGATACCTTACCAAGGCTTATGACCTCAGACTATCCAAAGCTAGAGAGATCAATGCATGTGGAAATCTTAAAGCAACCAAACATAAATGAAAAAGAAAGCAATGCAGACCAACTTCGAGTCTAGTTGGATGAATCTCATTATTGAATTCGTAAGAGATAGGAAGCTTCCTCAAGATAAAAGGGAAGCTCAAAAAATCCAATACCAGATGAAGGGAAGCTATACAAAAGGTCCTACACTTTGCCCTACCTCAGGTGTTTTAGACTGTCCAAAGTAGATTATATGCTGCATGAAATTCACGAAGGAATCTGTGAGCCACTTGAGAGGAAAGTTGCTTGCTTACAAGGTCCTTAAGCAAGGTTATTACTAGCCTACCATGAAGGAAGATGCACAAAAGCTAGTGCAGAGATGCAATAATTGCCAAAGATATACTAACATCCCACAACAGCCTACCACAGCTCTCCCCACTGATCAGTCCATGACCTTTCACCCAATGAAGATGGATATTCTGGAGCCATTCCCCTTGGTCACCGGGCAAAAGAAATTCATAAGTCTCCATCGACTATTTCACGAAATGGGTTGAAGCTGAACCTTTGGCAAATTTAACTAAATGAAGGCATGAGAATTTGCTTGAAAGTCCATCTGCTGCTTCAACATTCCAAGATTCCTAATCACCAACAATGAAATGCAGTTTAACAAGTTGTTCTAGCAGAACTGTGCCAAGCTAGAGATCGAGCACAGGTTTATCTCAATATCCTATCCTCAAGCAAATGGGCAAGCTGAGATCACCAACCAAACGATCTTGAATGCTCTAAAGACCCAACTCAATAAAGATAAAAGTCTTTGAGCTGATGAGTTGCCAAGCATCTTATGGGCCTACAGAACTACGGTTAGGACCCTTACAAGTGAAACACCCTTCAGCCCAACATTCCAGACCAAGGTAGCAATTTTTATGGAGTTAGGAATACTGCCCTATAGATTTAAGCATTTCAATGCTCATGAAAACTCGAAGAATCTACTAGCTAAATTTAAACATATGAGATGAACTCAAAGAACAGGCACATATCCAAACAACAGCCTACTAGCAAAAGGCGACAAGGTACCATAACTTCGGAGTCAAAGAGAGACTCTTCAAGGAGGGAGACCTACTCTTAAGGAAGGTAAAAACAATTGCTCGGACCGAAGTTACTAGCAAGCTAACGTCGAACTAGGAAAGTCTCTACAAGGTGGCCAAAGTTCTCCAACCTAACACTCGCAGGCTGGAAAGGCCCAACAACACACCAATTCCAAGGACCTAAACCCAGAAAATCTAAGGATGCATTATTCATAATCTCTTGTAATAAGTTTTAGATAAACTACCCAGAAAATCTAAAGATGCATTATTCATAATCTCTTGTGATAAGTTTTAGATAAACTCGTTTGTTTTAAGGATATATTATCCATAATCTCTTATGATAAGTTTCTAATGAACTCATGTCTATTCTAATGGAATTAGTCCGTTTATTAATACATTGGATGTATTCTGAATATTGGTGTGTAAACTTGTAACTAGCATGGTAAGAGTCAAGCTTAAGTGCGAATTCTAAATACCAACTCAAAACTCACAAAATTGGAGAGTTGTTCGGCTCTCTAATGCTCATAGCTTGATAAGGATGGGAAGAGCCCAGAGCTTATAACTCACTTCGAATAGAAAGAGTTGGGCATAGCTCACAACTCGCCAAAGATAGGAAAGACCAGGAGATCATAACTCGCTTCAAATGGGAACAGTTGAATATAGCTTATAAGTCACCGAAGATAGGAAAGCCCCTAAGACCCATAACTCGCTTTGAATGGAAAGAGCTAAACATCATTCACAATTTGCTAAGGATGGAAAGAGCTACATAAGCTCATAACCCGCCTTGAAAGGGAAGAGCTAATGCTGTTCATAACTCATTAGAGAAAGGAAAGACTACATTACTCATCACTCACTTCGAATGGGAGCTGATATCGCTCACAACTGGCTTGAGATAGAAGAGCTACCTAAAGCTTATAACTCGCCTAAGATGGAAAGAGTGTGACCTCAAAACTTATCGAAAATGGGAGAGCCAGAAGCTCAAAACTTGCTAAAGTTATTATGTCATCTAACCCTTAAAACATTTATGAGCTTATAACTTGCCTAGGTTATGAGGTCGCGGTTAATCACTTGTAATTTCCTTATACAATCTCAAGCCTAGACAAATTAGAGCTAAATCAGCTCGTACAAAACCATGCTAGCAAATAGTTGCTAGAGAGCTTACTTTGTTAGATATTTGGTCACTACCAATCTATTACTTGGAAGGATTGGCTTATTAATAGTCGTTCTTCCATTATGGTAATGTTAATCGAAAAAACAAAAAACAAAAACAAGATACAAAGTAAAGGAACATAATCATTCATAGCAAAAAAGGTTATATAACCAAGAGCCATAGAAGCTTGTACAACCATAACAAGACAAGATTCCTAAGAGAGTGCTAAGGTCGGGAGGCATCTTCAACTTGTCCCTTAGCCACCTTTGCAGCTCGCAGTGCATCACTTAGCGGTTGTAGCAACCTTGGCGACTCCTACGACCTATGCCACCATTCGCAACTTCAAGCACCGCATCTACAACCATAGGATCCCTATTCGAGCCTCCAACGACCACACCATGGTAATTAGCTACCGAAGAAGCACCCTTTAGTCTCTCCCTCTTCATCATCAATGATGGAGAGGTCAAGAATGAAGTTCTAGGCAAGGGTCTCCTTCATATCTCCCGTTGACCCTCAGACAATGCCACAAAGTCGTATAGAACCAAGGCTTCCTAATACTCGACCGACACCTTGAAATCATCGACCACCTTGGTAGTCCACTACTTAGCCCAAGCCACCCACTCCTCAGCCTTGTTGACCTTAAGCTTGACCACAAAAGCCTTGGCCTCAGTAACAGCAGTTTTTTCCTTAATCTCCACCACCAGCCTCACCCCAATCTCAAGCTTCTCCCATGCCTTGAAGAGGTCCTGCCTTAACATCTCCAATTTATGTTCAGAGGAAAACTTAACTTTTTCAAACTCAATGCACGCAACCTCCATATTTTTCTTCAAATCTTCCATAAGACCAAACATCTCATGAAAAGCCTTGGAGACCCAACCATGCTTCTCAATGACGATCTACATAGCTGTATGGCCTATCCAAAAAGAAATAAGCTATTAGCAAAAGCAAAAAGCATATATCAAAAGAAGGAATGCTAGAATACTTACCAAGACTCCGTGGATTATAACTTGCTCGATCAACTCAACATCATCGAGCTCCTCCAAAACTTCTCGATCTTTTAGGAGGGTGATCCCACAGGCAACGTGCCGAGCAATGCTCCCATACTGGGTGGAATCACCCGTGTTAAGGCCCCACCTAGGGGCACATTTCATCTTCACGCTACAAGGCCCCTTGGGGACCTCAACGAAAGATAAGAATGCATTTATGGCAGCCCAAAGGCCGATCTCCACTGTAGAGCCTTTGTTGGCGGCTGGCCATCATTTCGAGCTCTCGCTCACGGCTTCTACTGCCCTGGAGAGCGAGAGCAGAGGCTGGAGAGGATGCTAGCACCATCCAAGTAGCCATCGGCATTGCAGGATGAGCCATCACCGCCAAACGGGCCATCACCGCTAGACATCTCAATGTCAAGTGTGCCATCATCGAGCTAGTGAATGCAATGGCAAGCCTCTTCAAAGAGAGGTTGGGTTCACTGATAGCACTCCCAGCCGACCTCTTTCTCTACTACTGCCACTGCTTGACAAGCTCTTAGACCCTTGCGATGTTGACTCTATTGTGGTCTATGGCCTATGCAGGAGAGAAAGGAGATAAGGATTAGCTCAATAAAATCCAAACAAAGGTAAGAAAAGTACGAGCCAATTACCCTAAGCCTTCTTAGACCTTGGAGTTTCCTCGAATCTTAAGTTCACCTTAGGCATTAGAGGAGCTAGACCATATCTGATGAGTCGCCTCCCTCCTAGGAGCTTGTGAAGCTTGACCCCAACTATTGTCAATAGGTTGTTGGCAATCACAGTCTCACCATTAAGAGGAGAAACCTCACTTCAAACTTTGAGGATCTCCCTCTAGATGCTAAGAGAGTTCTCAAGCCCATCCCAAGAAAGAAGAATTTCTTTTTCCAACTATGGGTGGAGAGTAGATCCAAAAAAATAGAAAAACCCTACTTCAAACTAAGATACCATCACCCACGGCTTCTCGAATGGCATTTCCTTAAAAACATTTGGGTAGTTCCTAAAGAACCCCCTTATCTTATAAAAAACTATCCCAACAACAAGCATCAAGAATTAGGAACAAGCTAAGATGGGAAAATACCTAAATCCCTACGTATCTCCAAAGCAATAGAAGGTAAAAGGACACAGAAGCCTTCTCTTATAAGGAACTAAGTCTCAAAAGCCCCTTCAAAGGTGGAGGAAGGTGGACACAGGGCCATGAAGAAAAAGAGGAAAGAGCTAAAGAAAAGATGAAGAGAATCAAAGGAGTAGAAATTGGAAGGAATGCTCTAAAAGGGACAAACACAAGAGCCAAATCTCTGCCTCCACCTTCTTTTAAAGATGTGCAAACAATTCACGATGATCAATTAGCATCCATAATCAACGACAAGACATGCGATTAATTTCGCCTTTACACTTGACCCCCTATATGATCAACAAAGATCATGCTTACCTCAAAACTTGATGAGTGGCACCTATCACAATACATTAATCGCTACACCACCATTAAGCCAATATTTTCAGAGATAAAAAGTTTTGAGGTTTAAAACTTCCTGTGCAAATATTCGCAACCCAGGTGATGTCCTTTCAGCTTCTCTAAGCCCTCCAAGATGCCTTCTTCGATAAATCAGCTCTGATGCCAACCTCCTAGCCCAAATAAGAATTTTGAATCTAACCAAACTCACCTCAGAAGTCTTCAGCTTGATCACTCCACACCTCGATGCTCAACGTAGCTCATTACTGTAAAGTCCGAACAGACTACTACCTCGCCCAAACTATGCACATTGACCTTAGGCATGGGGGTGATGTGATGAGGTCAATCTTTATTGGCCTATAACAGGTTTATGCATGGTAGTCCATCTTGGCTAAACACATCAATGCCGCATCAACACCCATTCAGTCCTAAATGGAATGGACCCCTAGTAGTCCAAAGTGAAAAAGTCATAGCCAAGACGAATCCTAAGCCAACTAGAAAATCTCATACTGGTCTATAAAAGAACGTTTGATTCAACCTGGTATGCTTTGTTTTAATGATCTATCTCTATTTTCTTTAAGAAACCCTAAGGTCTCAACGATCTCCTCTAAACCCCCACCACCAAGCATTCCTTACTGACTTAAGTGTCGAAGAATCCCCCAATAGATTCTAGAAATACTCTACTGCTCTTTCTTGTTTAGCTGTGCAAATGTCACTATCGATCTTCAAAATCTCTCTATCTAAGGAGGTTCTTACCATCGGTTGCATTGGTTCCACTTTACCGTTTCCAAATCCCTTCTCTCTTACCGTTGCTACTTGGAGACGCCACCGGATTGAGCCACATCAATTTCTAACTTGCTCTTTAACAGAAAAAAGACCTTGTAATGAGGTTCAATATATATTTAAATGTGCCTTCTAAGCTTGTCCGATTTTTCCCAAGTCTGAGCCATAAGAGACTAAATATCAATTTAAATGGATTGTAGAAGGAATCTTTGGGTACAAAATTTTTTTGATTCTTCAGTAAAAAAATGTTTTAGTAAATTAAGATATTTTCATTTTACTACTGTGTAGCACCTCCAAGCAGATGGGGACATCAATATAGAAATATGTGTAAGCTAACAATGATGTGCTTATCTTAAATTGTTGAAGGGTTTGGGTATTCACCACTAATTTCTCTTTCATTCTTGGTATATCATGAATTTGTTATAATGTAACACTGTAAGTGTTGGTGTTAGATTCAGCGTAACCGCTAGGGAACTTAGCACCTAGTCCTTTATTCTATTATTTTATGCTAATCCCATACAAAGCATTTTAATTTTAGTCCCGGTAGATCTTGTGTTTTCTAAAGTTGGGCTTGTTTTTGTACAGAGCAGATCCTCTATTGTACAAACTTAAGAAAAGAACAGGTATTAAACAGAAGATGGCCACCAAAATCAAGGACCAGATAATAATTAAGTCAACAGGATTTAAACTTAAAATGGCAATCAATCAGGGGTCAGCCTCAAGTACCCCTAAACTGCTGGTTTGCTCAGTTGTCCTTTCACATCGTTTTCTTGATTTATTGTTGCATCATATGTTCATGTTAATGGGAAGGAATGGCTAACTTCGGTTCTACATTCCTGATGATTACTAAGACAGTGTTTCTTTTTTTTTTTACCATTTTTCATAAAACAACACTTCTCTCTTAATGATGCCAAAAGTACTAGTACAGTAGAGACCTAAAGGTCTGCTTGCCCTCTTGTCAAGAGAGTATTACACTGAGCTGTGTATATAGGGTCAGGACAAGGAGTGCTTAGCTCAATGTATAAGCTTTAAGGGAACTTCGGAACAGCTTCAGCAATTTTTTATACTCCTTGGACAAGCAGAATAAGATACACAATCTAGTTTGCATGACATAGAGTGATATCAAAAGCAAATTCTCATAATTCTCCGCAACCATTCCCCATGTTCCCCTTTTCTCATTTCACACAGCATGAAAAAAAAAAAAAAAAAAGAAATTGACATATAGCATGAAAAAAAATGAGAACTCAAAGTACAAGTCACCATTAAGATAATATATCACAAAAAAAAAAAGTAAATAATGGTAGCACTGAAGTGAGATGGAAATCCAAGAATTTTGTGATGACTGCTGCTTCCAACAAAAAGAAAATCATTGGGTTTAAATCATTGTATGCCGAACCATCCAAAACTGGATAGTTCGGGGCGAACTGAACCAAACCAGCCAGGAACCAGGAATGTTCAGCCTTTCAGTTTGATACAGGGGGCGAACCGACCTTCAACCGACTAAATCGACCCCATATTGATGTTCTAAATCATACCACCCCGAACCAAACTATCTGAATCAGCCTAATTCAAGGCAGTTCATCGGTTGGAGCCCCTGATCCACCGGTTCGGCACACGCATTGGTTCAGTACGGTATGGTCCATAGCGAACCGTACTAGTTCTTGGTACAAAAACCTTTAAATAAAGCATATCAGTCAAAGGTACAAACTAAGCAGACTTTGGTCACATAATTAATATGAACAACACTGCAGCAACCCAAAGAGTCGAAAAAGGGAAAAATCGAACACATTCTCCATAAATCAAGACAAATATTATTCACAAGATTTTCAGGCAATGGAGAATAAAAACAATATAAAATGCACATGTACCTCTGCAGGGATGATAAAAGAAATGCCTCCCCAACTTGGTAGACTTGGTTCCCTCTATTTTTCGGTAATGTAATATTTCTCCCAACATGAACAGCATTGCTTGGACCACAAAGAGTCTTTTGTAACAACCAGAGCAGGAACCTTGCTAATGAAACCAAATCAGAAGCTGTATCCAATATATACAGAATGGACAACAGCTCATCTTCACCAATTCTCCATCGTACAGCAATTCTATCATCAGTTGGTGCTGAAAAGACCCCAGTAGAATTGCTCACCTTGGAAGTAGCTTTTTCATTTTCTTCAGCAAGTTGCCTGATTGTTCTAAACAGCCAAATTGATATGGATCTCTTCTCAAGCCACCTAAGCTGCCTTATGGCCTTCCCAATATCAGTGAGATGAGTAGCTTTCATTTGATCAACATCTTTAGGAATTTCACCTTCACTGACAGATTTGTGGTGAGGACAGCTCACTTTATTATCACATAGATGGCTGGTAGATGCCCCCTGGCTGCTTTCTATCCTAGCAGCTGCCAATTGTGCTAGACTTTGAGTTTTGCGCACACTTTTTTGCCTACCCCTTGAAGGATGTTTGGTTGATTTAAGAGGCAGCTCCACCTTGAATGACTCCTGGGATTTGGGTCCCTTCCTCACCCACCAAGTATCTTCATCGTCTGACTGGATGGAAGAAAATCCTTGAAGAGGAGAGCCCCTTTCATCACTTAACCTCTGCCTCTTTGCACGCCTACATTCCTCACAGCCAGGTGTCGCTTCTGTCAAATCAATTTTTATGTCAAACGAACCTAAAGGTCTCTTGAAGCTCCCCTGAGATTCATCAGGGCGTGTTCCAATTTGCACTGAATAAGGATATGGAAAATGCAAAAGAGTTGAAATCAAAATCTTCAGCTCTGCTGCTTCATCCTTCACTTTGGCATGCTTACCTTCTCTTACAGAAGCAGAATGATCCTTATGCTTTTGTAGAGAAAAACTCTTGTAACTGTCACCTTTGGTGCTTATGTGATTGGACTCGCCGCTCAAAAGTCCATGAAGCATAAGTCGACGCTCATTTGAGTAAACACATACAATCTCATATAACAGTGGGGCTTCCACAATTTTTGCTTCTTCTAAAACATCAAACAAACAGGATCCTGGCAGCTGCTTCAAAATTTTTTGATGCCTTCTTTGTCTTTCCAAATCCATAGCAGTCACATTCCTATCCATGATTCCACTAACAATTAGTTGCCTTACATAAGCCTGAGGATAGAAGATGCCATTACGAATGAGTTCCATAATAAAAACTTCAACACGCTTGAAACCTGCAGCATTCTCAACATCATGTTGATCTAGCCAACACACAATAATATCATGCAACGGGCCAGGGCTTTGAAAGATATCCATTTTTTGTTTTCTGTTGCCAGAGCCCTTAATACTATTCATAGCAGAAACATTTTCCACCAATATTCCACCTAATGAAGTGTCACGAACAGATGCTGCTTTGCTGCCACTCCTAGGCTGGGATGAGCTATGCATGTCCTCAATTTTAAGCTTCAAAAGCAAAAGTGCAATATACACTTGCGAAAAATCTGTTCTGCCTGTAAATTTGTGGTTCTGTGGTAGTGAAGTATGGCAATCTCTATAATGACATGTCGCCCATTCACATAGAAAAAACACAGAGCAAATAAGAGGCAAGCCAACAGTCCCAATCCACTTCAAAGAAGACCGCAAACATGGACTGACTTCAGCAATCCATTGTTCTTCAATAGTCATATCAGACAAATCTTCAAAGAGAGAATTATAGGCAACCTTCAGATCTCCTGTTATTAAAGCTCTATCCAAAGCTTGCACAACTTTTGCTGCACCATGACCTTGAAGGCTAGGGTTTACAATTTTAGCAAGATTAGATGCACGCTTCTGAATAGAGCAAACAGTATAACCACAGGATAGGTACTGAAGATGAGCATCTCGCATGTCAAAACGTACATTATCTACACTTTCAGGTACCTTTAGTACTGTATTTCTACAATTTAAATCAAATGCCACACAGGATGGCAGAGGAAAGCAATCCAAAGCAACAAAGGTATCTGGCACAGAAAGAATCATGTACTGCAGAATCCCAACCAGTGCAGAAGTCACTGATGATTTTTTCAAATTATCTACTGAACTCGAGTCACTTGAAGAAAGATCATTGATGGACCGAACAGCTACGTCCACAAGCATGCGTACATAGGTCTGTGACAGCACAATGCTCTCTATGAAATTAAATACGACAGGCACAAGCAACTCTAAAGCTTCAGCTGAATCCTTCTCCTGAATGAATAGAAGGAACAAGCATTAAAGCCTGACAAAGGTCTCAAGGGGCAAAATCCAATTAAGGCAAAATAAGATTTCATGAGGCTTCTCTCTTTTCTCCCAGGCAAGAAGATCATTTACCTGAAGTTGCCGGAGGACCCACTCAATGATAAGAGAAGGAAGCAGCAATCCTTCTGCATAATGCCATCGTAGAAGCTGCACCATGTACCACCATTTAAAAGACAAGGAAGGTTCCTCAGCATCAGGAGTAGCTGGGACAGAGTCACTTTTGTGTTGTGATGGTCCAGGTCCAACAATAAGAGCATGTGATGATTGATCCCTACTGAGAATTGGTGCAAAAGAACCATCTTTAGAGAAAAATTCATCCAAAAGCTGCTGCAAGTATTCAATAACATCCTTGGTCCATAAATCAGTGCGAGATAATTGCAGCTTATCTGGAACCCCAGAAGATACACTGGAGGAGGCAAGCCGAACCTGCAAATACACTGACTTAATTTGCCATGAACTGGTTATAAGGAACTATCAAGTAGAACAGAAATTCAGATAACAAAATAATGTGCTTCAATGCCTTCGAGTAACTTCCCACCTGATTAAGATAAGTAACTTTGATAAACCACGTTGCTCGTAAAAATGGAACATTATAGCGTATAAGGACTTCAAAGAGACTTTTTCGTCTATAACCATGAGGAACATGTTCGGCCAAGGAATGCAATCGTCTATAATTTTGCGATAGAAACTGCACAGAAATGAAGAGTCAACATGATCAAAAATATATACAATAGCAGCAGCAGCAATAAAACCTTAATCTCAAATTAGTTGGGATCAGCTATATCAATCTTTTTTCTCCCGTCCGCTCAATTTAGAGTCATATTTTCTATAAGATGTAAAGATATAAAATCTTTGTTTATTACTTCCTCTCATGTAATTTTTTATCCTTCACCACTTTTTTCTTCTATATATATCAAATCACTCCTTCACACAGGTGCCTCCCTTGATCTACATTGCAAATAACCATCTATTCGTCCTTCTCTTAATTTATCCTCAATCGGTGCTACCTTCACCCCTTTACAACTGACTTTATTTTTTATTCTAACTTTTCTTATAATACCACACATTCATCTCAATATTTTTATTTCAACCGCATTCATCTCACGTATATGTAATTTTCTAAGAGTCTAACATTTCATATCTTAATGCATAACTGGCTTTATATTGGTCTTATCAACTTGGCAAGTATTCTATAATCACATAATATATCATAATCAAAATATATTATGAACAAAAATCCAAGAAAGAATTGAAATTATTACTAAAGACTAAAGCAAAGCTGATAAAAAAATTTAAAAATAAAATAAAACGGCTGAGAAGTTGTAGGCAAACATAATTAATTGCTAACAAGATGGTGACTTTCAAACAGTGAACAAGATTTAAATTCCAAATATTGATGACAAACATCAGAAAGGGGGAAAAGCACCTGAGTATCATTTTTTATATAAAAAGAAATACAGTTAAAATTGAATGGAATATATATGTTTGAGGCAACCATGCACAGATGTACATAATCCTTATAATAAAAACAGAACAGGTAATATCAAATTTAGTTTGGCTTGGATCAAAAACTAGAAATCCATAATGATTGATGAAGCAGATGGACAATGGAAAGGAATCTCAAAAGACCAGCAAATTGTGATTGTTGAACGACAAAATATAGGATCATATTCAAACTCCCAAACCTCAATCCATCTCCTGCGGTTGTCTTCATTACAATGCTTTTGTTCAGGGAACACACCAGGTTTTATCAATAAATGTCCAGAAAGAGGCACTCCATAAACCTGGCCAGCCTGTTGAACATCAGAGACTCAAGGATTAGTTCACAAAATTATGTAGAATATTTATAAATTTGCAAGTAGCAAATAAAAGGTAGACTCTATGGCAATCCAGTGTAAATCATGCAAACAATTACCTTCCTCTTTTGAGCACGAGATTCATTGATAGCCCTGAGTCGTTTTCGTATTGCCTTAACACACAACAACATGATAATGTTAGTCAAGCACCTAACTTTTAACCTAGCAATGGTTATTTCAGTGAAATTCAATGTAACCAAAAACAGATTCTTCTATTAAGATTGAGGAGCAGGCTAATTAGCAATGGATAAATACATAGTAAAACAGAGCATCACTAGTCATAAGAACATATTCTTTTTATTAAGGTGGAGCAGGCTAATTGACAATGGATAAATACAGAGTAAAACAGAGAATGACTAGTTATAAGAATTAATCAGCCAATTCAAACAATGTACTTAGCCATCAGCATTAAAGAAGCAAGAAGAGGCTTTTCTTCTTCTCCTAGCACAACCAAAAACCAATTCTTTTTATTAAGCTGAAGGACCAGGGTAATTGGCAGTGGATAAATACACAGTAAAACAGAAAATGACTAGTCAAAAGAACAAGATAGGCTGTTAGACAATGACCAGTCATAAGAATTAATCTGCCAATAGGAACAATGTACTTAGCCATCAGCATTAAAGAAGCAAGACAGGCCTTTTCTTCTATCGTAACCAAAAACATATTCTTAAGACAGGCTTTTAGAGAATGACTAGTCATAAGAATTACTTTTTCTTCTTCTAACAATGGATAAATACATAGTGAAAAGAAAATGACGACTCATAAGAACAAGTTCTTCTTCCTCCATGAAATTCCCCTTTGTTGCTCACGTACCCAACATCCATGGAATTCCCCTTCATCACCACAGTACCACTTTGTCATGTGTCAACTATGTATTATAGCTGCAGGTTAAACATGCCAACAAGCCCTATGCTTCAGCAACAGCTAACATCATAAAAGTTACAAGCTCTAAAAGCACCCATAGAACTTCCCCTGAATTTTTGAGCAACAACTAAAAGAATGGGTCATCAATTTTTCTTTCTCAGGCAGAACATCTGATTAAGAGAACAAATGGGCATATACAAAGACCTGTCCAGACCTGATACGGAACCTAATATGGACCAAACAAATGAACTTTTGGTGCATAACTTACGTCCATTTCTCTAGTTGGGATGTATTTCATATTTAACAAAGCTGGACCTGGCAGAAAAAAGAAAACCTGATCAAACCTAGACAAAACTAAATTATCCAAGTAGATAAGCCTAGCCTTAATGATTCAGATATGAAGAAAAGCAAGAGTGAATTAGACTAAACCGAACCCTAAACCCTGCCGCAACAAGAAGGAAACAAGAATACATTATGAGCCAGAAATAAATTTTTGCCGAGAAAGATCAAGCAGCTCTCAAAGCCAAGCAAATCCATTTGAACCCCTAAATGCAGGTCATGATTCCTTCTCTAGGTCTACAGGAACATATTTGCCACTCTTCTTCATAGTCTCATTGGCATTTTGGGCTTTGAAGAATTTCAGAAGCCTTATAGAAGGATATTGTTCCTCATGTATTGGTTATTCTACTTAATGTAATGCTCACTCCATAAGTTCCAATAAATAGCCAATGGTACATCCTTTCAACAAAACCACCCACCACCAACCACAGTTTTTTGGCACTTCCAATAGATTAAAATAAATGAATATGATGCAGATAAATGGAAGGCATTTTTTCTCTTTCTTCTCAAGGTCAGGGGTTTCATAGCATCACCCAGATTATTTTTCAGCTCCTTGGTTTGTTTTTACTCCATCTTTTTGCTCATGATCACAACAAATAAAAATAATCAGAAAAAGATAAGATGGCCATTTATAACATTATATACAATTCAGAATAGATTAAATATTGCAAAATTAGAGATTGAAGAACATATTCACCAAAAGAGTTGTTTCTACAGAGAGAATTTGTGAATTCAGAACAGTATACACCAGCATTCAACATTAATGTTTTATCAATGATAAAATTACCTCTTTACATTTTACGATGAACTCAGGTTTCAAAAAGTTTGGAATCTGACCCAATGCAATCTCTCTAGCTTCCTAACATCCAGGGAAAGAAAACTATTATTAGTCTAGCAATAACAAGAAGAATGCACTCTGAATATGTCCAAAAGGATTCGAGGAAAACCACAAGAAAATGCATATGAAATAAAGTACAACCTAAAATAAAATCAGTCAATGAAATCATATAACATCTCAGGGCAAACATGCTACATTAGTAGCAGGATAATTTAAAGCAAATATACAGATCAGAAATGCAAATAACTACATTAATACTTAAACCATGAACTAAACAAACATTTTTGGTACATACTTTTCATGCTGACATTTTTTTATAAAAAAAAGAAAAGACTCAGTTAAATCATAACAGAAGGTTTGAAAGTTCTGCTTAACCACTTTTAATTTTTTATGGCTACAACCAAGCTAAAATAAAAGTATGATAAATCAGGGAAAGAGCAGACAATGTTTTCTAATCAGCAATTCACATAATAATACCACAGGAAAATATAACACCATCATTATATGAATATGTTGGCAATATGTCAATGGGGTTAGATTGGAACAGAACTTATATTTTGAATGTGCTGTTGACAATAACTGAGTTATGATTCTGTAGATTTTCTATTTTTTGCTGCAAAATTTTACATATCATTTATAAATTTGACTTGGAAATACTACCTTATCTATAAAAAAAAAAAAGGCTAGAATTTGTAGGGAAAGGATTTAAAATAACTTGTTCATCATGGAAGCAGCCTGTAATCAGATCAATGACAAAAAAAATAACTTGTTCATCAAGGAAAGAAGCCTGTAATAGGATCAATGGAAAAAAAATAACATCCACAAAGCGAAACCTAGGTTAAGGCTTACATTGTTGCTCATATCTTTCTTCACTTTCTCAACTATCTTCTGCTTGAAAAATGTAATAAAACATTACGACAGTGTTTAGACTATACTAATATTGTGACATACAGAAGCCCAAAAGACACTTCACATGACCTGTCCGGTATTCAGCAAAATATACATTTCTGATTCCATGTAATAGTAAGTGATATCTGAGAAGTAAATTGATGCTATGAAGTTGCACAAAGAGAACACAAGAGATTCCTAACCAGCTGGACTAATTTGTTTAGTATTTAACAAAGAATTGACATCCTCGCAATCCCTAGCAGACATGTTTTAATTAGACAGTAAGTACTACTATCATACATCATTCTACACGGATGTATGATCTATAGTTCATATATGGTTCTCCATATACCCCATAGTGTGCTTTTGCAATACCCTGACCCATTATAACTTTCTGTAAGGCTTAACTCCATGAAGACGAGATGAAGTTCTCACCAGGACATGCTCCATACTTCTATTCATTCAGAGCATGAGATGATCACCTTAGGCCTTCACCACCAACTTCTAAGAACTACCACAGAAGATCCACTCATTTATAATGCATTGCTAACATTAAAATTCACTGTCACTACACAGTCTATTTACACTCTTTGGAGCTCATAAAGCTAACAGGTTACTCTAAAATCATCATATTAATTAAGATTTACTAAGACATGAAATAAAGTAGTCATAGAAATACTACATCTTCACACCATTACAATAAATAATCCAGAATTTGAAATCATGTTGTTAGCAACCAGCAGAATCGACAAGATGACCTCCCTTCTGAAAAACATGCAAATATCTGATCAGCAAATCCCACCCATTAAATATTTAAGTTAATTTCATGTACCCATGTAACAACCATTCCATTAAGGCCTTCATAACTTTTTCCAAATGACAGAAAAAGGTGCAAAAAATGTAAATTGGCCACAAGCAGTACATACTCATAGATCTTTCTCAACTGTTCTTACAACAAGGTCACAAAACTGTAAGTCAAAGAATAACATATTGAAGGATAAAGAGAGGACTAGTTTAGTGGTGAAGAATGGTTGAAGAAGAAAGGTTGCATGCTCTAGACAAAATCTACTCCATGAACTCAAAAAATTAGACAAAGACAATCCTTTATCAAGATGCACTAGCAAGAAATCATAAACCATTGCAAAACAGCATACCAACTGATAATGCAAGACCAGTTTAAGTGTCTCCATGCCTGCAATGGTGAACCATAAGGATTACAATGCTCAAGAATTTAGTTCAAACAAAAACTTGCAGCTCCACAGTTAGAAGTTAAAACACATGCGAATTATTTGTGCATTAAAGAAATAGAAAAACTCTCAACTCTGCCAAGGGATTTGAGGGCCTATAATAGGGAGATAAATTTGGGGATTTTAGTGCTTCCAAAGAAGATCTGATGTGGAATCAAAGTTGACTTTTAGGTAACAAAGAAGTGTTGTTCAAAAATTAGCATTATAGTGCACATCCAGTATTGGGTATAAGAATACAAAAAGTAAATCTGAAGTTAAGATGCCTCTAGAGTCTATCACAAGATTTACCTCATTTCAATTACAATCTTATGCCCAGGGAACAGATGTACATATAGTGAATACATACATATGCATTTGCATATGTAGTAGAAAGAGGATAGCATTTATGTAAAAAATGATGGAACAGAAAATTAGGAACAAACATAGAGAGACAAAACAAACAGAGACAAACAAATGACAAAACAAACAAAGATATGAAGAATAAAGAAGAGATATAGAAGAGAAAGAAAGAACCAACCCAAAAACTCTCTGAAATTTTGGTTTTCAAAGTGATAATAAAATAATCAAAATAGTGCCCCCCAAAAACCTTAAAAGACAAATTTGGATTCCTATGGAAACTTGGATATACAGGCAATTTTTTAGAGCTATAGACCCCATTGACTTAAAGACTTAAGCAGTCCAAAATAATATCAGATATGAAACACCACACAATAATCCAACCCAAAGTACGACACTACAACTAACACTAAATATTGCCAGAAAAAAGATCCAAAAATACAATAAGAATCAAAAGCAACCTAATTTTTTCCTTTTAAATAACTTATATGTTCCTCTCCTCTCTCACCTTAGACGCCTAGAAACTAAACACATATGCACACCATCACAACAGAACTCCAACTGCATTCTCAGTTCCGAAACTACGAGTCGCCCTTCTTCCACCTAAGCCTGACTACACAAAGTCGTTACACATCATTTTCTAAAAGACAAGCTTCTCGCCCTTCAAAGTTGCCACCAAACAACATGCATAAATCTCACCAACCCATTAGGTTCAACTGCAAGGGAAGGGGGAAAGGAAGTTGACTCTCCAAACAAACACATATCAGACATTAGTGATCCAAGCTCATAACCCAATTATTAAGATTTAACATTGTCATAAATCCTATGCAACCTAACAACTGACGAGAACCTACACTATGAGAGTTGGAAATGGATGCCAAATGCATATATCCAATAGCAACTTCAGATAACACATCTGAGAAAAAGATCAAATAAAAGTGGTCTCAAGAAAACCTCCAGTAGTCTGACCACATCAAACTAACAATTTTTACCCTAGTATAAAAACAGCTAATAAGATTCAAAGCAAACAGCTGATTCCACACCTCTTCACATCTTGGTTATCCACCTCTTCACATCTTGGTTATCCAACAAATTAGCATCAAAAAGAACAACAAAGTCCTAAGTTACACAAAAATACATGAATATGCACAGGATGAAAGGAAAGAAAACTTTTCAGGTAGTACTCTAAAGTAAAGATATAATGGTGGCAAAAAAAATTTTAAAAAAAAAAAAGTGATAAAGAGACACACCTCAATTCCTTCAACAGTCTCCTTGTATCCAGATTGTAGATATTCCTTTGTTAGTGTCTCTTCAGGACAATTTGGGGTTTGAGGATAGAAGTCCGGCGGCCCAAGTCTAAAGAAGAGTTTTAAAAATTACAAGTGAGAATGTAATAGTCATATATGCATTGCATAAAAACAGGTATAGCACAGATATAATATTGTGAAAAAGTTAATCCTTAATGTTTCTTTGTATTCTCTAGCATAGGGAATGGATTTAATAGAGGCATATAATTATGTGAATATATGAATTTTTTTTTTTTCAATTCATTTAGTACCTACAAGGTAAGAGAGAAAGTATATAATGTCGATAAACTAAACAACACAGAGGAAAAAGAATGTCTTCATCATGGAAGAAATCAATGAGTTCCAACATCATTGATAATGAGTGTCTCTCCCAACTATACCAAGCTAATGTGATTTTACTTTCAAGGGTAGAGTTTTACCGGCCATTGAGGGGTTCTCTGTCACACTTCAGCTTGTAAGCTGATAGTTGTGGTTGACGCCTGCAAAAACCAATTGTCAGAAATTTTTAAAAAATAATTTACAATGGAGAGGAAGGTAGAAATATTTTGAACAGCAGAGATGGCATTCTTCAATTATAAATACAATCATCACGAACTATCAGCTTCATCCAGGTGTTCACAAGATGTCCATGGATGGGTCACAATATGATGCTGTCATGCATGCATTTAAACACAAGTTCAACAAATAAAATAACAATTATTGTTAAATTCACCAGAATAATCTTCCCTAACTGATTTCATGCTTGAATTATTCTAGGTACAAAGGATGATATTCACCGCCACATGGCTAACAGTTTGATGCTAATGGAGGTCCAGTCATATGCTGGGAAGAAAATACATGATAGAAAAATATTCCAATGAAAGAAATAATTATGAATAAATCTGGCTGAGGGTGCAAATGTAGCTGAGCCACTGAGCCAAATTTACTTATATCAAAAAGAAGGAAGAAAGAAAGATTTAAAATATTTGCATCCTACAAGAAATATGACTCAAAACTAAGCTGAATGGAGAAAAAGGATTCTTATAGCCAACCCCAACTAGTTTGCGATTAAAGCTCTATTGTTGTTGTTGTTGTTGTTGTTGTTGTTGTAAAAAAGAGTCAACTAAACTTATACGACTAAACCACAAGACTTGATATTTAGACTGCAACATTCGCACTGTTCCACAAGCAAAAGAACTTAAATAGTGATTATCACTTAACCACTATCATTAATTCCCTACGACTATTTCTTACCATACTTTCCTGGCACTGTAGGAAATATGCAGACCTAGTAGACAAAGTCAATTATGCTCAAAAAACATAGGCATCTATTTAAATAGCAATCTTAGAACAGTGCTGAACTGAGTTTTTTTGTTTCATATATTGCGCTAACATGTGTCTGCATAGTTTTGATCTCCTCGTAAGAGAGTTATCATAATTTCCGATCCCACTAACAGCTGGATTCTTCATTTAAAGTGTCAAATCCTTCCACCAGTCATTAAATGTTACAGTTTTGTTGAATTAAACATGACCCATGCAAACTGTAGATGTGATCTGCTTTACCATCAGGCGTCATTTCAACTATTTGAGTTCAGCTTTACCAACCTTTAGAGTAATTCTTCCTATGAGGGGCTGCATCCAATTTTAATGCAAACACCTTGAAATCCTTCAACAGATTCCATCCATATCAGCTAAAGACTTTCTCTTGTGATTCATGATTCCCGAATGCATGTCCAAGCACATATTCATACCAGTACTCCATAAAATATCAGTTAAAAAAGCTTAACCAAAGACATATTTATTAAAAATACATTAACTAAGTAAAAGAGTGTTATTATAAAATAGAAATGTATTAGAAGCAGTACTGTGTCTGAAAAGGAAAAAAAAGATTTTGCCTACAACAGAAAACTAGAAAATTAGATGAGCAAGTTGGATCATAAGCTTGCATCACCTACCTAAGCAACCCTGTAATTTTTCTGTAATCATAAGCTACCTCCTTTTTGGACTCTGTTCAGGTGTTTTCTTCATGTCATATATTTCCAATAACATCTTACAGTTTCAAAAGCAAATACTGATGCAGCGCAATAGCCCAATTTAAACAGGTACAACTGGCCAGAGCTCCCCACTGATACTTATATAAATATTTCTGTCAAAATTTTATGTAAATAAAAAGACAGAAAGAAAAAGGATGGAGGAAGATATATAAGCAAAAAGGAAAAATTTGGTGGGTGAAGGGAGTGATTATTATGAGAGTTACAAATGCATTGTGGTAGTAGCAAATAAAAAAAAATCAACTAGTCTTCCTTTCCTCTACCATCTCCTTGACTCTAATGGTGGTGACAGCAACCACTTTACCAACACTCATTTATGAATATTTATTAAAAAAAAAAAAGGCTGTATGGTAGGAGAGGAAGCAAAAAAAATGAAGTGAAGAAGGGCAATTCATAGGGGTGACTAAAGATATTAAGTTTAATAATTTTGATACGCCTAATTTAATTTTGATGCTTGGTACATTATCAACCATTTCTTGTCAAGGATCTAGTAACACGCATGGCTGTTCGATTTTATTTTTATCTACAACACTACTTGTAAGGTTATATTAACACTTAACAAAATTGTGCAATGATAAAATAAATAGAAGAACACCATATCATGTGTAAATAGTCACTAACTTGCAATGCTCTCATCATCAAAGTATATTTGGAATCAGCTATCAAAGAAATAGAAAGAAAGGCTTTGATTCTTGTTATAAGAGACATTCTTTGCATCTCTACTTAGGATGTATGCTTTTCAAAAAATTTCAGGTCCTCAAATCTACCAAAGTATTATTGCTTCATACAATTATGTAACATTTGGTTGCATTATAAATTTTGAAGGGTTAAGGAAACTTATCCACAGAAGTTTGGTCAGATAAGTTTGATGGGATAGAACTCATTCCATGGAATGGGAAGTTTGTGCCTTTGATTGGAGAGAACTGTGCGTGTGTTTAATGTACATTAAATTTTGAGACAATTTGGATGTTTTATCACCAAGAAGAATTTACCCTTCCACTATTTTGTATGTGAGAATGGATAAGGGAAGGAAAGAAAATGAAGGTGATAACTTTCTCCTATCCTATGGTATTATCCCACCAAAATGAAAGAATAGAATTATACCATCTCCCCTATTTATCCAGTGTCAAGGTATAACTCTACTCTAATGAGCACAAAATGGTGTTTGGCTGGATAAAGTACACTTTTGGGAGCATATCCCACCGACCCACACCCCCCCCCCCCCCCCCCCCCCCCCCACACCCCCTTCTCTATTCTGTGGATCAAACGGGGCCAAAGAATTCCTTCAGCACTTTGATAAGTGACTGATGTGGAGATAGTATTTACAAACTTGACCAGTAGAACAAAAGGTCAACATGTTGGATGTTTCTATAGACATGAATTTTTTATTTGGTATAAGCTTTTCAGATGTATAGAAACATATCCCTACTTGGGTTCATTACTAGAAGTCAGATATAGCTTTAGAAAAGCAAGAAATTCTAACTCTTGGGGTTGTGTTCAAATATGGACTAATATTTTATTATTAAAAAGGGGTGTGCCACACAGCTAGACCAGAACATGACCCGAACCCAAAACTTGAACTTCTGATTCCAGGTTCCAATCCCAAAGATAGATTTGATGGCCAAATTACTTGAAAATTTTGACTTAATTTTATCCAACCCAATAGAATCCAAGCAGCTAAAAATCCAAATTTACTTTTGACATTCTTAGTCAATCAAAAATCACCCAGTCATAATGAATCTAAAACTAATCCAACCAATATTGGCACCAAAGTTAGGTTCTTTTCTAATTTTACCCTTCTCTTACTCTTTCTCTCTCACTACTTTCCCTCAATTGCCCACCAAAAAACTTTGTTTCCACATGTTTGTCTAAGTAATTTCATTACAGTAACTTTACTGCCAATGCTCTCTTTAAGCTCTTCCTTACAAGTAGAACTTGCTCCAAGCACACCATTAGTGAAGTGGACGATTGTTTGTAAACATTTGAGGGATGGTGAAAGAGCCTCAATTTCACACATCCTATAAATTGTCATATTAGGGATGATATTTGATGTGAGCGACAGAGAAGGGGACCAGATAATGAAGATGCAAAAATAGAAAGCAATTGCATCAGGATCCATTATAAGAAGACACTATCTGACATTAAATTTGAATGTGAGTAGTCCAAATAAGTAACTTTGGTAGAGTTCAGTTTCTAGAAGGCATTTTTCATTGGTTCTCAAGTCATAGAAGCCAATAGTCCACATGGTACAAATGAAATTATATGAGAAAACAAATAAGAGAAAATCTTAACCTGATAACACTGAAAGGAAAAAAAGGTGACACAACTGTCAACATTCTTAATAATGTTAGAGATTTTCAGAACCCCCACAATAGAAGCATTTTTGAGGCAGTAAGTTCATATGGACTTGAATTCTGCCAAATGTTACTTCAATATTCTCCTTAATAGTGGCATAGATAAGAATTCCTTAATAGACCACAGTTCAGAACAGATTAAAATTTCACTATTTTCATGATTCACACAACGCACTGCAAGGTCACAATCACCTCCAATTGCAATGTTTGGTTTCATCGCTTATGCTTAGAGAGTACCACACTGGTCTCTTTCATAATTTGGTTGATGTTCCTCATGAAAGGTTCTCATCGATGACAGAACTCAAGTTATAATGCAACAAACCATAATAAATAGTATTGTTCAAGCAGCTGGAAGATTTAAATGAACTAGAAGCTAAAGCCCTGAACGATCCCTTGAAGATATATCAGATCTTTCCTAAATGAGATGATTGTTTAGCTACTAAAGCATCCCTGGTGAGCTCCCCGCTTTCTTATGCAAAACTAACAATAAAACACATTCATTTACCTAAAACAGATGGATCCTAATTATTTGCAGGCAATTTGGTGACATGAGAAGTTCACCTTCGAGCTTGATTGCAGCATCAAATTTGCATAATTGTTCAATAAAATGTTATGCTTCAAACCCTAAAAAATAAAAATTGTATCCACGCTGGTATCAACTAGTTGGTGTGCACATACATTTGCAAGAGCAGAAGCAATAGGAAAAGTCAAAGAAAGATCAGCTTCATAATCATTGCCTTTTCAAAGTAACTACAACATTTTTCTTTCCTAGGAGCAGCATTTCCAAAATTGTTATCATGAAAGAGACCAGCTTTAAAGTTGTTCTCCTTTCAAAGTTCTATTCTATGATCAGAATTACCAAAGGCATCATCACAGAGAACCAGTCAGATGCCACCCAACAGAAAAATATTGATGGGGAAGCATACTGAAGCAGGCAAGAGTAATCATAAAACAACCAAAGAGGAGCAAAACAGTAAATAAATGAGAAAGTATGAGACAAGAATCACCTTGTATTCAAAGGGAAGTTCGAAGTGGAAAAGGATGACTCTGCCCTAGCATTTTCCCTAGAAGATGCCCCACCAGTGGCACTGTTACTAACTCCACCACCACAGCCGGCAGCAGAATATCTTTGCATTTCTCTCTACAATTTCCAGCATACTGCCTCCAACATCAAAGCTGATATGGACAGTATATACTACAGTCCATGGCAAAATAGAGTTATGTCTGAACATGAGTCATTGAATCAGGCCTTGGCATAAGATAACAGAAGAGGAGTCGATCTTAAACACTCTGACTAGAATAACATTCGAGGTCTTCAGTGGCTGTCCCCACAAATCTATGAGTGTTAAGTCAAAACCAGTGAAGAAAATACAAGTGAAGCTAACAAGTTGGTTCAATTAAACAGCAAATAATTCCAATGCCAAAACGCTTATTGTCTCACAAGGCAGCTCAAATCACGCTGATGAATGCCACCTTTGTAGTATCAGTTGTGCAACGGCCAACCAATCACCACTTCACAATTTTACCTACTGTCCTTTCCACCCAGAAGATAAGGGAAGAGACGCAACAAGCAAACTATACTGCAAAACTATATCTAGTCATCACCCACCCCGACAAGGTCACCAAAATAGTGGCGCGTCCAACTACCAAATGGATCCCAGACAGAATAGCTGCTTCGCCGCTTATAAAACTATCTCCTTGGTCCCAAAAAAATTGAAAGCTTTTCACAAATCACTGCATTATGACAACAGATCAATTAAGTAACATCAGTTGACAAGCGAAACATGGCAACGTTTTTAGTAAAAATATCATCTTTGCCAGAAATTTAAGGTCTTAGCATCAAAAATCGATAAACAGAACATAATAGTATGCAAACAAGCTAAAGCCCAGGATCTAGACAATTTTCTAGCAGAACGAAAGAAGAAGCCAAGTCAATCGCTCAAAACAAAGTTCAAAACATGGAACTCTACGGTGCTGAATCGATTCCCGCCCACTGAAAACCGCCTCCAAAAGAATCCTTCTTAGCAAAGCAACCACATGAACAGACAACCCACCATCCCAACCCACAAAAACCCTAGCTTTGCATCAAGAAACCATTTCAATTCCTCCAAATCCAGAACAAAAAACCGCACTGCGAAACCCAGCTACCAAATCTACCCGGGCAAAACCCCAAGATCGAAATCTTTCCCGTTGGTTTACGCCCTAAAAGCCCGAAAAAGCTCGCCGATTCCGCGGCGCAAGCTAGGGTTCCGCGCCTCCTGTTGCGAGGTATTCCGCGGCTCCGTCGCACGGAATCTTAGAAACCCTAGAGGAGGGAAACTAATTAAAAGAAAGACGAAGGAGAGAGAGGAGAGAAGGAGGCGTACCATTTAGAGGAAGGGGCATGGCGAGAGGGAAGAAGGCGAGGCGTTTTGACTCTTTTTTAGCTTGCGCTGATGACGACGACGATAGGAGGTATATGAAAAGGTGTGCAGTAATTTGTGTGCGCGAGGCTTCTTTTGGGCTGTTGGAGGATGGCGAGGAAATAAATATAACAGGATAGAAAAATATATATATATATATTTGGGCCTGTTTTCCAATGTTGCCCTTGATGTTTGAGGTTAGGACGGTGGGGGGCGGGGGCTTGGGCGGAGAAATTAAATAAGGGCCCCGCAATGTTTCTTGTGATCGGAAAAATCCAAGGTGGTGGTGGGGTCGAGAACGTCCAGTAGTTTGGGTTGGTTACGTGTAATGAAGAATTTTTTGCAACGGCTAAGAGACTATGGTTGGAAGTTACCATTGTTTAGTTATTTTTAAAGTTATCCAATGTTTATATTAAAAAATAATGTTTTCCTTTTACCTGGTATCATTTTATTTTATTTTTTAAAACAAGTCTAATTGGCTCTTCCAACTGGCGTTATGGAACTAGATACAAGGTTGTTCTACCTAGACGACGTCGTAAAATAATTTTCATAGAATAAATATTTTTTTATGTGTATGTTATCAAGATTTGGTGGGGTTAATTTGTTGGAAAAATTAGTACTAAATTAATGCTCCATGTCACCGCCATGCATATCCTTGATTTTATATGGATTTTATCATAAAATCAAGAATAAGATATTTAATTATTAAAAAACATAACAAAAGTACCGCTAAGTAAGAAAAATATGATATTTAATTATTAAAAAAGGTAAGAAAAGTACCATTAAAAAAAAAAAGGGCAGATGATTCATTTTTCTTTAAAAATTATTTTATCAACTATATAGCACCTTAATATCTTTTTTATTTATATATTTGATTTCATAAGAAATATAATAGATGAAAGTATAGTTGATCACGGAAGTATGGGTAGATCAAATCTAAATCTCTTATATCCATAATAAAAACTTTTCCAATTAACTAGTTTACCCCACTATTTATATACCTAACTATACAACAAATGCATATAAAAAAAAAAAAAAATGCATGAACACTAAAAATGCATATTTGGCTCTATTTTGAAATAATGTTGCATAATAAAATTTCATTAATATATGTTCATATCACCTTAAGGATAAGTTAAGATGAAACTAGATTTATTTGTAATTTATAATTATTTGTGCTGGAAAACCTCTAGTGGTTAATATATTTTCTTGATTTTTAAATTATTGGCTGCTAAATAGTATCTTGACTTTAGATAAATAATATGCTTTTACGATTAAACAAACGACTAGCTAGCATGTAAATGCATAAAGGTAGCGGTGCTACCTAAAGTGCATGTAATATGATTATATCAAGGTAAAATTTTAGAATCGCGCTAAAGCAAATGGGCCTAGAACGTATGATGGAGGAGGAAGTTATTTTTCTAAATAAAATAGAATTATTGATGAATCTCAATATTTTTGGCATTCCACTTTGTATATTCTTAATAAGCACAAACTTTTATTTTTATATAAATAATCATTAGCTACCTAACATTAAAGCATGGAGCAAGATCAAACCTAAGTCTTTAATATTTGCGTGAGGCTTTATCAATTCATAAGCACCACACATATTAAAGTCACCTAATTATATGTTATACACATATAATTAAGAAAACCAGCATGGTGCTAAAAACATATATTTGGGTTTTTTTAAAAACCACAATGTATCATAAAATATTTGGCTTCTCTGCAATTTATAAAATACGAATACTTGATTACTCTTTTTTATAAAAAGAAACTATTTAATTACTTCAACTTTATAAAAAGAAACTCTTATATATTGATAATATACCAAGTGCATACTAAAATAAAATGAATATATTATATTTTTATATTTATTTAGATTAAAAAGCTCCAATTTGTTGATATGTTTTCCTTGAATTTTAGGTTTCTAGCTATTAAATAATGTTCTAGCTTTTTGCTAATACATGATTGTAATCAAAATGAATAAATAACTAATTAGTGTGAGAACGCATGAAAATAAAAATAACACTATAGCACATGTCACGCATAATCTAATAATGTCAAATCAAACTCTTAGAATCATACTTAAATAAATAGTCTCAAAAAATATATCACATACCAAGACATTTGTATAAATAAATTACCATTTTAGAAATCTTAAATAATTGGTTTATCTTTTACTTTATATATGCTTGCAAAGAGTAGACTCTTGCATACAAATATATAAATGATAAGCACTAGAGTGCTTTACATAGAAATAAATATAATAAGTTCATTTTCAAATGGACACAATAAAACCATGATGAAATTATTCTATTTAAACTAAGGGGCAAAGTTAGTATTTTTTTTGGGATTGGAGTTTATAACTTTGACTTTCTTTTTTATTTTATCAATCATATACATCTCATCCTAAAGTAACCATAATTATAAATATAATAAAAAGTAAATATATCAATTAGCATTTTTTTCATAAAGAATAAAGTTTTCTTTTTATTATGTATTGCTTAAGAGTCATTTATATATATATATATATATATATATATATATATATATATAGAGAGAGAGAGAGAGAGAGAGAGAGAGAGAGAGAGAGAGACATACATACATACATTCAAGCCAAAACTAGCATTGAAGAATTAGTGGTTATCAAAGTTTTTAATAATAAGGTTTGGTTTAATAATGTATTTCCAAAAAATATCAATATTATTATTAAAAAAAGATATAGAAGATGGTTTATAAGAGAAAGTTATCATATGCTGCTACTTAAATACTAATTATAACTTACAACAAGAAGATCACAATTATTAGGTAATCAAGCACCACAAGTGGATAATTGAAGATAAGTTAGTACATGTTTGAGAAATAGATAAAGAAAAAGTTTAATAGAGGGGATGAAATTGGACTATTAGGCTTCCATGAAAAAGGTTTGTGATAGTTAGGATTTTTTTCCTTTCAAAATTTATTATGTTAGCATTAGAAGTTTGGCACAATTTTCTTGAGAAAAAAAAGAATCATGTGGTTCCAGTCAACCTTACTCACATTAAGCATTTCTTCTAGATAGCGACTTAATAGCATTTTCTACCATACATATTGTTAAATACAAGCCAATACTTTGTTTTAGTTATTCTCCAACAAACTTTGAGATTTTCATGAGCCTTCCTATATTAAACAATGCATTAAAATATGGTTCATGAATACCATTAATTCATTTGTGCATAGGCACTAAGAACTTTTTGTCACATAAGCTCCAAGAACTTTTATTTAAGGTCATATAGTGTTATAATTATTAAGAACCTAGTGAGAATGGCAAATGTAGCAATTGTAATTGTAAAGATATGGTGCAAGAATAATAGTAAAATAGAAACTATGTTATTAAGAGAGGGACATAGTAGAAGTAGTGTAAGGTTTAAAGGAAGGGCCTGCAAAGTAAAATTAATGGAGCACAAACCCAACTCCTCCCTTTATAAAGCAAGGACTTGATAGATTTTAGGATGGTAGAACTTTTATATCATTGCTATACAAATCCCTTGATTTTTCATAATAGAATCAAAATTTTTGTAATTATAAGAAAGTATAATCCAATAAGATTAGATTAAATGAAAAAAGATAGATAATTTATTCTTTAATATTTGCTTTGCCTTCTACATGCAACACTCATTTTTTTTGGAAAAAATATAATAAGATACCCTTAAGTTTGTTTTTTGACACTTCTATTATTCTGTTTTTAGAAAGTCTCGAAGTAGTCCTTTAACTATTTTATTGCAATCTAACCTTTATTTTCATTTGCTATTACATGAATCTTAGAATTTTCTTAAATTTCTAAAATGCCTTTATCCAAGCCTAATTTAAAAGGTAAATGACTCACATAACGGTCATGAGCTTGCCTAGTACATGAGCTTGCCTAGCATATTGATAGCAAGACTATCAAATGGCTCCTCTGCTATATCAAACTTTCCATTGTTGCTATCAACTCGATCAATGTTCCTCCTCCATAGTCATTTCATATCCCTCCATCCCTTACAATAGCAACCATCCTCCTTGATTATCGCTCCTTACCAGTACCATCACTGCATTTGAAAACTGAATGAATAAGCTTGAGAAATATCAAGTTGTATCAAGGTAGTCTAAAGGCTTCAAACTGAAAGTAATAATCATATCACCTAGTCATATTGATAGTAGAAAATCCATCATCAAAATAGTTTAGACATTAAAAGCCTGCTATTAGTTTCATTTTTGAATTGACCAATAGTTAGTATGTTGTTTGGTCATATTTGATGACATGTAAACCATCATGGGATGGTTTAGAACTATAGAATTTGTTTCTAAAAGACTTTTCTTAATATATTTTTGAGTCTTAGTCAAGTTCTAAAGGCACTCATAAGTTCTTGTCATGGCAAATAGCCATAGAGTAATATTACAACACCCTCTCTAACTTCCTTTTTTTTTATATTAACGTTTTGCATGATCGCTATGTGTATATTTTTAGTTGTTTGACTATCTCATGGTAGTGCGACTAGTAATCTTTTTAAATAGAGATCATCCTTCTTCTAATTAATCTAACTTTAGAAGGCCCTATATGAAGCTAGTGTGATGTTAGTGGAAATATGAGAAGCCTAAGTCAAGAATAGTGCAATTCTAGTTATACCTAGAGATTTGATGGTGAGAATCCAACTAATTATCAAAGTTATCTTTGTTTAAATTTTGCCTTCTTATTCAGCTTTAGTTCTCTAGATCTTCTTTGCTTTACTACTTCTAGTTTAAATTAACTTTCTAGTTATTTTTTAAATTTTCATGGTTCAACAATGAATATAAAATTTTAAATATTATTTTATTATTTGATACTATTCTAGAAAATCATAATTCCTTTGTAGGATAGGAAGGCTTTGTTCCGATGGTGCCATGTTTATCCTATGGTGTTAAACATCACAAGTTTTCTCTTACTTATAGAAATTCAATGAGTTCTACAACTCACATTAGGTTAACTTTTTACTTTTGCGTGCACAAACTAACCTTACATAGGTGAATCCCTAATTTTTCATCCTTGACCTATATCAAAATAATCCTCCCCCTTCTTGTACTCGAAAACTTCAAATGCAACACACACACACACACACGCACACACACATATATATCAAAGTTGCCATGGACTACAAATCTACTCCTCTTGATCCATTTGTGAAAGTATTTAGATTGGTTGATGATCTAATGATCTCTCCTTCCAATATAAAAATTATAGGTTATAGGTACAATCTCTAGGCATCAAACTTATCATAGCTTTAACTAATTGGCTTGCTATTACAAGCTTAAAAGAAAGACTAAGAATTTTACCAAAATTGAAGAGAGGCAAAGAGGGGGAGGTACAGAAGATGGAGATAAAAATAGTAAAATGGTAGTGAGAAAGATAAAAACTCTAAATAGATCGAGAGCTAGTAGGGCTACCATTAATGTGAGTGTTAGGGTAAGATGATAATTAGAATGATCTACTTCACATCATACTATTCATTTCTATTGTAAAATGTTGTGGCATCTATGTACAATGGTTTTAGGACTTGTGGTCATATCTACATGACCCAATGGGTTAAAGGATTAAAATGAAATCATCTCTTAAAAAACAAATCTGCATTATGGTAAGGTCATCGTAAATGGTAGATCTAAGAAAGGAGAGAGATGGTCGAGAGTAAGGCCATTAGCGTTAGTGCAATGAAGGTAAGGATAACATGGATAGAGTGGGAGGAGAAAGCAAACTCAATTCAGTTATAATGATCATATACTTACATTTCACAAACTGAAGCAAGAAGGTAGATCTAGCATACTTATTTTTTGAAAAAAAGAATAAATAAGGAAGAGATAAGAATAAAAAAGATTTGAAAAAAAAGATAGTAATGAAGGCATATTTGTTAAAATGATTAAAATAATAAAAGCAACAATGATATGATACTTTATTATAACTAACTTTGTATGAGTACTCCAAATTTATACACTGTTTACTTATTATCAAAATAAATTTTTCAAGTGACCAAAACATAGTATTACTTTTTTGCTTTCACCTATTTTTTTTTTTGATAACCTAGTAATGAAAAGAATTTACAATATAATCTATTTTTCACTACTTGAAAATTAGAAGAAGTAGAATGGAAAAAATATCAAGAAAATAAATACCTAAATTTTTTATGAATATAATTAAGGAGGAAATTAATAAATATAATTTACCTGTAAAGTTAATTTCTTTCTTCAGATTTTTCTCTAAAAATTTCAAACATTTAGTTTGTTTCTCCTTTATCTTAACTTATCATCATAATTTTTTTATTCTTTCATTTCTTAATAATTTCCTCCAAAAAAAGAGAAAAATACTATTAAGACATCTCTTCTCCTCAAAATTTAATAATCACATTAGCTAAAATCAATCCCATTAGCTACACTTTTATTTTGCTCATAGGTAGTAATTCTTAAAGAAAACTATAATGAATTAGGATAACAAACATATACTTTTATTGATTTTGCACTGTATTTTTTCAACTTCATCAAGCAAATGAAAATTCATGATTTTTTTTTGTTTTCATTTATTTATTCTTGGTTTAGCTTTTTTTCACCTTCTTAATATTAGTAAAAATTGTTTGGCATAAAAGAGTCCCAATCAGGTAAGGAGAGAGAAAAGTAAAAGTTGCTTTTTTTTTTATGGTAATAGATTTTTTTACACCTAGATTTTATAAAATTTCTCCCACTTTGATACATGATGTCATCTTATAGACTAAAAGAAAATGTTATATAAGTTACAAATTATCATTTATATAATCTTAAATATTTATACTCAATTGACTTCAATGATAACTTGATGAACAAATACTATCTCACATTTTTTATAGCTGCAGTCTCAAGTGCTTGGTTTGTAAGAATTTTTAGTACTAAATATAATAAAAGATTTAGACTATAATACGTGTCCATTTAGTTTGAAGAATGTAAAAAAACTCGATCTCTATTTTATTCCACCTAATTAAGAAGATAATATAGAATCAGAACTTTAACTCTTCTATGGTAAAATAAAACTTTTAGTCATTATTCATTATATCTCTACTCTTTAATCATTGCTAAATGCACTTTCCATAGTTAAATCCTCAATTCTCTTTAAAAAGAAAAGGGGGTAATAGCCAAGAGAATTTAATTATAAGTATGATTATTTAATTTTTTTTAAATTATGATAATAGTCAAGTAGAATTATAAAATTTGTATCTTTGCATGAATAACACATGCCGGCAATAGTTTATTCCTAATGTCATATCCCTATACCTAGATATTTTATTTGGTATCATTTTAAATTTGAGATTTTAGTTTTCAAAAAGTAGAAAAATAAAAATTAAAGCCATATATCTATCTTGGTAATGTTATTTTTATTTATTGAAAATATACAATCCTAGTTTTTATACAGGATGAAAATTAGTTGAAGCTTCTTTCATATATTTAAGTAGAAAAAATAGTTGAATTAGCCTTCTTGTTCTAATTACATAAAGATGTATACTTTTTCTACATCACATCAACTCCTTTTATCAGATGACTTATGTAGTTCCCATCTTTTCTTTCTTTCATTTAATAAAGAAAAACCGAGCCTAGGCAAGATCCTAGTCCTAATCGATTATCCTTCAAAATTTTTTTGCTCTTTTTCCTTTTTTAGTATTTATTTATTTTTATTTTTAGATCTAGCTATTAAGTTCTTTTAATTCATTTTAGAGTAGTGATTATCAAACATATATTTATTATTTTTTTAGAGAGAGAGAGAGAAACTTAACTTCATTAGCATGTAACTAAGCCCAAATTCATTTGCCTCTCTTATCATTAGATCCGCATGCATCTCAAAGTTAAAAAGTCACCTATATTAGTTGCTTTAAAAAAAAAAAAAAGAGAAACATTTATGAGACGAGATAATACACTCATGCCTCTACCACAAAAATATGTTATATGGTAGTAAAGAGATACGATACAGCAGTACAGAGATATAATGTAGTAGCACAAGGTTATAATATAATAACACAGGATGGTAAACACTTGTCCCACAAAATAAACACTAATATGTATAAAATAAACAGCTAGTTTGAACCAATAAACATCTAGTCTTAATAGTAAATAGAGATGCTACAAGAATAAATAAAAACTATTGAATCGAAGATGTGGTGTTTTGTACATCCTGAGGCATATGCATGCATTGGCTACATATTTGTGTTTGTCCTATTTCGATAAATGCACTTCATTTTTTATGGCACACCATATATAAAATAGTTTTTTTTATTCTTTAATGTTTTTCTTTATCGGTTAGACTAGGTGTTTATTGATTAAGGCTACCTATTTATTACAGACATATTGGTATTTATTTTGCAGGATAAATATTTATCATTATCCTCAAAATATTTAGTGTTTACTTTCATTGTGTTTATGTTTATTGCTTCCTGCTTCTTAAACTGATGGATGATAGAGAGAAGCACCAAAAGATTTTGAAAGGAGACAACCTTTTTAGAGATGTCAAAATGAGTTGGGCAGCCCATGGCATGGTCCAGTCCGACATGATGTAAGCCATGCCAAGCATGACACTATTGCTACAGTAACCATATCAGGTAGGCCCAATACAACCTCTCAAAACGTGTCGTGCCGAGTCGTGTCAACTCACAGGCTCTGCTGGCACAATGGCCTATAGCGTATTGTCCTAGTATAGGCCAGTCATGAGACTTGGCTCAGCACATGTTGGGTCGCTTATGGCCCATTTGCATGTTTTTATATTTTTTCCCTGTGTAACGTCCATGAACAAAAAGTTTCAGAGATATTGTCATCCATATTTTATTTATTTGATTTAATTTCTATAAAATTAGTTTAAAAAAAATTTGCCCCATCTTGGGTGGCATGTCAGGCTGATGGGCTAGGCTGGCCATGGGTTGCCAGCCGGCATGGCACAACTTGGCCTATTGGGCTGCGGGCTTGGGGTCATATCAAGCCCCTGAAGCTTGCAAGTTGTGTCAATACTGTATGTAATAGGAGCCGTGCTGGCCGAGCACAATACGGTGGTCTATTGAACTAATCCTAATGCAGGCTATGTCAACAGAGCTTGATCCATTTGACATCTCTACCCTTTCTCATTTACCTTTTTATTTTATTTTTGTTTATGGATTTTTTTTTTTTATAAAGTATCCTTCGGCTGATATGTACTTTGGGATTTGTACGCCGGGGGGAGGGGGTGGTTGTGGATAGGACTATTTAGGGGCTGGGTCGCGCTGAGATTAGGTTCGGCTTTGTCCAATGATTAACATGATTTACTGAACCTTGGGCTTGACCCAATCCAACCTTTAGATTACCTACGAGGCCCAAGCTTAGCCCCTACTTGGACTTCAAGCTTTGAAGTAGGCGTCAGCATTAATATTGATCATTTTTTTTAAAAAAAATATTAAAATATTAAAATATTAAAAGATGCTAAATTTAAATAACTAAATATTATCAACAATCTACAGTATGTTCATTGTCCCATTAAGTTCACACATCTCCAACAATTATCAATTAAGTTAATTTATAAATATATTAAACATAAAAAAACAACACATAAAAATAATTATGACAACAATATATTGAAAAGTTTTGAGCTAGGCTGGGCTACAAATTCTAAGCATGAGATTGGCCCTTGTTTATTAAATGGGCCTATTTTCTAAGTCTGGCCCGGTCAATTGGACCTAAATCTTGTCCCAAGCCCACCCAACAATGGAGGGCTTGAGTGGCCCACCCAACCCATGGGCTATCAAGCTTTCGTTATCTCAACGGAAAATTTTTATCCCCCTAAAAATTTTAAAAAAACCATAAAAAAGAGTAGATCATCAAGCTAGTGCTGTGTAAATGTATTGGATTCCACAATTAGAAGGTAATTACCCCAGAGACTGTTCCACGGATGGCAGCGCACCAACGAAAAGATACCACAGACGTCAACCTTCTGAAGAACAAAAGCGGAAGCAAATTCCAGAATGGACGCAATAGAACCCAGAACTCTAGTTAGCCAGCCTATGTTACAAGGAAAACAGAGAATAGTTAGCCCTGTAATCTCTCCTTGCTCCGGGAAAAATCTGTGCTTCTAATGCTGGATAATTATATATACATCAAATTAATAAGATAAGAAAAAGGATCCCGTGACAATGACCTTTTCTATACTTGAGCTCAGAATCACTCTGCACCACCATCTAACCAAAGGCCATGAACATAAAAGCAACGCAGACTCGCAGCCTCTCGCATACACTGAGCTACAAAAATGAAGCCAGGCGACCACGTCCTCCAACCATTTGCAGCACACTAGTCCAAATAGTAGCATGCAGAAGAACACGAGAAGCTTCAGGATTGTGTCCTAGGAAGCATGTACATGATGATAGAACGTGATGACATGCATAACACCAAATAGAGATCGATAAGATTCCAAAAACCAATTAAAATTTGTAAGTTTGTCCAAAGTCTTCTGCCACGATGCTCTGAATTCTGGAACTCTGGACTATGTCGCACTCAAAAAAGTTAGCACCCACCATCTCCTAAATATCTCTTTTAGGCCTACAATATTCTCAAGACACGCCTTCCCAAAAACCAAATCACTGTATAAGATTTTTTTTTTTTTTTTTTTTGAGAAAATCATCACCACATATGATTTGTTCTTCACATCTTCATTTCTCCTACAACAATCATCAAATCCTGAAGAGCTCCAGAAACAGATCTAGAAATGTCCATTGAACACCACAAAATTCAACTTTTTGCACTAAATATCCAGTGGATGCATTAATCATACATAAAACATATACATAAATATCAGTAGCAAAACATGATACAAATCCATTAGCAGCAACTCTACCCCTATTCTTAAATAAGGCCCAGTATTTTATGCCACCTAGCAGTGCACATCCAGATCCTCAAGTTGAATGGGACATTGGATGAGATCAAATTTTCTTTCTAGTTAAAGAATCTGATGCCACCATCATCCATGATATGAAGTACAGTTCCAGTCCCCCACATACCCTCAGGTACTGTCCCCCTGAGATCAGAACCCTGCACTCTGCCATCTTAAGCAGCTGCCGCTAACCTTTTTCGCGAACCCATACTTCAACAATGTCCTATATCAGATATCCTCATTTGCGTAGCTTTAGAGAATCTGCAGTTGTTCTGCCCCTGTACATTGATTGCCATCAGAAGTGACAACCAAGGAAAACTGATGTTTATATAAAGAAAACATACATATATATCAATGGCCAAGATGAGCCAACTACTAAGGTTTACTCATGTTTTTTTCATTAATACAGTAAAGAACAGAGTTACAATTTTCTTAAGGCATCAAACATGCTACTAGAAATGTCTACCATTCTGCATTGTATGTGTATATACATAGGTAAAATGAGACCAAGTTTAATTCAAATAATTTGGTACCCATCTTATCCCAGGAGCAAAAGGGTAACCTGTAAACAATAGACTGCCCCATTTCCTACCTGACCAGAATAAATCGAGATAAAATTACACCATCATAAGGGTAGGATAACCGTTTTCCAGATTACAACAGATTAACATGGTCTAGCCCAGGCCATCTCGTTTAATCCAGGTCTATTGGTTCACAACCAAACAGTATCTAGGAATGCACAATACTTCGACACTAACTCTAGGTTTAATGAATCATCCAGCCCTATGAACTTTTTTATCAAGATGCGTCTCTCAATTGTGGGTCATCTGAATTGTCCAGTGAGCATCAAAACGACCAGCCCCCACATATCAACTTGATAAGATGAGGAAGCTCCTTTTCGAACATCACATGTTTCTGTATCTGGTATTTCTAAACCCATCAAAAACCAAGAGCATGATCTTTACAGATGGGCTTCCCCTAGGAATACTCCAATGAGTACATCATCAGATCACTAATCACATAACTAAGAGTTACAAAAATCCTCTGATCAAAAAGAGCTTCCTTCAGTTTTGGAATAATGGAGCCCAACCTGAGCCAGTCTTTCAGACTCAATTCTTAAAATGCATTCCCTCTCTTCTGCTTACATAGGGTAATGTTGTTGGGACCATCAGTTCTTACATCAATATAATTCATCTTCTAATACTGGAGCTCCTTAAAGTACATGACCTCCATTATGAGCAATGTGGCTACAAATACCTCAGTCTCTTGCTGTCCCAATGGACCCAAGTTGCCCCACCAAGAATTTTTTTTTTTTTCTCCCACTAATAAATAAATGGATTCACGACCAAGCGAATGTGCATCCTAACAGAAATGAATAAACAAAAAAAAAAGAACGCAGGCTCAGATGATTATGGAAGCAGCAGTCACATAACGCATGCAGAAGAGAGGTTGATGAGATTGTCTCAAAGAAATAAGATAATATTTATCAACTGCAGCATCATGTCCGTTATATGCAGCTTAGTTGGCTTTGTTGTGTGCCTCTCTCTTTGGTAAATGCCTATTTTATTAGAGATGCGCTTCCTTTAGAATATGCTCTGTTATATGCTCTGATTCTTCGGAGCAGTAGACCAACCAATGCTAAAAAATCCGTGGAAGTTATCCCTTGTCAGAGACATCTGGCATCACATTATCCATTCCCAAGCCACACACTAATGTTATTAGAGATGGATTAACTGCTGCAAAGAAGATGCTTGCTCTGTTTTGACTCTTTTGTTGGACACCCATGTTTCAGTTGCAAATTACCATCAACAATGAGATATCTTATTAGGTACAAAGGAAAGCACTTTAATGTTCAAAGTTTTCAAAATCATCTTTCTCAAGCAAGGATCATCAAAATGCAATCTTCCACAATGCACAAAACCCACCGACTATAATGCTGTGTATAAATCTTTATGTTGGTGGTTACTCACTCCGTACAATGTAGAGTAAATGAAAATAAGATCTAAAGAGTCATTAAGGAAAAGAGAAGGAATGGAAATTCTTTTGGATCAATAGGATCGAGTCTAACAGATTTGGTTGCTCCTACATGGTACTTTCAGTTCTAGAATTACCTACTGCACCAAATTAATAAGCAAGTTGTTTACAAGCAGACATCCTTAAATCTGTAACTACAATGCTTCCAACTATGCTTTAGAAAGGTAAGATCAAGGAACCATGGCCATACATTTCTTCCAGCTCTAGACAACCAACAGTCTCCCTGCATAATCCCTGCCCACCCTGACCCTACTACCGACACAAAAAGAGTGTGGGTGTGTAACTTCAACTCTACAAAGTCCAACCAAGGTTTTAAACTATTCTAAATCTTATGAGATAGAAGCATTGACACTCAACATCTTATCTCGATCTCCAACCCTTTCAGACATTTCGGTACTTTTTTTTGTTAAAAGGATATTTATAAAGCTTTAGTGTTTTATTTAATTTTTAAACACATTTAAACTTTAAAATAATATTTTTATATTTTTATGATAAATTGATCCTAAAATCTCTTTGAAACAGAATGGAACAGCTAACATGATCCCCGTCCTTCTGAGACTTAAATTACTGAGTCAAACAAACTATAACAGAAAAGTTGATTACCATATCTACTTTTTTTTTTTATAAAAAAAGAAGATTGCTTATCCAATTTGTTCAGCAGAAAGCAGAATCTAAAGATATTAAATAAATAAAATGAGTTCAGCTTATAAGTTATATTTGCTATTCAATCCAACATAACGCTCACCCGATGTCACCTCTCAATGCCCCGTTCCCTCGTAAGCTTGAGCCTTCTCCAAGCACACTATCATTCCCTGATCCAGGGTCTAGCCAATCAAGTCCATTATATTTTGACAGTCTACCTGCATAACTACTATCATCCCCTTTGCAGACATGCATGCACATAGGCAAATGCAAGTAGAGGAAAAAGAAGTATATGAGAAACATAAAAAGAAGAAAACCTTCTACCTAGTTTAAGATCCTCCAACCAAGAAAGGAGGACTCTCATTTAACCGATACCCCTTCCACAAAAAGCCTAACCCAATAGCCCTAGAAAGAAATAAACCACTATATTGTTTTAGGAACTAGCTGGACCAAATCTAATAGGCTGAAAAAATTAAATTAGAACCTAATAAGCATATTGAGAAAGGCTATTGATTCTTACAAGCCTTTAATTGATTAAAATGTAAAATAAGATAATTGAATTCTAACACATTTAGTCCCCATATTAAAAGGGCCATGAGCTTGAGAAAGTACCCTTAGTTCATTGAAGGCATGTGGTTATGTGATACATCTTGCAGTGCCTTGAATGATTGAATGATCACAAGATCAGTAACCTTGAAAGACAGACAATCCGAAACCACTATAATTCATCAATCAGAGACATCCAGAAAATTTTACAAAATTCAGTAAAGAATTTCTTGGCAAAAGCTTTCAGCAAATCAGCACAACATTCAAAAAGGCCACCATTGTATGTGCCGAAATATAGGAATCCCATCTTTGCATCTAAATTGGCATCTCACTATAAGATTCACTATATAACAATATTAACTTCAAAAGATACAAAACAAAACACAAAAAATGGAAAACTTGGAAGAGATGTATACTTTTATGGAAGGCATCCCTTCTTAAGGATGGAGATTGAGTATTCAGCAGCATCAACGAGGTCTGCGATGTTGTGGAGGGACCACTCCTCACATCCAAACAAGAAGATGGCACGAACCTCCACTTTCTTGGCAAGGAGAGCAGCAGGGGTGAGTGGGAGATCAGGGGAGTTGAGGCTTCTTAGAATTTGACGGTACAATGACAGTACTCTGCCTCGATTCCTTGCCAAATCCTCAGCAGTCGCCCATATCAATCCCTTTGCCATTTCTGTACATGTAGTAATATAATGTCTCTGAAATCAAAAAAAGCACAAGCACAAAAGGACAGATGAAATAGAAGAGGTTGCCTATGTCAAGGGATGACAAATCTATTGCAAATTGTTATCTAAAAGAGAATTCAAAAACGGGTCATCCTAGGGAATTTCAGCTAAGTTTTGCCAGCAGGGTCATAATATTTTTCAGAACCTCAAACAAAAACTTCAAGGAGAATATAAGACATTACTACATGACAGAGCAATCAAACAAGAAGAGAACATGGGACAGATTAGAAAAAAAACAAGGGCAGATTAATTCTAGACTATCCCTATCTCTTTTTATCTTGGAGGCTTTTTGCCCCAAATACAAGGTCAGGTCAAAAGATGAGAAATAATTACCGTAGTTCTATTCTTAGAGAGAGGTAGAGGAAAAGGCTTGCCTTTGTTGATAAAGTGGTGATGGGAAGAGAGTCCTGGCTGAGCAGCAAGGAAGAAAAGAGAAGGGAAGAGAAGGGAGGTTGGATCAGAGAGATCGAGAGAATGGAAAGAGAGAAAAGCAGGATAAATGGTGGAACGGGCTCGGTCGCTAATGGTGGCAGCGAGTTGGGTTGTGTTGAGACGACCAAAGCTGGAACCCACTTGTGGCTCGAACCAATTGACCCAAAATGACACACAATTTCACCGATGGAGTAGAGATTTTTTTTTTGCCAATTAAAAAAAATCCCTTTTTTTTGTTTTTGCAACAACATGAAACAATTCACCTTGAATTTTCATAAAACATTGTATTTATGGACTCGTGATTACCATACAAACATCATATATCAGGATTAACCAGAATTATGCACACACCCATCACCAATATATGTGCATCAATGATTCTAGTATGCATCTAGAAGCTACATATGAACATTTATCCTAAGAATGTTTCTGTAAGAAAAATAAAAGTTGCCCATTGTGAATTGGAGATAAAGCAAATCCTTTCTAGCACTATCCCTACAAAGTATTAGTACCCCTTAAAAAAATATAGCTGAACTAACTATATTTTCACTTATTAACCATATCTCATACAAACTTGCTTTTATCAAAGAATTAGATCCTATCCAAACCATCAACCATTTAGGTTGGATAGAGTGAAGTCTTTTTGTTGTTCAATCCAATTTAATCCATTTGAGCCTAATAAATTGAAGTGACTAGAGGTGGCAATTGGGTTGGTTGGGTCATTTTGGTTTTAGGTCACTTTTGGGTTCAGGTCATTTTTTGGTTCGAGTCATTAAAGCTAAACCCTAATCCTAAATGATTAGATTAGGGTCAACCCATAGGTCATTTCGGATTGACTTAGTGTTTTTTTTTTTTAAGAATTCAATGCATACATTTTTTTTTTTTTGTTCTTTTTAAGTAATTTATCAACGATCAATTCAAAGCTAAGCATTATTTATTCTCCTCATCTTTCATGATGCTAAGCCTTAAAATTTTGTTACACAAATTGATAACCATCATTGCAGTACCGCATTCAAATTACTTCTCATTTTCATCTTCATCCCATTTCCCTTGTGGGTCTATAGGTCAAGGCATATGTTTTAGGACAATGGTGTAGCATTGACTATTCATTGTTAAAGTAAAAGAACTGTGGAAACAACCATCTCTTGCTGAAGTGTAGAAATTTTATTTCAGTTTTATATTTTTTATGAAGCAATGCAATGGAAAGTGTAGAAAGTGCTAATCTTGCAGAAATAGACATGAGCAAAAGCATATTAACAGTTTTAGTGCATTGTAAAGACAAATCATGAAAATCAAATGATTGCTCAGAATTCTGAATAATAGACTACATCAATTGCAAAATCAACATTACATATGTATGAATTATGGAAGTGTCACGCCTATCTGCAAAGGGCTCTTCCCTAGTAAGCAGCTCCCACATGACAATCCCAGATGAATAAACATCAATCTACAGAACACCTGTTTCACTAAAAAGGTTTTGTAATTCAAAGAAATAAATAATCATCTTCACTATGCAAGCCCATTTATCATTCATGGCAAAAGATTCTCGGAGTTCTCGACTTTCCAGCCCATCACAATGAATTCTTTTGACACAAAAACAAACTCAATCTGATTATAATAAAATGCAGGATTCCCCTTGCATACCAGAGTAGGACAGACCTATTTTGATGTGCTTGCTGGTAAGATTAGAGTATCATGCGCTAGCATGTCAATCATTCATGTAGTTCTTAGCTGAACATTGCATAAGAAACATTAAGATTAACATGGTTTATTGATGTACAAAGAGAAGACATCTGGCATACATGGGCCATGGATGACAAGAGAAGTCTGTTGATATGAGCATGTCAACAAATCATCTTAATGCCAGGGTCTCTTTAGCATTTGCTGTCCCTAACGATCGTGATACTGATAGCACATGATTGTTGTGCACTGCAACAGTGCAAAAACAGTGCAACAGTAAGAAGACAAGTGAATCACATTAAGTTGGAATGATGGAATCCAGTCAGAGCTCACGTCAAAAGCTGAGCATTCTGACAGCTCCAGAAAGTTCAGACTCATAAGATTGGTGAAACATGCTTCAGAGAAGACAGTTTCCAGAGGATTAAAAATAAGATCCAAATACTCTAGCTTCAAAAGTTGTCCGAAGTCCGATGCTTTCAGAAACTGTTCCATTGAGTCCATTTTTGGTGAGATATAGGTTTTCTAACAATAACATTCTTCCTATAGATGCAGGAATGGGACCACAAAGGTTGTTAGAGGAAAGATCAAAAGTTCTAAGATTCTTAAGGTTCCATAACCAATCTGGTAAAGACTCAAAAAATCCATTGGCTTCTAAAGTCAATTCCTCCAGACTATTTCTAACACAACCATTAAGGGCTTCCCCAAACTCAGCTAGGCTATCACTAGATAATGAACCTGACAGGTACAATTTATGCAAATTGCAGAACTTATCAAGTGATCTCAGCATTCAAACCTCAAAGTAAATATTGTAAAACTCAGCTGAAGCCTCTACTAGATCCGAGCAAATCAAACATAAAAATCATGAAGAAAAACTGAAAACAAAGATTAATCAGGTGTAACCACTGGGAAACAACATCGCGTCCAATAGAGAAACAAACAGTGGAAAAACCTCTCAAATCCAATAAAATTTTTACTCAACGGCAGAAGAGAAATGAGAATTTGAATCAATGGACTTAAGATTAAATCAAAAAACCAAACAAAAAAAACCTATAATCTGGAAGTGAAAAGGGAACCACATTTGCACCTGAGAGATGTTTGAGAGACCGAGATTCTTGAGGGAAAACAGAAACCCTAGCCGCTCGATGGCTCAAGAGAACACGCAGGCAGAGGCAAGCCTGCAAGGCAAGGGCTTCGCGATGGATGACTTCACGAAATGGAAACTATTTAAGGGCCTATTTGAGATAGCCGTTGGCTCCGATTGCTATCTTACATAACTGCCAAGAAACAACCACCTAAAGGCATCCCAACAAGACCTAAGGCTTTAAATTCTTGAATGAATGGCTCAGATGATCCCATGTAGCACCGTATCAGCTAATGTGTGTGGCACCATGTGCTCATAGCAAGTGAATTTGGCACTTTTTTTCTACTGACCCGATGAGTCACCCATGATCCAACCGACTCGACCTAAAAGTTATTGGGTCATTCTGAGTTAGGGTCATTTCAGATTTGGCTCAAAAAATTGAAACCCTAATCCTATTTTTTTTTTGATGGATTCAGATCGGGTTTGTGGGAGGTTGAGTCATATTTCTGCCACTTCTAAAAGTGACTGTGCTGAGAGAGATGAAGATGCAACCCAATTAATAAGATTAGAGCTAGAGGTTGCAATCGGTTCAGAACCGGTCATTTTGGATTAGATCATTTCAGATTTGGGTCACTTTCTGATTTGGGTCATTTTTGAGTTTAGCCTATTGAAGCTTGACCCTGACCTTAAATGCTCGGATTAGAGTCAATCCATGGGTCATTTTGGATCGGCTTTTTTTTTTTTTTGAACACATGATTCATTTCTCTTGTTCCTTTTAAGTAATTTATTAATGATCAATTCAAAGCCGAACTTTATTTATTCTCCCCATCTTTCATGACACTAAGCCTTAAAATTCTGCATAAGCCTCTCCCTCAGAAATTTTAGTCCATACCTTCTTGCTAGTCTAATTGATAATGGCTGGGACATTAAAACTGGAAATTCCACTTCACTTTCAGATTAGATCGCTGCAATTCCAGCTTCACATACTTCTCAGTTGACATCACTCACCTAAGAATTCAACAATGTGACTGTGGTCCTCTCCAACTCAAATGGTTCTCTTACAATGGACTGGGCCCAAGATGGAACTGATGTTACTGTTCATGCAATGTTTCAAACTTTTGCTCTGAACTCAAAGAGTTCACGCTGTTGTACCCATGACCTATTGTGATATATATATATATATATATATATATGACCTAGTGTACAAACTTCATGAAATCCTGTAATATTCCATGCTTCTCCTTCTCATTCTGCTAAAATAACACCATGAATTTTAGGAAAGTTACTAGAGGTAAATAAATATTTTTATTTCATTTTAAATAGATGCTTCCTAGGTGTCCCCAGTTCTTAACTGGGCTGTCACTTCCCTGCTCCCACTTCAAGTTAATTGACATTTACATGAACTAAAGAAAGCACAAAACAATTTATTCAAAACTCATCTTGAGAAAACAAGCAGGTGAACTTATAATGATACATATCAGCAAGAAAAAACCATGATATCAAGCATTACTCTAGGGGAAGATGAACCATGTAATAATTCATAACCATGGTCTTTCTCTACTTGTCTTCATAAATAATCAAAAAATATTGGGTCAGGTAAGTTCAAGGTCTCCATTATTTAGATCCAACTTGACTTGGTCTTAGGTATACAAGCTGGAGTTAAGTTCATCTCAAACAAGACGAGAGGGATGAACTACTGCGATTCTCTGTTGGACAGCATGAAGGTAAAGGAATATTTGTCTCTACTAGCAAAAAGACTTAAGCTATGAATACCCCTTGAAAGGCTTACTTTTATGCCAGCCAATGGACAGAAGCCGCACTAGAGGAAAAGAAGAACAAGGCTCGGGTTGCTTGGAGTTTGTGGCGATGTGCTCATGGTAGAACTGATGGGTCTAGTATTGGCGGCTAAAATTTAGAACTTTGTTCTACTGCTAGGGCTCTGCACACGGCTACACCAACCACCAATGGACACCCACTCGAAGTAAAACTCCAATCCAAGCTCCCTTTTGGCCTCTCTCCACCCTCCGACGAAATCCATCCCTAAAGCCAAAATTTAAATGGCCAAGCTCCCAATCCGATTCAGCCAGCGAAGCAAGACGACAAAGCAAAATGAAAAGCACACCAGGCCAAAGCCCTAGATTGTTCGTCTAGAGACGAGAGCGAGCAATCGGTGGTATGAAAATTGAGGGATTCGGAGAGCAAGAGAAAGGGACTTACTTGGATTGGTGGAAATCTCTCCAGAATGGGTGATCGAATCGGAGCCCCTTCGAACTCGGCTTAGGGTTTCGACGGTTCCTCCAGAAGCTACGACGAGAGAGAGAGAAGAGAACGAACGGTGGCTTCAGGCACCGAGTTCGGGAGAGGCGCCAAAAGGGTCCGTTTGGAACAGAAGTTGCTGTAGAGTTTATTCGTAAATAAAATGAAATTCACATTCATTTACAGATAAATTCTCATGTTCGACTTACCAGTATAGCCCTGGATGATTAAAATGAATTTTTAATGTTCGAAACAAAAGATAACCTGAATATTTCATTCTTCAATATTATCTTTAGTAATAAATAATAGGAGAATGATTTTTTTTTTAAAATTTAAATTTCAGCTTTTAAAATTAAAACTTGTTAAGACCAAAAATAAACGAAACAATAACAGTGGAACTTCAATTAGGCTTAGAGACATGAAGAAATAAAGTTTAGAATTATTTTTTTTGATAAAAAATTAGTTTTTTTCCGCAAGTAATGATAAAAAAAATATTTTTTGATAATAACAACTATTTCATATCCATGACAATGGATTATTTTATATTTTGATTATTTGGGCTAAATATAATTGTAGGAGATTTTTTTTTTCTTTATTTATTTTTCTTCTTTATGAAATAATTAAAAAGAGAAAAATTAATTGATATTTAATTAGAAACTTTTTATTCATTTCCTTTTTACATGAAAAGGCTAGATTGAATGATCTAAGAGAGAATGACATAGTGATCGAGGAAGAGGAGATGGAGGGCATGGAGATGAGATTGGTAGAATTATAATGAAAGCAGTACAGGTGGAAATGGGCTGACTATTTGTCTTGATCATCCTTTTGTATTATAGAATTTATTTACAAATATTATCAAAATTAATAAAATTTGTGGTAAAAAAAGAGCAATTTCATGATTCCACATTCCCACGATTTGCAGGACTGCCAAACACAATAAATTATAAAATTACAAATGCATTTCATAAAAATTATAAAACTTATTCATTCCAAACTTCATCTAAAATTTTTAGTCCTTGAGACCTAATGAGAATTGATCCTGATGGTTCTTCTATGTTAGAGTACCGTATGCCATTAATTTGATCAACACCTCTTACCATTAACACCTCTTAGCTCTTACTAATATGGACGCATTTCAGACGAATATGGATGGCTAAGATATTAAAGGCATCATCTGGAGATTTTTCTTGCCCGCCTTGTGAATTCTTTGATGCATCATGTGTGTGATATTTCATGCCTTTTGTTACTTAATGTAGTGCCACAATATTCATTGTATTGGAGCTTTCTAGTTTCTATTGGTCATTATGCTGAGTTAAATCTTTATGCTGTCAGATCTTTTTGAGATCCCCTTAACAGTCCAATTTTGCTGAGTTAAATGAAATTTTAATTTCCAGCCATTTTGCTGAGTTAATTGATACTGTTTAGGTTTGATTTGCAAAAATTTTGCTTAGTTAAGTGTTGTTGTTTTTTGTTATCACCCTGATAGATATCTGTATGATTATCTGATGGTAACTATTTAAGTGTTAAACAGGTCAATCTTGTTTAATATAAGTAGGTGATTGATTGTTCAACAGGTTAAGTAGGCCGAGTTGGATTAAGCAGGTTGGATCAGGTTAACCTTGTATGACCTATTTATCAAACAGGTTACCAGTTTATTAAATATGGAAGAATAGGTTTCAAATCCTGGCACGGTTCAGGTTTTGAAATTTTTTAACCTGGCCCGCAGCAAACCTGACCATATTTGAGCCACCAACCTGATTGCCAGCCTATCCAAGTTTTAGGCTAATTTGAACCAAGATTGGGTACAAAGATGGAGATGCCCAGCTGTGCATACGGTAGAGAACGTCAGTTACTGAATTGATGAGAAAAAGCTACACAACAAGATCACAAGTTTGCATATCTTATTAGAGCCTTCAACTGATAAAAGTACTTCATCCAAAATATTGGAACAATGAAACACTTCCAACAGAATCACAAAAGAAATTCTTATACAAAGGGATGCAGCAATAAACAAAGGCCCTTTTGGCCATTTTTGATAAGAAGCAAAATACCAGCAGCTCAAATTTTTTAATAGTTTAGGCAATAATGCTAGTTGCCCAAAAGCCCTGAAACTAGTTTAGCAATGATGTCCAGTCACAAAATTAACATGTGAACAAAAGACTTCTAAATAGTGCGCATAAATACAAAGTTTGTAGGCCCTGCAATAATTTGGATACATCTCCACACAACATACTATTAAAATGTCTGAAAATTAAAATTTGAAAAATGTATAATCTAAAATGTTACTTTGGGATACAGAAAGCTAATTCACAATAGGATTTCCTATCCTTTAATTTCTCAATGCTGCATAACTACATGATTTTGTGTTCTTATAATTGGCTGGCACTTCACTTCCTTCAGTGATGTTCTAGAGGTCCTAAATTTATGGTTGACAGAGTACTCAAATATCCTGGTCCAGACTGGCACTTATCTCGCTATTAGCCACTGCCATCAAGTTGTCCATGAGAAAGAAGGTGCGCCATATATTGCTGGAAAAACATGACATTTAAAAAATTCAATCCATGAAGTATGATACTCATAAAATAACCAAAACAATGTTTATAAAGCTTCAGGCATGGTGCACAATAAAAACTCAAACGAGAATCATGATATCTGAAACTTTCATGGTTACAAAAACATGATCCTTCTCAGATAGAAGTTTCTTGACATCCTGATGCAAAAGGATGTGCATCAAGATACACCGATGTACAACAATGCAAGTAAACTTCAAGAGCAGTAGATCATCCTGAACTGATTGATATAGTTTCTTAGTTGATATCTAAGACTTTGGCAAGAACACGTACAAACTTGAGATCATCAAAAGTTAAGGGGAGCCATAATTTGTGATCCAGAATCCGGGAGAAACTCAAGAGTGATCAACCAACCTCTCAGTATCTGGATCAGCACATTTTAGAGTAGCTTATACCTTAGACCTAGTCAATAATTCAGAGTCTACTCAAATTGCATATATTGGATAATTGATGGCAGGTGGTTAAGTTCTAAACACTTTTCTTGGTCATGATTTTGGCTTTTAAGGTTTGTAAGCCTCATCAATCATGGTTCGTTCATACTCTGGACAGGACATTGAGGACAAATAGGTTGTTTTACCTTGAATTCCTATACATAACAACAATCAAAACCATACACAGTTGGTTCATTCATTTGGAATGGGATTTATAAATTCTCATTCACTAATCAGTTCTGACAAAGGATACTTCAAATAACATTGAAAACCTATTGAAATTCTTCTGCACAACTCCCATCCATTAAAATTTAGGTCTTACCATACTCTTTCCATAACACTAAATCGAGAACGAGCCTCTTGAGATTTTCGTTGCACATAATTATTATTTATTATAATTTCTATAACCTGAATTTCTGAGTCTTTTATAGAAACCAGGTACGTTCCCTTCTCGATAACCTATATACATGCATAAACTAAGCATAAATTAACCTTGAAACATCAAACGTCGTTAGGGAATGGAAGGGATACAAACTGGAACCAAACATACTTAAAACAACTTAAATCACCATATATTTATCAATTTTTGTGCCATTCAAATAAATGCATGATATTTTTGAATTTACACAAAAAAAAAAATCTTCTGCACAACACATTGCTTCAGTTGTGCATCTTTTCTTTCTGTGAGTTTTGCTTATGGTTGATGAGCTACTACACTCATGTGTCACTGGCCACTTTGCCAGTACAATCTCCATTCATTGTTTCCATCCTTTACAATTTCAATAAATGCTTGGAAGTTAAATCCTCAACTCCTTTCAAGAGGCCCCTTCATCTTAGATAGATTGAAAGCCTCTGACAGACCATATTTATTAAATTCAAAAGTGCTTTTGCAATAGGCATCATGGTTCTGAAATAAAAGTAGCACCCCACATCTGCCACTATGTATTAGCAAAGATTATCCTATTTGTTTTTCTCCAAAAAAAAGAAAAAAAATTCTAAGCAACATTTTAGATACATATAATTCATTTCCTTTCTTGGACCAAACACATGTATAAGTTCTTGGCCTTTGTTAATATTAGGCTTCATCGCTAATACAATAATAAAGAGGCTTTCTTTTATTTCTATTGTTATAATGAAATCGCTTGCATTCTTATGTGTAACATCTAGGTTAGCAGAAGGTGTTAGGGTTCAACTACCATTCATTTTGACACAAGGTACTTCTCCTTCTTGAGTAAGACCAAGGCCTCTCCAATGACAACTCCATATGACATTATCATCTACCAAATTTATATTTTCATGTATACATGACCATCATTTGCTATGGACCAATAAGGCAGGTCAAGTCATCTATCATAAATGGAGTTTCAAAATTTGTGAGTATTGGAAATTTGGTCAGACGGAATATGACATAGGTTGACATTGCATATCACTAAAAAATGTCTTGCTTATATCAGTCTGACCTAACATGTTATGTTATATATCCTATCAAAGCATAATTTAGTGCAAACAATGGCATCAATTCTCAAAAAATATTAACAGGAATTTTGTGAATACTTCTGCTGATACACACATGGAGAGAGAGAGAGAGAGAGACTGGTTACACGAGTGGAACTCCAATTTTTCACTTAGATTCAGCTAGATCTAGATTTGATGATGGGTCCCACATCCATGATCCGAGCTATCAAATATAATCTACTACCTTTAAAATGTTGAAACATAAAAAATCATGTGACTTGGAAGCTCCTATTTTATATGTTTTTAGTGTTTAAGAATTTTAGTGATAGTATAGGTGGGGGATTGCCTCTTTCTCTCACCTTTGCCCTTAAAAAAAAAAAAAAAAAATAGTGATAGTAGATCACATCAAACAGCTCAGATTATTAATATGGGAACCTCCTTATCCAACTTAGGTATGATGGGATCTGAGGGGATCTATTAGAGTGTAGTCTAGTCAAACTCTCTCTTGCAACATGTAGACACTTAGTGCTCCACTAAGTATCTAAATATATCTAGTCCTCTAAGTCACATAATAAGTACCACTCCAGCAAAGTTGATCAGGAGTTCAGCACAAATTCATAGAGGTAAGGATTAGATTGAAAATGGACCTAAGATATTATAATATCTTGACCAACAAACTAACTTAATATAAATCGAATAATGCTTGTAGAGCAAAGTTTGAACTCTCTTGTTAAAGTTTTTACAAGATTCCTTTTAATAATGAAAATCAGAGAAATGTCTAGTTGAATGAATATCTTTATTTTAGCTCCATAGAGCATAATGTCCTCTCTAATCACGTATTTGAAAAGGCCATCATCGTTACAACTTATAAGCATATTCTCCAACTATGGTATCAAACTTCCATTATATTTCTGCTAATGCTAGTTTTGAGCTTTACCCCTTAGCACCTTATGTACATTTGTCGATCCTCTCTGACCTATTTTCCACTTCCACTTCTAAGAAGTGTCAGTTCTGTGCTGTTTGTCCTTTTGGTGTACCAGTTTTTTTGTCCTTTTGGTGTACCAAATTTTATTTTCTTAATGAACTACAACAGGTAGCAATCTTCTACATCAAAAACTAAAAAAGAAAGAAAAGAAAAGAAAGATGATATATAGACAGCCAAATGTCTTGCTTCCAGAACTCTCTATTTTTTCTCTCATATTGCAACACATACTTATAAAACCATAATCAGATGTCATCTTGTACCTATTCAACCATGGTTTAAGTAGTTGTTTGTTTTTGAGCATGAGCAAGCATGGCATTTTAATGCAAACACATACGGCACAAGTGCAAAGGCAAGAATTAAAATCTTAAAGAAAGAATTCTTAAATACCGCATGATATGCAGGCGTTCGAAATGTTTGGCCATGATAGAGAATTCGATCGGTCCCCATTCCTCTTCCTCGAAGCAATTACCAAGGGCCGCCTTGTACAGCTGCCATTCACATCAGAACTCTCAAGCATCAAATCCACACACACAGAAAAAGGGCGGAAAAAATCCCAACATAATTCTAACGTAATAACCCTAACCCTAGTAATGCTTAATGGAACTCAAAATGCTGAAAGCCAAATAACAGATAGAGGTGAAATAAAATCTCGACAGAAATTTCATCAAACAAACAAGAAGGGAATACGCAAGAAATTAATTGAACCTTCGCTGTATCGGTGAGCAGCTCGGTGCCAGCCGGGTAAGAGGCGTAGAACTGGTCGGCACTCGAGATCCCAGCCCTCGTTCTATAACATTAACCAAAAGAGAAAAAGAGATTAGAAAGTTTCCATCTATGGAAGCCAGCAAGGGAAGAGGAAGAGAGGGCAACAATACGTGTTGCTGGCGTAGGCGTAGCTAATGAGGGTGACGAAACAGTAGAAGCCGGCGTACGGTGCCACCCTCCGAAACTTCTGGATCTTTAGAATCGCCTTCCATTGCTCCCACATCTCCATCATCATCGCCGCTGGGGTCTTGAGAGAGAGAGAAATAGGTAGAGGTGTGGAGGCCGCTGTCCGCCGTTCGCCGACGGCGTCTTCGGTGGAATGTTGAGGACGCCCGCGGACGGGAGTCGGGGAGATCGAGCCCCTGAACCAAATGGAATCCCCAACCCAATCAACTCTAATCTAGTTCTTGATTTGAAGAATATAGCAAAGATTTGTGAGATTATGTTATACAATTATAGTGTATATAATCTAGTAATATTATATTTATATAATATTATAATTATAATAATATATTTTATCAAAATAGCTTTCGATGCATGGAGAAAAGCTTAAATAGAGAAATCAGGAACCTCTTTTAAAAATTTCTCTATCAAAATAGCTTTTGAACTTTCAAAAGAATCACTTAGCAATAAATTTATTATAGTATAATACAAAAAATATTATAAAATTCTAATATAATAATAATAATATGAATTTATTATAATATATTATTGATTATTATTTAATAATTATGTTATAAGATATTATTAAAATTAATATCGTTATTATCTAATAATATAATATCATATTATTGTGACATATAATTATGATAATATTACACAATTATAGCATTATTTGTATACTATATTATAGTATTCTATAATATTATTATATTATCTTATTTTACACTACATAATATATTATAATTATAATAATATTTTTATACAATTATAACAATTACATTTTATTTATGCTATATTATACTACATTATATTATATTATTCTAGTTATATTATATTATTATTATATTATAATATTAAATATTATTGTTTTCGTAGTTCGAGTTTATGATTTTTAGGTCTCAAACAGTTTCCTAATATTTAGCAAATAGAGCTTTTGGGAAAAACTTTAAATTAGAGCTTTTTCAAGTAGAACTTTTAATATTTTTATGGCATATTTGGTTGGTGGGTATAGGGATGAAGAAATGGGAATGAAGATACTCCATTTCCATTCCACCCATTTAGTTCACGAAGTTTTCATTCCCATTACCATTTTATTAGAAATAACAAACCCATATTTTGAGAGATTAACATTCTACCCAATTCTTGAGAGTGATCTCTATTCCGATGCATCTCTCCCATTTTTCTCTCTATGGATGCCCAACCAACTCTACCACTCTCGCTACCATCGTTACTAGTGGTGCCACTACTCAAGGAGATGGTGGATATGGTGCCTGAGAAGGCACCGATGTTGGATGATTGAGAGGTGAAAGTTCTCCAACTGAAATCTCTAGCAAAGGAAAAGCTCTGTTCCTTGATACATAAGTCTACCCTCAAGTACACAAAATGCTCCACTTGGCTTTGCTTTTAAACTTGATGGAATCTTTCAGACAGTCAACCCCTCAAGATCCTCAACATCACCCTATTCAATAGCTGTTAGATCCTATGCCTCCCACTCTTCTTCCTTTCTTCCTCTATTTGGCACTAGTATAAAACCTTTGCTCTCGTCATGCATTTAGATAAATCCTCATCCTCCTCCCACTGTAACCATTATCGAGGCCTTCAATTGCTTAACTCCTTTTGCTTCCTCTCCAATCACACCTACAAGCATGACTTCAATATCTCTCTTCGCTTTGTCAAGGAAGCTACTATCATAGTTGAGGGATCAATAGAGGCGTTGTAAACTACATATACTAGGTGCCATCTTTTTCATTTGTATTGAAAGTATGTTGATCCTCATTTTTCTTTTTATGGGAACCAAACTAGAAATTCGAATGCCACTCTCATTTCGATTTTTACGTGAACCAAAAGAGGGTATGAGAATTAGAATAACATGCTCATTCACTTAGGAATGGAATTAGATTCCCATTCCCCTATACTTATGAATCAAACATGCCCTTGAAGTCCAACACCATGTATCTAAGCACAAACAAGTATTGTCTCGCCTTTATGTGTGGGCATCTTTCTGCATACAACGTTTTTATTCCTCGCTTGAAACCAAGAAGGCTCTCAAGTCAATGATTCACACCCCCTTGGAAGGAAAAACTATATAGGTGAAATTATGGGATTAAATTGATGAATTTAATATCTAATCATGTAAGAATCTCTTTTTGTGTTGTGTGTACGTATGTTAATCATGTGTACATACTTCTTGTTACGTGTGCTATATTTATTTATGCAATCATGCATGAAAATCGAATTATGATAGATTATGCTATTTATATGCATTTATGATATGCATATATGTATTTCAAGTATTAAATAATCTATGATGTTGATTGTTATGCAATGGAATGTATATTATTTGCTTGTATATTCTTAAATAAAATTTAATTTCATGAATAACTCAATGGAATAAAAAATAATAGATACTTAACTAGTCATGTGTTCTGGCTACCTCACGAGTAGGCTTAATTGTTCTATATGCCCATTCGCAGGTTGTTCTAGCTTTCTTATAGGTAAGTCTAGTTATTCTAATAGTTTCACGGTTAAGTATGATTATTCTGGTTGCCTCATGAGCAGGTTTGGCTATTCTATCTGCCTCACAGGCAAGTCTAATTATTTTGGTTAGCTCATGGGCTAAAGTAGAATCCTCATTAGTCCATTGCCAAAGCAAATACAAATTTATAAAACTGCTATTGATAATTTGATGGATTTAGATGTTGGTATATGATAATGATTATGATAACGTGGCTTACTATTGACTCTGCATGATGTAGTAGTTTATGTTGCGATAATTGCATACCTAATGATGTTGTCTACTGTTTATCATGAGTCATTTAGAAATTATTGATTTATTATACTGAGACATGATTATATACTATTTATTTGTACTCATGTTTATGCCATCACATGTTCTTTGTATATAATAATAAATCATATTATATGGAGATGTGTAGATGGAGGGTTTTTACTGGGCTAAGGTTCATTAGATATTCTTTTACACTTCTCTTTGCAAAGCCCAGAATATTTATCTAGGCTCAATTTCTATGGTCACATTGAAGTGAAATATAAATAGATGAAGATAAATTAAAACAGCTGGTACCAATGTTTCTTATAATAAAATAAATTGAACTTTTAAGTTGTAAATGTAAAAGTTAAATTTTTTAATACAAGCATTTATAATTACTTTGTTTATAATCCTAGTAAATTAAATAGTGTTTAATTATATTTTTAATGTGCCGAGAATTGATAAAATATTTTAAAAAATTTATAAAAAATCAGATCTTGCATAATTTTTTAGATTATATTTAAGAATTATATGGCCGTATCATATATTTAGCGTACATAATGAGTTAGTGCATGACAAGTTATTAGCTGTCACTTGCCCTAACACTTAATAATATTAATTAGTTGAAGGACGTACCCCAAGTTGTTTATAGTGATCATATAAATGTCCCATTGGGAGTGTCAAAAACTTGTTGATCCTTCGATCGTCTAGCCAAACATAGTTTTACTACTCACTTGCCAGCATTTGAGAGGTTGCTGGATGTTTTGGGTTGGCAAGCAAGAATGGAGATGGGATTGTGGATTCCAATTGATTAACTAGAGTGGCCATTCAGTCTGCAAGTCATCGATTGATCAATTATAATCAACAATGAAAACTTCAGCAATGATAGCTTTAATAGTTTACTGAACTGCTGGTTGAGAAGGGACAGTTAGCCGACTAGCATGGCCCTGATGAGGGGATGGTTAGTTTATCACTGTAAAGTCAACCGCTGGTATCATTGTAGGAGTAATTAGTTAAGTGGTCAGCTCGCTGATGGATATTTTTTTTTTTTTCCTTCAGTAATTAGTAGGTTGTCAGTTGATCTGCTAGGTGAATGATAACAAGGTAGCAAAAGCATAGCCGTGATCAACGTAGGAGAAGTGAATAGCTGTTTGGCTCATGAAAATTTTTCATGGTTCATCCATTGAAGGATGAAAGTGGCTACATTTTGAAGAACTAAGAACTAAGAGAAACTACAAGCTACCACTAAAAGAGACATCGATGGAAGAACTACATGATTTTCGTTAGAGAAGTTACATTAACCAATCTAATACCCTGGCATACACTTCTTAGGAATCCACAAACGAACCCTTCGTTGGTTTCATACATGCTCTCTCTACCATGATGGATAATTTCTTTACGGAATAAACTTCTCAAAAGTGGCTCTCTACGTAATTGCCAGTTGCTGTGCTCCGAAGACTTCGCTTGCCGCTCCAACACTTCTCACGAGTGCCATAAGCTCTCATGGAGTTGTATGACACCACGAGCCCGCAATTTAGTACTCCCAGTTATGCTATATGCTCCACACCAGCCCGTCTTCAGAAGCGTGATTTGGAATTAGAAGAGAGACAACTGTGTACCAATTCCTCGGATAGAAGATCAAGCAAAAGGTTAACGTTCCATTTCCCAGAACCATCCGTAAGATTTGATACAGTTAAGTTAAATTATCTACAGTGAACATATTAAGGTTAGAGTAGATCCAAGGATCTGCAGACACTTTGATTGCCTGCCTATCATCAATTTGCCACTGAAAGCTGCAAAACCTTTGAAACTAGGTAAAATCACTGAACGCTAGTTTCTTGTATTCTAGTCAAAGACCCAGACACAACATTCCTCATGCAATAAATGAAGTCTTCATTGCCATATCACATTTGAGCATCTCTCAACAGGCTTGCAGGCTTCAAGGATGGAACAAATACTGTTTCAGCAGAACAATAAGGACTACAAAGCATGAAACAAAATGAACATTGCAAACCACCTTTCTACTGCATTGGAGAACTTCTAATGAACCGGGACGCAATATGATCTCAGCTGATTAGCTTCATTTCCAGGTTATTCTCAGTGGTACAGCTGATGAAACAAGTTGACAAACCAATAAGAATATAGACTACAACCTCCTTTCATCTCCACAATGGTTTTTTTTAAAAAAAGTTCTAGAATCAGCAGTAAATGCTACACTTGGATATACTGTGGTGTCGTACCTGTGACTGATACAGTAGAAAACACATGGGAAAAAGGAAAAAAAAAAAAAAAAAATTCCTATTTAGTCTACCAAGTCCACAAGCACACTTTGCTACGAAGGCACAACCATTCTCGCCTTTTTTCTTAGGTCACAGAAATTAATGATGTTCAGCAGGAAAAAGAGGAAAAAATTATTTGTATCATATTAGCTGTGATTGCACTTGCGCTTTTATCTTCAACTATGAAGAATGAAAGCCCCTTGGTGAGCTTAAGATTCAAACCAGAACTCATATACAGTTTCTTCCAGTAAATCATCTAAGAGGGTGTCTTCAATCTCAATACAAATATCTGCAGTTTCGAACCGGAGGTTTATCCAAGTTCCAGCCTCCAAGTCTTTCTGCACCATCTGATCTAGTGTGCTTGGAAACTGCATGCGTAGATGCCAATCAATGCCTTTGCTAACTTCTTGGAAAAAGTCTCCACCTATTGGGACTGGCTGGATATTAGGCTTGATAAAAGATACCCATGGGGTGAATCTGAAAATTTTTTCCTGCATCTCCATGAGAACTTCATTTATGCAATCAAAGAGAAGCTTTGGATTGTTTTGCAATTGACTGTATGAGGTTCCTACTTCATCAAACAATGATGGTTCAAGGAATTGACCGTTCGGATTCCATCCATTCAAAATTTCATCCATGCTCAAGCCTGACACTTCCAAAACAGTTTTTATGTATTCAAATCTTGCTTCTTTGTCATCCAAATGAAGTCTTTGGCTGACTTCAGAATCAGATGATGTTAGCACTACTGAACATATGTCATGTTCTTCAAAATGTAACTCTCGAGGTTGTATAGGCAACTCAGCTGCAAAGAATACTAATAATTAGGTGGCTTCGTGTATAAAAGATGGAAAAATTTAAATAAATATAAACATTATTGCTATTTTGTATGCATGGGATCATACTTTGCTCAACAATCGTGCTTTCAGGACTGACAGTATCTTCTGAGAACAGAGGTTCGAGAACAGATACAGGACTTGGCTGGTCTAGCTTTTCACTGATGCTCTCATAAGAGCTAGGCAAAATGGATGCAGATGGGGTCACTGGCTGTGGTTTCTCTAACAACGAACCCTAGAGAAACAGATGAGTAAGTTAGTTTAGTCCTAAAACAAAAGAAATCATAGCAAAAAATACTGGTAATAAAAAATTGTATCCTATAAAATTTACCAACTCACCAGCTCTGGTCCTTCTTCATTGAATCTTTCGCCAATAGAAATTGGATCAGTTCTATATGATTCTGAAAGTTCAGCCATATAATTACACCTTTCCAAGCATAAGATATCTGCTGCTTGCACAATTTCTGAGGTTCAAGTAAAAGGTTTTACTGAATTTTATCATGAAACAAGCAAACCAAGGAAAAAATGCATTAATGATGGGTCTTTATGCCACCCATAACAAATGAAAGTACCTTTTGGGTTCAAGGCATCCCTATTGAAATTTTCCTCATGCATTTGTGTATCAATGAGTTCTGGCTTTGACTCAAGCATTTGGGTTTCATGAAATTGATTGCTAACAATGCACTCTGCACTTTTGGAATTCTGTATTGATGGGCTTAAACGGTTGGCAGCATCTTCTTGTTTGAACTGTTGTGACAGGTACAATCTAGCATGTTGAGGTGACAAGTCAAGCTCCTTATCACTAGCTGGACTATGTCTTGGAGAAAAGTTATATTCTGGCAGAGAAAGTATCCTCCCCATGGACTTTGAGCCATGTTTGCGGGGCAAACTATTGATTTGATCTCCAGTATGTAGCATCTCAGCAAGATGCTTCTTGGCCTCCTCATAGGAGAAAGATCCAACCCTCGGTGGAGTGACATCACTCTTGACATTAAGTTGGCATTCTTTGTGCCTTATTTTTCTGTCCGTTTTCTTGGACGTGGCAGAGGATTGAGAACTGTTATTGTTATTGAAAGAAGTATTACTTGCCAAACTCATGACTTCACTCTCCTTAGCAATCTGTTTACCCGTATCACCTGAAGCCTTAGATCCATGTGGAATTTTACGTAGAATACCATCCATGGAGAGCAAATGATGGTCCCTATTGCTTTCACCAATGACATGTCTCAACCTTCTTTTAATTTCTTTGAGAGTCAAATGAGAAACGACTCTTTGACCATCTTCTTGGCAGTTCAAACTATGATGTGATTGTGGGGAAGAGCTTGGACTGACTATGATCGAGGGATTTTGAATTCTTGCTGGGCTTGGCTTCAGAACAACTATCCTGTTTAAATACTGGGAACTTGCATTTCCCTCCAATGGCCCTGTCCCTTTTGACTTATGTTTCTTTCTAAAGAACTTATGTCTGCTTTGTTTGTGAAACAGTTTGTTACCAACAGATTCTTCACATTGCCCTGAACTTCCAATCTCTTCTTCCACTAATTCAATTCCTTCTGAATTTTGACCAGACTGCAGCTTAGACAGTTTACCGATTTGAGTATTCTGAACATCTTGAATATGCTTTAACAAAAGTGAATTTGGATCATGAAGAAGCTTTAAAAACAATTCCTTGTTTGAATTCAGTATCTCTAATGCATTGATGAACTCTTCGGATTGGGCTGCCCTGTTGCCAGCAAGTTGTTTTGCTTCAACAAGCTTCTGATTTAAAATAGCCTCTGCTAAACCACCCAGTGCCTTTCGAAGAATCGATTTCTTCTGCTCAATCTGGGAATCAGATTCGTCATGATGATAATCCTTCCCAAGATCAGTCACTTTTAAGGAAGTACTTGAATCAAGAGTACTTTTACAATTTGCATGCATTTCTTGGCATCCATTGTTGTCACCATAGAATTCTGTGAAAAATGCTTCTAAGTCAAAATTGAAAGAAGATCTTTCCATTGAATTCATATGACAGTCCAAGCTTGCAGGAGCATTCATAGCATCGACATGATGATATGAGTTTATTTTCTGATGGTTGCTTGTTTTTTTATGGTTTTTCTCAAGATGGACCTCATGTCCCAAGTCAGATAGTATCTGTTCAACTTCATCACTCGGAATCTTCTTTTGGGAATGTGCTCTAGACATTTCTTCCTCCATGAGTATTTTAACACTAGGCATACCTGAATTAACCATTCCTTCTTTTTGTTCATCAAAATCCTGAAAAATAATGGATTTAACATATCAGTGTCCAGAAGCATGGGTTCTAGAAGTGCCTGGATACTTGGATACTTTATTATGTGACCAAACTTCTCAAAATATCATTTTCCTATGCCATAATGATGGCACTTTGCTTGTTGGAACTAGGCGGTTGGCACTGCTAGGCCCTAGCAAAAGTCTCGTGTCTGTCACTCCACTGAGTAAGAGGTATTTTGGAAAAATTTAATACACGACAATTGTTACTTTATATTACTTCAAGTCTCTTATAATTATTGAAAGACAAAATTCTATTAAATTGATAAAAGAAATACATAAAAGACAGAACATCTCTATAATGATGTCAGACAAATTCTAAGTCTTCATGCTTGAACCTTTTATCCATCATTTGAGTATTAGGTTCTTAAAGAGAAAGTTCATGCTTAATGTGGTGAAGACAAGTGACAAAGAAAGATAGTCCCAAAATGTTTTCATATGCATATAATTAGGCCTCTATCAAATGTTCAATAAAATGATATATTTTGTTGGAAGATCCAGTATAGAACTGTTCAGATATCTGTGATCTTTTAAACTATATGTTACCATTTATACATATTAGATCTCTCTGTACGAACTAGAACTCTGTATGTGTAATTCTAATGGCTGATTCCAGAGAAAGGAGCATTTGACTGATGTGCCGATGTCTGTGACCTAATAAAGGGGCAAATTCAAATCGAGATAACAATAACAGATTTTGTGTTTGCGCATAGTTATAAAATAAAGCACATGACTGGTTGAGGGATGAAAACTTGAAGGATGGTTGTTTCCCATGAACAGAATCAAATTGATTTTGGACAGTATTATTAGGATAAGCAAACAAAAACCCTTAGTCACTCCAACAGTAATTGCAAACCTCTGCTAGTATTTGATGGACAGCTAATATTCAATAAAGAAATGACAGTTAATAGGATTGGGTTTCAAGAAAAGAAATTTCAAATAATGGCTATCCATGACAAAAAAAGTTCCCCAAAATCATGGGTTTCCTCTAGGAAGATTCCAGAAAAATGGGAGAAGGAAGAAAAGAGCTCCTGTTTCAGTCGACTCCTTACCCTTTCGAGCCTCAGAAAAAATGGAGAGGAAAAAAGTTAGCTGATTACAGGCCACCATATATGGTTTTACCTAATGATACAGACAAGTTTTAGTTTTGATGATTTTTCCCCATTATATGCTGTGAATTTTGTTAATGAATAACCCTAATTCTGTGGTTCTCTGGAAATGGTCAATGTGGTCAAATCTTAATTCAAAATGATATATAAGCCAAGATTGCTAAGATTTTCTTTAAAAAACAAAGTTCGGAAAAATAGACGAGGGCTTAAAGGACTATTGTGTATAGTACCAATTATGAAGAAAGAACTGCAATTCCAACAACGGCAAATAAACAAGATAATACCAAGAAAAAAAATATATAAGCTAAGATTTGCATTGAAGTTTGAGGCATTTGGTTGGTGGTAGTTCACTTTGGTAATCTAAAATTATCATGTAAATTATTTTGTTTGGCAATTAGATATGATAATCTACACCATAATATTTGGTTTTCAGTAATCTAAGATTACCACAAACCATAGTAATCCGATTTTCATCTGGAATATGGGAATTTAAGATTTCCAAAGTTTAGTAATTTCATATTACATCTTGTCTTCCATGTAAATATTTAATAATATATAATCTAATTATATATTTAATATGTACTCAATAATATTTATATATTTAATAGTATATCTATATTTAATATTAAATATATAATACAACTTACTATTAATATTAAATTTAATATTAATATTTTTTAAATATATAATAAATATTAAGTATCTATAATATTTAAATTTATAATACTTCTCAAATGATTTTACAAAGAATCCTTGCTTTTCTCTAGAACATTTTATATTTTAGCAGAAAAGAAAAGATAACCACCTCAAAGACAAAAAAGATTTATAATAAAATACAAATAGAATTCAAAAACATGTTGATCTAACAATCGCATTTGGTCATTATAAACCACATGCGATAATCTTGCATTTATGAGAATTTGAGCCAACATTACCAAGGCAAACCAAACACGATAATTTTGCATTCTCGATAATTTGATTACTAAGTGAAAAATTATTAGGAATGTAAGATACTCCATAATATTATATTACTGTAAACTAAACACAACCTATATGTATGCATAAAGAATATGACTTAATTTGTAAAGGTTCACAATAGCTAAATTATGTTAACTAATTTTGTAACAACGAAATTGGTCAAAGATTCATCATATAACTAAAACCATAAATTTTCCCTTAGTATCCAATGAGCAAGCAGAACCGAATCCAAGAATGTCTTTAACTATAAACCGATAGAATTGAAAAATCAAAGAATGTCTTTAACTATAAACCAATAGAATTGAAAAAGAGAAACCTGAATATTAGGAAAACATCTGGTGGATAAATTTCTCATTTGAAACTACTATCCAGAAGTCATGTCAATTCCACATTCATGCACCTTTTGACTACTGAAGGATGAGAGCAAAGACACAAAAAAAAAAGACAAGAAATTGAGTCATTTATTTTGATAGAAATGGACTGCCCAACCCAGTGTTCAGCCAAAACCTCACACTTCTGGATATTTTTAAATAGTGGCCAAGGAAGCAAACTAGTCTCCTTTATACTTCACAGTTGTGACTCAGCCTGGTGGAAGATTTAGTCATGTGAACAGGCATAAGAGAAAGGATGAATGCAAGTCTATATAATGTGAACTCAAACTTACCAAACAAAACCTAATTTAACTTGATCTGATGTGTTCCAATCATCATGACCATGCCACTCAATTTAACCCAATTCATCATGAATATACTTGAGTAGATTGTAACCAATTCAACGCAACTTGATTCAGGTAAACCTGATTTGACCTAAGCTGAACATGACTTTAGCATCACCACTTCAGCATAACCACTTGGAGCAGATGGAACTGCTGTTCCATTACAATGTCATACATTGCATGAAGCATTGTCCGAGGAACTACAATATGTAAAGCTCAGTTATTGAATTCAAGCTTTACTGTTTTTCACCAAATAGCCCCTCAAGTAGAAAAAATATTTCTCCACATTACTAATAGTATAAAATATTAGAGAATCAATTTGGTTTTATACCAGAAAGGTTGACCATAAAACCTATTTTCCTTCTTAGGAGGTTAATAGAGAAGTATAGAGAAAAGAGACAAAATTTTTATATATTTTTATTGATTTAGAGAAAGCATATGACAGAATCCCCAAGAAAAATTTTATGATAGGTATTAAAAAAGAAAGAAGTATCTGTTAGATATATTAACATAATAAAAGATATGTATGATAGAGTAATTACTAGTATAAGAACTATTGATGATAATATTAGCAAATTCTTTATTATAGTAAATTTACATTAGGGATCCGCTTTTAGTCCTTATCTTTTTTCTTTAGTTATGGATAACTTTAGTAAATATATTTAGGATGATATTTCATAGTACAAGTTATTTGCAGATGATATAGTACTAGGGGATGAAACTAAGATTGAGGTTAATTGTAAGTTAAAATTATGGACAAAATCATTACAATTTAAAGGTTTTAGGAGACAGAATAAATGAAATGTAATTTTAGTACAATCAGAAATAGAGATGAATGTAGAGTAAAAATTGAGAATCATGAAGTTCCTAAAAATGATCATTTTCAATATTTAGCATCGATTATTTATAAAGAATGAGAGACTAAGAATGATGTTGTTTATAGAGTTAAAGCAAGTTGGATGAAATGAAGAAGTACAAGTAGAATATTATGTGATCACAAAGTACTTACCAAGTTAAAGAAAAAGTTTTATAAGACAACCATAAGACTAGTTATACTTTATGGTATGAAATATTAGGTAATTAGGAAAGTACACGTATATAAGATGAATGTGACTGAAATGAGAATATTAAAATGGATGTATAGTAATACAAAAGAAGATAAAATAATAAATGAAGTCATTTATAAAAAGATGGAGGTAGCACCAATCAAAAACAAATTAAAAGGATGACTTAGATGGTTTGGACATGCGCAACATAAACCTAAAGATGCACCTATATGAAGGAGTAATTTAATACATTCAGAAGGAAAAAGAGATAGAGGTAAACCAAAAATTACTTAGAAAAAAGTGATAAAGAAAAATTTAAAATCTTTGCATCTTATTAGAAAACATGACTCAAAACCAAGCTGAATGGAAAAAAAAGATTTATGTAGCCAATCCCAACTAATTTGGGATTAAGACTTTGTTGTTGTTGTTGTAAATTACTGAAAAGTTAAAAACAAAATAAAGTATAATTAAGGATTTGCTTCCACACCCCTCAAATTTTTAAAGATATCTTGGATATTATATCTTTACCATTAAATTGAGGTAGGGCGTAACAACTAGTTCAGCTGGTTGCCACATTAAATGAATTAAAAGGCAAGCCCTCTCATCTCGTCAAATGCCAGCCTAGGCCTTCCACTTTTACTACATCTTTGTTACCTTTGCTCTCATCACCTTGCAAGGTGGGAGAGAGATGAAGGGGTGAGATGAGGCAAAATACAGGATAGGAGGTAAACAAGTGTTTTTTTTTGTGTGTGTGTGTGTGTTGGGATTGGGAGGGGAGAGAGAGACAGAGAGTCAGGTGATAGGTGGAAATATGGAAGAAAAGGTATGAAGGGTTTTTTTGACAAGGATAGCAGTGGAGGAGAGCTGGGGCCTAATCACCATCCAAAACAAATCATAAAAAAGATGAACCACTTGAAAGTTTTGATCATAAGATTATGATGAGATTTGAATCCAGATAAAGAAGGAAAAGATTGTTATCAATTAGCAATTTTATCCTTAAATTAAATAGTAACATAAACCCTATATAGCAATTTTAAAAAATAACCAAGATTTCTTAACTAATTATATTTGGAAACTGATTTCGATTGGTACCTCAAGGAACAAAGGAGATACATATCTATGACAATATTCCAATTAGGCTGTTCAATCAAAATGAATATATGGCTTAGAAAAAAGGTATTGAAGCAAGACCCAAATAATTATTATAGAGCCACAAATAGTTTTATTTTGAGGTAGAATAAGTAATATAATTTGCTTGATAGCTATGGCGTGGAATTGCCAAAAGGATATTCATATAGCTTTTGCAAGACATACAAAATAACGCAGTAAATATTTTTAGATTCCAGTCAATGATGAGGAAGGCATCTATATATTTTCAGTCAATTGATAAATCCACAAAAGAATGCATTAAATGTTGGAATTCTTAATAAAGTGATAAAACTTACTTCTTCAAGTTCTTGTTTTTTCTTGGAATTGTCATGTCGACTTCTTAAATATCTGATTCCTGCAACACATGAAATTATGAGGATGAAAATAAAAAAGAATCAAAAGAAGATTGAATAAATTAATCAAAAATTTATTACAACTCCATAATGGAAGGAAAAAAAAAGAAGAGTTATAAGTGGTTTGTCATCAGTGTTATTAAATGTGCAAGAAAACACCGCATTCTTTATTTGTTATCCTGCCTTTTATTTGGTTAAGTTGTTACTGAGTTTCATGGGAAAAATTTAATAAAAGCATTTTATTAATGTGAAGCATTTCAGAGTAAGCAATAACACATGTATATATAGACAATTTCTGCCATCAGCATTGTTCGAACAAGCTTGGATAGTCCACACTACGGTAGATGCCAGTCTTGCGGCTTTGTCAGTCACATTCATATAAAAGTGACAGGTATTTCTTCATGTTAATATCTAAGGTGTAGCATTGTAAATTTATTCAAGAAAAGAGAGAGTCTTTTGAGGAAAATGAGCTGAAGTTGGGCTTTTACTGAGGAATGTTCCTTCCCATGCCATAGTTACATAGCATTTTAAGCTTAAATAAGATCTTTGTTATGCTATTTCAATCAAAATTTAAAGAAATGGTGATTTCATTTAACCAATCAAGTTGTGATGTGTGAAAAAGTTTCTTTAGGTTCCAAGCCAAGGTCAACCACCTAATGTCTAAGAACATAATTGGAGATATATATGAACTAAATTGGAATACCAAACCGCATAGGCCAAGTCTTGGTAGCTGATTATAATTTCCATACTTGAAAACCTGAAATACATAGAAACATTCTATCTCTTGTTCACATTGCTGTCACAAAGAGCATTTTCGTAGTATAAAGGCAGGTCAATACCATCTAGATATGCAAATTGATAGGTTAACAAAATTTCAGGGCCAACTGGACCTTCGTTATTTCTTTCTTCCATTCTTCTTCGCATTTTAGATATCATTATCACCTTTTAATTGAAAAAAAAAGTCAAATTATAATTGAATTTATTAGTTCTATAGGAAATAAGAATTTGAAATTGCAGACAGAAGTACTTTTCTAAACCTTTCCTGAATCTACTGCAGTTCTATAGGAGGCTGAAAACAATGCATGCACCTCTAGAAACATATATGCGACAAATGTAGAATTTCGTTTTTTAAAATAAATGATACTGTTGGTATTGACCATAAGTATCCTTTAGAGGTTGTTCAATCCCAAAAATTCTGATATTCAGGGATCATTGCATGCAGCTTTGGAGTTCTGCAAGAAAAAAACCCCTTCATTTTCATTTATTCAGAAATGTATCACTGAAAGGAAAAGGTTTTTGACTATTATAAGAACATTTGAAGATCAATCTACCTGCATTATCTGTCCTAACGTTTTTTGTATTGACCCAACCAACCTATACTGGGCATACATACCAAACCCATAAGGTATGAGTATGGTACAAGGGCTCAGTGCGGTACTGTACTAACACATGGCACAAATGTTGCCCCCCCTCCAATAATACGCAGAGCACATAAGGGTGTACCACCAACCCAACCTGTACCAGTGTGCTAGTGGTACAAGATCTGGAATTGGGACTGAAAGTCTTAATGTGTACATCCATCACCAACATGAGCAAATATATTTGAGAGTAAGGGCCTAACAGTCAAGTAGAGTCCAAAATGGACCATTTTTTCCAAAAAAGTTAAAAGTGGTCACTTTATGCGAGTATGAGAATAAAGTGAATGTTTATCTGCAAAATCTCCTTACAGCTTCAGCCCCTCTAAAAATTACAGGTCTTGCGAAATTCACAAAAGCATCATCAAGCTATTAGTGTGAAAACTTTCGCAGGAAAAGCTAATTGTTCATTCTTGGATTCAATATCTGATTGTTTCATGGCATCCTCTTTACATACTTATGATTTCAAAAAGGAGAACTATGGCAACTAAGAGTAACATATAAATCAACATCTTCAATATGCATGTCTCTGCAAATATTTCAACATATTTTTGAAATAGTGAATGGAAATCTAATAAAATTAAGGTGGTCCTCAGAGAGAATATTCCTTATTTCCTTTAATCAAATTAAGAAATATATGAATTTACACTTACTACAAGACTCCAGGTTAAGCAGCTTAGGTAAAGCCTTGTCTGAGTTGACTGGTTCCAAATGAAATGTTACCACATCCTGAATACGCAGGTATTAAATAGGTGGCAAACCATATAAGTCAGCCAGCTTGCTAAGGTTGAGCATCAAGATTGGACTAAAAACAATTAGTTCATGGCTTTGAACAAATTTGCCTAATTTTCAATTGATGGTGGTGCTAGTTTTAGACTTACAAAGGAAAAGAAAAAGACAGATGCAAGTCATAAAGTATTTCATGGTTCATCAGGGATTTAACTTCTTGCTGGAACAATAAAAGGCCATCGTTCTAAAAAGGTGGTCTATGTGGCTGAATTTGTGGTCATATGCATATGCAGCCACTAGGCCACCCCACATCAGGCTCCAATGGTACTTTGATACTAATTGGCTGTGCAGACAGCTTTCAGGAGTCTCACATAAGCTTAGGCAATCATGCATGCGGCCCAGTCCAGGTCAAGCAAGGTGTGTTGGCCAAGCAGGTCAAGTAGATCAAGTAGGGATATTTGCGAGTTAGGCATGAGGTACAAAGTCCATTGCTTTGCTTACTTTGAGGGTTCCAGGCAGACATAAACATTAACTGCAGTGCGAGGCTAGCAGATAACCAATAATGGGTGGTCTTAAATGGCAGACAGCAGGAGCAGGCAAAAGTGAGATGTAGTGGGAGATGGCAAGCGAGTGAGACCATGACAGACTTCAATCCAGGAATTTATTTTCCTAGTCTCCTCACCTCTTCCTGTACCTTCTCCTCCCCTGACATTCACCTCCTGTTCAGTTTTCTTATTTTTCTAAATTTTACAGATTTCTTTCTAATTTTCTGCTCCTAATCTATTGTAATGATTTCAGTTACCTTTTGAATGTTTTTAAAATGCAATCCATTTAAGCAGTTACTTCAGTGGCCACATAGCACTTTTAATACCTTGCAGACAATGAACCTCTGGAAGTATAAACACCTCAAGAAAACTTGTTATAAGAGTCACTCCATGCGATAAACATACATATGTACGAAGATAGAGGTAAGAATACTCCCCTTCTAGTAGGATATATGCTTCAACCCTATGAATGCAAAATAAATGACGAGCATTTCTAGTTGAGGATCCGCACCATTGATGATCATATATAATATATAAAACTACCTAGAAAATAGAAAATGATGTGTTATAGAGGTCATTCCCCTAGTCACCAAGTGGTCCCAGAAGAGATAGTTACAGTATCCTAGTACAATGTTTTCATATAATGTATGCCTTTGAAGCATCCAAAGTAAACAAATTTTGGTCCACATATGTTTTAAGATATATATATATATATATATATATATATCACACAATTAATAATGTGGATCCAAAGTCTATGCATCACCTTCTAGTTTACTATAATAGCACTAACAGCACCTTCCATTTTGTGCACACTTGATGCATAGTAAATGACCACCAAAACACATGATTTTCAATTTACAGATATTTTTAGATGTCATAGGTAATAGAATGGATCCTCAATTTAAATTAACCATCACAGATTCTGCACCATTATGTTTGAAGCCTAATCCTAATAGAAGGGCAGTCTGTGCGTCTACTTGTCTCTGTAAATATCTGTGTATGCAGAGAAGGGATTTGACTTTCTTCTGTCTAATACTATAGATTTTACTTTTTATTTCTATAATTAGTAACTTACAACTAATGCTACTGAAAACCATCTGAACCCACGGTCAAAACATATTTGACCATCTGAATCCATCAAATAACCAGTTGATGACATGCATGTCAGTAACAAACAAGATCAACATGTTGACTACACCATTCAGGTGACCTAAACCCTCGTTTGGGATTTCAATAAAATAAATGCTCCAACAAAATATCAATAATACCCTTATGCTTCTTTCCTGTTCAAAATTGCCATTAAAGTTGCATATAAAAGAGAATTTTCAAGTAATATAACAAAGTATCTGTTATCTATATTAAATAAGCACCACAGAAAGAAAAGGCATCAAATCCACAGATTCCAAATAAGTAGAGTAAATTCAAAATAGAATACTGCACTACGTGTCTAACATTTTAGACCTCTGCATGACTTAAATTGGAAACCTGAGCAAGATCACCCAGAAAAAGATCTTACCAACATGTCTACCACTCCTGTGTTTACTATCTGAAAGTAACTTCTGACTTGAATGACCCTGGCGGAAATCGAACATGTTAATCAAACCCCACATACAGCCTGCATTGTCCTTTACAGAATGCGCAGGTCGCTTGTAAGATCTCCTTGCCATTGTGGATCAGTGGGCCCTTAGCTTCTCCTTTCGTTGAGATGCCACTCCAAAAGATATGAAACAATCAAACGAGGTTGGAACCTGAAAGGAACTGTATAATGAGATTGCAATATAGAAAAGATTTAGCCTACTATGATATTGAGCCAAATCTGGCCTATAAAACATATGAACTGGAAGGTTCAATTTTAAAGCTGTTTGACCACACAAACCAACCCACTGAATAAACAAAACAGGTTGAATTCTGTGCAAGCATATATTCATATAGTTACTTGGGAAGAATGCCTTCAAACACAAGGAATGGTGGTCACAAGACTAACCAACCATCATGCACCAGTATTGCATGTATACATATAATTTTGTTGATCCAGACCATATGGACTAGTTCTTCAACCAGTTTGGTTTAGAAATGATGCTATTTCAGCTTGATGTCTGGTCTTGTTTTAATGACATGCCAAAATGTCACCAAATAGATTCCAAGATGATTTATACCTGTTTAGGATTATTCCTTTCTCAAGTTTGCTAGGAGTTCCTTTTTGAGTATGAATTTTAAAGAGGAATCATATCACCATAAAACAGTTTCAAAATTCTTTAACGATATGAAAACAATATATTATGCTTGTTCTGACTACAAATATAAGTCCTTATGGAGTTACAAATTTACATGAACTATATTAGATGTCTGGTAAAATATTTTTAGTAAACAATTTTCTTTTCTTTTTTCCTCCTTTTTTATTCACCATTATTAGAGTTCTAAGTTTATTATTGGATATTTGCAATAGCCAGTCAGAAGTTCACATCAAAGTATAACAGTGTATGTTATTTCCAAAAAAATTAGTATTACCTAGTAAAGCAAGAATATTATTAAATGTTAAAAAAGAATTATGGAGAAATCTTCAGTTGTGAAGGTTATAAATACAATTGCAATGAAACTTAGAAATTGGAAGTGATGGCAAATAGACTTCTGCTTTAATATCCTCTATCTATTTTACCAATAATAATGAGAAAAATTCATAAAATATGTGAAATAATAACTAAAATGCGATGGATAAAGTGAAGTGATTGGTAAATGTGAGGTGATAGCCACACTGCTTAAAGATTTTAGCTCAATAACATGGAGATTAGTTAAACTATCGGAATTTTGGGAAACAAAGGGGCCAAGGGGTGCAAATGAGCTGAGCCAAATTGAGTATCAGGATGCTCAAGCAGGCTCAAGATACACTTATGTTGCTCGAGCTCAGCTGAAGCTCCAACCAAGCTTGACTTCAGGTGTTCTAGATCAGCGCATATAAGTTCTGAGCCGAGCTTTTATCAAGCTGAGCTGAGCTTCTCTACAGTTTTGCAAGCTAGCCCTTGTTTCTGAGCTGAGCATTGAAAAGTATCTGAGCTCAGTTCATTTATTGACTGAGCAGACCAAGCTGATCTAGAGCTGCTCCTGAGCAACTTGGATTGTTTGCAGCCCTAACGGGTTCTGAGCACAAAATATAAGCATTTTTTGAAGTGGTTAACTACATGTTACCAGAAGCATTGTAGCCATACCATTCAAGGTAAACAACTGACAAGGGATTATCAAAAATCTGAAACATTGGTTAGGAAAGCAGCATGGGATTGAGATGAGGATCAAGAAAGAGGGATTACAGATATGAAAATATAGCTGGTAAAACCCAATATGAAAAGGTTTTTTGTTTAGATGTAAACTTTGATAGGCATAATTGGAAGACCCATATCGCTGAAAACCCAAAGAATAGCGATAAGATTGTTGGTTATGCCTGCCGTTTATAATTCCAGATGCTACGAAGTGTTTAGAAAACATTTTAGCCAGTTTTTTAATCAGAAAGATGATCAAATCTTACATCACTCTTTGGCATTACCAGGAACAGGTAATCCTTCACCTTGACAGTTACAGGCAGATAGGGAACAGAATGTGTTTCTCAGACTAGAACCTTTAGCTAATCCATTCTAATCTCAGTCTGACTGTTGACAAATTTGATGATTATATATAATAATATATCACTTTCAATTCACATAAAGTGCAGATTACTTTCTTCTTTCACCCGTTTCTTGATAGGTTTTCCAGTATTGACAAAATAGTCAAAAGAATTCTACCAATTCCAAAAAAAGAAAGAAAAAAAAGGCAAAGCAAATCTTATTTCCTTGATGTTATGATTCATTTGGAAGATAGCAGGTCATCCACAGTTACAACATTGGCCTCAATGCATCTCCTTTATTATTTCCCTCTTTGTCATCAGAAATTTACTAATTATAGAACGTTAAGTTTATGCTTTAGTTGTACACAAATATGATAAAAATGCTATTAAAATCATATCCACATATTTAAATAATAAATAAAAACAGTAAGCCATCAATCTCACTTTTCACAAGATAATAGAATCATACAGTATAATGTAAAATAAGGATGTGAATATCAATTCCCCATACGTTTTAGTGGTAAGCTAAGGATCCTACCAAGATATTAGAATTATAATGTTCCTTGATAACCTGATTTTTTATGCTTTATTCCATGCAATTTCCAAGCATGAAAGAATATGATAGTAGATTCAGCAATATGATCTACTTTCTGATGATTCACATCAATACCCAGACAATAAAAAAGGAAGAACGAAAAATTGTATGACAAAACTAATGATTGGAACAGGAAGAAAAAATAATAATAATAAAAAAGAAGCACCTGAGTTTCAAAATATTAAGGAAGAACTGTTCCAATGGCAAGTCTGGCAGAGAGGGATAGGAAAGACTCGACTTCCAATATCAAGGCCTTTCTCCCTTCCCAACAGCTGAAATCATGGAATCTGATCCCTTTTTTGTTCTCTGATGGGGAAAGGAAACGATACTTTTCTTCCACCCTAGTCTCCGCGCCGCACGTTTCCTCTTCCTTGAATTAAATAAAAGCCGCCGCAGCACCCGCAAAGCTTCCGACAGCTGCACCCACCATTCGAAAGCAAAAACAATGGCCTTAAACCAAGCCTCCTCTACCCACGGTCACAAAGGTACGGTAACCAAATCCCAATTCCACTCTCCTCTGGATCAAAAATTCCAAATTGGAGCCCTCAACGAAGAGAAATAAAGATGATCAAAGCAAGATCTTTTACACACGAGATACCACTGAGGCCTCTAAATGACTACCATACATGAATTTTGATTCTTTCTCTCTTTTTTTTTTTTTTTTTCTTTCCTTCTTTCTTCAATCAATTTCATGCCACATATGCCATCAATCACCATTAAAAACTCAGAATTCAGAGAACCACCGCTCTGTTTTCTCTGATCTCAATATACGATGACCAATTATCGAAGATACAACTCCGGAAGAAGAAAAAGATTATTTTTTTAAACTAATTACAAGCAACATGATCATGAAAAACTTCTAAAGACATCAGCTTGGAAGCTGTTTCCAGCCAAGAAAAGAGATCTAGATACACTCCTTCATCCCCCTCCCCCGAACTCGACTATCCCAGCTCACAAGCTCTTGGCGCTCGATCAACCCACCAACGGGTTGAGAAAGAGACAGAGAGCCAAGGATCTAAGCTCTCCATCAAGCATCAGAAAGGACCCAAAAAAGCTCCATGGCCTACCCGTAACGACGCCTTTTAGTGACGGCACGCGGCTGCCATAAAGGAAGCACCATGGAGGGGTATTTTGGGAAGAGGAAGGGAGAGAGAGGAACGAGAAAAAAAAAAAGTAGGCAGAAAGCCGTTGGCGGCCTCCCTGCTGCCGATCGTTCCCAGAAAAGACTCCATTGGATGAGAGTTCTCTTTGATGTAAAATTTCGTTGGGTAAGTTTGGGGAATTTTCACCATCGCTTCCTCTCTCTCTCTCTCTCTCTCTCTCTCTCTTTCCCTGAGAGCTCCAACGGCTCAGAATGGCCCGGCGTTTGGTATTATTTTGGTGAGACGGTGGGTACTCGCTTTCTTTTCCTTTGTTTTTTTCCTCCTCCCTTGCTCTTTCTCAAACGTCAATTTGGTGGGATATTGGGACACAGAGGGAGCACACCTGCCAGATATAAAGACGAGAATTTGACGACTTGATTTTGTTTTGTTCCTGAAATGCCCTCGCTGGCAGGTAGAACCTTCTTTTCAAAGTTTTTTTTTTTTTCTGAAAAAAAAAAAAAAAAACCATCTTGCATCCTCGCTTTCTGTTACTTTAGCATCAACATTCTTCTTTTTTGTGAGGATTCAATAGTTAAAATATTTTTTTATTTATATTCAAAATTTTACATTTTTTATATTTTAAATGTATTTTTTAATTATTTTTTATAAATTTATGTAATTGATTTTTAAAATTTATATGATCTATGTTATATTATGCAAGTGTGGAAGAAGTTTAAAAGCATTATTATTTGATGGAAAAACAAAATTATATTATTCAAAAGAAATATTCATAATATAAATTAATTATAATTTTTATAATTCTTCAATAAATTTAGTAAGGAAAGGGAATAGATTCTTTTGATTTAGCCTCTTTTGATCCTTCACCAACATATATATATATATATATATATATATATATATATATACACTCTCTCTCTAGGAGTGATAGGAGGCATAATTTGGATCAAACTGCCTAGTTGGATAAGTAAACTAATAAATCAAATGCCTCACTAGTGTTATTCTTTAATTAAACCAATTGTATGGTTGATTTGATGAAAGTTGAAACCTATCAATATTTTTATTATAATAATGACCTGATGTAAACTGATTTTTTAATATTATTTAAAATTACTTTTTAACTAATATAATTTAAATATCAATATTAGTTTTTATGAGCCTTTTTATTTTCTAGATTTAAATATTTCTTCCCCTTCTTTAATCAATTGGGTCCTCTCTCCCCCTCATCTCTCTTTCTAATCAATCTACAAGATTTCAAGTTTTTTTTTTCAAAAAATTGATATTAATTCTAAAGATTATTATAGACATTATATTTTATTATAGTTTAAACAACTTAATTTCAAAACTATCAAATTAATTAAATTTTATATAAAAATTATCATTATTTATTATTATGGATCATGTTTTATTTTAATTATTTATATAATTAGATTATTGATTCATTAGTTGCATCATTGAATCAGTCCGGTCAAATATTGTGGTGAAAAGCTATGTTCTTGGATTCACAATTGGTCAAAGAAGTCATTTGGAAACATAATGGGTTAAAAATCTAAATGTCTGTCACTTTGTCAACATTCAACATGAGATGATGACTTTCTAAACCTCTTTTACTTGAAAAATAAAATAAAATAAAATAAAATAAAACAAACCTCTCTCATGTCGCCATCTGGAGGTATGCTGTGCTTAACTCGCAGTAAGGCTGTTGACCAATCTCATATTGGCTTCAAGATTTAGTGTGTTTAAAGATGAGCTCTATGAGATGCACATGCAATTGGAAAGGACTATGCAATCAGTGTCATGAAAGGGATAAAAGGGAAAGAAAAAAAGAAAGCCATACTGCATTACGGATGAACAAAGAACCATTTAAAGTTGTGCTTAAATATTACCAACAAAAGTTAATGGAAGCACAGTGCGCATGAGAAGAAAGGAGGATAGCTCCTATCCTCTATATAACCAATCTTGTAGCTTCATCAATTTGCTTTTATTTGATTTGCTAGTGGCTCCATTACTTAGGAGGCTACAAATCAGTAGATTAGTCTTCCAACCTCGCTAGTTTGTAGCACTCACCAACAAGGGGATTACACTAACCTTATAGGTAACGCTTATAGGATAGTGGTACTCAAAGGAACTCTTAAGAGTAAGCCAGTACCTTTCTACTAATACAAGCTCTACTTAGCCCGATACAACAAGTTATTGATAAAACTTATATGGTAAGGATAATGTAAAGGTAACAATAATAGCAATAATGGTATATATGCAACAACAACAATAATTCTTATGGAGCAGTAGTTTTTGTAGTAACAATAATTATTCACATAATAATAAAGGTAATAATTTTCAAGGCAATAGGGTGATAGAGCTTAGCACGAGAATGATACGCGTTTAATAATACGAGTCTCACAGAATTCAAAAAGTTTGCCTACTAATCTTCAAGAGTACCTCTAATCTTTTAGAGGCTAAAAGTTAGTTGAGCAAGATGAATAAAATATATAAGGCCCTAAGGTATTTTGATGAGGCCATTGTCTTTTACAGAGGAATACTATTCAAAAGCAACTGTATGTAAACTTTGAGAAAATTATCGAAGCAGTAGAGCATCGTTACGAACCTATTTGGTAAGTAATATTTCCTTCATTAATGTAACTTGCTAATAGGTTTAGGATAGTGACTAAAATCACCTTAAGCAATCATCTATGCCTTCTTTGTGCTATAAAGAGTGGTCAAACAATTGGTGAAAACTGAAGCTAGTTTGAAGAATTGTCCAATTATGCTCTTAGATTGATGGAAACAAAGAGCTATCAAGCTAATAAGTTTGAGAGTAGGCTACAAACCCAAATTAGACAACAGGTAGTTATCTTTTAGCTAACTACCTATGAGAAAATGGTCAACAAGGCCTTTATAGTAGGAAAGGGGCTCAAAGAAGCTAAAGTTAAAAGGAAGAAAATTTTGAAGAAGGGGACTAGGTTAGACTGACCCTTGAGCCAAAATAGAAGGGGTACAAAAGCCAAGACTAAGAGGCTAGATACTGTTATTATATGTAACCAAACTTAGCCCTAGGGTGATGTTTGGTGTTTCAAGTATAAGGGACCCTGCTACCAATGAAAATATAGGTGGTTTAAAAGTAATTGCTATATGTTTGGTTAGTTAAGCCACAAGATAACCGTCTATCCTCTCGGAAAGTAGCCATAAGGATGATTAGCAACTCAACTCGTACTAGTCCTTCTAGACCTCAGGCAAGACCACAATGATGGAAAGTACAATAGAGCCCAATATGATATCATAACTTCTAACTCAATGGTGATAAGTACAATAGTCAATCCACTAATACCTCTCCATAACATAAATATTGAATGAACGGACTCTTATATTTAGAAAAAATAGTCAAGACTATAATTTTGTGATAGGCATTTTAAGAGTAGCATCGCTTTATGCCTGCATTTTATTTGATCTTGATTTTTACTTATTCTTTTGTATTTGTTAATTTTGTTAAACAAAATAAAATGATATCACCTATATCATTAGAGTTAGATCTATATGTCCCATCCCAAGTAGAGATACCATGATAGTGGACCGTATTTATAAATAATATGATCTGAACACTGAAAATAGAAAATTGTTATAAACTTCTTGATTTTATAGATGAAAAATTTTGATGTGATTTTTGGAATTAACTAATTAGCTACTTATTATCCCTCAATAGACTGCTTTGGAAAAGGATGGAGTTTTGAATCTTTAACCAGATTAAATTCAACTTGTGAGTAGCAAAATGTATTTTCTACTAAAAATGATCGTGGCTATGCAAGTTAGGAAGCTCTTAAAGAAGAAAGGTAACAGATTCTTAGTTATTGTAAGGTATACATAATAGAAAGAAATAAAGTTGAAAGATATCACTATTATAAAGGAGTTCCTTGATGTCTTCTTTTGACCATTAGAAGTTTTTCCCATCTCTCTCTCCCTTCCCTTTCTTCCTTCAATATTACTCTTTCCCTAAAGAAAGGGATTACAATTATGTCATTTTTGTATTGCCAAAAGCCTTTGGCTATCCTTTCTTTTCTGCATCACATTCCCCTCTCTCTCACGCACTCTCTTTATTACTCTCTTTCTTCCCCTCTCCAACGCAATTTCTCTTTCCCCCTCCCTCAACCACGGAAAAGGGACAAATTAGGACTATCCCTATTATTTGGTCTCTCTCTCTCTTTCTTCCTACTATATTCTCTCTATTTTTTTCCTCTCTTCTCCCTCTGTTTTCTTTTTCTTTTAGACTTTTGACTCCAACATTTGTCATCTTGTCCTTCTATAGTATATGCCCTATCTCTAAGTAGGATCCACCACTCCAAACCCTAGACCCATGCCCTTGACCCTTCTCCATTGGGCTTATATATTATCTTTCTAATTTGGGGTTGGTATCATTTGTGTAGGTGGACTACGGTCAAAGCATGCAAAAGGTAAGCTTAAGACTTACTTTCCTAGCTATCTAATTAAGATAAGTCGATAACCTTTAATTTAAATTAGGATATATAGTTTGGTATAATTAGGCCAACCTAGTTTCAAGCCTAAGGTTAGGATACTGAACCTGAATATTAAGTTGAGAAAGTAAAAATAAATGAAGGTGCTATCTGCAAATATATTGCTAATTATTGATTATAAATAACTAAATTTAGTAGGCATAATTCTAGGTTGGACTTAATTTATTTTGCTTGGATTCCACCTCTAATAAAGGTGAGAATCTCCTTACATGCATCTTGATATGGATTTTGATTTGTGCACATGCTTCATGTATATGTATTTTAAAATTGCATGTTTTGATTGCATTGCCTTAATGGTGCATGATTTTGATAAAATGATATTAGTTGCATATGGAATATGAAATTGAAATACACAATAATATTATACGCATGATTATGATTACATATAGATATCAACTTTTAATATTATAAGTATGTAACATATTAAATTAAAAATTGAGAATGGGAAATGACATGGATGGTGAAAGATATTCAATTAATCATGCTTCCTTGGAATGCCATCATGAGCTAAAGTATCGTTATTATAGTTTGCCACTAGGAATTGAGGCACTGTATTTTTACTTTGGATTGTTTGCCATCAGCCATGACTAGTTTGATTGCTAAAAAGATGAGCTGATATTGTCATGTTCTTGGAAAATGATGAATTTGATTTGTGTTTTTGGAATTATTATTGGATGGAAGGATTATGTTAATGTATGCTGGCTAAATTGTTAAGTGTATCTTATAAGTAATGCATGTTTTTATTATGCTTATAATTGAATATTGATTATTTATGGATTGAGGCTCGGCTGAGGATCAAAAAAAAAAAAAATTAGAACTCTGGCACTCGTGGAACATTCGGTTTTGTAAATAAATAATTTGATGTTAGCCGAATTAAGAACACTGGTTTTAATTTGACATTAAGATTCTGTCCTCTGAGGTCATTCACCAAGGGACCCTCCTACCCCTGCTCCCATTACATGATTCTAAATCCTCTCTAAGTTTGGGGATTGAACTTAACAACCTGCTTTCACTCTAAAGGCCTTCTGTGTTGCACAATGGCTGTAATACACCACAATGGCTCATGCAAAATATGGGGTTCAATACATCCTATCCATCACAAAATTCACAGATGGCTGAGATCACAAATCGGAATGTGGGACTGGACTTTGAGAGCATCCAAACTCATTAAACTAGTAGGAACTACCAACAATTCAAGACAGTCTCTGCTTGCCCATCCCAAAATATTGATGTGGTTAACAGAGACTGATGGCTAAGTGGACATCTGAACCTCCTATTATTTGTCGGTAGTGTTACGATGAACACGTCCATATATCAATGCATCACGGTCATCGACCACTGGCCTACCATTGTTTAACGTGGGAATTAGGTTGCAGATTAGAGTAATAAGAGTGGGAGGGAGGCATCAGAAAGGTTCCTTTCATTGCTGTTGTCTTGTCTGCAACGATTTAATTTATAGACGAGAAGCTTGAACCTGACGTTGAACGCTGTCAATAGGTGGTCCTTGTTGAAGTTGCTTCTCTTGAGGTGCTCTCTCTCCACGGTATCACTGTAAATTTGGCCTTAATTTGTTAACATCACCCCTCAACCAATCGAACCAAAGCAACAGAAGGTTAAATATATTTTATGCTATCTTGGCACACATGACATATGGCAGCATGAAGTGATGATGGAAGCGTAGGTTCTTCAAAATTCCGCAATCTCTAAGCCTCAAAATCTCAATTCCTTTGTGACCGAAGAGAAGTCTTCAGACTTCCTTTTCTCCCAGCTCTAGGTGTTCAGTAGATGGAGAGATGAAGAGATTGTGATGTCTCACCATTAGTTGTGAGGAGGTAGACCTATCTCATTATAATTTTCACATGTTGCTGTTCAATGGTGCTTCTTAATTCTTTCTCAAAAATTAAAGAAAAAAATATATCTTCTAACCCTTTGCAACCATTGGAGATTGATGTGGTCTATTTTTATTTTTTTTTGTCTAAAAGAGTTCCACGTGGTAGGCTTTAGCTTGATCATGAAAAGAAAAATAACCTCTTTTCAAGCGCAAGTTGTACATCTTGGTCAAAAATAAAACTTAGATTAAGTTCTACCCTAATTCCCGTAAACTAAGAACTACCTATGGTTTCAATAATGCTGCTATTTATAAATATCCTTCCATCTCTATGGACGTTTTGTTAAGTAAGAGGCATATAAATATATATTATATTATTGTATCAACCATACGAATATAGCTTGTTATTTTTGTCATTGATTGTGTTTTATTTTAGAGGTGGACAAAATGTAGTAGTTGGTAATAGCATGTATCAGTTGAACTGATGCAAAAGAAAATATACCAAACCAACTACACTCGAAATAATGTTTTGATCCTCATGGGTTGTAGATTATATTAGAAGACAGAATCAAGTTATTTTTCTGAGCAAAAGTAGAAGGAATTAACCTGGCCAGAGAATGTGGTTTGATTTAAGCGAAGAATGTGGTTTGAACCAAGCGGGTTTGCTTGTAGATCGGTGGGTTGAACCCGGTCCAGACCATGTCATGTCTCTCCAATACTTTTCACTATCTTGAATTCCCACTCGATCTTATTAAGTCTTAACAACCCTCAACCACCCCCATCCAACGCAGAGGGAATAACAATTAACAGAAAAGGTGGTGAGTAGCATTCGGAGATACACCCAACGTTTCTAACCCACCCATTTGTTTGCTTTAAGACCTAACAAATCTATGAGACCTAACATCAATGAATGGAGTTATTTCAGGAATCCATTTCCTATGGAGCCCATGCTTCATCGTAGGACTTTTTTTTTTTTTTTTTTCCTGAGGATAAGGGGGAATCATGCGGTGGCTCTTACCGGGATGGCAATTTCAATCCATCTTATCTCATATCATTGCAACGAAAATAAGTATATTCCAGCTTCACTTCAATCTATTTCATCTTTTATCCTATTGGCTTCATATAGTATCTTCATATATTTTCATATATATATATAATTGCTCACATAATTTTTACTTAAAATTCAAATACGTTATTAGAAGAAGAGCAAGGCGAAGCGAGAATGAAACAAGAATGGGAATTTATTCATAGGGATGAAACAAATTCTTATTTATGCGGACAAGATTATTTATGGAGACAAAACAGGAGCAAAACAGCCACTGCACTAGTAAAAATTTAGCAATATAGCTACATAAAGAGAAGATATAGGTACATTCGGTGAGCAATAAAAGATTAGCTATCTAAAACGTTCTATTTTCATAGATGTCTTCATGCACCGCATCATCTTCAAAGTTATCAGCTAGTTTTTCTTTCTTGTTCTCATCATCAAGTATATAAGTTTCATTAGTTAAAGCAATAATTTTTTTTTTGACAGAGTTATAAAAAGTTTAATTGTTGCAAGTTTATTTTGGCAAATGATGCAACTCCTCGATGCAAACTCTTGGTTGCAAAATTCTATCATTCAAAGTTAATCCTATAGGTTAACAACTACCTAGCTTTTTAAAAAAATTAAAAGACTTTGACAACTACTGATAGGACTTCTTATTAGATTTAATTATGTACCTAATAAAGTTTTATTATATTAAAATAATTATACAATATCGGCTTTCTTCCCCGCATCTTTCTTGAGAGATGCCTGCACCTCCGGCCATTGCATTAGATTTAGAATGGTTGATGCTTCGCTCTCAGTTTTCTTTATTATTTCCTCGCCCGAGTTAGCTTGATCTAACGTGTGTAAGCTATTGTCTTAAGGACCACTTTAGTTAATCGTGTCGGTCCAGCATTTGACTTCTTGACAGAGATTATATTGGATGCTGCTGCCCTACGTGCAAACATGTCTCTGTTGGACTCCAACTTTTAGACCTCCTACCGTTGAATGCCAAAAGGGAGGCCTTAGCCAACCAATCACATGAGGGAAAAAAAAAATTAGAAAATTACTATCGTACTTCTGATTGTATATGAATAATGTTATAAATTATGAAAAATTTAAAAATGCAAAAACATTGAGTAAAGGTTAAAAAAGATTAAATAATGTTCTTGAATGGATAAGATCAACACATCAGTTCCGAAAAAGAAAAACAATAATCAACCTCTAAAAAAAAATGGCAAGGCATAGAAAAGTATCATCTCATCACTTCCATGGTGGACCTTTAATTGAAGCAAGAACAAGACAATAATAATTTGATGGTATTCACTGAAAAATATTTAATACAATAGTTGAAATTTTTTGAAGTTTGAAGAGGGTTTGAAGTAATCCTACCCAAGATTGTATTAAGTAAATCGAAGAATTTGCAGATAACATGAAAAGGTTGAATGTATAGATAGAAGTTGTAGGAGAGAGAGGAATTAGGGAATGAGGCAAATGATTTATTCTATGGATGTAAAGTGTTGAACAGCTCAAGATTTTGTTGAGTTGTTTGTTGCTTAATGTTTAAGCTTAGCAATGCACGAAATAGATTTTAAATACTTATATAAGATTAAGAGCTCAAATCATAACTTACAAAATAGGTTATCATAATTGGTATTAGAGCTAATCCAACCTATAACCCATATATACTTAGGAGACACTGTAGATGATATTGAGTGTTTGTGATTTTAAATTTCATTGGACTTGGATTTAAATTTAAACTTATTAGGGCTTAAACAGAAGTAGTATATGAGAGCCCATGCATGTATCTAGTCTTACATCAGTTATATATTGGAGATATCTTAGTTATTTATATAGAATTAAAGAGCTTAAATAATATCTTTTTAACTAATTTTTTTGAGTAAGATCTTTGATTTTTATGGATGCTATACATTCCAACATTGCAACTTGGTGGAGAATCTCAGGTCCATTGGTTATGTGCTCCTCTAACATGGCCTGTCTTTCCACTAAAATGGACGACGAACTGCAGGCTCTCCCCTTTTGATGAGGATGAGGGTGTAAAGATTTTAGTTGGCATCGAGATGGTTGCTGACGAGGATTCAATATTTCTAAACAAAACACAGTTTGAATGATTAAATTATGGAGACAAAAGGGATGTTTCATATCACATAATATACTATGTGACTGAAAGATGTCAGCCTTACTAATCGTCTGCGGTGATGATCTCTAGTCATCTAATAAGACACCAATAAAGGAGCCCTCAATGAGTGCTAAACAGGCAGATGGTTTGCTCGTTTCATTACTGTAATCATTCAATGATAGGAGGGTCATAAACAATTAAGATTACATGTTCTCTACGTTGTTACTTTATGGGCACCTGACCCTCTTAAAATTCAAACAGATTCAAGGAAATTATGAGCATTTTGGTGTCGTGAGAATGGATGGTCCTCGGTTTCGCTTCATTGACAAAATATGGTGCTGGACATAGCCATGGAATAATTATTGGGCTACAGAAACTAAAGCCAAGAAATGATATCAAACGCATACCAGACTCAATACTGCTTTGAAATAAAGGTTCCAATTCTTGGGAAGATTTTAAGTTATATTCATTGCAAGTCAGGCACTATACCCTTGGTACCACCCTTCATCCACAAGGAAGAATGTTCCAGGTTCCAACCTTGATGGTGTTTTCCAGCCTACGTAATTACACTAGGCGGTGCCCTCGCTGTTACTGTCAAAAGAATAATAATAGATGTTAATGAGGCCTTGTTATTGGTCAACATTTATTACTCAGTTCCCTCGGCATTCTGGGCGCCTAAGGAATGAACCAATTTTTTCAATATACCAACTTGGGATACACATTGGAAAAAAAGTAGATAATTCTGAATGGAAAAAAAAGCTTGGTATTCACTTGCCACATTCTACAATGACTTCACAGTTTGCCATTAACATGCGATGCCGATTGGTCAGTGACATGTGGGTTGGCACCATAACTTCAATGTACAATTACAGGATTCATTAGTCTTCTCCTGAGGATTCTCATTGTCTCTTTCCTTGCTTCTTGATCCATAATATAGGTCTCCTTTAAATTCATCAAATTAAAAGAATAAAGATATAGGTTTTGCTGTCCTAATGCATCTGATATATGTGCTTCATGAATTACAGTTTTCTAAACGACAAAATATGTAAGCATCTTTTGGAATTTGAATCATCTTATTCAACATACAAGTTAAAAATATCAGTGTCAACAATGATACTCTATATGTGCAACTCAAAACTCCTGTGTCTCCCCCTTAATGTATTTTCATCTCTAATCCTCCTCCCACCTATATAACACTCCTCTTTCTAATAGACACAGCCCTTCACATTAACTCTAAGACATAGAACTAGAAAGAAGCACACTGTATCTGTATTAGTATGGGGATGTATTTATCAAATTTATTCCTAACAAATTGGTCCTTTGCATCACAGCCATCTATCAAAAGCTCCTTTATCTCGGATAAAATGTGCATCATTGGTGCCAAATACTAGTGCTGATAATAATAGTAATAGCAGTAGTAATAGAAAAAACACCATTTATGCTATTAATAATAACAACAACAACAATGGAAAAGAAGAGAACAATGATAACCTAAATTTGTGCAATCTCCTAACACAGCATGAAAAGAAATCCAATACTGAGACATTCAATATGTACCATGGAATACACTTAAGTTTGCCTGAATGTAACAGAAAATAGAATTTGCCTGAGTATAGAAGTATGTTGCATTAGACTAGATATTGAAGGACTTCCATTGAATAGCGTAGCCTACGAGCATCCATATTAAGAAATTACCTGTTTCCTTCTTCACCAGAAACAAGGAGACAACCCCACCATCCTCCTGATCTGAGTCGATAACTACTGCAAAATCTTTTTGCTGAATAAGCAATCACCAACACAGTTATGAAATACCATGAATTGATATAATTGTAAAAAACAGTATTGTTGGAGATTAAGCCAACAAGTATGAAGAATAAGCAGAACTCAGCTTTCAGTTTTTAGCGTTGAGGTGTGGCATAGGATCAAATATTAAACTAGTTTATGAAAAAAACAAGTGGTTCGATGAAAGTTAAGTTTCATTTTTAATAGCACAAGAATAAGCTAAATTATTAAATGCCAGGCATATTTCTATTCAGCTAAAATCTTTAAATCTTCAAGAGTCACCTTCATCCTCTGAGGAATTGCTTCCTGTTTGAGTTTCATATTATGCTTAGAATCAGTCAGTTGTGGTTTCAGTGCTCTTGGTTTTTCCTCTTCAACCTTTGGAACTGGAATCCTTTCCTTATTACCCATCAAAGGTGCACCTGGACTGGCATCAATATACAAGTTTGAATTACTGAAAGACAAGGTACTGTCAAATACTTGAATGATGGGGGCAACAGAAAACCTAGTTCAGGGTCAAAGGAATACTTCTGATAATGAGGAAAACCCAGGAGAAGTTTTCTAATTCAACCCATGACTGTGGTCTAAGAAACAAAAATCCATCTGAAGGCCGACTTATGGCAATCTTTCAATAAAAGCTTAAAGTATGTTAGGTGGAACTCCTTCAGCATGTAAGTATGCTAGATATGGCTAATTCACAACTATCGCTCTGAACATCCTTTTAAAAAGGCCTCCATGTCATTCCTTATATCCAGATTTAGATTCAAGATAAATTGAAAAAAAAAAAGCACTGATCTCTTTATTTTAATTGGATTATAAAAGAAGAAAAGCCCCACCAAAAAAATAAAGAAGAAGAGGAAACTTAAATGTCAGAAATGCACGGTTCTACTGCTGGTATGTGGCTCTTTAGGACTGTTTGGGATCCATATTGATCTTCTTCTGCAAGCATAAGGCATTGAGAGAAAGTAAGCTACATAATATTTATGCTGGCCAAATCATTATGGTTGGAAGTACCACTGCAGACTGGATTGAATCTGGACATTTATGGCTGGAAGGTTTCCTGCCACTAACCATCAGCTCCATGAAATTAGGAAGAAAAAAAACTATAAGTACATTACGGTAGATGGTTTTTCTGTGCAATTGCCTCAAGTCTTGGAGAGCTAAAGAGAAGTTCAATAAGACAATGCAATCAGCAAAGCTGCAACAATCATAATATTCCGCAATTAAGAGGATGGAGGCACATAATGCAAACATAGAGAATATTGATATTAACGAAGTTGTAGATCTTGGATAGATTTTGCTACACAAGAGCATCTTAAAGGAAGCATAGGAATTGAACAGATTGAAGGTAATGTGATGGAGATGGGACCTAAATAGTAAAGGCATGTGCAGCATATATCTGAGTAGGCCTGGAGAAGAAGTCGATTCATATTTGTGCTAATTCGCATGAGGAGAGGTCAAAAGACCAAAGAAAGCATGGATAGATTTTTTGGGAAGACAAAGGACAGAATTAAGGAACGACACCATGGATCTCTGCTGAGATGAATGAGCCAGCATACATCACATTTCAGAAAAAATGGAATAAATGCAATGCACATTATCTTTGGAACAGGGAAAGAAGCACAACAGTAATCGAATAGGACAGAAAATGATTGAAGTATACAGATGGCATTAGAAACACGTTATTACTACCTCAGTCTCTTTGGTAAAGACCCTACAAACTTCTTCTCTTAGTTTCAGTAAACGTGCTTCGGCCTTCTCTGGCAAAGCTGAAAATTCTGAGACAATCTAATTTAACTTGTTAGAGTTAAAGATCTTAACAATTTGGTCGGCAATGGACTTTAGGCTTCCATCAAGTAAAGCCTTGATATCATCTTCCCTCTTGAGCTGTCAGCAAAGTTCATTGCTATTGATTAATATATAGCAATGCAAAAGAAGTTTAAAACATAATACAGCATGCTCAAAATCTGCCTTCGTACCATTTGTTGCATTGAATTGTCAACAAGAAAAATCTCTTGCCGTACTCCCTCTGCTGAAGTTTGAAAGCCGTTTTATAGAAGTTAATTAAAATCATTTATTAATCAGAGCTTTGAAGTATCCAGCCAAGAACTAGCACTCAGAATAGCATAGCAAAATATTCTTTCCTCTGTAGATAATCAGGTGCAGGCCACAATATTATCAAGATAGACACGCTTGATTTAACACTATAATCTCTCACTTTCCAGTGATACTTCCTACACCACCACTCTACTTGCTTGCAGAACATCACGTTGAACAGAGTACAGGACCGTCCCCAGCCTATTTACTGAAATCCATTTGAATTCTGTGTTCAAGTTCTTCACTATTCCGACCTGTTCAGAAAATTAGAATTGAGATATTCTTGCGATATGTTTCTTCCATATGCACCGACAACGTCATAATGAATTTTGCTTCCAGCACCAAAGAAAAACGTGTTCATTTTCCTCGTTGAATGTTGAAACCCAGCAGATATATCCAAGTATATTATTATAGCGAGTGAAGCAACGCGGTAAAGATATTTATTTCAGTCATAAATTCAGTTTTAGCATTGATCAAATTTACCAGTAATCATCGTTTGATTACAGGTGGCAGACCTAAATGATTAGGACTTGCATCTATTTTCCGGAACAGAGTATGAATGCCAACGGCGCAAGACATCGTTGGATGCTCGACAGCTTCAAGTGAGACTCTTCTCGTGTTGATCTGTTCCGAGCTAATGAGATCCTCTTTGATGAATTATTCTTTTCTTGGGAGCCAAATATCTACGGCAACAAACAAGAAATCAAAAGGAGATTTGAAGAAACAAAGAAAGCGAGAAAGAAATGTGAACCATTAAGCAGCCAAAGAGATATTGCAGGCTATTTTTTGAAGCAAAGAAAATCATTAACTAACTGATTGTTTAACTTATGATTTTATCATTTGATGGCGTGATCAAACTATATGTACTTTTATCATATGTATCATAGGAGATGGTATTATATTGTTCCTTTATTGAGGCCTTTTTTTTAAGCAATTATTTTCTTGAGTTTTCCTTTTCTGATTTCAAATCATCTTTGAAATTATTTTGCTCCACCAAATGAAGCAGTGTATACAACTTATACCATATTTTGTTTTGATCGTGGGTATGATCTTCACTATTGTCTATTGGTCCCATGCCTAATGAGACTCTCATGTATTTTCTCCAAATCAACCTCTATTCATATTCAATTTCTTTAGAGACTACATGGCTGGCAGACATGGCATATGACATTAAGAGTCTTAGAAGCCTTACCAAATGATATTCCAGTTTTCTAAACCTTTGAGAACTCATATAAGTTACAGTGGCATCACTATTTGTATTAAATTTCCCTAGATCAACCCCTATTTGTATTCATTTGCTTAACTGCCTGTAAGGTTGACAGATGTGGCATATGCATGGTATGCCGAGTCGTCCCAAATCGGACAAGGTAAATCAAACCGAACGAGTTCGAAATTGGGACGATTCAGCCTTGGTTCAGTGCAGGAAGCGAACCAATCCTGTACCGATGTACTAAATTGAACTAAATTATCCCTAATTGAATTGGATTAAGCTGTTTGATTTGGCCCGATTTAAGACAGTTCATAGATTTGGCCACCTTGGTGCACCTAACTGGCATGCCACCAATTTGGTACGGTACACTTCATATTGAATCATACTGATGGTGTACCGTATCGAATCTTATTATTCCGATACTAAAATAGTACTAATTCTTAATATAACGAACCTTAGACACATGACATTAGAATTTTTGAAGCCTTACCAAATGAAATTCCAGATCTCACGTGAAAGTTACAATGGCATTGCTATGGTTTTTTTGTCATTTATGTTTTGAGATTGAATGATCTTTTTCAATTAAATCATTGTAGGCCAGCTAAATTAGTTTTTCAGCTCATGTAATTTCAATATCAAACATTCCACGTTGTCCCTAAAAACTCAAATTTACCATTTGATGGCTCTAGCTTCAAAAAGAATAAATAAATTTTGTAGCTATATCCAATTGACATTTTGATGGCATTAGTTTCATTAATTCATATTCTTTAATCCATCAGCTAATTTATGCAATGTAGCTTAATTGTTAACCAGACATTAACCATGTCAAATGCCAACGATTGCTGTCAGAAAGATTCAGGAAATCCATAAAATGATATTGAGATAATTTTATAGATACCACTGGTAGATCTGTCCTTGAGGTTGATTTATAGAACTAGCTTTAGAATGGGAAACAGATAACTGATTTTTGGGGGCAGATTCATTACCATAACCATCTATACTGAATTTGAAGAGAGGAGCTTTTTCATGCTGTGGCAAAACCAATTGCTCTGGAAGGGAGAGAATGGAGTGCTTCCATCCAGAAGACTATTTTTAGCTTCTTGGTTTTGTTTAGTTAGGAGCTTTGTTCAAGAAGAGGAGGACAAGTTTTTGAGTGGATGTTTGGTCTGGTAAACCAGAGCTAAATTCTGTATCCCAAATTAGGAACGAATGCCATTGCTCATGGCCATTTTTCTGGTACCATAACCATACGTCGATTCCTGTTGAAGATATGATGATAAGAGTTGCTTGGTTATTGGAGTCAACTTACAGAAATGCCATCTAAGGGAGAGGTGAACCTACTGGGTATTTGAGAATGCAGAGCCTTTTGTACTGCTGTTCTTCCATGACTTATAAGTAATATGTTGACAAAGCATCACTCCATCATAATAATTTTCGAATGTTGATTATAAAATCTTTGAAAGGCAACAAGGTTCTGTTCTTATGGATTTTGATGTTGCCAAATATTTCACTTGCAGAAAACTTATGAAAAATCTCTATACGTTTGCAAAGTCCCTGTTCACAAAAGATAGAGAGTACTTATATTATCATGCTTTACGTAAGGGAGAGAATTTAATTCTTTGTAACTGGTCTGCATTTCAAGTGTTGTTATCATTAGATATTGCATTGATAAAAGTCCCAAACCCTCACAAGAATGTAATAAAATAAATAGATTTTAAATATCTTCTAACACGAATCTAAAATTTTCATATCTGTGCCTGCTTTAAAATTATTACATTATAGGGAACACAGATAAACATCCACGTGGTTGAATGGAAGCTGGCAAAATTATTTAATCTTGAGAAGATCAAATACTTGGTCCATGACCCATTGCTATGCTATTTATAACTCTCAACATCATCCAAATTATTTTTCTTTTTTTAAGAGTAGCATTTTAGACTGAACACAAAACATAAATGCAAAAATTATTAAAATGGTCTAAAAGAATAAAACTATTCAGTTATCACTACTGATGCTTAAACCATGCAATCAAATGACGTGAATTATGAAAAGATCCTAAAATAACAAGACTAAGTATAAATATTAAACTATAACAAATATCTTGGGGGAAAAAACTACTGCAATGACAAAGATATAGATTTTATCTCTCTATATATATATAATGTAAACCCAGTCCTAAAGCTCATTGAATTTGTTTTTTATACCGATATATATATATAAACCCAGTCGTAAAGCTCATTGAATTTGTTTTTTATACCGAAGTCACCGTTGGTTATGATGAACAATCACAGGTATTGGTGACGAGCAGCTTTTACTACGTTATTGTGAGATATTATCAGGGTTGCATTATCTTTATAGATTTTAGATCATAGAGTTCTCTTTGGACCGGAACGAGAACAGCAAAGAGTTAAGGATGTTTGCTATGTCATCGCCAGCAAAGAAGGTGTTAGAAACGAGTGTGGAGGAAGTCTGATAAGAATTCCAGGATACGTAAAGCAAATGGCAGCCGATTGGAAGGCGAGCAAAAGAGCACCGAATCAAATATCTGGACCAAGTCTTCCTTCTTTGATGGGGAAAAGAGTACGGAATCAAATAAACTTGGACTAGACGTACCTTGGAATAAAGCGTGAACAAATGCTTTGATGGGCCTTGCGATTGAATAAAGATGGTGAGTAAAGATATGCTGTAGGCTATGCATTGGAATTGGGTAAAGTTATGCGTTCTTACAGATGGGCCTTGGATTGAGTAAAGGGTTTGAGTGAGGATATATTCTTAGATGTATGCTGGAATTGAGTAAAGAAGCGCTTTCCTTGGACAGATGGCCTTGAAACTGAATAAAGATATCGAGTGGAGATACCTTCTTTGATGTGCATTGGAATGGAGTAAAGATGTGATTTTTTTTTTTTTTTTTTTTTTTTTTACAACATAATCCACATAGTGAAAGCAAAGATATGCTCTTAGATCTGCATTCGGATTGGGTAGAGTTATGCTATTATTATCGTATCCCGAAGCAAACGCCAAGCCTTTTGCTATGATGAGACTAGCTCAGTAACGTATGCTATAATTCCTCTTGTAAAATTGGAGCCCCGACCTCTCCCTTTGCTCCCGTTTAGGCTTGGAAGCAGCCACCGTTGTTATAGGAGACAAATGATAAAATTATTCTTATATATCATTTAAATAATAAGCAATCGTTAAAATAATAAAAAGAGGATAAATATCAAAAAAAAAAAAAAAAAAAAAAACACTTGCATGCATAAAAGTTATCGAATATAATAGATGAGAGATGTTTTTATCTTACAAAGCTAATCCAATAAGATTATAAAAAATGTTTTTAAAGTTATTGTTTTAGACCATCAAAACTAAACTCGTATGAATACAATACAATCCATATGTCCCATAATATTAACTATTTTTAAAGTTATTGTTTCAATTTGAAAGAATAATTCAATTTTTTGAAAGTTAAAACATAGATGTTTCAATATATTCTAATTCATAATAAAATCTTAATTAAAAAAAGTAAATAAGTCTTGAATTAAACTAGACGAGACTGTCACAAGTACCAATTAAGTTCTCAGACCTGGATAGAAAAATAGAAGATCGATTTCAAGTTGAGTTGGGCCTATCCTAAATGCCGGGATGACTTCATGCAATCAATCTTTTGATCACGGACCCTTCTCTTGTATCACTCCCACTCCATCCTACAGCATTGTGACATGAAATCAAGAGCATATGGATGCAAGATTCAGCTAGCAATTCCCATCGGAGATCTTGATCACCTAAAATCTACATATAAACATAAATGAAAAAGAAAAATGATGGACAAACTTTAAACTCTTGAAGATAAATTATAGCTGATTGTTGTAACTTCTTTTATTAAGCTAACAAGTAATTGTTGAACACACAACTATTTTTATGTATATTAGAAAGTAAGTTCAAACTTTTGCTTAAATCTGATAATTATTGAATTGACTTTCTAACAATTAATAAGATTTTTTTTTTTTTTTTTTTTTTTGCCACTTATGATGATTGTCATACTAGGCCTATATTAATTTTGACTCTTCTAACCTTCTTAAATAAAATTTTAAAAGTAATTTTTAATGACTCCCTAGCCCAGTTTGAGAACTCATTATTTAGTCCTTTTTGCAATGATAAGCCCACGAATCCCTCTCATTATTATACTTAAAAAAGTAAACACTTAATGGAATAAATATTCGATGAAAATTTATGAGAAAATTTTAAAAGTGATTGTATCTGGATAAAGAAATATATAGAAAAAAAAATAAAGTAATAAAGGACATAGAAAAATAAAAGGAGCTGGCATGGAAAAGGAGAAGGTTAACTTTGAATTTCTTTCTCAAAGCATTGCTTTTCTTTTTAAATCACAAGCAAGGTATATGATCCTTTTATTTTTTTAATTATATTAATCTTTGCTTCACTTAGAAGTAAGAATCAATCAAGCTATAAATAACAAGAGAGTAGCATAGTTTTCATATCAATGAAGAGTTTTAAAACTTTATATATCTTTTGGTGCTTGGTTATTTATCTCCCTTCTTCTTCTTCTTATAAGGAGTTGAAGTTTAGTTGGTATGTTTCATTATATTAAATTTTTTTATTTATTACATAATTTATGTTTCAATATCATTTACAAGTTACAAGTTTAGAATTATGGCGAAGATATATCTGCCTTGCTTCTTGCACAAATAATTGTGATGAATTCTTTTGAATAGACCAAAAAAAAAAAAGCTAAATTAGATACTCATGCAAAGTACATATCATATTTAATTTTTCCTCTTTATTAGCATCATATTTTGATTAATAAATGGTTATTCTTTTTTATTTTAAGATTGATGTATATCATGAAAAGTCATATATTTGATCCATGAATTGTGTACATATTATTCATATATTAATTAAAAAACTATTTTTCTTATTGTATGACATAATCTTTGCATCATGTTTTAAAATAAAAACCTATATAATGGATCCAAGGGTGCTTAATTAAATTCTTCTTCATCTAAATTTATAAAATTTAATTTTTTATAAGTTAAATCTTAATGAAGAGCATATATCTAATTTATCTTTTGACAGAAATAATTTAAAGGCATCTTTTGAATAAACTAGTAGAAGGGTCACTATTTAGATACTTAATTATGCAAAATGGCTATTATATTTATTTTTTTCTTTCATTGCTGTCATATTTTGAGTACTCAATAGAGTTCTTTTTTTATATAAACATTAATGCTTAACATCAAAAACAATAACCTTGATTCATGATTTTTATATGCTTAACATGAGAAACAATAATTAGAACATTACTAAATGGTAGTATATTTTCATTGTTCATCCAATTTATGCCTTTTAAAATTCAAATCTTTATTATAATTTCAAATATGATATTTTATTTCATGAACAATGTTAATCAAGAAACATAATTATTTATACATATATACATATGCACACGCATATACATGCATGCATATTTATATATGTGTGTGTGTTTTTATGTATACTTACATCCAAGTAACATTTAACTAGAACATTACTAAATATTACTTAATATTTTTCAATGTTCATCCAATTTACAACTTTCAATATTCAAATCTTTATTATAATTTTAAATATGATATTACTTTTCATGAAAAATGATAATCAAGCAATACAATTAATTATCTTTATGATAGCTAAGAATGTTGGTTATTTTCATTGTATTAATAACAACAATTTTAGAAAGATCAACCTTGAGAGCTATTGGCATTATTGAAACCTTAATTTACATTTTTGAAAATGTGACCTCCATGTCAATGATTTTTCCCCTCACCTTTTTTTATATATTAAATTAAATTCTCACAATGTCCTATTTTTGCTTATCACATTTTGTCCTTGCATATACAATTGACAATTTTGAGTTACCTTTTCCAAGAAAATTGACTATTTGAATTTTTTACTAGCAAAAGTAAAATAACATAGAGAATGTTATTGGTATTTTAATTTATTGCATTAGAATTATGAGGTTCTAAACTTTACACCTTGACTAGCGTCTTTAAAATCGTTAATGACTATAATATTCTTTAACTTATTCCAAAATAAAGTATTGATCATATTTTATGTTTTGCCTAAAAATCTTTGTTAGAGCCATAATGGTTTATTTATTTATCTTTATGCTATTAAAGATGTGATTCATTGGGTCATCAATGACTGATCATATATTAAAAAATATTATATAATATTAACTTAATGAAATTCATATTCACAATTGAGTATTTCTAATTAGTTAATGTTATCAATGGCTGGCATGTAGATAGCATGCGGTGAGTTTTTATTCATTGTGAGTATATTCTCTATTTATTTTAATTCAAAGAGCATGTGATAATAAATATACAACTATGTTTGATAGTTAAGCAGGATTTTTTTAAAAAACTGAATGTAAAAAATGATAAGACTCAATCCATTCATATAAATCATAAAAAATCAGCATCAATTTTTTATGAGGTTTCTTTAATGCCAATATTATCTATAAAGAAAGCCTCTCAAAAACATTGATTGGTTAAATAAAAAATATAGGGATCCATTTAAGAAAATCATTATCTTGATTAAGATAAAAAAGTTGGTAGTTTTTAAAGGTTTCTATGCTTAAGCCAAGCTCACCTTCTCCTTAAAATAGTAGGCCTTGTAATGTTGCTAGTAATTATTAAAATAACAAAATCATTAATTCATCATCAAATGCCTAATTGCCGATGCATGCCTCAAGAAATAGAGGAGTCCTTGTTTCAATTATCAATACATAGGAAAGCAAAGCTCAATTATATGATATATTGAATTTCCAGCTTCTTAAATGAATGACTGCAAAAAATGCCAATGACTAGGGGTTGCACTCCTTTTCCCATTGGAGGGATGCATTTTTGAGAATCAGATATATTTTCTCAAGATTTGATATGCATGACTATTTCATCACTATGAACTGATTGGCATTATTTTTCTTATTGCTTGTAAAAATAGAATTATACAGAAGAAATGATTGAATACCTTTTTTTTCTGCTTCTTAAATATATGATAAATAACTCATCTAATTTCTCATCAAAACATGAAATTGAGATGCAATAAAAACATAAGTCTTAAGAATTACACCAATTCCTTGTAATACTTTAGTTAAGATGTGATGCTTTAATAATTAATAGATTTTAAGATAGCTTTTATATATCTATGATTAAAGAAATCTACTATAAACTACATTTCAGAGGTGCGAATAACAAGGGAGTAACAAGGTTCTGATATCAATAAAGATTTCTACAACTTTATCTCTCTCGGTGATTGGTTATCTTTCTGCTTTTTTCTTCCAAGAAGGAGTGGAAGTTTAACTCTCCAGGTATGTTTCATTAAATTCTTTATTATTTATTATAACATCTATATTTTTGTACCATTTAGAGGTTACAAGTTTAAAATCATAGAGAAAATATACTTGCTTTACTTCTTGCACAAATGATTATGATGAATAGACTAGAAAAAAGTTTATAAATTTAGATACTTATGCAAAGTACATATTACATTTAATTTTTCCTTGCTTTAGTATCATATTTTGATTAATAAATGGTGATTCTTTTTTATTTTGAGATTGATGTATATATGAAAAGTCATATATTTGATCCATGAATTGTGTATATATTATTCATATATTAATTTTAAAAATATTTTTCTTATTATATGACATAATCTTTGCATCATGTTTTAAAATAATAACCTATATAATGGATCCAAGGATGTCTAATTGAATTCTTCTTCATCTAAATTTATAAAATTTATATTTTTTATCAGTTAAATCTAATGAAGAGCATATATCTAATTTGTCTTTAGACAGAAATAATTTAAAGGCATCTTTTGAATAAACTAGTAGAAGCATCACTACTTAGATACTTAATCATGCAAAATACCTATTATATTTATTTTTTCCTTTTAGTGCTATCATATTTTGAGTACTCAATAGAGTTCTTTTAATATGAAGATTAACGCTTAACGTGAGAAACAATAATCCCGATTCATGATTTTTATATGCATTATACATTTGTTAATTTGAAACAAGATATTTCTTTTATCATATGACATTATATTTGTTTCTTGTTTTAAATTACCATTCTTTATATTGGATTTAGAGAACCACAAAGTAAGTCATTTATATAAATAGTATATATGTGTGGGAGAGAGAATGTTCGCATGCATGCATACATGCACCTATAGATCTATATGTGCATATTCTTATATACTTATATGCAAGTAACATTTAACTAGAATATTACTAAATAGTAGTATTTCTCACTGTTCATCCAATTTATAACTTTTAAAACTCAAATCTTTATTATAATTTCCAATATGATATTTTATTTCATAAATAATGTTAATCAGGAAATACAAATTATTTATATATCTATACACACAATCACTCATACACATATATATGTATGTATGTGTGTATGTATATGTATGAATACATGCATGCACGCATGCATATTTGTATATATATGTGTGTTCATGCCTGCTTATATGCAAGTAATATTTAACTAGAACATTACTAAATGTTACTTAATATTTTTCACTATTCATCCAATTTATAACTTTCAATATTCAAATATTTATTATAATTTTCAATATGATATTAGTTTTCATGAACAATGAAAATCAAGTGATACAATTATTTATCATTACAATAGCTAAGAATGCTACTTATTTTCATTGAATTAATAGAAACAATTTTAGAAGGATCAATATTAAGGGCTATTGGCATTATTGAAAAATTAATTTGCCTATCTGAAAATGTAACCTTCGAGTTAAAATTTTTTTTCCTCCCCTTTCTTATATATAAAATTAATTCTCACAATCTCTTATTTTGCTTATCACATTTTGTCCATGTATATAAGATTGACAATTTTGAATTACTTTTCCCAAGAAGATTGACAATTTGAATTTCATCCCTAATAATTTACTAGTAGAAAATAAAATAAGACAAAGAACATTGTTATTATTTTAATTTATTCTATTAGAATTACAAGGTTCTAAGTTTTACAACTTTGCTAGCCTCTTTAAAATCATTAATGATTATAATATTCTTAACTTGTCTTAGAATAAAGTATTAATCATAATTTATGTTTAGCCTAAAAATCTTTATAAGTTTCATAGTGGTTTATTTATTTATCTTTATACCATTAAATATGTGATTCATTAGGTCATCTATGATTGATCATGTATTAGGAAACATTCAATATCAATATAATATTAACTTAATGAAATCCATATGTACAATCGAGTATTTCTATTTAGTGTCAATGTCTGCCATGTATCTGTTATGCAGTGAATTTTATTTGTTTTGTGTATAATCGCTACACTTTTTAGTTCAAAGAGCATGTGATAGTGAATATATAACTATGTTTGATAGTTAAACAGGATTTCTAAAAAGAAATGAAAATAAGAAATGGTTTAATTAAATTAAAAAATATTTAATTAAGTTCTTCTTCATCTAAATTTATAAAATATATAATTTTTATAAGTTAAATCTTAATGAAGAGCATATATCTAATTTGTCTTTTGACAGAAATAATTTAAAGGCATCTTTTGAATAAACTAGTAGAAATGTCATTATTTAGATATTTAATCATACAAAATAGCTATTATATTTATTTTTTTCCTTTCATTGCTGTCATATTTTGAGTACTCAATGGAGTTCCTTTTTTTAATATGGAGATTAATGCTTAAGATGAGAAACAATAACCCTAATTCATGGCTTTTATATGCATTATACACTTGTTAATTTGAAAAAAATATTTCTTTGATTATATGACATCATATTTGTTTCTTGTTTTAAATTATCAGTCTTTATATTGGATTTAGAGAACCAGTCATTTAAATAAATCGTATATATATGATAGATAACTCATCTAATTTCTTACCAAAAAATGAAATTGAGATGTAATAAAAATGTAAGTCCTAAGAATTGCACCAACTCCTTATAATGCTTTAGTTAAGATATGATGTTTTAGTAATTAATAGATTTTAAGATAGGTTTTTTCTTTATGATTAAAGAAACTCACTGTAAACTACATTTCAGACGTGCGGGAGAATTTGTTTGGAGACTCTTCTTTAATAGCAACGAGAGCCTCTACCTCGTGGACCTATGGGTTTGGTGGAAGAAGAGGTGAATGATGCGGAGGACTGGCTAACAAGTGAAATAAAATGGATACTTAAGGAAAATGCGAATGCTAAAACTATTTGGATCGTGGGGGAAGAGGCCCTACGGCGACAGCTGACACGGGTCACAAAGTTGGCTCTAATGCAGATGGCTGAGGAGGAGAATGCTCCATTTGGTCCTGTGATACAGCTGCATGGTCCTTCTTTAAGTAGTAATAATGGCAAGAGAATTAGCTGGAGGAAAGTTGCTATGGCTATTGCAGATGAGGTTGGGAAACAGGTCGACACATATGATGTCATGCCTAGGGTACCGGCAAAGGAGGTGGAAGAGGATTTGGATGAGGAGGAGGAGGAGGAGGAGGAGAGGCGGGCGATAACTCCATTGACGGGATGGACCTACACGAATTTGGTGAGAAAGAAATACCTATTTGTATTAGTAAATATGCTGCATCCCATGAGACCGAGCGAGTTGGAAGGTGTGGGTCTTCCGCTACCGAACCCATTTAGTCACAACAGGCGGTTGATCTCCACTCCCTCAGGTGACATCTGCGATAAGAGCAGGTTCCCAGATGACCTCATCTTGGATGCTCAGACTCGATTTACTGAAGCGATGCGTCAAGACTTACTTTTCTTAGAGCTCCATGATGTCGCTTCTTCCTTTTTTTCTCTCAAAACCCTTGACCACAGAGATGCTCGTGATAACAACCAACTTGATGATGATAAGGAAATATTGTATTTTATGACACTCGATTGCTTACAATATTACTTGCTATTCTTAGATGTTGAAGGTCTACATGATGATGACAAACAAGAGGAGAATGTGCAAGCTTACGGCCTCCAACAAGAAGAGTTGGTAAGATACTGGGTGGCGGATGGGCTTATCACCAGAAGAGTCGCTCTTGCTCTTGCTCCTCCCCCTACCAAGATGATGCAACAGTCGTCTCAAGAGGAAGAGAAGGAGAAAGATGATGCAACATCCTTATTTAGCACTGCGAAGGCCCTACTTAAAGAGCTTTTGGCTCGGTCCTTGCTACAATGCCATGCCTCTTCCAGCCTCAATGTTACTGCAATAGCAACAAAATTGGAGACGTTCTATCGTCCACACTTCACAAGAGAATGGAAAATTTTAAACGACCATCTACATGCCCGAGAAGAGTGGCAAAACTACAGCTGGGTCTCTTTCAATTACAATCGAGGCAAGGCTTTTAGTAGACGGCACTCAAATATCCTCACTACCCTGATCCTCAGGGGCTGCTCGCAGTTGGGCTTCTTCCCTGACGATTGGTTCCAGAGCATGCCCCAACTTCGAGTCCTCGATCTATCCTATACTCCCTTGACATCGTTGCCCTCTTCGTTGTCTCTTCTCACCAATCTCAGATTGCTGTCCTTGAAGGGCTGCCAACACCTTAGCTCTCTCGCACCTCTCCCTCCCTCCACATCATCATCATCATCATCTTCTCCTCTTCTTTTACCGTCTCCATTACAAGACCTAGAAAAGCTGGAAGCATTGGATTTGAATGGAACCCCTTTGGTCGACATTCCTGATGAGGTGGGTGCACGGAAGCATTGCCTCCGATACCTCGACCTCTCCTGTCCAAACATAAAATTTCTTTCTCCCTCTTTGTTCTCCCACATATCATGTTTGGAGGAGCTCTTGCTTAATCATTGCAATGCTCTAGCAGATCCACTGCCCTCTTTGAAGGCAATGACGAATCTTCAAGTGCTCTGTATTGCCAAGAGTCAGATCACAACCATTCCAGATGTGGCCTTTGAGCGCTTGCGGCGGCTTGAACTCTCTGGTAACCATCAGTTGATATCATTGCCGGAATCACTCTTAAAGGCACCAAGCCTTGAGGAGATCCGACTCCAAGATTGCAGGGCCTTGAAGGAGATAAACATGTCTGGCAGCAGCAGCCTTCGGTGCTTCTCCCTCTCTAAGTCGCCAATTGTTGAATTGGTCTCCCTGCGAGCATGCCAGCAACTGGAGACCATAGACTTGTATGATCTTCCAGACCTCCAGGTGCTTGATCTTTCAGCAACTGGGCTCAAGAAAATTCCAGCTGAGATCTTCAAGCTACCTAAGTTGAGGCGTCTGGATCTTTTGGGCGCCACAAAATTAAGAAGTTTTCCTTGGAAGAAAATACAACAGCTCCCTATGGAGTTCCACCTAGATCAGTGCAGCCGTGATGGTGACGGCACCACCCTTGATGACATCCACGAATCCATCAAACAGCATGGAGATGGCGAACCTAGCAAAGTTCACATTCGTGTTGGCGATTCAAGGTTATTCCGCACCTTGAACGACGATGCTGCAGAACAGGTGATAAAGAAACGATCATTTTATGTTTGTGTTTCTCCCTGTAGCGAAGCAGTAGCATCGGCAACTCGTTGTCATCAGCTAAGCCAGAAGGTCTGGGATTCAGCCCTTTTCAACGATGTGCATGAAAAGATCACAACCGCCAAGCGTGCCGCAGCAGAGCTTCTTCTCCACCCACACTGCCTTGACAAGCATGTGGAAATAAAAAATGTCAGACAAACACCGACCGAGCTTCGAAGTCTTCTCCGCTACGGGGAGTCCTTGTTCTTGGACGGCAATATGTTTGATGTAACCTTAACAACTCTGCAAGATGACATGCCTGACTTAAAAAAGTGCCAGATCATGCGGTGCCATAACATGCAGGTCATCTTTAGCTCGGATACTTCACAACAACAATTAAACCCTGTTTTGGAGAAGTTGTGGGTGTCCGTCCTCAGAAGACTGACCCAGGTTTGCTCCATAACTGGTCAACTTTATTTATCGATAGATTTTTTGAAGCTAAGATATGTGCACCTGGAGTACTGCCCTAGACTAGAGAAAGTCTTCCCTTGGAGCTTGGAGCTTCCGAATCTAGAGAGCCTCAGCATCAAATTCTGCGGCAATCTCAAGTCGGTATTCTACTCACCAGAGGAACCAATAACAATCGGGCTTCAATCCCTCCAAGCTATATGTTTGTTGGAACTGCCACGTCTGCAGCATCTCCACGAGGACCAGAACTTTCGATTGCCCGCATTGGAGGAGCTTAAAGTCCGGGGATGCCCAAGCCTTCGCAGACTGCCTCTCTTAGGCCAGCCACCACCTAATCAACATGGTGACCAAATCAGCACTGCCGCTAGCTCCTCTTCTGCTCCGACTACTCAGGCTTCTCATCGACGAGTCCATGTCAGTGGAGAGTCGAGCTGGTGGAACAACCTAGAATGGAAAGGTAAGGAGCGCCGTCACTGCAAGGAACACTGCTTTCATTTCAAGCCGCAACTCCCAATTGCTGCGATCAAACCTGGGATGAAGAAAAGGCCCTTGATATGAATCAGAGAAAGGTAAATAAATGAATGGAAGCTCATATCGTCGTGTCTACGTGTGCTACTGTGTGTACCCACCCTTGTTTGGTTTGGTTTGGTTTGGTTTTCACTCTCTCTTGCCGCTTGATTGCTTGTTTTAATTTATGTTTTCTCCACAAACTTCCACGGCTTGCTGAGCGAGATGGCATGTATGTTTGTCTACCGAGGTGTGACGGTATTTATGTTGCCTTGTTATCGAGTGTGAAGTTTTCTGATTGTATGATTGATAAGCTTTTCTGGTGTTGTTGGATTTATGTATGCCAATAAATTGTGATCTATCTTGGATATGCAATCTCTCTTCCATTTTTATAAAGAAAAGCAAGGTTGAGTATTGCATCTGTTGATTTAAATAATTTATCATCTTAAAGAAAAACACTTTGGTGGGACGAAGGTTCCTGTTTCTTATCCAAAGAGAGCGGTTTTTGTGCGAATTATTTTTTTATTCATTGGAAATGGATTATTGTTGAATTGATCGACCCAAACCTTTTACATACACAGTTTTTTATTCAATCGCTAGCAAAAGATAATGCAAACTGGATAATAAATTGGTTAAACAAGAAGAGCACACCTCTTCGATTTAATTTAAGCATGGTGGTTGAATTGAAAGTGCACGCTCGAAGTTTAATAGAATCTTGAAAAAGAATTTTTTTTTTTTAGAAAAAAGTATAATTGCCAAGCGTATTCGTAGGAAATAGATGATTGGCTGATTGAGAGTCCATGACCTTAAAATGAGAGCAAAAGAGCATAGAATGATCACAGGATGTATGAACTACAACATTTCCACAAGGAAAGGGTCAAAGTTCGAAATAAGTATTTTGATGAAAGCTAACGGGAACAATCTATATACACGAAGACGGTGAGCTATCGTGGTTAGCAAAAAGGCTACAAACGTGGGGCAATATAACACAGGCAAGTAAAGAATTTTTTCTTTTTGGATTGTAATGGACAAGCCGAGAATTTTAAAGTTTCTTTTGCTTTTCTTTCGTTTGATTCACTGATGGAGAAGCAAGGAATCGTGCGGTACTTTATTTCTTTGATGTGCATTGAATTCCAGTAAACATTTGCTGTCTTTTTTTTCTTTGATGTGCATTGGAACTGAGTTTGATACGCTTTGTCATGTCTCCATCGTAAAAAAAAGTGCCCGGAAGAAAAATGTGCTCTGAATTCACTGTCGTGTGCATTGGAAGATTAATATCATGTAATATTAATTGCAATTTAAGTCGTGAGAGATTGAGGTGGAGGGAGGTGAGAGGATGCGCGGTTGTTGTTCGGATGCGATCCATCTATTACGTTGTACTTGACATCATCATCATTTTTATCACAATTTCAAACACAATCTCAAAAGCATTAAAAAAATAAAAAAAAAAAAGGGACGACAGCGTTGGCAAGAGAGGCAATCTCTATATTGAATTTATGCACTAAGAAGTAAGTTATTGAAAAAAAAAAAAAAGATTTAGGCTGTTCCACTTATTGAAGCCAATGACCATGATGACAGTGGCTGTATCAAAGTGAACGGCATTGATGTGTAGAAATAAATTTAAATTTGAATATTTCAGTTGGTACGAGAAATGCTGCCAAAAGAAAGACTCATACGAGTGAAAACATGTCCACACAAATTGTTTTCAGAAACTGAAACATAAATTTGATTTATATTTCTCTGCAGTGGCATCCACACAACTTTCATGCTGAAAGGTGAATGCAGCTTACCAAAAAAATTGCCAGAAGAGAGCGACAATATATATGTGAAAGGCGATTTAAATGTTGTCTCATTTAATGAAGAGACTGGATGATTTATTTTCTTTTCAAACCTTAAGGACCTTGAAAGAAGTTTATTTAGAACCCCTCAATTCATGCGACGGTCCTCACCATTCACAACCCTATATCAGTCAGACTTGTGGAATGGTCCAAAAGGTTTAACTAGGCATGCACTTAAACCCACTGTGAATGCTCTTCCACCAGTCTAGCCAGCTGATCTCCTCTTCTTTTGCATTTCCACTCTCTCCACAATTATATTCTACCGTGGAATGTTTTGGCTTCTCTGACTGAAAATAATATGAGGTGTGTCATGGCCAGATCTTTCCTCAGGATAGGCTGTTGGGCTTCTGTAGAAATCCAATCAAGGTCATGTTGAATCTATAAATGTTTGCATCACCTGATGCCATCAATACCTTCTTTACATAGGATGACAAACAGTATTGTGAATATCAATCTTAGAAGTATAACTTTCAGTTTTAGAACATTCCATTGCAGATGTTTGAATGTAATGTCAATACCAAACTTAGGACTAAAATTTTCCTGCATTTCAGAGCATTCTCTATGCAAAAGTTTGAATGCTGGAATGTGGAATTTACATGAAAACAATGGGTAAGACATACAGATGAAGAATTATTGGCATGACAGGATCAAGGGGAAAAGAGATTCTTTTCTATGTCTCCAGATGTGGCTGGTGCTCACCTAACCTTTTAATAAGTGACCAAGAACTACTTAGAAGATCAGTGAATACATATAATACCATAGGTTTGCAAAAGCAATATACAAATAATTAATATTTTAGAGCAAAATTCAGAGTTCAACCAATATAAACAACATATTGGGAAGACAGGGTCATAAACTGTTATTTTGAGATCACAAAGGGTGCATAACTCAACCAACTTTTGCACTCTTCACTATGAAATCTGGGACTTGAATGTAATTATTGAATAGTTAATTTTTAAAAGCACTGTTTTCCCTTATAATGTCAAACTAAGTATATAGATTTATATAATTTTTTAATTTTATATCATTAAATTTAAAATTTAAAATAATTATTTTTAGATTAAGAAATACAAATAAGATAAATAAAACATATGTGTCAGATTAAAAAATAAGATGAAATATTTTTTTAAAAATATTTTTAAAAAAATATAAAATATAATTGAAAATAAAAATATAGAATATACAACGATTTTAAGTCAAAACGCACTGGTTATAATTTTTTATTCTTAAAATTATCTCTAAGACAGATAAACTTGCAGAGACTACAGTGGAGTCTTTGGATGGCCATGCTACATCAAACAATGACATTTTATTTAATCAATGAAACGCATCAACTCCATCGTTTAATATACCCTTTTCTTCTGCTGGCAGTACCAAAAAATAGATTTGGGCAAAATTTTAAGAATCCCTAAATTTTCTCATTCAAATGCTCTCATGCCAAACATGATCTTAATCCCTTCAAATCAATCTTCACGGAGGTAGCTCGTCGTCTTCATTGTCGTCCCTATCCTCGACGACGCGGAGGAACCGCGATGGAAGCACGTACAGCCTGTAAACAGAGGAAGTACGAGGGCGGCGTAAATCCGGGCAAGTGATCTAACTTTGGATTCCTTGTCCACACCCTCCCGAATCCTCGCGCCTTCCCCGTTTCTTGCGCCTTCCCCGTTCTCCATATGCCCGACCTCGTCTTCTGCTCTGTTTTTAATTTTGACCTCCATGGCTGCCGATGGCTCGAGTTTTCCAAACCCTCCGTTTCTAAAACCCTAGAAACCCTCAAACCCTTCTCCATTTCCAATGGCTCTTCCCACTCTCTCCATCCTCTCGTTCTCCAGACCGTCTTTCCCTCTTCTCTCCCTCCGCCGCCGAGCCTTCTTGCTCCCGTCCGCGCTCAGCCCTGATGGCGAACTCCACTCCGAATCCCATAAACCCTCCCATGGTGGCGTCCTCCAGCTCCAAAATCCGAGTTTGACCGCAGAGGTTGGATCTCTTCGAGATGATACTGGGAAATTGCCTGCTAAAGCGGCGATCGGTGAGGAGTTGGTGTCATCTACTGATGGGAGTCTTGTTAGTTTACCAAAATCCCGGGCTCGAATTCGAGAGCCCGAGTTCCGATTGACGTTTGCTGAGCTTATAGATGAGAGCAGAGTTGTGCCGGTGTCGGTATACGGTGATATGGAGGTTTTGATCACCGGAATTCAGGATGACTCGAGGAAGGTGATACCTGGAAATGTCTTCATTTGCTGTGCCGGGTACAAAACCGATGGCCACCATTATGTTGCCGAGGCCATAAAAAGGGGAGCTGTTGCAGTGGTGGCCAGTAGAGAGCTTACTAAAGATGAAACATTAGGCTGTAAGGCTCTTTTAATATTGGAGGATGCTAATTCGGCGCTCCCTGTTCTTGCGGCAACCTTTTATGGGCATCCATCGAAGAGCTTGTTCGTGATCGGGATCACAGGAACCAATGGTAAGACCACAACAGCACACTTAGTTCGGGCTGTCAGTGACGCAGTGGCGAAGAAGACGGGAATGCTGGGATCGGTGGGCTATTATGTTCGAGGGAATTATCAGCTGGAAGCTCCCAACACAACTCCTAATGCAGTCATGGTCCAGGAACTGATGGCGAAGATGGTGCACAATGGGACTGAGGCAGCGGTCATGGAGGTTTCTTCTGTGGGATTGGCAGTGGGGAGATGCGACAAGATAGATTTTGATATTGCAGTGTTCATGAATCTGACCAGAGACCACCTTGATTTCCATGGGACAGAGGAAGAGTATAGAAATAGCAAGGCTAAGCTGTTTGCAAGGATGGTCGACCCAAGATTTCACAGGAAAATTGTGAACATTGATGACCGAAATGCACCATTTTTTATTGCGCAGGGGAATCCAGATGTTCCTGTTGTGACATTTGCAATGGAGAATAAGGGTGCTGATGTGTACCCTATGAAGATTGAGCTCTCATTGTTTAAGACGCGAGTTGTTATCAACACACCCAAAGGAATACTGGAAATTTCTTCAAGTTTAGTTGGGAGGTATAATGTATACAACATACTAGCAGCAGTGGCTGTTGGGATTGCAATGGATGCCCCATTGAGGAACATTGTCCAGGGCATTGAAGAAGTAGATGGTGTCCCTGGTAGATTTGAGCTCATAAATGAAGGGCAAAACTTTGCAGTAGTTGTAGATTATGCACATTCCCCAGATTCTTTTTCTAGACTGTTGGATGCTGCAAGGGAACTAGGAGCACAAAGAATCATCACTGGTACACTATCTTCTGTGGCCCCTCTGTCTCGTTCCTTTTCAATTTCGTGCTTCTCTTGGTCTTTCTGTATTTGTAATCTGCCCATATTGAGTGAATTTCATGATAAATAATTATTGTGGTTTTCTGTGGTTAATATTGTAATAACAAATTTTCGATGCTTTTGATAGAGATTCCTTTGAGCGAAGTATTTCTTTAACAGCACTTTTCTAATTGCTTGACATAGGCAATTAGGCACCATCACTGTATTGATGAAGTTAGGAACGTGATTAGCTGATATTATATGTAATTTTTTTCTTTGATGTGCAATGCCATTTTTTCTTAATAGTATATTTTTGATGTTGTTTGTGTATTGGTATTAATTCTGCTGTCCCAAATTCTAGCTGTCAGTGGCAAAGATTATACATAATATTGGTGATGTCTTATGATGTCTTCGCCACCTTTAAAAAGAAACAAGGAACAAATTATGCTTCATATAGCTTATGATAAGGCTTGTTATACATTCTTTTGGTATGCTTTAGTTTTCATGATCCAAGCACAGAATATTTCTTGTTATCAGTGTGGGCTGACAATGCTTTTTGATGCATTATATCCAGTATTTGGATGTGCAGGAGAAACTGACAAAGGGAAGAGACCAATTCTGACAAAAATTGCTTCAGAAAAAAGCGATGTAATTATTTTGACATCTGGCAATCCAAAGTCAGAAGACCAATGTAAGTTTTTGAGGTGCACTTTGTAGTTTATATTGCTTAAGAAATTGTTAATTTGTCAATTAATCTTATGTTATAGAAATAAAGAATTAGCTGATATTTTTCTGTTGATATATTGAATTAGATGCTGATATGGAATTAATGTGTTAATACATCACAGTCAACATCTTTGATGACATGCTGGCTGGTATTGGATTGACCTTGCAAGATTATTTGCGATATGGTGGAAATTATCTCTACCCTGTTCTTCCAAATGGATGTAAGCTTTTCCTGCATGATATTAGACGAGTAGCTATACGAGCTGCCATAGCCATGGGAAAGGAAGGCGATATTATTGTATGTTCTTTTCTATCAACATTATTCTGTTCTAAGATTCTATTTTCGAGCATGAGTAAGAACTTTCTCTTTTCGGATTCTATATTCAGGCCAGGAGGTACACGTGACTGTACACTTGAGCCACATTTTGTTTGCTCAACACACAAACATATATACTGTTATGAATAGAAAATCACTTAAAAAGCAATGTTGATTTCTTTTACAGCTTGACAAACAAAAGACAGTGAGTAGTACTTTCATAAAGGCATGACCTTGGCTCTAGCAAGAAATGCTTGTTTCAGTGCTTTTTATAGATATGAGCATTTTCTGACACACAAGGAACCTTTTGCTTCCTTTTGTACCCTCTTTTGTGCAACTTCTTTTCCCTAAGATGTTCTTTCTGTTTCTCGTCAATCTCTTGTGTGACCATTTTAAATGTTTTGAACATTTGCTCTCTTGCACGAGAATCATCGCAGTTTGCCCTAGGCTGGCATTTGTATTGTTTTGAAAATTTGCTTTTGACATGGGAACTATATTGCAGTTGTTCCTAGGCAGAGGCCATGAATTGTATCAAATTGAAGGTGGGAAGAAGAGATACATTGATGATAGGGAAGAGTGCAGAGAAGCCTTGCAGCAGGTTGACGAGCTGCATAGGACAGGATTAGATAAGCGAATACCGATGGTGGTATGTAGCAAAATTAATGTTGAATATATGAGTTTTAGACACCATTCTAATTGTGCATTTTCCATTTCAGAATTTTTTTGTGATTCCTTCAGAGTGATCTTGGAGTCGCTTTAAACTTGTTTACTTTTATCTCTGAAGCGCACTTCACCTGGTAACATTAGCTTTACTAAAGTTAAACATATCTTGATAGGGGTGAAAAATTAAAATCCTACAGAATTCCTTCTTATTAATATTGATTCTCAGACCCTAAGTAATTTGGCATTAATTAAGTGCAGCAATGTTATATTATTATAGCACAATGCCCAAATTTATGTTTAGAGCTTTGTATTATTGTTAAACAACAATCTAATGATAAATATTTAAAAACCTTGTAATGCAACTACACATATGTACATAGCCTGTTTCTTGCAGTGTTTAGAACATATTAGCTAATCATTCAAAATATAATAGTTGTTTTGAAATTATATTTTATGGTTGTGTATTGTGTAAAGATTAAAATGATCTTTGGGGTTTATATAGATCATGGTTTGTTGAACCGAACCATACTGGTCATTGCAACTTGTATCAATAGGGAACTGATACTCGCTGTGCCCTCTGTACTGAGTGTTGACACCAAGAATCAAACTGTACTGACATTGTACCATTTCAGTACCAATACAGGTATTGAAACTGGCATTATAAACCTTGATATTGATCATGTTTGCCTGATCACAGATCACCGTTTGAACATTATGGGTGGATCATTTTTGTTAACTTAAAATTTATGAAACATTGGAGGAAGAAATCGGGACAATTCCAATTCATTTGTCAGGTTTTTTCATACAGAACTCCTCAAATCTTTTGTTTAACTGAAGATTCATGAATTTGATGTAGAACATGTATGTTTGTGTTTATTCATCACATCGTACTATTTAAATCAGAGTAAGAATACTAATATAAGTTTATTCATCACATCATACTATTTAAATCAGAGTAAGAATACTAATATAAGTTTGTCCATTTTCAATTCTATGAATTTTGAATTAGCCCTTTTTATTTTCTTTTTGTCTCAAATTATGCCTACCCAACTCCTCTTGGCTTCCAACATTCCTTGGAGATGAGCATCAAGGGGTTTGTGGACCAACTCAAAACAAAATAATTTAACTCATTTGAGTTTCTTTATTCAAATATCATATCATTTATGCTGACCAAAAACAGTAAATTATTATATACATGGTAATACGTATTGCTGCCTCATGATATGGATTTTGCACTCTGCCAGCAACCATATTTTTAGCATATGTATCATAGGAGATGGTATTGTATTGTTCCTTTATTGGGGCCTCTTTTGAAGTGACTATTCTCTTTAGTTTTCCTTTTCTGATTTCAAATCAGCTTTTGAAATTATTTTGTTCTTTTGCCACGAAATGAAGCAATGTATACAACTTATGTCATATTATGTTTTGATCTTGGGTACGATTTTCACTATTGTCTATTGGTCCCATGATTTGCCTAATGGGGCTCTCATGTATTTTATCCAAATCAACCTCTATTCATATTCAATTTCTTTAGAGCCTACAAGGCTGACAGATGTGGCATATGACATTAGAGTCTTTGAATCATTACCAAATGATATTCTAGTTTTCTAAACCTTGAGTATTCATGCAAGTTATAGGGGCATCGCTATTCCTATTAAATTTCTCTAGATCAACCCCTATTCATATTCAATTTCTTAACAGCCTATAAGATTGACAGATGTGGCATTTGCATGGTATGCAGAACTGTCCCAAACTGGGCGAAGCGAATTAAACCGAATAGGTCTGGAATTAGAACAATTCAGCCTCTTGATTCGGTACGGAGGGCAAACTGACTAAACCGATCCTGTATCGATGTACTGAAACGAATTGAATTGGTCCAAAGTAAATCGAACCAAACTATCAGGTTTGGCCCGATTTGATGTGGTTCATAGGTTGGGGCCCCTTGGTGCACTTAACTGGCACACCCCTAGTTCGGTACGGTACATCCTATATCAAATCATGTCGGTCTATTATTAAAACAGTACCGGTTTTCTGTACGACAAACCTTGGATATATGCCATTAGAGTCTTTGGAGCCTTACCAAATGAAATTCCAGATTTCTGTATTTTGAGAACTCATGAAAGTTACAGTGGCATTGCTATGGATTTTTTATCATTTATGTTTTGAGATTGAATGATCCTTTTCAATTAAATCATTGTAGGCCAGCTAAATTAGTTTTTCTGGTCATGTAATTTCAGTATCAAACATTCCACATCGTCCCTAAAAACTCAAATTTACAATTTGATGACTCGATAGCTTCAAAAAGAAAAAATTTTGTGGCTGTATCCAATTGACATCTTGATATAGGCATTAGTTTCATTAATGCATATTCTGTAATACATCAACTAATTTGTGCAATGCAGCTTAATTGTTGACCAGACATTAACCATGTCAAATGCCAATGATTGCTGTCACAAAGATTCTGGAAATCCATAAAATGATATTGAGATAATTTTATAGATACCACTGGTAGATCTGTCCTTGAGGTTGATTTATAGAACTAGCTTTAGAATGGGAAATAGCGAACTGGTTTTTGGGGGCAGATTCATTACCATAACTATCTATCTTGACTTTGAAGAGAGGAGCTTTTTCATACTGTGGCAAAACCAGATTGCTCTGGAAGGGAGAGAATGAAGTGCTTCTTGGTTTTGTTTAATTATGACCTTTGTTCAAGAAGAGGAGGACAACTTTTAGAGTGGATGTTTAGTCTGGTAAACCAGAGTTAAAATCTGTATCCCAAATTAAGAACGAATGCGATTGTTCATGGCCACTTTTCTGGTACCATAACCATATGTCCATTCCTGTTAAAGATATGATGATAAGAGTTGCTTGGTTATCGGAGTTAACTTACAGAAATGCCATTTAAGGGAGAGGTGAACTTAGTGGTATTTGAGAATGCAGAGCCTTTTGTACTGCTGTTCTTTCATGGCTTATAAGGAATATGACTACTTTCTTGCAAAAGATTTGTTTAACAAAAGCTTTATCTGAAGTTGACATCAATATAATCTACTCATGTCTGTCAATTTCTTAACACAAGACTACCTAAACCTGTAATATGTCATCTGTGTCAGGAAGGAGATGGAAAAATTTTGGTTTAAAATTTTGGGAAACATCTTGAATCCTTACACTTTTGGTGTATGATGTTTAGGTTCACAATAAAGTATTTAGACTATGGTAAACATGGCCAGTTCTGGAAGCATATGTGATGGTGCAAATAAAAACTTTATTGCAATCTGCTGGACTGTCTAGGGGTGACCAAGTCTTTGACTGAGGGTAGAGAAGTAGTGATAATGTTCGGTTTATGGCTTACCATGAGGTGGCACTACCGAAATTGTATGCTTTGACATAGTGAGAGGTTGTGAGACCGTACCCTCATCTCCATTCCTAGACATTGCTCTCTGTCATATATCATTTTCTTTTGTTTCTGATCCTGCAGACCTCAAAATATTTGGTTGTTTATATTTTTCTTAATCTGAATGATTCTCGTTTATTGTTTAGGGAGTCGAATTGTTGCCCGAACTATAGGATGCAGAAACAATAAACAACCTAACAATTAACCTCATCTCATTGCTGTCTGCTGAAACAACAATAGGACAATATGAAACTTCATTCATATTAACTAGGAACATCTTCTGTCCTAACAATAGAACAATATCTATTCTACCGTGCCATGTGAAATCCCCTAATTTGTCTGTGTGTAAGGCATGTCTGACTGTCCGCATTTCCCATCTTGCCTTTTTGCATCCCATGTTTCCCTTTTTTCTGCATTTCTCCCATCCGGTCAAATTTGGAGTATTTGGTTGTTAACCATAATGTTGAAGGTTCAAATCCTTCCTCCAGCATTATTATTTATTTAAATATAAAAAAAAAAAAAAACTGGTGCATTGCATGTGCCACAGTCTATTGTATTGATAATTAATGTTTTTGTGTGAACCTACTTAGAATAACCATCTCTCTTGTTTTGCTAACATGAAACAGGTCATGAGAGATGTGCCAGCATCCTCTGGGAAGGTTGAATCTTGGCGCACATTGTCTGGGCAAGTGAATTCTTGTTCTACATAATAACAGCAAGATCTATGGATAGCAATACATGTGGTAAGTAGCTATGTTCTTTGCAAATTTCCCCATGATATAGAAGGTTAGAAACCAATATTGATATAATTGGGCATACTTATGATCGAGTTGTGCATGTGGATATTTTTTTTTTTCATTGAAAGTAGTTGTATAAGATCCATCAGGCTGCATGACAAAGGATTTGCTCGTCCTATTTTTTGACCGTCGGTGTTATGGCTTGGCCAATTTTCAAGAAAGTGAAGATTGGGAGGGTGCAATTTTCTGACACTAGTCAAAAGGCCTTCTATATCTCCGGTCATACCATGTTATAAACACTTGCTGACCATTTAAAAAAAGAGCAACATGTTCATCACACTCATGAGCAAGCTTTTGTGATATTTCAAATTTTGATAGATTTATCTTTTATTTCGAGCTATGACTGGCTGCACCTCAAGCTTATTGCCTTTTAAAATTTTCATTTGTTTTGTAATTCTCTATAACAGCTGTCTGTTTTTGATCAAACAATTGTTTATGCGATATTGTCGTTGCAATATGGATGAGACTGAAGGATTGAAAGCCATGGTGCAATGTTATTAGATTTTATATTTACATATATATTTGGACATGTATGCTGTGTTCCCGAAATTATGCTGTTCCTGAAACAGTCTACTGCAACTTGCTGAAAATTACAAGACAATTTTAAGTTATTGCTCCCATTCAGTTTGGCAACCCTACCATTTGCATTCCTAAATGCATTCATGCCATTTGCATCTAGTTGCCCACTTTCATCGAACAATGCTATATGTTTGCAGATGCCATTTGATACATATTTCCCCTGTTGTTTTCCTGACATTCTGTTGTTAATTTGTTCCACTCTTTCCACTGCTTTCTTATAGAACCTTTTTTTATAAGATTGCACATTCTGCACTACTTCAGTGATTTGCTCTTAGAAACCTCATCCATCAGATGGAAGTTCAGTTCATCTTTTTGTGTCAGATGTGGACATCAGTCATTTCTTTAATATTATTCTTCCAAGGTCCCAAAGTTTCGTCACACTGTTAACCATGATACAGCAATATTAGCTTTTGCATATGGACACTCTTCCATGTCAATTGTTTTAGGATTATCCTGGCTACTCTGTTTTGCCACTGCGTAATATTATCTAGTCCATGGACCTGAAGCGGGTGGATTTTCCACACACCAAGAACTAAGAAAAATAAATGGTACATACCTTTATAAAGTTACTTTCCTTGCCAACACATGGTTATTACACTTCATTCAGGCAAATTTTGGGGAGTTATAGTGAGAAGAATTCACTTTATTCAGGTAAACTTTGGCAGGATTACAGTGAAAAGAATTGACAACATTAGAGGTTATAGTGTATGTATAAATGCTTCCGCAATGGTTATACCTTGTTTCACTCTTTCATGTAAATACTGCAGTATTTACAGGTGCCGATGAATCAGTAACATATTGATATTGCCGGGCATGAACTTTCCTCCGTCAAATATCTGAGACATTCTCGCTATCCGTTTTCAATTGAACAATTCTACTCCCCCTCTTATCATAATTCATTTCCTTGAGTTACAGCTGCAGGCTATACTGGTTGCATCAATTGGTTATCCTGGTCTCTGTGTGTGCTGCACTTCCGAAGCCTCTTAAAAAAATCTAATGGAGTAGTGGTTGCTGGTCAAAGAAGTAGTTAGCACCGTGCGGAGTTGACATTAGAAACAAAGTTCAAACATTCTAACAACCCCTTATTTTCCTTTCTTCCTAGGATGTCTCAACCTGATGTTGGACATAATATCAAGTTATCAACAATCATTTTTCTGCTGCTTCCAATAACAATATAATGTTTTGAACACAATTCATACGCACACAGAAACTATTATAGGGGACAGCTACATCATAGACAGGGTGCTGAAAAAGGAATTCACATCCACCGTCAAATTTAATGAGTCACAGAATGGAACTATAAATTGCTACATTAGATTCAATACAGCCTAGAATGTTACATGCGAAAAAAAATAATAAAACGCCATTTTTGTCTACTTTTCAGGTCCGAACCCACCAGGGTTTTACTGGACTCTATTCAGGCAACAAAAATTTAGGCTTTAGGACCTAAAATACCATCTGGGCTGTAACCCAAAACAAAAAACAAATATATATATATATATATATATATATATATATATATATATATATTGTACTTTGAATATTGGTGGATGTTAAATCTTTCTTACATTATAATAATCACCACTGGACCAGAGGCTTTGCCCTTGAACATTTAGAAACGCCACCTTACAATGTTCTTGTAAGTCAAGTCCATCCCCAAAGAAAAGAAAAAAAAAAAAAAACTCTTTTTAAAAATTTATATTATCCTATGGTCCAGCTTCCTGTGGTCCCTTCATGGAGTCGGCAGGACTCGCCAATGAAGAGAGTTCGTGCAGTTGCCGGATCTTGCGATGATGCTGATTGAAAGGCCTTCTTCGTTCCTACCTGCAAGCCTAAAATAATAAAAGAGAACCAGAATAAAAAAAAAGAACATCAGATCTTTCCGATATGAATAGGTTCAAAGATAAGGATGACAGCAATTTAGCCGCTCCTGTTTGCTGATCGCCATTGTCGTCCTCGAATACCATCACTGATGGCGTAATTGGATTATGTCTTGTCTGTTTGAATCTTTCCACGGCTGAAAAGCCTGCTGCCGTGCACGGATCCAACCCTTTTGTGATTGAGAAAGGGCTTAGGAGGCTTAATGAAATAGAAATTTTCTTGGATGCCAAACTTCCCTAGTCCCTGTTACCATCGGTATCCTATTTAAATAGGGCATAACAGGAGCAAACAGGCAGCCCCATCTCCCAAAGCTAAGTTGCTTGAGATAAACAATGGACAAAACCTTGCTTTCCATGAAAGCGATCTCCCAAGAAATAAAAATTTCGTGGAAAAAAAAAAAGCCACAAAAATTATCGTAAAAAAATCTGATAGAATGAAAATAATAACGCCTATTTTAGTGCTTACAAAGTGTTAATGTCGTGAGGTGTCAATGGATGAATATTAATATGTAGCAAATTATTCATAAACTAATAAGCATGCAAGGTTTTAAATAACGCATTATACGTTTTATAAGTGCCTCAGAGCGTCATGTTCCAAATATGTAATAATTGCTGTTATTATGGTATTATGATAGAAAATAATAGATAATAATAAAAAAATAATGGGGTGACCTTTCCTTCACTTTTTTATTGAAAAAAAATAAATATCTTAGACTGTCAAATTATCTTTGGAGGAAAACTTAACGCAAAATATTAGAATTTTTTTTTTAAAAAAATAGACTGTGATAACATCAAATAATGCGTTATAATGGTCATTTTATTCACCCCTTATTTTATATGATGTAACGAGGGATGGCTGTAACCATTAGAATTTTTTTTTTTAAAAAAATAAAAAAGTGAGGAAAACCACGAAATTTATTAGTACAGTGTATGATAAAAAGGAGAATGAGCCTAGAGGATTGGTATTATATTGCATGCTTTTGTACGAGACTGACACATTTTCGGCCTCGCTTGGGTTTTCGTAAAATTGTACCTGATATCCTAAACATGGAACGTAATTTTCTGTACGGTCATAATGAGACCATGTCTTTTGGGAAGAAAATGTTCCGTTGATTACGTTGCAAAAGGTACCCCTACAGTGAAACTTATCAGAATCTCATGAAAAATTGAGTGTTGCATGGCATCCTTTCTCAATAAGATTATGATTTTTTTCTTTTTTTCTCATATGTCACATAAATGACATGAATAATAAGCTTTAAAGTTTTTTCAATTGATCAATACTTTCTTTCTTTTCCGTTCAGATAAGATCTTAAGGATGCTGATAGGCAATCTTATCATTTTTATACTATTAATCTTACACTTTGATATCTTCCTCAAGAATAAATAATTAATAAATAGATAGTTGACTGATTTTAGGATATTTCTGTAAAACATACATCCAATACTCATTGATCATTTTTTTTTTTTTTTTTTTTTAATCTGTTAGCAAGAACTTATCCAACATGCAGCTTATTGTAAAGACGTAAGCAAAAAAACATTTTGATTTTTTTTTAAAATAAAAATTTTTAAAATTACTTTATAGTATATATGCTTTACCTTACGATGATTAATAAAACTGTAAAAAGAGTTAACAAAATATCATAGCTCACTGCAACTACTGGGAAAGCCAAAGTCAGTAGACTTTGGAGTAGCTGCAATTATATATGCTCTAATTTTATAAGAAGATTATGCATACGAATTCACCACTCCTGTACTCTATGATTCCACATTGAAAGCAATTGGGCAAATCTTTTTTTCTTGCTTTCTAGTAAAGCTCTTCAAAGTAGGATGGCGGGAGAATGGGTCAACGGTTACAATGGCTATAACGTTATTATCAAAAACCTTGTATGCATGTGATAATAAAAATAAATATTAATAATTTAAGACAGTATCCTATTAATTTATACCTTTTTTTTTTTTTTTAATCTTTTTAGCGTACCAAACGTTTTCTGCACCTCTTCAAAGTAGCTGCATACAAGATGTGAGTTGGATATAGAAGTCCAAGTACCATTCATGTTGTAACAAGGAAAAGTAAAAGACCTATTAAAAATGAAACTCTTTCGTAGGTCTTTGATGTGTGAGACCTGATTCGCAAACACAATTTCTTGTAATTGTAATATAAGCTATCTTAAATTTTGTAAATTGTAATTGCACCCTCTAAACCACTGATATCTTAAAATTTGTAACTCAACTGGCACTATAGCTCAAGTTTCTTGAGCTGTAGTAGTTGAATTTCATGAAGCTCAACCTACTCTTTTTACGAAAGAGGGAGGAGGGAGAGGATATGAAGGGAAGTAGAGGAGATATAGAGCACCGAAGGAGATGGACATGGAGAGGGCCGGCTTGTCACTATAGTTGAGCTGTGGGCTTTCAAATGTCAATTTTATGTTGCGCCTGTAACTCAAATATAAGCAAAATTTGTAATGTTTTAAGTTTATCTGCTGGTTTAATTAATTCATTAGCAAATCGAACCATACGATCCTAAAAATTAGATAAATTGGAATTATAAGCACTTTAAACTTTTCTTTTTCATTTAATATGAAACTATTTTTTGGGTATACATCACATACCATAAACTAGCTAAAATTTACTCCGAGCTGGATGGCTGGTCATCTTATGGGTAGCCTTTTTCTCCTATCCATCAACTTTCGCATTCTCTAAGTACGCTATCTTCATGGCAGTACCAGAGACCTGCTCCGCTGAGCTGTGCGCAACTCTGTTCTTCGCCAATGTGGTCAAGGTATTTGGCATGCCAGGCGACATCATCAGCGACCGTGATGGTCAATTCACAGGCAAGTTCTGGACAACCCTATTTCAGATTATGGGTTCGGAACTCAAGTTCTCCACAGCATATCACCCTCAGACGGATGGCCAGACTGAGAGGGTGAACGCGCTTCTTGAAGAATACTTGAGGCACTTTATGACTGCAAGCCAGTGCAACTGGCTGAAGTTGCTAGATGCGGCCCAATTTTCCTACAACATCAACCGGTCTTCAGCAACATCGCAGAGCCCAGCCGAAGTATGCCTGGGTTTTCAACCTAGGACGCCCTTGGAAGTAGCACGATAGTATGATGGTCCATGCCCTGCGGCGCATCAGTATGCGCGGGACAGGGACGACCGCATTACCAAGGCACGGGATAGCCTCATGCGGGCGGCCTGTGAGATGAAGCAACACCCAGTAGAGTTTCAAGTGGGCAATTTGGTCATGCTGAGGCTCACGCCTTATCTTTGGAGGAAGAAGACCAAGAAATATCATCGCGGCCTCATGCCAAGGTACGATGGTCCCTTCAAAGTCATTCGGCACGTGGGGGAGGTGGCTTACCGGTTGGCCTTGCCGGTCTGGTTGAAGATCCACCCGACCTTCCACGTGAGCTTCTTGAAGCCCTACCATGGAGATCTCAGTGGAGATGAAAGAGAGCAACCTGGGAAGGTACGCCCTACCATTCGGCCAAAGTTTGCAAGAAAGATTGCCAGGATCTTAGTAGAGAGGAAGGTGAGGACGAGTCAAGGACACGAGTACACAGAGTACTTGGTACAGTGGAAAGGAAAAGATATCTCCGATGCTACTTGGAGAAGGGCAGAAGAGCTGTGGCAGTTTGAGGAAGACATTCAGGCCTACTTGAGCACAGGTCCGATGAGGATGTCGGCGGCTTCAGGTGGGGGAGGATTGTCAGCCCCTCAATAGTTGCGAACGGCCAGAAGGGTCATGGCGCAGCCCGTGGCGCAAGCGCGGGCAGGACAAGCAGCCAAGATCCTGCCAGGCGGAACTGCAATGCTGCTCGTTTCAGCAGAACCCCTGGGATGGCCAGAGTCTGGATGCTGTGCCAAAACAGTAACAGAGAGCCCTTCAGTAGTAGCGCACGGCCAGGAAAGGCCGTGGCGCAGCCCGAGGCGTGAGTGGGCGCGCGCGTGGGCAAGGCAGGCAGCCGAGGGCCTGCCAGGCCGGTAGAGAGCTGCGCGGTAGGGTGCGCGTAGACCGGCCAGTGCAAGGCACGCGAGGGCCGAGCACAACGATGCGACCCGTCGACCAAGTGACATACATGCGCACGCCAAAGCGCAGCCAGAAGGGAGGCTCGTGAGGGTTGGTATTCATGCGCGAGCCATGCGTCGAGGCCAGGGCTGGGACACACTCCAGGTGTGGGTGGCACCGCAACGTCTCGGCACGTACATCGCTCGATGGAGCAAGGCGAAGTTGGCCAAAGGATCTAGGAAGGCAGCAGTGTGTGCACCCAAGCATGGCGCGGGTGGCGCCAGGAGTGCGCACAAGGCGGTTCATCCGCGCGGAGCAGCCGCGCGCGCCGGCACGGCGACGGATGCACCAGGCACGCGCGCAGGCGGGCGAAGGTGCGCGCGCGGGGGCATGCGCACACGGGCAGAGGCGCGTGCACAGCGACGCACGTGCACGGCACTGTGCACGGCAAGCGGGGGCGCTGGTCGCGCCGCGCAGGGCGGCATGCAATGCAACGCGCACCCTTATCCGCCCCGCATGATACGGCGCCAAAAGCGGAGGAGAGCTTCATTCGGTCCGAGATTGGCAGCGCCAAAAGCGGAGGAGAGCTTTATCCGATCCAAGGTGGGCGGCGCCAAAAACGGAGGTGAGGCTTCATCCGGTCGAGGTTGGATAGGCCTCATCCACCCAAAATCCACAGTGCGGATCTCGGGCGCCGATCCACGCAGCGCGCCGCCCGACGAGCACTGCGCGCGCCTAGCAGGGCCCTGCGCATGCCCAGAAGCTGCACGGCGCGTGCCCTGGCCCGGCCAGGCGCGTGAAAATCGGCCAGATAAGCCTCCAGCCGCGCATCACACGCGCCCAAGCGTGGATTAAGGCAAAATTCAAGGAGAAGCTAGGGCAGCCGTGTGCCCTCATATGCTCCTATAAAAGGAGGTCACCCGGACCCCCGAGGGAAGAAAAGAAACTTGAAGAGTTTTCTCCAGATCTATTCCAAGGAAGGGAAGAGATCGCTTGTCGTAAAGGTGGTTTCTACGTCCAAGCAGCTTGTCGTAGAGGTGGTTCCTACGTCGAAGCATCGCAAGGCTAGAGAGTAGACTTTGGGAGGGTCTTTCTTGTAAGTGCTTTCGCACATTGGCTTTGTGAATCCTTGTAGTAGTTTTATACTCTATAAAGGTTGGGGCTTTTCTCCGTATCTGCTTGTGTCTTTGTGGTGTGAGTTTTTGTATGCGCAAGGCCGTGCGTTTGTGCTTGTCCTTGGTTTCTATCGTACTCAACTTAGGGACGGCCCAGGAGGGAGGCTACTGGTAGTACCTCGGGCTCTTTCCCAATGAATGTGTGGTAGGGCATATTAGGATTGATCTGCGGGGAGGCTACTGGTAGTACGCCAGATTACGCATCCAACTACCTGTGTGTCGGAGAGCGCAATAGGCTGCCGAGGGCATTGCGCGCGGTCTACTCTGTGAGGCTGACTTGGGGCATGCAACGCACCAAGGCCGGTCGCTCGGTTGGGAACGCTTCCGCATGTTGAAAAAAAAAAATACCTATCCGGGTGACAAAGGGGTATCAGAGTGCGTTCACTTCACCAACACAAGATGACGCTGACAGATCGTGTGATAAGGTTGGAGACCCTGATCGGGGATCGCCCTAGTGACGATTTCCCAGATCTGATCACCCGATCTTTGGAGCATGAGGAGCGGCTAACTCAACTGGAGGCAGCCTCGGCGGCCGGAGATCAAGCCGGGTCGAGTACGCCGCCTACGGGACAGCAGGACGAATGGGATGTCTTGCTGGAGGGGGTTCTAAACCGCCTGAAGGAGCTAAAAGATGAGGTGGGCTTGCTGCAGCGAGTCTATGCACGCCAGCCCATGGCGGATCAAGCCCCATCGCCCAAGATCCGCGTCCCCGAACCGAATCCCTTTAGCGGCGCGCACAATGCCAAGGAGCTGGAGAATTTCGTGTGGGATGTGGAGCAATACTTCCTCGCGGCAAGGGTGCCGGATGCGGAGCGCGTTAACCTCGCCAGCATGTTTCTGGCTGATGATGCCAAGCTATGGTGGCGCACGTGCAATGTAGAGGACCACAACGCTGGCCGTCCGGCCATTGCAGATTGGGAGTCCCTGAAATCGGAGCTGAAGGTGCAGTTCCTCCCTCACAACGTTGCATGGGATGCGAGGGAATAGTTAAAAAAGCTACGGTAGACGGGGTCCATCCGGGACTACGTCAAGGAGTTTAGCTCGTTGCTGCTCGATATTCAAGACATGTCAGAAACAGATAAACTCTTCAATTTTCAGTCGGGGTTGCCGAATTGGGCGCAGGTGGAACTACGTAAACAAGGGGTGAAAGATCTCCCTTCGGTGATGGTTGCAGAGCCTCGTCGACTTCCGAACGACGCCCAACCCCACCCTTGGCGGAAAGCAGAAGGCTAAAGCCAAGGAGAGCAGGCCGGCTTCTCCCAAGAAGAAAGGGAAGAAGAAGAAGCCCGCTGCTCAATCAGAGAAGGAATCCACCCAGCCAGCCAGAGGTACCATGGCCAGACCCAATCGTGCCCATGGGTGTTTTATTTGTGGAGGCACACACCTGGCGCGCGATTGCCAGAAGAAAGGGAAATTGACAGCCCTGATTTCCCAACTGGCCGAGAGCTCAAGTGGCTCAGAGGAGGAGCCTTCGAGGGTAAACCTGTTGCAGGCGCTTAACGCGCTTGTCACCAAGAAGCCTACACCCTGCAAGGGGCTTCTATATGTTTCGGTGAAGTTGAATGGCCAAGAGCTCAAGGCCATGCTCGACACGGGTGCCACCAACAACTTTCTTGCTGAAGATGTTGCGAGAGAGTTAGGGTTGGAGACTACCACCAGCTCAACCCTGATCAAGGCCGTCAACTCAAAGGCAGCAAAGGTGAACAGCCTTGCTGAGGCTACACTGGAAGTTGGCCCATGGAGAGGGCCGTGCAGCCTCATGATCATCCCTCTATATGACTTCTAGATCATCCTTGGCCTGGAGTTCTTCAAGGCAGCCAAGGCAATGATCGCGCCACACCTGGATGGAGTGCTGATCGAGGCTGAGGAGTGCCTCGGCTTCGTATCTGCGCTACGACCGAGCGCAGCCACGCGCAAGAAGGAGGATGGTGGGTTGCTATCCACCAAGCAGCTGAGTCGTGGCATGTGAAAGGGCCAACAAACTTATGTCGCGGCGCTTGTCGAGATCCAGCCAAATTCTGAAGAAGAGGTGCCCGCATAGGTGGGGGAGGTGCTGACCGAGTTGCCGACCTGATGCCTGCCGAACTCCTAAAGGAGCTCCCACCTCGGCGCGCGCACGACCATCATATCGAGCTGGAGCCTGGCGCGTGCCCACCAGCCAAGGCGCCCTACCGCATGGCTCTGGGTGAGTTAGCCGAGCTGCGCAAGCAATTAGACAAGTTGCTGGCCGCGGGACTGATCCAGCCATCCTGCGCACCCTTCGGCGCACCGATCCTATTTCAGAAAAAGCAAGATGGCACGCTGCGAATGTTCGTGGATTACCGCGTGCTCAACAAAGTGACCATGAAGAACAAATATCCGGTCCCTAATGTAGCGGATCTATTCGACCGGTTGGCAAAAGTCAAGTACTTCAACAAGCTCAACCTGCGCTCAGGGTATTGGCAGGTGCACATCGCAGCAAGCGATGAGGCAAAGACGACGTGCGTAACCCGCTATGGGTCGTTTGAGTTCCTGGTCATGCCCTTCGGCTTGACCAATGCATCGGCCACCTTCTGCAACCTGATGACGGATGTCCTCTACGACTTCTTGGATGACTTTGTTGTTGTCTACCTTGACGACATCGTCATCTACAGCAACAGCATGGAGCAGAATGTGGCGTATCTGAGGCGGGTGCTCCAAAGGCTAAGAGAGCACCACCTTTATATCAAAAGGGAGAAGTGTGAGTTTGGTCGCACTGAGATCCATTTTCTTGGACATTGGATCGGCCACGGCGCAATCAAGATGGATAGTGCCAAGGTCCGGGCCATCCTGGACTGGCCGACCCCTGCTGCAGTGGCGGAGCTGAGGTCATTCTTGGGGCTCGCCAACTACTACAGAAGGTTCATCAAGGGCTACTCGGTAATTGTAAGTCCCTTGAACAATCTGCTCAAAAAAAAGCAAAGGTGGGATTGATCCTCTTGTTGTGAGGATGCCTTCAACCAACTCAAGACGGCGTTGTCCACTGAGCCGGTCTTGAGACTACCAAGATTTGAGGATCCATTTGAGGTGAGGTGCACATGGATGCTTCCGATCGTGCACTGGGAGGAGTTTTGATCCAAGAAGGACACCCGGTGGCCTATGAAAGCAGAAAATTCAAGGACGCCGAGACGCGGTACTCGGCGCATGAAAAGGAGACGACCGCCATAATCCATTGCTTGGAGGCGTGGAGGCACTATCTGTTGGGGACTAAGTTCAAGATCGTCATCGACAACGTGGCCAACACCTATTTTAAGACTCAGAAGAAACTAACGCCCAAACAAGCTCGCTGGCAAGAGTATATGGTGGAGTTCGATTTCGAGTGGGATCATCGGCCTGGGCGTCAAAACCAGGTAGCCGATGCCCTCAGCCACCAGAATGTGCAGGAGTACGTCGCCGTTGTGACAATCTTGCAGGCCAGTATCACTGAGCGCATCAGACGTGTGGTCGAGCGGGATACGGCCTACGCCAAGCTGCGTGCGGACGTGAAGAGCGGCATGGTGCGGCGCTTCTGGATCCAGGACGGCCTATTACGGGCGCATGGAGGCCGTCTGGTCGTGCCAAGGAACGAGGCTCTAAGGCGCAACTTACTCAAGGAGTCCCACGACTCAAGGTGGGCGGGACATCTAAGCATGGAACGGATGTACGCCCTGCTCTCCAGAGACTTTTATTGGCCTAGGATGTGGAGCGACGTGGAGGCCTATGTACGAAGCTGTTTGACGTGCCAGATGGACAAGGTGGAGCACAGGAGGCCGGCGGGCCTTTGGTGGAGCGCAGGAGGCCGGCGGGCCTTTTCCAACCATTGCCCGTTCCGGACAGGCCATGGGCGTCCGTCTCCATGGACTTCATTATGGGGTTCCCGGAGGTGGAAGGGAAGCGCACTGTTTTTGTGGTGGTCGATAGGTTCTCTAAGTACGCTGTCTTTATAGCAGTACCAGAGACCTGCTCCACTGAGCTGTGCGCAACTCTGTTCTTCGCCAATGTGGTCAAGGTGTTCGGCATGCCAGGCGACACCATCAGCGATCATGATGGCCGATTCACAGGCAAGTTCTAACAACCCTATTTCAGATTATGGGTTCGGAACTCAAGTTCTCCACAGCATATCACCCTCAGACGAATGGCCAGACTGAGAGGGTGAATGCGCTTCTTGAAGAATACTTGCAACACTTTGTGACTTCAAGCCAGCGCAACTGGCTGGAGTTGCTAGACGCGGCCCAATTTTCCTACAACATCAACCGGTCTTCAGCAACATTGCAGAACCCAGCCGAAGTATGCATGGGTTTTCAACCTAGGACGCCCTTGGAAGTAGCACGGCAGTATAATGGTCCATGCCCTGCGGCGCATCAGTATGCGCGGGACAGGGTCGACCGCATTGCCAAGGCACGGGATAGCCTCGTGCGGGCGGCCTGGGAGATGAAGCAACGCGCGGATGCGCACCGACTGCCAGTAGAGTTCCAAGTAGGGGATCTGGTCATGCTGAGGCTCACGCCTTATCTTTGGAGGAAAGCGACCAAGAAATATCATCGCGGCCTCATGCCAAGGTACGATGGTTCCTTCAAAGTCATTCGACGCGTGGGGGAGGTGGCTTACCGGCCGGCCTTGCCGACCCGGTTGAAGATCCACCCGACCTTCCACGTGAGCTTCTTGAAGCCCTACCATGATGATCTCAGTGGAGATGAAAGAGAGCAACCTGGGAAGGTACGCCCTACCCTTCGGCCAAAGTTTGCAAGAAAGATTGCCAGGATCTTAGCAGACAGGAAGGTGGGGACGAGTCAAGGACACGAGTACACAGAGTACCTGGTACAGTGGAAAGGAGAAGATATCTCCGACGCTACTTGGAGAAGGGCAGAAGAGCTGTGGCAGTTTGAGGAGGACATTCAGGCCTACTTGAGCACGGGTTCGACGGGGACGTCGGCGGCTTCAGGTGGGGGAGGATTGTCAGCCACTCAATAGTTGCGCATGGCCAGAAGGGCCATGGCGCAGGCGCGGCAAGGACAAGCAGCCAAGACCCTGCCAGGCGGAACTGCAATGCTGCTCGTTTTAGCAGAACCCTTGGGATGGCCAGAGTCTGGATGCTGTGCCAGAATAGTAATAGAGAGCCCTTCAGTAGTAACGCATGGCCAATAAGGGCCGTGGCGCAGCCTATGGCGCGAATGGGCGCATGCGTGGGCAAAGCAGGCAGCCGAGGGCCTGCCAGGCCGGTAGAAAGCTGCGCGGCAGGGTGCGCGCAGACCGGCCAGTGCAAGGCACGCGAGGGCCGAGCACAACGACGCGACCCATCAACCAAGTGGCATGCATGCGCACGCCAAGGCGCAGCCAGGCGGGAGGCTCGCGAGGGTTGGTATTCATGCGCGAGCCATGCGTCGAGGCCAGGGCCGGGATACACTCCAGGTGCGGACGGCACCGCACCGTCTCGGCACGTACATCGCTTGCTCGATGGAGTAAGGCAAAGTTGGCCAAAGGATCCGGGAAGGCAGCAGCGTGCGCCCCCAAGCACGGCGCGGGTGGTGCCAGGCGCTCACGCAAGGCGGTTCATCCACACAGAGCAGCCATGCGCAGGATGCGCCAGGCGCGCGCGCAGGGGCATGCGCACACGGGCGGAGGCGTGCGCACAGGGACGCACGTGCGCGGCAGGCGGGGACGCTGGTCGCGCCACGCAAGGCGGCACGCAATGCGGCGCACGCCCTCATCCACTCCGAAAAGGGCGGCGCGACAGGCAGCGCGCGCCCTTATCCAGCTGTCTTGCGCCAAAAGCGGAGGAGAGCTTCATCCGGTCCGAGATTGGCGGTGCCAAAAGCGGAGGGGAGCTTTATCCGGTCCGAGGTAGGCGGCGTCAAAAACGGAGGTAAGGCTTCATCCGGTCAAGGTTGGATAGGCCTCATCCACCCGAAATCCATGGCGCGGATCTCGGGCACCGATCCGCGCGGGCGCGCGCCCTGGCTGGGCCAGGCGCATGAAAATCTGCCAGATAAGTTTCCAGCCGCGTATCTCACGTGCTCAAGCATAGATTGAGGCGAAATTCAAGGAGAAGCTAGGGCAGCCATGTGCCCTCATGTGCTCCTATAAAAGGAGGTCACCGGACCCCCGAGGGAAGAGAAGAAACTTGAAGAGTTTTCTCCAGATCTATTTCAAGGAAGGGAAGAGATCGCTTGTCATAGATGTGATTCCTACGTCCAAGCAGCTTGTCGTAGAGGTAGTTCCTACGTCGAAGCATCACAAGTCTAGAGAGAGAAGCAGCTTGTCGTAGAGGTAGTTCCTACGTCGAAGCATCACAAGTCTAGAGAGAGGACTTTGAGAGGGTCTTTCTTGTAAGTGCTTTCGCACATTGGCTTTGTGAATCCTTGTAGTAGTTTTATACTCTATAAAGGTTGGGGGCTTTTCTCCGTATCTGCTTGTGTCTTTGTGGTGTGAGTTTTTGTATGCGCAAGGCCGTGCGTTTGTGCTTGTCCTTGGTTTCTATCGTGCTCAACTTAGGGACGGCCCAGGAGGGAGGCTACTGGTAGTACCTCGGGTCCTTTCCCAATGAATGTGTGGTAGGGCATATTAGGATTGATCTGCGGGGAGGCTACTGGTAGTACCCCAGATCACGCATCTAACTATGTGCGTGTCGGAGAGCGCAATAGGCTGCCGAGGGTATTGCACGCGGTCTACTCTGTGAGGCTGACTTGGGGCGTGCAACGCACCAAGGCCGATCGCTCGGTTGGGAACGCTTCCGCATGTTGAAAAAAAAAAAAAAAAAACCTATCTGGGTGACAAGCCCACCTGCTATTAGCGGATCAAAACCACGTGGTTATAAAAACTCGAGTGTAAGGTGAACTTAAGTTATAAGCACTTCAAATCTTTTTTCTTTTTCATCCAGCATGAGACTATTTTTTTTTTGGATATTACACAATTAAAAAGAATTCGATCAATCCTAAGTAGTATTCATCAAATCTAAATATGAATATTTACGAGCAATGGTGTGTGGTAGAAATTTTTTCTAAAAAATATTGCATTAAATTTTTTGCATATTTAATTTTAAAGTTAGTATGAGTAATGAATAACTCGATAAAGAAAAAATTAGATACGGTTTTTTAACACTTATAGATGCACGTGTGTGTTAATTTCTTGCTCATGTTTAACCTTGCGAATCAAATCAAAATAAGCGACTCTGAAGCTAAATATAAGTAGAGGATTTCCAAAGAAGAAACACAAAAAGTATTCAAGTTCCATGTCGTGGTTTTGTGAAATGAAAGCATACTGGTTGACGGAATGGATGCCGGTCAACGACGCCACCAAACTCTGTTGTCACCGTGTGGACCAGGTCGAAATTTTGGCGAGAGAATAAGTTTTTTTTTTTTTTTTTTTTTTTGATAAAAGGGAGAAGGTGGTGTTTTTAATTAGGGAGTTGCTAAATCTAGAGATGGGCACTGGGATCCTATCAACCCCTCATCAAATTATTAGAAAGGCAAACCTCAGTTCCTCTTTTCTCCTTTCCCTGCCTCCTTTAACGTTCTTTGGCAACGAATGTAAAATGTGTGAGAAAATATGAATGAATGTGTGAAAAAATATGAAAGAATTTGGGCACTTCAAGAGATCTGATTTCTTACCCTTATTATTTAACTACTTTTATTTCAATACAATAAATCACTATCACATGTCAAAAAAAAAAAAAAAGTTAATTGATATCTAATTCTATATGATTTTTTTTTTTTTCAAAAGTAAAAGAATCAAATATGAGAATTGCAAATTATTATAATACATTCCAAGATCAAAAAGAAAGGTAAACTAAAATGACGTTACTTGGTTTTTTTTTTTCAATCTGGATATAAAATTTTTACAACACATAATTAATAAGGAACTGAAAGTAAACGCGTGCCCACATCAAAATAGATCCAACCATAGTTAATTATAAGTCCTTAGTCAATATCAAAAAAGACTATAATGTCTCCTAGATCATAAGTGGTATCATGTGTGGTGACTTGGAATCTCAAAACATTAAATGCCTCCTTCAAGACATTATAAGTATTTAACATCTCCACTGCATCTACTATAGCAAACTAAAGAGCCTAAAATATTAATTAAGTTAAAGGATATGTCTTTAACCATCAGCAAGCTAACGGATCTCCAGTTCTCTGCACTTTGAACGAAAGAAAGAAAAATAAGGTGGTAATAAACTTTGTAAAATATATAACATAAAGGGCTCGTTTGTTTCGAGAGATATCGCAGAATTTTATTTTTCATAAATTAGAATGTTTGATTTATGCTTTCGTCCATGAAAATACTTTGTTTTCACATAATTTGAATTCCTATATTTTATGAGAAATAAAATCCCATCGGTACCGTGAAATTTATTTTTCTACCACAGTGTACTTCCTTTTTCTTTTTAATATGTCCTTCTTTTCCGTCGTATATCCTTTGCAAATCAATGGGTAAGAGATCTTTGTCAATTTAGTTTTTGATTCTAATTTCTTTTCTTTTTTTTTTTTGCTGTTGTGTGTTTTTTGGGTATGTTTCTTTAGAGAGCCGCAGAAAACTTAGGATTATATCGTGTTATGATTTCGCTACTTTTTTCTATTTTTAAGATGGTTTAAAGATTTTTTATATATTTTTTTATTTACCGAAGGATGGATGATTCAATCTAAGTTGAGGAGCTTAAATAAATATTTTATTTCTATTTTTTTTAAGAGTATAATTGATATTCTGCACTACTTTTCTAAAAAAAAATTATTCAATAATAATTTTATTTTTTTAAAAAAAATATTTATTTTTTATGATCAATCAAATATGATAATTTAAATATTTTATATTTAAAATTTTAATTTTAAAATATTTTATTTCTATTTAGAAGTTACTTTTTATAAATCAAACGAACCCAAAATTCGTACCCTTTTGAAAAGAATTATCACGCGCCTTGAAGGCCTTCCACCACCACCAACTTCCACCGTGTCGTAAGATAAACATCCTATTGATTTGAACCACACTCTCTCGCCTGTCAAAGACTTTGGATAAGACGCGTGAACAACGCTTCAAACTTAAAAACGAGTGCCGTCAAAGCTCATGCGAAGACGAGAGGGTCAACGGTGGCAAGAGAAAGCGCCATTCGACCATCCATTCAATCGGCCTGATTCGAAGAAAGACTCCCCCCCTTTATTGCATCAAAATTTCCACAAGTCTACTGCGAGACTTGGTGCAAGTAATTTCTAATTTGAGAAAATAAATAAATAAATAAATCAGAAGGTAGATTCTTGACGTCCTTTTAGGCAAATCCACTTCACTTTTTCCATGCAGTAAAGCTAACATGCATGAAGGGAATTAATCAAATGTCTCCCTCCCAACGTAACTCTCCTTTTTGATACTTCGTGCGCCATTGAAAGCATGTACGGTAGAAAAAAAGTAAAGAAGAAAAACACTTGCCAGATAAGCTGAATCATCATTCTGAAATCCTCAAAAAGCTTCTTCACAGTGCAAGAATTCATCACCATAGAGTCTCAATCAGTGGAGGAGCCCAGTATTGTCTTTCTTTATTCCTTTAAAGCTACCCCCTTCCTTCCTTTCAAAAAATAAAATAAAATAAAATAAGTACTATAATATATAATAAACATAACATAATAAAATCAAACTTATATTAATTATAAAAAAAATTATATTTAATTAAAATTTATGAATTATATAATAGTTTAGTAATATATTAATAAAAATATAATTTAAGTTAAAAAAAATGATAAAATTAAATTTTAATTTATTTAATAAAAAAACTATAGTATAATTCGATCTTTTAAGATCAAATATCTAGCTTTGTCATAGATTTCAGTCAAGATAAAAGTAAGGAAAGAAAAAAAAAAAAAAAAAAAAAAAAAAAAGTAGAAGAGGTCAGAATCTTTCGCCTATCAATCCTTTTCATACAATGCTTTCATTCTCACCATCGAATACGTATCGAAACAAAGGAGGAAGAGGGGTTACAACTAACCCAGCAAATTTCTTTAGATCACAGCCAAAGAATTTTTAGGCCTAGCGTGAACTAACCCTACTCCAAGCGCTAAATCCGGACCCAAGGTTCAAGGGTCAAAGCACGCGTGCCACCTGACGTGACTGCATGAAGCCGTTAAAAAAAAATGAAAGAAAGCCGGCAGCAGAGAAGAGATTCGCCGAAGATGGAAATAAACTCGCTTGATGGCCACATACGTTATTTGACCGGTGGACTCCACTAGTTTTATTATTTATCGTGTCAAGAAATGCGCAAATTAACGGTGGAGATGTGAGTCGGGCCCTGATGATTAATATGGTATGGCCGGCCAACAGGCAACGAGACACCATCTGGGACCGCGAATCTAGCGGCTTACGGTCAAAGATGCCGGAAGGACACGCTATAACCCCTTCTCCTTCCCATTTGCCTGCTAGAAATCATAATTACCCGGTTCCGGAGTTAAGGGCTGCGATTTTTTTTTAAATATATATATATATTATCATACAATCTAAATCGAAATTCAAATTAAAATCTAACTGAAATCTTATACCTATATCCAGTAGTGAACAAATATTAAATTGATTTACAAATAAAAAAACAAGATTTAATAAGCTATTTTACTATATTTTTAGGATTTTAAAATTATTTAACACAACCAACGTACTATGAATTATAGAAATACAGAATAATTATATAATAATAAATAATAAAAAAGTATCAATATAACTGTTATTTTTATTATCTAAGCAACCATGCAATCAAATGACAAATAATATAAAATATTTTATAATAATCATAAATTAAATGATAGCAAATATATTATAAAAAAAGACTATCACAAATGATATGGTCAAGAATTTGATAGAATGTGATTGGTTATGCTTTCATTACTTTTGCTTGATTTTTTTTTTTTTTATAACTAAAAAGTAAATACATACATATGCAAAGGTACATGTATGTATGTATGTATGTATGTGTACATATATGTATATATATGTATATATATATTATACTATATTTATGTATATATTTATGTGTGTGTATTTTAAAGCTCCATCACTAATATATCCTATGTTTAAAAAATTTGCATTGTTGCCCCTGAAATAGTTATATTTACTTTCAATAAATACCTAATTTGCGATAGTAAATAGAAACACTGTATAAATAAACAGAAACTATTGAATATGCGGTACATCCCAAGAAACGAGGCATATTTATAGAGATGGAATAGATAGGATGAGCAGCCAATACCTACATGCCATGTATCCAGCCTTCATGTGCCCGTTCCTTAGGATACATCCTAAAAAACGAGGCATAGTTATAGAGATGGGATAGATAAGACAAGCAGCGAATACCTACATGCCATGTATGCAGCCTTCATGTGCCTTATTCCTTGGGGTGCCACATTCCTGATCTAATAGTTTATGTTTATTTTTATATTATTTCTATTTACCATCGTATACACATATTTATTAGTTCAGACTAGTTATTTATTTTGATCATGTTAGCATTTATTCTATGAGATAAGTGTTTATCATTTTGTTCAAAAAAGTTAATATTTACTTTCATCATGTTTATATTTATTTTTTACTTATTATAGTTTACTTCATTATATATTTTTTTTAAAGTAGCTAATGGTGGCTAATGAGTATCCTTTTGACTTTAAGATCCATATAAATTTATTGGCAAAGGCAACGACTAGATTTGAGAGTCATATATATATATACATATAAAGAGAGAGAGAGAGGGGTAAACTTCGCTATATTTGATTGTAACCAAGCCTAAATCTATTCACTTCCTCTATCATTGAATCCATACAGTTTACAAATCTCAAAGATGAAAAAGGTGGGGTAGCTTTGGAATCCGTATAGATCTAAGAGTGGGAGAGGTGACTGGATCCTAAATTTAACTACATTCGATTGTAGTTAAATTCAACTCTCTCTATATATATATATATATATATTTGTGCTACTATATCATACTCTTGTGCTATTATATCATATCCCTATGTTGCTATAATATATCAATATGTTATTATATTGTATTCCTTTTCTACCATATCATATATATTCCCGAGTTACTATATCATATTACTATGCTACTATATCAAATAACTATATCATATCTCTATGCAACTATATCATATCTTTGTGCTAGTATATGTCCTATACATCGTTATGCTATTATATTATATTCTTGTGTTACCATATCATATATTCGTACTATTATGTGACATGTTTCCTTATTAGTTATGTGAGATATATTATTCTGTCTCATAAGTGCCTTTCTCTCTTTTTAAAGTAGCTAACAGTGGTTAGCAAATAGCTTTTGTCTTCGAGATCCATGCAGATTTAATGATAATGGAGGCGGTCAGATTTGGGTTTGGCTACATGCTAATGTAGCTAAGTCTCCTTTTATCAAAATTTATCATATCGAGAATTGATATTGTTTCGGTACTGAATTGTTGAATACAGAGCCTACCGAACCAAATCAATAGTGTATTAATCCTTTCGTACTGAACTAATAATATACTAATTAAGATGAATTGGAGGGTTCTAAATGATAAACCGCTCTATATCAAGCCAAACTAGATGGTTCGATACGATATAAGATAGTTTGGTATGGTATATGAATAGCATGAGATTGATATGAAATGATTTTGGACTATACATAATGATTTGAAATGGTATCAATCCTGTTCCGTTTCAAAATGATAAATCGTATCAATTCTATATTGATATAACTCGGTATATCATATTTGGAGTATGCCTCGCACCAAACGATTCAGTGCGGTTCTTCGGTCTCTATCTCGCTTGTTTTTACCGGACAGATTATTACTGGGATTGTTGGGGAAGTCTCCTCCATGGAAGTCAACTGGCTTTCTTCGAACGGCCCCGCCTCTTCACGGAAGCCCAACTCGGAGCTTCCAGCTCCTTTCCACCTCCAAACCACGCAAAAGAACTCCACTGCCTCCATAAGAGAGTGTTATCGACGACTCCAGATATCTGTCCTTTTTGTTAGAGCTCCCAGCTCCTTGTTGCCTACTTCGGCCCAAGAAAAGACAAGCCTCGCCTTTCTGCTAGACAGAGAGAGAGAGAAGCAGACGACGTTTTCTTCGTTGGTTTGATGGCTGCGGAAGGGAGCGAGGTCGGCGGCGACCGGAGCGTTCGTTCGATGAGGAGCAGCGTGTGGGAGATCGAGGAGGAGCCGCCGGCCGAGGAGAAGGTGTACGTGGCGGTGGTGGAGGAGTTCAAGGCCGGGAAGGCCAATTTATCGTGGGTGCTTAGAAACGTCTCCCGGGACGCAACGATAGTCTTCGCTCACGTTCACAGACCCGCCCAGATGATTAACATGCGTATGCCCTACCCTTCCTTTTTCAGCTCTTAATTTTTTTTTTTTTTTTTTGAAAGGAAAAGTTGCAAAAAGAAAAAAAGAAATTGGACTCTTTAATCCATGAATTTGTCGTTGAATCTGATAGAAAGGTATCATCTTTCAGTGGAATTGTTCTTTGATTGTAGGACTTGGTGCATGTCCATGATTGAGTGCTCTAGCTGTGTTCAGTTCATTCTCTTCTTCTCCGGATTCTTTTGTTTAAATGAAATGGCAAATAAATACCCACTAGTTCTGATTCTATAATTTGGCGGAATTAAATGTATAATTTGTGGGACAAAGCACACTATTTTATGGAATTCCTCTTCGACTTTTAGGAATTGGCGAAGAAACGTGATTGAGTGCCCCCAACTTTGGTTAAGTCCTGTTCTTTTAATTCTTTTCTTATTTCTAAGGAAAACAAGTGAGAAAAAAAACCTCAGTCTTCCCCCCTTAATGATTTATGCATTATGTGGTGGCTAAATCATGCATTTATAGTCGACTTTGACTTGCACCATGTTGTATGGTTTTTTCCTTTTTTCAATCCTGAGGCTCACACCAGCTGAGGTATGGCTGGTTGGCAACTCAAGAGAGCTTTTTACATTGTCTAGATGTTCCTATTTATAGATGTGGAATGAAAAGATGGGGAAATCTTTTATATGATTTGATAATACAATTACCAGGAATTTGACGGCATCTTTGATTGATTTTGTTGTCGGAATCTCCCCATCAAATTTTTTTTTTTTTTCTATTTTTTCTACATTGGATGTTGCTAACATCATTTCATCACATTTGCAAGATTTTCTTCACAAAAATAAAAATATTTGCAAGGTCTGTTTCCTGGGCTGCATTCTTTTGAGTCAACCTCTTCTTTTCTTCCAATTATGGATGAAAGGATTCTAGTTAGTCTGGTCACTGGTGGAATCTGGATTATGGGAAAAATTCTAGATTTTGGTTCTCTACCAAAAATATCTTAAAATTGAGTATCAAATAGGACACTTTAATTTCTTGGGTCCTTTTTCCTTTGGCCGGGCCAATCTCACAGGCTTTGAATATGGCCTGCTATAGGTCTCAGCTGGATCCTTAACTGGTGCATCAACTTTTCTTATTTGTTCATTATATAACTCTGCCATTCTTTGCTCAAAAATAAAATCCTTACCATTTGGTGAATAAGCTGAATTTAGTACTATAAGTCAGTTCTATTCCTTCCCTTAATCTTTCAATTAGTATTTAGAAAGGGAAAAAAACTTTGTTGATAACCTATGATTGTATGCCAGTACTTGGCTGAAGTGGTTGATGATTTAGGAACAAAAAGGCCCTTTTTAAATCTGTGCAGCATTTTTTTCTATATGGTTCAGAAATTACCTATCAGTGGTAAATAATCTAATTCAGTTCAATTCTTCACCTTACCTATCAAAATGTAAAACTCCAATTTAGTTCAACTTTCAATATTTAAGTTGTGGTAGATATAGTATGCTTTAACTGCTTTTATAGCAATACTCAAGTACTTCTGTTTTCATTTTGATTTCAGTAGGGGCCAAATTTCCTGCAAGCTCACTAAAACCACAGCAGGTCAATGCATACAGACAGCTTGAGAGGGATAAGATGAATAAAAGCTTAGATGAATACCTTGCTGTGTGCTCAGGACTGAAGGTGCCATTTGGTGTTTCTTATCTCTTCATTTTCTTGATATTTTATCACCATCAGGTGAAACTACTCAAATGTAAACCAAGATTCTTGCTGTTTCAGATGCAAGCTGAGAAACTAGTAATTGAGATGGATAATGTTGGGAAAGGGCTTGTAGAGCTCATTGCTCAACACAGGATCACTAATCTTATCATGGGAGCAGCAGCAGACAAACACTATTCAAAGTATGAAACAGCAATATGAAATTAGTCTATCTTTATACTATATCCTGCACAGTATTTATAATATTAAGCTCATTAATGATTAATTAAACCTTTAATTAGTTCTATGATCAGACCTTCATTTTGCATTTACATATTTTGTTTAGTTTGAAATGTCTTTCAGCAAAATTTCTTGATGTATTTGAAAGTTCTGAGATTTTGTGAATATGACTTGTACTCTGAGAGAAGTAAACTATGCAGCTGAGTACCTTTTATAAAGAATTCATCTGTAGTATATGGCATTTGGAGTCGACTTCTAGCCTTCATGCTAAGAAGTCTAAAGATTATCTAAAGAAATAAGAGTCCTCTATTCTTTATGCATGGAGCTCATATTATGTTGAATTCTTGTTTGATGATATATTCCTTAAATCATAGGAAAATGAAAGCGCCCAAGTCCAAGACAGCAATTGCTGTTAAGGGAGAAGCTGATTCATCATGCAAGATATGGTTTATTTGCAAAGGGAACCTGATCTGCACTAGGTATGGTTAAGCTTTCAGAAAGATTATCTTGTTAATGTAGTCACTTTGAAGTAAATATTTGTATGTAGATTGGTGAATTCTTGTACGTTATAGAACCAGAACAGCATGCAAGATGTAAATAGTTATGCTTTTTAATATTCTATATCCAAAAACTTTTGTTACACATCAGTATTGAACTGCATATGAGAACCATGAAAGCCATTGATTAGATGCTGTTTGTTCCCCTCATTGTGCTGGATGATTTATCTGTGATTGTATTGAATTGGATTTTTTCCCCAACATTGTTTTTATGGGTTTGTTGTGACCCACTGAGAAGCAATATATATCTCACTCATCAAACAACTCTTCCTGTTGTCAGTCTAAATTGTTGATTTTTTAATCTGTTCTTTCATTTATCGTTTCCAAGAACAAATGTTATTTACTCACGAATGTATATTCTTGTTCCAAGTTATTAGATTGACTGTGATTTCCTTTTCCTGCTGAAATTTAAAGGAAACTAGGTTTTTGAATGTCTTGTTTATGTTTCTAACTTTTCTTCACTACAGGACAACTACTACATGTAAATAAAGCCATGTATAAATGAGACTTGCTGCCTGCCCAATCATAAATCTAATAAGTATCTCTAAGTATTGCCCACCTCTATTCCATCACAGGATGTTGGTTATCAGTCATGGGCTTGCCCTGTTGATTTGATGACATTGAAGTGTGGGAAAAAAACAGGAAAAAAAAAAAGAACAAAGACATGTTACTTTTCCTTTTCAGAAAAAAAAAAAATGATTTCCCCACAATTTTATGCCATGAAAACTTTGCAGTATCGTCTTAGTTAATGAGATATCCATTGTACAACTTCCAGTACCTTTCCTTTGGCAAGCCAAACTATATCTGGTTTTTTAATTTATGCATAACTTTTTTCTTAAGTTTGATAGCTTCAACTGTCTCTTACATTTGTGTGCATTGAAACCATGTCTTTTATAGGGAAGCCAGTTTAGATGCATCTGGGATATCACAATCACCGACACCAAGCTCTAGCTCAATATCTAGCCAATCTGAACAGTTGAGATCATTGTCTTTACCTCAAGGGCATACTGGACTAATAAACAGGTGTGCAAACCCTGTGCAAGATCTTTTCAGGCACAGGTCAAGATCTGACCATTTTGGTTCTCCTAATGGTAGAATTTTGGGACTGGTATTTTCCCCGGAGCATGTTAAAACTTCGAATCCAGGAAGCAGGCTAAGCGCAGTGGGAAATTCTGTGGATCCATGGGAAGGGATTTCAAGAAGTTCTCAGAGTTCTGATCATTCGTCATGGTGGTCAGCAAGTGATGAATTGCATAGCAACTCTGGTTCATTTTCATTGCCTAAGGATGAAGAGAGTGAAATTGGATCTGTAATGTTACCATCAGTGCCTGAGTCTGATGAGGATCTACAATTGTCATCTCCACATGATGGGCTGGTGCATACTATTTACTTTTTTCCTTATTGTTTGTCGTCTTGAAAGATCGAGAAGTGAACAAGCTGAAAACTTTACATTTTATGTTAAATTCTCATGGAGTTTGTGATGCTTAAACTGTAACCAGTCATAATCATCTCCTTACTCATCAACCGGCCTTCTAGGTTTCTTAGTGGATTACTGTCATCTAAATTACCTTTTATAATATTCCAATACTAATTTTTAGAGGGTTAACATCTGGTCACCACCTCTAAAATCTGCTGATTCATTTGTGGAGCCATCTCATGCTAGAGTAGTGCTTCATAGCTGACCCCTTTTTCATGGGAACAATGCTTGAAGGGATGAAAAATATGTGACCTTACCATTCAACAGCCTGCATTAGATGATCTCTTAATCTTTAGCCGATTGCTTTCAATGCAAATCTTCATAAATCTCCATATGGGGGCCAGAATTTGATTGCCCCAAATAGATGTATAAATAACTTGTAATCTAACAATGATAGATGCAATTTTTTTTGCATATTTTGGATTACAGAATTTCGTCTCTGTTGTAAAAATGATTTATGATCTTTTTCAGGAATATTTGGGTTTAGATGCTGATGTATATGCTAAACTTCAACAAGCCCTAACAGAAGCTGAGAACTTAAAACATGAAGCTTATGAAGAGTCACAGAGGCGTCGGAAAGCTGAAAAGGAGGTGATTGTGGCTCTACAGAAGGTAATGCTTTTATTTGTATTCCCTGTTTTAATTAAAACGACTGTATCTTTAACTAAAAATGCATGATTACTGGATCATGGCTATGAAAAGGATCTCAATTAATTTATAAACATCTAAAAAGAAGTTAAAGTAAAACAATCTAAAATATAATAGGTCTAGCTTACCAATCCTAGTGTCCTCTTGCAGGTCAAAGCATTGGAGAACTTATATGCCAAGGAGGTGAAACAGAGGAAAGAAATCGAGGAAACACTTGCAAGAGAGAAGCTGGAAGTAGAAAGGCTCAAAATTCAGCGAGATGAATTATTCGAACAACTCCAAAAGGCAAATGAGCAGAAGCTGGCATTGGAACTCCAAATTACTGACTCTGATAGTATTGCCAAGGATTTAGAAAGTAAACTATCAGCAGCCCGACACCTCCTCCATTCTCTCCAAGCAGAAAATGAGGTGTTGCAGCGGGAGCGAGATGATGCAGTTGAAGAAACTGGAGAGCTACTTAAGAGGAGAGAGCAGATGATCACTGATAATTATGAGGCATTGAATGTTGAGTTTTCCTACCCAGAGCTTATGCAAGCAACTCAAGATTTCAGTGATTCACAGAATATTGGAGAAGGTGGATTTGGAAGGGTGTATAAAGGTTTTCTCCGCAACACTGCAGTGGCCATAAAGATGTTGCATCCTCAAAGTCTACAAGGCCAATCAGAGTTCCATCAAGAGGTAATATCAATTGTTCGACTATAAGTTCCAACAATTTATTCCCAGCATTGGAAATACAGATCTGTATATGCCTTCTTTTTTTTAGGGGGTCTTTTCTGACCTATGAACAAGTGTTTAATCTCATATAGTTACAAGGTTTGCTCTTCTTATATTCTTTTTGCAGGTGGCCATTCTTAGTAAGGTGAGGCACCCAAACCTGGTCACACTCATAGGAGCAAGCTCAGAAGCTTGGGCTCTTGTCTATGAGTTCCTTCCCAATGGAAGCCTCGAAGACCGTCTTGCCTGCATGAACAATACCCCACCGCTCACATGGCAAGTCCGCACCCGGATTATTGCTGAGATTTGTTCTGCTCTAATCTTCCTACACTCAAATAAGCCTCACCCTGTGGTTCATGGTGACGTCAAGCCTGCCAACATCCTTCTTGATGCCAACTTTGTCAGCAAGCTTGGTGACTTTGGCCTCTGCCGTCTCATTGTGCAGTCCAACACTACCACCACAACCCTGTATCGTTTCACACACCCGAAAGGCACCTTTGCTTACATGGATCCTGAATTTCTGATCACTGGGGAGCTAACACCACAATCTGATGTCTACTCCTTTGGGATCATAATCCTACAACTCTTGACAGGAAGACCTCCCTTGGGCATTGGTAGAGAAATGCAGGAAGCTTTGGATAAAGGGCACCTGCATAAGATAATTGATCCCTTAGCAGGAGACTGGCCTTTTGTGCAGGCCAAGCAATTGGGACGCTTGGGTGTGAGATGCTGTGAGATGAACCGAAAGGACCGTCCAGATCTTGTGGGTGAGGTTTGGAGGGTGATCGAGCCCATGATGAAGGTTGCTTCATTATCTGTGTCACCACTGTCATTTGGATCATCCTCCGGTGACAATAGTTACATCCCATTCTGCTTCATCTGTCCAATCTTACAGGTTAGTGGTAGTTAATATAACATAATTAATTTAGATTCTATTGATAGATCAAATATGACGAACTGCCTTAAAATTGAGCTGCTTTGCTCCGAGAGTTCGATTCATGCACCATATAACAATGATTCATTTTGCTTGATCTATGAACTGCCTCTAATGGGAAGTTATGCTTCCATACCTTTTATTGATCACTATTAATCAGGATGGCTAGAGAAGCATTTATGTTGAATATCTAAAATTTGGATACTAATGCATATTTATTTTTTTAACTTTGATTAACTCTAATAGGATTCTCTACTTGCCAACTGAAATTATATATTTTTCAATTATGGGCCATGTTTTCTGCATCATTACTTTGTAAAAGTGGCAAGCAGACTCCTTTGTAAGAATTATCAATTAATGCCTATTTTCTTGTTAATATTACATAATTTCAGGAGACCATGAGGGATCCTCACATAGCAGCAGATGGCTTCACGTATGAAGCTGAGGCTATAAGAGGTTGGATTGATAGCGGGCACGACACCTCACCCATGACCAACCTAAAACTTCCCCATTGCGATCTCATTCCCAACCGTGCTCTCCGTTCTGCCATTCAGGAATGGCGGCAGCAGCAGCAGTTGTAAACTATTCTTTGTCATCTCTTTGCACCGTTTCATTTCTCAATTGTTTATACATGCATTCGTTTCCTAAGCGTGTGCTCTTGTATTTATGTTTGCTTAGCTAGAATAGATTCTTTCTTAACGTAGGAGTAAAAGATGTAACCAAATGCTTTCTAGTGTAATGCTCTGTATTTATGCCACTCTACCTGTAGGCCATGTAACTGTAAACAAGATGTTACATGGATGTTAATGGAGAATCATGATTACATTGTCCATGATATTGTAAAGAAATTTAGGAAGGGATGAAAATGCCATCATTTCCATCTTTGTTTTGAACTCGAAACTTTCACTAGTGCATGCACCAAGGAGAAGAGTGCCAACTAGTGAACCCAACTCCAGTTAGTGGGGCAATGCAAATATGCAAGATTAAAGAATATGATCCTTATAAGCTGCATATAAGCAGTGCTACTTCAAAATACTGAAAGTAAATGAATGATCACTGGAATGTCTGCTACTCTCTAGGCCATTTGACATACTATTTCACAACATTCCATTAGAACAACAGGCCTAACTAATTATCAATTATCCCACTGTTCAGAAGCTTTTGGTCAAACAGAAATTTGATCATCTTCACCCACGCAATTTTTCATAAATTCCATTCATCTTATCTTCAAGTTTGCATTATACAAACAACTAAACTTGATAACCAAAGTATTCTGCATGATTTTAAGATATCGATCCATCCAAGTGTTAAAGTTCTGTTGGCATGTTTCGCATCAATATGACCTCTCAACATAAATTTGAGTTGCCAATTCCTTATTGACCTTAACCCTTTCTTTTTGATTTCAGTTACGGTATTGAGAATTGTTCTCAAGATTGGGTATCAATTTTTCTTTCATTTACATGTGTGCTAACTCATTTAGACATAGAACTAATGATTCTAATAAATATTAAATTTTCTTTAAAAAAAATTTAAGACAATACTAGTTGGGGATTGGGTGCTGGGTGTTGGATTGGATTTCCTTTTCCCTTATAATGGAAAAAAAGAGATTTATTAAATCTTATATTTTCATTATATTATATAAAGTATATTATAATAATTATATAATATTTATATAAAAGTAATTTTAATTATTATATTAATATTATATAATACTAATATATTAAGTATCAAATATTTATAATAAGAGAAATTATTGTATCATATAAATTATGTAAAATTTATATAAAATATTATAACTTTTATAGTTAAAAATAAGGAGTAGAGTTCTAAATCATCATGGGAAATTTCATAAACAAGATTCCATAAGGTCAAAAGGATGCTAATTAAATGATCATGTGGAGCACTACGTTCAAAGAATATATCCTTTCATTTTGTAATAAATATTTGTATTAGCGGTAAAAATCAAGGTAAGATTGAGTTCCTTTTTCTGTTGGGTCATCCACCTAATAATATCAACAAGTAGACAAGAAGAAAGGAAGAAGAATACCATATCATTAACACTGATAAAAGGAACTGAAGAGCACACCAGCTGTATCTCATGGTTCATGCTCTCAAAGTTAACCGAAGTTTGGAATTCATTATTAGATATGTGATACTCCAAATTTAATTTCATGTTAGATGGAAAAGAAAGTATTATATGCTTATAACTCAAGTCCAATTGTTACCCATTAACTTTCACTCGAGTTTTTGGATCATATGATTTTAGTCTGCTAATGGGTTAATTGGACTAACAAGTGAGAAGCATTACAAATGGTATCAAAACTGACCTAGCTTATGGCGTGCGACGAGAAAGATTATAATTCTTCAAATTTAATCCTACGTTGGATGAAAAAGAAAGTGTTATGTACTTATAACTCAAGTTCACTTACTATTTATTAACTTTCACTCAAGTTTTTGAGCAATGTAGTTTTGGTCCATCAATAGATTAATTGGGTCAGTAAGTAGGGTTGGAACGTTATAACGTACGAGGATAGTTTTATTGTTGAAGAAAAAATGTTCATCTTTTTATCATAATCTTTATATAAATTTTTTATTTAACTTTTTCTCCTAAATGATTAATTAACTAAACGAGATCCTGGCTATCAACAACTCACTCCTGTACAAAGAAATTACATATGTATAAAGAGAGAAAATTAAAAAGAGATGGTTAGAACAATGAACGGATCCTTTCCATCTATCAAAGAAAAAAATGAAGAGAGAAATATATATATTACGTTAAAAAAGAAAAAAAAAAAAAAAGAATGAAAGAAAACTTAAGAGTTGGAGAGAGAGGCTCAAAGGTTTCCGATTGATTGTCCAACTTTCCATTGATAATGAGTCATAACCCTGGCGACCCGCAAGTTTGATGCCCTAGCAGAGAAGTCAAAGATGACAAGGATGGCATCCTCGGTGCCATAGAGAAGATGAGGAAAAAAATAAAAAAAAGGGAGATTCTCTGTTAGCTAAAGTTGGGCTCACTCTATTGTGAAAGGTAAATAGTTTCCTTGCATCCATAGGTAAAACAAAGCAATAGATCCGTATAGATTGAGTGGTGATGGGACCATCAATTGCTCAATTGTCCCTTGTCACTAAATCATGATTTGATTGATAGTGAGCGGTTAAAAAGGAGGGAGAGGGTGGGTCATAGAGAGGGTGGCCATGACTCCCTTAGTGGCTAGTTGACCCTTTGTTTTTTATATCAACGACCAATTGGTAGCCGCTTCTTAAACTTTAAATAATTGAATATATTTCTGCCTCACATTTTCTTCTTGTTTCCAAGTATCTTTTGTATTGAATGGCTTTTTCATAGTATCTTAACTCGAAGAAAGATGCTGCACGGCAACACATTAACTATTTTGGTCAAACTAAATCATAAAGGCCTCATGTAGCTTTGCTGGATTCTAAAATGTATAATATATTCAGCAAGATCTAATTAGTCTTCTTTAATTGGCTCCTTATTTGAGGTTGGAATGTAATATTATTTTCTAGTTAGCCCAAAAGATGTTATGTAAAGTTGTCTGAAATTTGAGATATCAGAACTTTTGCAATGAGGGTGTCAAATCTTAATTAGTTTTAATCCTCTCAAAATGATTATCCTATACTACTCTCACTGCATGAACAAGTTGTTAAAAGAAATGGATCTTGTTTGTAAGGCCTTTCTTTAAGTTATTGATCTAAGTGATGGATTCAAGCTTTAAATTTTAAAATATGATCATAAACTTTAAAAATTAATTTCAACCTTTTTCAATAATTTTTAATTGTAAAAGAAATGGATCTTGTTTGTAAGGCCTTTCTTTAAGTTATTAATTGAAGTGATGGATTCATTCTTTAAATTTTAAAATATGATCACGAACTTTAAAAATTAATTTCAACCCTTTTCAATAATTCTTAATTGTTAACAGCCAAGTGTTAATTTAGGATGCCTCTACCCTTTTTAATTACTTGATTATCTTTGCAATTATAGATACATAATTTCTCATCTTGAACTGATACCCCTAAATTCTGGTTTCTTCTCATAATCATTATATTTTTAACACTTAATAGACTTTTTACATAATATATTTTACAAAGCATTATTTTAACTGTAATACATTTAATTTCTTTCAAGAAAGAGATATTTTGATCCTTATATATTAACATATAAACCTAGTAACACCTTATGGTCAATAATCTATATGTCCCTGCATTCAAATAAAGTTGATATATCATATTTGAGTTTCAATTTTCTTTAACATTTGCTACTGTTGTCATCAAATAAGTTAATAACTAATAAACTTACTAGTTTAATTACTTATCCATACACAAATAGACTTATTTACCATATCCCATCAAAATCTTGCCATTTTACATGTCACTTGTTTTACATTTAATACTTATAGAGTAGGTGCACTGTATCATATTTTATCCTTGCAACATGAATCAACTATACCACATTTAATCCCTACAAAAGAGGTTTGTTAAAATCAAGCTCCAAAATGAACTAATGTCTATGTATGAACCCCATAGGCTGGTTCACTACATAGCTTGCTTGAGAGTTATAGTACACATAAATCTAATAGTTTTACCTAATTTATATCATCTTATTTTATAATTTATACATGGTTTACTAATCATAAAATATTATTAAACATGAATGATTCATATAAATGACTTACCAACATGATTTAAGTAATTTTTAAGAAGTATGATCTTTAAGGTCATGAAAAACTTTCACAAGTTTTTAACATTTTTCTCTACATGTAATAATAAATAATAAATACACCTTTATATAACTTTCCAAACATGTACTAGAGTTTGAAAAATAGGATATTTCTCACTTGATCCAATTGAAATGCAAAATAAGAAATACAAAACAATTTACATCATTTTTTAATAATACCATATAATATATTAAAATTATATTTAAAATACTCTAGCTAAGATGAGGTTGCTTTACCGAAAGGCTCACCAAAACCTCTTTTTCTTAGGTCTAATAACCCAAATCATGAACATATCAATATATGAATAATTTTCAAAATTTTAATGACTTTAATTAACTCCTTAATTTATTTCTAGAAAACACTACCTAACAAATATCCAAAGCTATCTAAAATTAATTTGACTGCTTAATCATAAATTTTTCATATATTATTTTTAGATAATGTTATCTAATCATAATGTGAATTAAAGGTGTTTGCTATTTAATTAGTTAGATGAGATACTCCTACTGGCGATTAGCTCCTTTTGTATCCTTCAGAGATTGTTTGGATTAAACATTTTCATGCAAATTCTTTAGTAAATTAGCCGGTATAAGATATTCCGGTATTTAAAGTGCAGCAAATTATTTCTTGAAATCTTAGTTGCCTTCAATTTTGAGAATAAAAGATTAAAAGAAGAGTGGTGTTAATTTTTGTTACACAGAAATCTTTTATTCTTTTATTCACTCCAAATATATACATACATACATACATACATACATACATACATACATACATGGATAACAGCGGTGGTTTTGTGAGAATGTAGCAAATTTCATCCTTTCATGGCAAATTCATGGTTCCCATAGATGACTCAATTGAATCATTCCCTCATCCACATGTACCATATACTCGTCAACCAAGAGTTTTGTCACATGCTAATTTAGGATTGGTTAATTTTTAAAGAGTCTATTGTGCCCTTATAAAGCAAGATACATGGTATCTGCCATCGGACAGAACAAATTTGGAACTCCCTGTGCTTTTTAACGCACTCTCAGACATCCATTGGCTATTATATAAACCTTTGTGAGAAAGAGAAAGAAATCAAAAAGTTTTACTTACTAAGGAAGGAATACAAAGATTCGCTGCCCCAAGCCATGAAGAGATGAATTCAAGAGAAATCTAATAAACAATCAGTGAGCACGGATAAAAAAAAAAAAAAAAAAAAGTCTCTCTGTGCATAGAGAGTTCTGAGCAACAGCGTACGTTTGCTTCTCCTTGTAAATGGTACTCTTCAAGCAATTAGTATGCCAATGACCGAGGTCAGCCAGCTCGCTGGTGAATGCAAACCACCCCCACCGCACCGAGCCTCATGCCCAATCCATGCAAAACTATTGCTTTGTTTTGGTCATCACGAGAAGAAACTCATCACCAAATCAAGAGGATCCAAAATCAAGAAGCTGGCCGACTAATCATCTGTGACATTGCAATATTGAATTTTGTAGCCTTTATTGCCATTTGCTAATGTTAATTACTCACAAAAATTGCCCACGCTGTAGTTTGAACAAAGTAAAAAAGTACAAACTATCCAAATGGAGAGCCAAACCCCATGCAATGGTTGGGGTCAAGTGACTCATCCAGCTCAAAGAGCTCACATGAATACTGGCACATCGCTATGTTACAAGCTCACTGATTCAAGATGGCATTTTAGCAAGCAGCCAAAAAATTATGCCAATGGCATTTCGGGACTTTGCCAGATGCATCCATGCATGATATTGGGTGAAATCATGGGTGCCAAATTCAGCCTGATAATTTTATCTCCTGTCCAACCCTGCATCACATGAATGAAATCTTCATTGAGGCTTAAAGATATGCCAAGCCTATCATCCAAGAAAGCACAAATTGCCAGTTTGGCAACAAAAAAGACAACATAAATTGAGGTGGTAGCAAATCCAACAGATGATGTACATCCGAAAGTCTCATGCTTAATATCTTAAATTCCTAAACGATTAAGCACCTTTTATGTACATGTCACATGCCAACTTACTAGTATCTGTCCTCTAATTCATTCCACAAAATAACATAAACTCAGGCAGGTCGATGGTACTAATATGAAGAAATTGACTGATAGTTTCTGATGTTTTATCTAGAGATATACTCCAAACTCTGTAAAAAGCTAAGTTATACTTTCTCACTTCTATTTACTTCCCTGAATTCTTCTGACATTTGTAGCTACTTGTTTATATTTGCTGGATCACATCACATTCAACAATATCTAAACCAGGATTCAGGGACTAAATAACATAGCAAACACACCGTGCCATAAATTGAGGAGCCAAAAGAGTGAACCAAGGACTAAATAACATTGATTTCACCAGAAAGCTCGATCTTCATGGGTTACAAGGGATTCGTATTTAATCAAAACCACATAGCCTGCACCAAAATAATTCCTAATTTGCCAGGTATCCTTTAAACATTATGAGAGTAAAACAAGTCCCGAGTCACTGTGATGATAGCCAATTATGTAAAATATGACATTTTTTATATTTGCAGCTTCCAAAGATGTTCAAATGCCTCCACTGCTACACAAAAGCCACATCATCGACTAAGAGAAGATTGATGTTAATATGAAAATAAAAGATAGGATATAATTGGTGAAATGTGCTTAGTACATGAAGAGCTAGAATTACTTTCCATTGAACAAGGATTTAACACTAAAAAGGAATAAGCCTAAGACAATCCATGATATAGAATAATTCAATAGGTCATGTTACAAATGATAATATTAAGTGCAACCAACAGAATACATCACTCTTGCAGAAAGAGGTGTCTTTATAAATACCAGATACTGCAGATGTGACGTGCATGGTTTCTTCAAGGAGCATCAGATGGATGGCTGTGATCCCATCAATCAAGATCACTTGTGGTAGATTTGATGAATACACTCATCATTATACACTCAATTGTAGTCGTTTATTGATGAATGAATGTAGTGGAGTCAATATAGGAAAAGAAGAGTATTTGCAATGGGATTTGCAGTCTAAGAATTGGGACTCACAGACCCCATGGAAGGAATCTCACGAGTTTATATTACAATAGTAGAGATAAAACAACAGCAATAAATCTAGTAATATCTCTAGTTGACTATATGAAGAGATACTTTGCGCTGATTAAAGTTGTTGATTATATATTGCAATCAAACCACAACTCATAACAATTGACCAGCTTTTTTAGTGGCTGTGTTATGAATCCATCTTCGGTCTTTATCCTCTTAAGGGCAATCTCCACTTGTAGGCACAGGCTTAAAAACTCCTTCCATAGCTCAGTATTTACGGGGAACTCCACAACCTGCATCTAGTTATGATAGGTCCTCCTCTTCTCCATCCTAACGCTTCAAATAATTAACAAAACTAGAATCCATGCCAGACACCTCAGGTCCTCCAGTTCTCAAAGAGTTTCACTACTTACAATGTCCCAGTGTTTTCACTCTCCTTCCCGATCCAAACACTCAACTCCAAAATTCTCTCCTGCTATGTGCCATTTTGCATCATTGTTCAATATGCCACATGAGCTCCTAATAAAGTTCTTTTACTTTGGGCTTAATTACCAGTGATTTAAATTAATACTGTAGATCAAGAATGTCAACCCACTTGATCTGGAAAGAAGAGCAACAGATTCTCATAACATGCTAAGCTATGGTAGCAAGTATTTGCCAAAGAACAATGACTGTAACCCATTATTATATGTTGAATGAAAATAAATTATGTGGAAGTATTGAAAATGAAGTCATATATAGCAAGAATTGGCAAAAGATGTATGCAGAGCATAACCAGCACCCATAGTATACTATAAATAATCTGATGAAAGATATCCTAAATGGAATTGGGAGATAAAATTTAAGCATGTGACAATAATACTATAAATAATCTTATGAAAGATATCCTATATGAAATTGGGAGATAAAATTTAAGCATGTGACAATAACTATGGGGCCCAATTATAACAAGGTTATTGAGGAGATGGTAACAAGAAAAAAAACCTATTTGGACTTTTATGGGAGGTATTGCTTCAAGCTGATTCTAACAGACAAGTGGAAGTATTCAAAAAAAAAAAAAAGAAAACACAATAAACAAAATATGTAAATATCATGGTTCTGAGTTTCAAAAGTTTGAGATATATAGAGTGAAGTCATAGTGTGAAAAGTTTAGTAACCTGACTCATCACTCAAAAGTCTCAAGCATGTGACCTTATGTCATGCAACAACTTTCAAATCTAAACAGTGAACCACCACTACTAGGTTAGAGACGATGATAAAAACTACTTATATATGCTGAGGGAGATGATGAAACTTCCTCAATGATCAAAGTGTACATAACGTATCATTTCATCTAGTGCATGAATAGATGAAAAAGAATTATGGTGGTTGCATGAGTACTTATATCAGAAACTTGTCTAGACCTCTTAGATGGTTTCATGGATGTGTTTATGAGACTTGGAGGTTGTGTCAGATAAAATATTATGTAAGATATTTGCCAGAAATTCTCATAGATGTTCTCTAGTGGGAAAAAAAAAAAAAAAAAAATCAACAAGGCAGGTCACTGTTTTAATCATATAATGTCATTCTCCTGTGTACAACAATCTTCATATCAAAACAAGCAAGCAATACCCAACATGCACTGGGGCCAGATTTTCGCTTTAAGAAACCCAACCAGATGTGGGTAAAATAGGATGGCTTTGAAATGAACTTATTTTTTTAAACAAAAAAATTCTTTTCCAGTAAAAGGTACTTATCTTTTATACAAAAGCTGTGATCCCAAAAAAAATTCTAGCTGCAATTCCAATTTATCAATATAATATGGGATGATGTAACCAATAGTAACAAATATGCAAATAAAATTTAGCACTTGAACTAAATAAGTCTTCTAACACAAATTTGAAAAAGAATGAAAGACCAGAGAATTATGCAACACAAAAACAACCTAACAGAGGTTAGAAACTATAGTTGCATAAGCTCCTCAAAAAGCATAATTTGATAAGTGAACCTAAAATGGCGAAGAGCCTTATGCTAGAAGGTAATTCAAAGCCTGTCAGCCAAAAAAAAAAGAAAAATTCCATGCAATATATAAGATTTTAAAAAAATGAGAAAAGAACTAGACCTGTGTATCTTTGAAGGGACCCATTCCCATTTGTTAAATTTGGAACAGCCCTTCTTTCTTGGCTTAAAGATAAAATTTCTTGCATTCTCTCTGGCCAATCAGAGTTTAGTCTCCTAGCAAAGTCTTCCACTTCTCTGCATTAATCAAGGCAAACAGAATGAGGATAGCTGGACTATAGATGCAAAAAAGACAATGCCGAGTCATGTTAGCTAAATGATTTAACCAAAAAAAAAAAAAAAATCAATGCAAAGTGGGCGGACAACGACAAAATATAACTGTTAAATAATAATAGTAATAGTAGTAGTAGTGGGCTTTATCATCTAGATGACTTATCTTTATGAAAGAAGAGTTTATTAAACCAAAAATGGTTCAACATTCCTTTTAGTGCATTATGATATGTTCCTCAATAGATTATAACATCAAGTAATATATCTGAGTTGGAGTACAAACTTTACATCACGTCTTTGGTAAAAGATTTAGTGATTCTAAAATCAATGTTCGGGCATCCAAATTAAAGATCCACACCAATGATTATGATCTACATTTTTATAAACACCTAGAAATTAAATAATAATAATAATAATAATAATAATATGTTTTGGAGATCCAACCTATGCATCATATGAGTGCATAATTAGATGGTTCCCTTTGTTTTGGTGAGCCAATATACAAAATGGAGTGACTAAACTGTGAATCCACTTTATGATCATGATCTACACATATTAAAACATGTATAGATTGAAAATCAATAGGCTTTGATGCTTTAATCATAGCAAGGCATGATCTCAAATCATTAAAACAATTCAGTTTTGGACCCACTTGATGTATCAATTAGATATCTCTCTCTCTCTCTCTCTCTCTCTCTCTATATATATATATATATATATATATATATATATATATATATATATATATATATATATATATATATATATATATATGAGGTAGACTTGGTTACATTTGAATGTAACCAAGCTTAGATCCGATCACCTCTTCCATCCTTGAATCCATACAGTTCATTGATTCCAAAGATGAAAAAAGTGAAAAAGATGGGTGACACTAAAACCGGTGTGGATTCAAGGGTGGAGAAGGTGACCAGATTTTAGATTTGGCTACATTCGAATATAGTCAAATCAACTCTCTCTCTCTCTCTCTCTCTTATATATATATATATATATATATATATATATATATATATATATTACAGAACTCTGTGCATACAACATATATAAAATATATAAGATATAAATTTTTTTAAGAGGAAAGAGCGATTCCCAATTTTTCTCTCGGAGAAAAAAGAGAAATTCCACATTCAAGCCAAACAATTCTTCATTCTCTAGGCTATTTTCTAGATTAGGCCATGTTTAATGGGATGTGCGGAAGTTAGGCTATCCAAAGATGCTCATTTGAGCTCTCTTCATGGCACCACCTCTCATTGAAAATGAATGGATTGGAAGTTAGGGGATTGTTTCACTACTGCTCCTCTGTTTGAGACACCCAGACTCAATGTCTGGTAGATTATTTGGAACAAGCAAGATGTACATTATGTCCCATATGAGAGACTCCAAACATAACTCCCAGAATGATAAGGAGCTGCCCTAATGGCTTCCCACTGGAATATGTTAAAGATGCATTAATAATCATTGTTAACTACATACCTATATAATTAATCATGAGTCCACAGGTTAGGTTTTAATAATTATCTTACACTTAAATTTCATGGTGCATACTATTTGGTGCCCCTATATATCTGTGACTGTATATGTCTCGCATTCTTGAAACCCAAGTATCATTATCATAGCTGAACCTTCCTTGTCAGGCCAAATTGTGGTATACATTATATGGGTTCTCTAGTGATGTTTTGATTTGCTTGTCTTCTATAACCTATGGATGTTTCAGAATCCCACCAGTTGGGCTTCCAGAATGATGCGCATGCACATAGAAAACAAAACAACCAATGTAACTGCTTGTCACAATGGATTACCCATTAGGGATGAAAATTTCACAAGATTCGGTTTACATTTCCTACAACTTTCAATACATTGTTTGTGGGATTGTTTAACCCATCAAATTGCAGCCTCAGAATAACACTTCTCAAGCCTTAAGGATTACCAACAAGCTTAAGTATGTGATACTTGCCAATACCATTTCACTGTACAAGTGAGAAGTGCAACAATTTTTTTTTTAATTATCCGAATGCAAAAGAATTGAGATGAATAAAGACAGATGGAAAACCATATCATCTTCTAGAATAAAATCAGGGATTCTCACCAGGCCCATGCCATGAACTGAATTGTATCCAATTGACAGCAATTCAAGCTGTCAACGAAGCAAAGAACTCACAAAGAGAAGCTTCAAATCCAACATTGATAAATCAACATCAAATCTTGTCCTTCGTCAGTTTATAAGGAGCCTTATAATGATCTGACATGTAAAATTCCAGGCCTTGACATAAAATTAAACTACTGCTAGAGTTTCTGAATATTTAATAGAAACTTTGTTTACCTAGAAACACTACAAAAATCAAGCTTCTTCTTTAGAACCTTCAAAGTGCCATCCGCCAAGCTGTCTGATGAGTCACAACTCATTTGTGATTCCACATGATTGCAGTGTCCAACACAAATTCTGCCATGAAAATGCTTGGTCTCACCAAACTTTTCTGCAGATTTATCTCCTTCATTTGGCTCAAATTTTAGATCCCTAAAGGGTCATCATGAATTGTTTTAGTAATGTTCTCCAATGTCTGTCATTCTTTGAGTTCACAATTTCCATCCGTCCCATCCTTCAAAATTTTGTGGCAATCACTTCCATACCTAGTTAGCTCATCCTAGAGCTCCATCCTAGTCTCCTATCAGCTAAATTGTCAAATATGAAATAAAGAACAAGTGCATAGCACAATCTTAGCATTCTAAACTCAAACATAATTCCTAAAATATGAATAATTCCATATAAATCACAGTATACAAGGTGAATGAATTAAATTTCCTACTTACTGGATGCAAATACTCTCTTTCTCTTAACCTGATCAACTTGTGTAAAAGGAAAAATACATCAGGTTTTCTGTACTTACCTCTCATGTTGTGCATTGTATGATAACAGGGGTACTATTGGTAATAACAAATGGCACCAAACGTCTAATTGAATTTTCATGAATTGTGGTGACTCTCAACAACTGCACCAAATTGTTGGCATTTCTTGGTCAATTCCCATTCTAACTGTCATATCACGTCTCATGAGATCCATGTTTAAGGGATCTACAATCCATAGCGAAGAAAATAGAATGTCACTTGCAACACTCAAATCAAGGGCTCTCCATCCTTGAATATCTTGGATGCATTATATCCAGCATGCACAATAGCTAATGTCAACAGTCAATTTGCTGTACATATTCATATTCTGGGATTCCTCAACAATCCAGGCCTCAGAAACTTCTTTTGAAGAAATCTTATGGGACTGTATCATCCTTTTTTATCAATAACATTGGTCACAAAAAAGACAAACCTATCTTCCTTATATTACTCCTTACAGAAGACAATAGGAGAGATATTGATATCCTCTTCAAGACTTGTAGAAGGAAATTCATGAGTACAAGACAAGAGCTGTTAACAGCAAATGAAGTGTATATTACAAAACAAAGAGACTAAAAAGTGAAAACTATATTGACTAGTTTTTGAGTAACCAGAGACTAAACCGAAATAAGAAACAAGTACTTCAAATGATACTTGCATGCATGCTTATGAAAAGAACATAGGACTAACACAACTGAGTAAGCCCATGTTATACTAGCCTCATGTGACGAGGAAAATGTCAAGAAGTCCACACGAATAAAAAAAGTGAATTTAAATGCTAAGAAAGCTCAAACAGAGAACATTCACCTATCAAGCTCTTCCTTCATTGCAGGATCTAACCCATCGTCAATATCAACATCTTCAAAATCAACCTTCTGTGCAAATGCATCTTCGCTCCTGTCTTGAATTTCTGAAATTCGACTTGGACTAGGTAAATTAATCGCAGCTTCATTTCTTACCATAGAAAGAGACGATGATTCCTATGCACAATTGTATAGATCAAATATATTAACATCTATGAAATACAGTTGAAATTAAAAAAATGCATCAACAGGCTGAGGTTATATTAATTACCTTCTTGTGAGATTTATCAGACCCAGTTCTAATTAAAAAAATGCATCAACAGGCTGAGGTTATATTAATTACCTTCTTGTGAGATTTATCAGACCCAGTTCTAGAAGGATCCTTTGGTTGCTCTTTTTTCCTCTTATTTTTCTTTTTGTTCTTAGCAGCTTTAGCATTCTTTGGGTCTGCTGAAAAGTGAAATTGAACAACAACCAATCTCAATCAAGTAGAATTGCTGAGCAGTTTAAGTTGCAATTCAATGGCAAGCATGATAGATGAGGATGAGAAGAATAGGTAGGAATAAAATGCAAAATAGAAGCATGCACATAGCGAGCAAATAAAAATTATCTAGTCGGAGTAGAATATAAAGTAAAAGTGAAAAACAGTTACATAGTACACAAATTTAAGGAAATTCCTATAATAGTTCATAAGTTATATAAATCATAAACCTTGATTGAGTAGTTGTAAATAAGGGAACGGTACTTAAATGCAAGGTTTCAAATTCTGTCGGATCGGGCTATCTTGGTTTTTCCATGGTACAGGACACGCTGCCATCCCAGTACATCGCGACACTTGGGACCGAGGATGTCCTAAGACGCACCGATTGGGATGCTAGCAAGATAATCCTGTCTTGATACTTGCAATAGTATCCCATCTTAGGGTCCTACGAGACATTCCACCGGGACATGAAACTATGCTTAAATGTGTATTTCAAGGATTATTGGAGATAAAACATTGTAAATAGCTTGGTCAAATCATTTAAGGAGAACAATATCGAACACCATAATATCATTTTTAAAATTCAATCCAAATTTGGATTCACCTTGATACTTATGTGAGTAACATATATAGAAAAAGATAATTTTATTATATATAGAACTCTCTAGACATATGGCCACCAACATAATGTAGATACATAAAAATATCTAAACAAGCTAGCATATCATATAAACCAAGGGAAATCCCTGATGCTGATGATTATCTAGCTGGTTACTGTGACCTGATATTTCCCATTACAGTACCTCAAACCCTCTCTTCACCAAAATCCCAGAATAATAATAAATATATTTGACCATGTCAAGTAGTTTCTTCCAAATATGGATTTTATGCACATCAGTTCAAGGTTTCATCACTCAAAAACTCATAAACCTAACTTTTAGATATATTAATCCAAAACTTTAAATCTTAGTCAGGTGTTCTTTTTGTTCTCACTTTATCCAAATGTTAAGTATAACCCAAGAAATGGAAATGCAAGGATTCATTGATGAGGCCCAATTGAAAGCAAACATGTCCTAGAAACCAAATGGCAGTCAAGAATAATTGAATGAGACCGCAAATAGGGGATAATATATCAATTGGTAATGCATTTTGTCATAATAAAAAAAAGAAAATTCTTTAGCTAATATTGTAATAATATAATAAATATCCAAATGAAAATTACAAACCGTCTCTTCCTGATAGACTGGTGAGAATAATCAGTATGGCCATGATGTCATATAAAAAAACAACAAAGAAAATCATTTTAAATGAGAAATAATTGCCAACTTTCATGCATGCATGCAACAGGGAGAGGTAACATATTAGGTTGCAGGAGAAATAAACAGTGAAGCCCAAAAGCACAGCATTTAGCAGCTTTGATTTATTAAATAAAAAGGCTTTTTCTTTTGCACACAATCCCTCCCTCCCTTTAGTGAAGGATTTAAATATTGTATGCATCCAGCTTGCTCATACCGCACTGTACCGGTGATGGACTGATGCTCATACTGCATTTAACAGCATCTTTTAATATTTGCATATTATACCTTGCTAACCCAAAATTCCCAAATAAGGCTATAAATAAAATTACCATCTCCCATTGTTAAATCACATGCATATATACTACCAAAAAATGCCAAATGGTTTGCAATACCCTACCTTCAACATTCCTCCAAAAAAAAAAAAAAGATACTGTTGCTGCTTTGAAAACAAATAACACAATTCTCTGAATCACTGCTTAGGCGATTATGAGCTTGAACCCAACAGCAACAACAAAGTCATTTCTGATGATGGTCATAGCTAGGAGTATGATGCTTATAATGGCTACAATAGGAAGCTCAAACATGATGATGGAAAGTGGCAAAAAGCTCAATCTCAATGAGGATGGTAAGGAGTTTCAGCAGGACAATGGTAGTTGCTATAATAAGCTTGCAACAATGACCATAGTGGCTACAACAGTACTAATGATTAAAGTTGGAAGAAGACTAGTAGCAAGGAGCCCAACCCAATAGCAGTGGTGACAATAGCAAGGAGCCCAACCCAATAAAGATGGTGGCAAAGAATATGACCTCAAAAGGATAGCAACAAAAAACTCATCAAGGGCAATAATGAGAATTGGGATCCAGACTACGGCAATGGTAGTGGCACATGTTTGCCATTATTTTTCTCAAGGACATATGTCACTTGTTTAGTGGAGAACTTGATGACAAACACCTAATGAATTACACCTAAGTTTCATCCAAATGGAACAAACCAGCTTTATATATATAGACCACTTCAAATGAGGACTCTGGCCTGCGACTTGCTCATATGACTCTTGTCTACCTGAAAAAAAGGCTACGACTTCTACCTTACATATATTGCATGTCAACCTTTTTCCATATACTGGCAAGGCCATTGATTAAGGAGAAAGAGTGTAGAATTATCAAGATTGAACCAGAAGGATAAGAAGACAATTTTTGAAGAAAAGAAGAAGCACTGCAGAATTCACTATGACATTAGTTTCATAAATATCAGCTCTTAAAACAATTTGCTCTCAGCCTTTTCATTAGATACTTATATATATGCCCAGTGATACGAATCCTAGTTAACTTCTAATCCCATACCTTATGTAACTCAAAGACTTGAATAATAAAAAAAAACAAAAAAAAGGAATAAATTCATCACTGAATTGTAGAGATAGCTTCCAGGTCATTTTTCACCCCAAAAGAATTGAAAGTTACCAGAGCCCACGAAAATAGTATCAATTATAAAACTCGTAGAGATCTTTCTAGCAAGTCCAAGATCTCCTAAATCTGATATTTGTGTGAGAATTAATGCCTTCTAGAAGACTTCATGCAGATTGCATTAGACTTCAATTCTGGGTCCACAAATCAAGCAACATCAGAAAGAGAGGGGGAGATATGGTGAGAGAGAAAAGCCCACTACTCTGTCATACAAGACCATAGAAAATCAATAATTGACATGAGAAATCTGCCATTTACTTATTTTTATTCTTTTTATTTTTATTCTTAAAAAATTTGATTTTTCTCTTATTTTTATTGAATTCAAATGGGAGCATTTTCTTATTTATATGGGAAATTTTAAGTAAATGGAAAGAAAAAAGGAAAGGGAAGAAATGATGATATTTGCTTAAATAAATCTGAATGAAAATAAAAGAAAAGAGAGAGGATGTAAGCCCATGGAAGGCTCCCAACCTCATATACCACATAAAAATAATAATAATAAATAAATAACTATAAAAAAAAAGTTTGAAAAAAAAGGTGAACTAGTTGACTAAAAGGGCAATTCGTACCGAATTTCAGTTGGTTCGGTTCGATACAACAATCTTTGAAATTAACTACCGAATCTTTTCAACTATCTAGAAAGATTAGAAATTGCCCCTGCAGCTAAAACAGGTATTAACAAAATGCAGAAACAAATAACAGATGCTGGCACTAGCATGCTAAAGTTGTAAATTTCCATAGGCAAAATAAATTAATAACAATGACCTCCATCTCCATTTATAAACGATAATATTTCATCAACAGAACGCTCATCTTTTTGCTGTTCTTGAACTTCCACATCCTGAAAAAAGCATTGGTACTTCCTCAGAAACCAAATCTTAGGGGCAGTCAAAATATAAGACACAGTAAATTTGCAGTAATAAATGAAATATTAGATGTCTAGACCTCATAACAAAGGATGCAATGGATACTAATTCCAGAGAAAGCAGAAGATGGTTGTAACAAAATAAGTCACCAAACTACGATAGTGTGACTACCTTTTGTTTCTGACGCTCCCTCAGTTCTTTTCTTCTCTTAGCATATAGTCGATTTAGTAGCCTGATCCGTGGATCATCATTAGCATTTTTCAATGGCTCTAACTTCTCTTCCTAAAATAGCCGAGCAAGGAATAAGATGATTGTGGAAGTCACCAGAAAAAACTAAAAGAAAAAGGGGATTTTAAGGCAACAAGACCTCAGTGAGGTCATCCGGCAAATGAAAAGTCTCACGAATTTCCTCAGGTGTTTTTCCTTCTATCATGCGGGCTAGTGCTCGACTAGTGAGATCAACCAAAGGCTTTAGCTGCAGGCTGTCAGCTGCAGATGTCAACTCGCATAATCGTTTGGTATCCATCCTGATAAATTTCTCATCAAAAGATTTCCGCTCCTACACATAACAAACAAAAATTATAACACCGGTGATCATATTGAAATAATACATAATTTTCAATATCCTTTTATATTAACAAATCTTACAGCAGGATAATAGCTACAATAGCTGATAGGTGTTATCATCATGCTAGCAACTAATGACTCATATATATTTTGCAGTGGATCTGACCACAGATAACTCCAATTTGCCATGGATTATGCTAATAAAAACCACTAATACATCAAGCCTTATCAAAAGAAAAGAATGTTATACCAATAAGACAAGTAGTGAACTTTGTCATACCTTGTTAGAGCGGCCTGGAACTTGATGAAACCGACAATAATCAAGAATTAAGCTAAGTATGGAGGGGTTAACTCGTTGTGGTAAAGAAATAGCATAATTCTTAGAAGATCCCATGCCCGTCTGAAGTATCTCTCGACATATCATGGGGCAGAACATAGCAACCTCTTCTTCGACTTGTTGGATTGATCCATCAGCACATTGGAGCCATATATATGACTTCATAGCCTGTTAGATTATAATTGCAGAATGTTGAAATATCAATTTTGTCATTCAAGAACTGTACTAGTGGGTTTCACAGGTCCACTGACATTGGAAAGCTCAATGCATAGGGAAGATGGAACACTTCTAGAAAATTACAGAATATGACACCAGTTTCCTTGTAATGGCTATAAATATAAAACAAAATGCACAAAAATGGACATACAAAGAATAGACAAGAAATTATATTCTATTAAATTTGAAAAGAAAGCCAATAGGCAGTGTTGATCGAGGTTAAGGCTCCATCATTATACAATCATTAGAGAAGACATACAGTTGCAGAAAATGGTCAACTTGCCCATATGAAGGTTTAAGTTAACATAAGAAAGATCATAGCAAAATCTGACATACCTCTGGCTTGATAATTGCCATCTCACTTTCTGACATTTGATAGTAGCCTCCGAGTATGTAAGGCAAAGAGGAATAAATAGAGAGAGTAAGAGAGAGAGAGAGAGAGAGAGAGAGAGAGAGAGAGAGAGAGAGAGAGAGTTACAAGATTGCCTCTTGAAGTCCTTAGTTTCCAGACTGGAAAATAAATAACAATGTTCCCAAGCACAAAGACTTCTAATTATATAATGGATATTGACTGTTAACAAAAACAACACCATATAATAGACAATTTAAGAAGATGTTTATCCTCATTTCTTCTTGGGATAGCCACTTTAAGCACCATCCAGTCACACATGGGCCTCGCCTCACCTCTGGTGGATGGTCATAATTTGATGGGTTTTCAAGTCACTTGCTTGACCTACCAAAAGAAAGAGAAAAATTAGAAAGATGATACAGGATCCTGCTTCTAGAGGCTCTACGCAAGGGTTTAGTCTCTGACTACTGATTGTTATATTTATTCCAAATGGACTCCCTGACCTGAATCCTTTATTTCTTAAATCTTTTGTAATTCAAAAATCTGAACCAGAATGTTTGCCAATCTATTACCATGGAATATGCAAGTTGCATAACATAAACTAAAAGCAAATCATACTGCCGATGAAGAAAAATTAGATGAGGCAAATCAACTTATCAAATAGAAGTTCTAGTGCACACAATGATCTTTCTCCCTGACAAATAAGATCTACCCAACAATGGAACACAAAGATAGGAGGAAAAAGCAACAAGAAAGAATTCTCATAGAACAATTGCGAATAGAACTACAAATTTCATTCAATTCAAGAGGCTCTTTACAATGGCTAGGCAGCCCTATTTATAGATGTAGGACCCCGTGAACCTTCCCATAAATATATCCACATTTGTTTTTATCAAACAAGGAAAAATAAAAATATTCTCTATTATATGCTTCTTAAAATCAATATGCTGGTTTGGCATTGCTTTTCAAGGACCAAAAGATATTTCTGGAGGGCTAAAGGCATTTTTGATGATTTTGAGATGTTTGATAAAAATTTTAGAACAACTTTTGAGCTCCTCCAAAAGCCTAAAATAAGTCTAATATGAAGCTTTTGGGTAAAAGCTCTACCAAAGATGCATTGGAAAACTGTTTTCAATTTTGAGGTTATGTGTTCGAAACATAAAAGCAGCCTCCTCACGTAAGGTAAGGCTATGTATATATTTAACCCTCCTAGAACCCACAATAGCAAGAGCCTCATATACTAAGCTGCTCTTCTTAAAAATTCTGATATAATGTAATGTAATATAACATGATTCGCCATTTCAGTATCAAGGGGTGTGTCGGTAAAATTCTAATACAATATCAGTAAGCCCAGTATACTTAGTACAGGAGTGTACCAAGTGTCGATATGCCTTTCGTAATGATACCAATATAGTACTAGTACCAATACCGTATACCCGGTACGGCAGACCATGAGTATAACATAATACTATCGTTTAGTATGATATAATTTAATATGATATGATTTGATTTAATATTATTATATTATATTAACATATCTCTATTAGAATATTATATACTAATATTTTTATATTATAATATACCTTGATATTATATTAATGTTATATGCAAATATTTTTATTATAGTATCACTATAATAAAAATAGCATAATAATATAACAATAATTATACCATGTAATATATTATAATATAACATAATATATTTACTTTATAATTAATATAGTCAGTCTCAAGCTTGGATAAAGGAGGGTTGTAGTATGTTGATGGCCAACGCAAAATTAGTCACATAATATGAATATGAATCCTTTAGATAAAACTATTGGGTCGTTCTCTATTTATAGTTAGATACTTCTCACCACATCAGGGTCCAAATGTAGTAAGAAATAAATAAGGATTCTCACGCTTTAATGGATGTGTATGGATAAAAAAGTTAGTCCAGATAAGTAAGATAATGTTTAGCAACCGGTAACATAAGGTCATTGATAGAAAAAACAATGGAGCTAATAGGCACAATAACTTGAAGGAGAGTTAACATAACTTGCCTACAAGAAACTAAGTAGCTAGGAGAAAAAGCAAGAGAAGTTGATAAAACAAGTAAAGTTTGGTATGCAAGAATGATGAGAATAAAAATTATATAGATAAGAGTTTAAAAGATGTGGTTATAAATATTAAGAGAGCATAAGATAGAATAATGTTAATTAAATTAATATTAGGAGAGGAGTCCATTAATATTATTAATGCTTATACTTCTTAAGTAAAATTAGATGATGCTAGCAAACAATGCTTTTGGAAGGACATGGATAAACTAATTCAAGAGATTTTAGTAAAGAAAAGACATTTAGTAGAGAAGACTTGAATGAACATATGGAAAAATAAAATGTAGATTTTAGAAAAGTGAATAGAGGCTATAATTTCAAAGATAGAAAAGAGGAAGTAGTCATTTTAAAGTTGCCATGGCATATAACTTATTATTATATAGTACTTGTTTAAAAAAGATTCTCACTTAATAACTTTTAAAAGGACAGTATAATATTAGTCAATAATTTTTTTTCCTTGCTAGAAAGATTGATCTAGTTTTGAATAAAGATTGCAAAGTTATACCAAGTAAAAGCTTAACTACTCAACATAAATTGATGGTTTTGGATTATATATCAAAAAAAAAAAGAGAAGGGCTAAATTATATAGGAACCCAAAGATTAAGTGGTAGAATTTAAAATGAGAGAATGACCTTTAACGATAGAATATTGAAGGAAAGAAAGTAGAGACTAAATGGAAAAATCAATATCATGCAAGAAGAGATGGCTAACAATATTAAGAAAGTAGTTGCAAACGTGCTAAGAGAATCAAAGGAAAAGGAGACATCTGTTAAGGAAACATGATAGTCAAATGAGAAAGTTCAATTAGTAGAGGGTACAGAAAAGTGCTATGTAAAATGATCTAAATGTAGGAATAAAAAATTATATCACAAGTTAAAAATTAAGAATAGAAAGAAAGATAAAAGATTGCAACACCAAGAGAAAAGAAAATAAAAATTCAATTTAGGTTAAATACATCAAAGATAAAGATTAAAGAGTTTTAGTTAAAGAGAATAGAATCAAATAAAGATGCAGAGGTCATTTTAATAAGTTATTAAATAAAAGTTATGCAGATGACTTAGAATATCTTATTAGTTCCACTAAGGATAGAAGTACTAAAGATACACACAAAATTGGAACAAATGAAGTAAAAATGACTATGAAAAGATGAAAATAGGAAAAGCGATTGGACCTGATGAAATTCCAATTGAAATGAGGAAGTGTTTAGGTGATGTATAAGTAACCAGATTGACTCATTTATTTAATAAGATATTAAAGACTAAAAAGATGCCTCATGAATCGAAAAAAAGTACTATAATAATGATTTATAAAAATAAAGATTATATTAAAAATTATTCTAATTGTCGCATTTTAAAATCATGAATCATGCTACAAAACTTTAGAAGAAAGTAATTGAGCACATATTAAGATATGACATAAAAATATCATAGAAACAGTTTGATTTTATACCAAGATAGTCGATTATGAAAGCTATTTTTCTCCTTGGAATGTTAATAAAGAAGTATAGATAATTGAGTCAAGATCTTCAAATATTTTTTATTGATTTAAAGAAACTATGGAATAGAATTTGTAAAAAAAAATCTTATGATGGGTGTTAGAAAATAAAAGATTCCTCACTATATATATCTACGTAATTAAAGACATGCACAATGAAATAATTACAACATGATACTAATGATAATACCAGTTAGTTTTCAATTACAGTAAATTTAAACCAAACAATTAAACTAAATTCTTATTTTTTGCACTAATTATAGATGAACTTACTAGGTATATCCAAAACGATATTTCTTCGTGCATAATATTTGCAAATAATATAGTCTTAGTGTATGAAACAAAGATCAATCTAGGTTGAAGTTATGCAAATGAGCTTTAGAATCCAAGAATTTTAGATTAAATAGGATTAAGACTGAATACATAGATATAATTTTAGTAAACTTAGAAATAAAAATAAAAGTATAATGAAAATCGAGGAACATTAAATTCTTAAAAATGAGAATTTTTGATATTTAGGATCGACTATTCATAAAGAATAAGACATTGAATAGGATGCCATCAATAAGATTCAATCAGATTAGATAAAATGAAGAAGTGTAATTGAAATATTGAATAATTATAAAAAATTATCAATTTGAAGGAAAAAAAATTATAGAATGGCCATAAGACCAACTATGTTTTATAGTACAATGTTAGTTAAAAAACCTATGCACAAAATAAGTTTACCTAAAGTGAAAATGTTGAGATAGATACATGATAATACAAGGAAAGAAACTTTAAATTATGCATAAAAAAATGAAGGCAGTACCAATTGAGGATAAGTTGAAAGAAGGATGATTCCAGATGATTTCGACATATACAAGATATGCCAAAAGATGTATAAAAAAGTGATTTAATATACATAGAAAAAAAGATAGGTAAAAGTCAATCAAAATTCACATAGGAAGAGGAAATAAAAGATTTTATATATTTATATCTTACAAATAATATGACTATAAATCAAGCAAAATGGATAAAAAAAGATTCATATAGCCGCATCCAACTATTTTGAGAATAAAATTTAGCTGTTATAATATTATAATAATATTATTATACTATATTATATTATATAAATATAATGCAATATAATATTATAGTATAATGAAATAGTATTATCATATAATATATTCTATTAAAATATTAATATAATATTCATATATTATCATAATTTCTAATATTATAATAATATATTATTATATAATAATACTATTATAATATGATTATGTTAGAAAAATATTATTATATTTTATAAGATACATAAAATCATTATTTATTAAATTATTTAGATTAAACTATTAAAATAAATAATTTTTAAGTTAAGAATGCTTTATAATAATAACTTTTGATATATATAGTTAGAAAATTGAAAGCACCATGCAAAGTCCTCTATTGTCATTTACTCTTACTCAACTAGATTAGGAAATAGATATTAAAATTTCACTATATTTTAAAAATATAGTTACCAAACAGTAACAAACCTTTTATTAAAAGCTGTACTAGCTAAAGTTCTATTGCCCAATGCACTATGATCAAAAGCTCTACTACCTTTAGCATTGTCAAACTGGGCTTATTACTGATCTTGACGTCAGTTGATTGGATAGGATTTCTAACTTAGGAGAGGTCAGGTAGTTCCAAATCTGCTTAGATTTTACTAATACCATCCTTACTAAATGAGATCATAAGGACTATTTCCTAATCTACAGCAAATTTTTATAAATGAAAACGACCGTTGAATCCTTTGCTCTTCTAATCAGCCTTGAACCAAGTCAAATATGTAAGGACAAGGTCTACGTTGCGCATCAATTTCATTTTTTTTAATCTAAGATAAATCTTCTTGATCTTTTAACCATTACAAATTTACCAATTCAATACGACAGGTTCATGGACAGAAATGAAAATCCTGGCACATTTGGCAAAAAGGAACTCGCATCAGCCAAATATAAAATAATAAGAACTGGTGAGCAAACAGGAAACAACCTGATTGAAATGTGATGTAGAAAGATCAAATCGTAGTTGAGAAAATGATAGATAAGCAGTTTATAAAATAGGAGAAACAAAAGGCATGACACAAACATCTAAAGACATTGAATCCTTTAAGTCAAACTAATTAACAAATTCGACCAAGTAACACAAAAATCAAAAGAAAGACAGATCACAGAAAAGCAAGTTCTCTGAGACCCAAAGAAAGAATATGTACAATCAGGAAAAGGAGCTATACTCATATCTGCATCCAAGCACATGATAAGAAACAGGGAACTATATGCTAATTGACTCAATGAAATCATAAGGGTCAAAAAAAACATCTTTCAAGAAGTAAGAATTTTCCGCCATAACCATCTTACTTTGGTCCAGCAAGAAATTTTTCATCAACCATCTAGTCAGAGAACTATTTTGAGGAAAGAAATCAAAAACGGGATAAATATAAGTTTTCACAAGCACTGCAGCCAAAGTACTATTTCAAACCTCAAGATAATTCAGATAAACTATGGCCTGCTTGGTGTTGCTTCTGTTTTCTGTTCTGGTATTCAAAAGCCCAAGAAGAAAATTTTGCTAGATTAAACAACATGTACAGAAAAACTCTTAAAACTGTTTGTAAGATCTTTAGAACTTTTGGTAGCTAAAATTTACCGCTATCAAAAAACAGGGAAAGCAAAAACAAGGGTTAGCAGAAGTTTTCTCCAAATGGCATCTTCAACATCAATCTCCATGCGATATTTCATTAATTTGTTGAGAAACAAAAACACAAAAACAACAAACGGAAAAATACCAAACGGAAAAATAAAATGGATCACCAAATAAAATCGATTCACACTTAACGATAAAACTATAGCTTTCCAGAACGCTACAATACGTCTAGACAATAAATCTGATCAAAACACCTAAAAAAATCCAAATTATTGCCAATATCAAACGACAATCCCATTCGATCATGCAATGAAACTAATGAAAGGAAGTTGTAATCCATAATACGAGCTACAGAAACCTAGACGAAACCAGTCGTATCCCCCTCCTAAAGCCCAACGAAACGAGTTACTCGGCACAACATTTTAAAGATAACGGAATGCAATAACAGACTTGGGACACAAAAGGCCGAAAACCGTAACCAAATACCCAGAAAAATCCCAACTTTACTCCAAAACTCAATACCTCACTCAATCCCTGCGTCCCAACCCATAAGCCCCTTCTCAAAATAATAATAATAATAATAAAGATTAATCCTTTCGCACTTTACCCACCAGAAAAAACGTCGAAACCGAATAAACCTGGTAAATCTACGCCACTCGCGGATCAAAATCCCGGAACCGAACGATTCCCAGCCCCATTTCATCAAAACAGGATACATCCAGAGAGAGAAATTAGAACAAGATTCAAGATTCCGCTACCTGATACCGCACGCCTCGAATTCCTCTCTAGGGTTTGCGGCCGTCCCCGATGACGGAACCAATCGAGGAAGAACCGAGAAAGAGCGAGCGAGCGAGCAAGCGAGCAAGAGACAGAGATCAGGGAGAAAGAAGGAGAGCGCGGGATGGGGAATCCTAGGGCTTCGAAGGGCGTCCTTTGGGGCACGTTCCTCCTCGATTTGAGGGCGGCGGAGCTGATTTCCGGGCCTTAGTGGTAAGGGAGAAGAGAAGGGGGCAAGGAGAGCTCTAATCTCGTGCTCACGCCGCTGGCTGGCTGGCTGGCTGACCCGTTGGTTCTTCCCCCCCACCCTGTTTCACCCTCGCTGGCGCCCTCGGACCCGCGTGCGGGAGCCATTTGGCGCATGTAGTCGGCCCATGCGACCGAAGGGTAGAATCCTCTAACGTACTCTTTTCTACGGAAGGAATGTCTTGCTGACGCAGTGCGTCCGCCATCAGGCAATCTTGACAATATTGTTATTGACGTGGTAGTGATTGTGTGATTTATTGTTAGATGTTTTGGTTAGCGTAACACAGTGTTATTTGGATGATTGTAGATATGATAACGGCATGACAAATATAAGTTTGTGGTTTTGCCCTTCCAAATTCTTTCATGGCAAAATACTAAAAGAAAAACACCGTATATATTCTAGCATGTTTTAGTACCCTATGATAAAGCCGCGAAGTTAAGACGACCCTTTTAAATAGATTTTCTTTAGAATAATAGAAAATAAAATGATGTGTGAAGCTCACCTTTATCGTAAAAGATGATATCAAAGCTTACCTAAGATATCATTATACATTGAATTGGTCTAAAGGATAGAAGAATTCTGAGCCGACCCACTAACCTAACCTTAACTCATCTAAAAGAAATAAGGTTATGGTTTAACTTTTTTTTTTTTAACCTAAACTCGAAATAACCACAAAATTTTAGAGACAAATTAGGTCGGGTAATAGGTAACCCGAAATAATCTAAAAATAGTATTTGCCAAAAAAAAAAAGCTTAAACTTTGATCACTACTCATAATTAATTGTTTAGATATGAGGATGGGATATATTTTTAATTTCATTTATCTTAAAATCTAAAATTTTATCTAGATGGTATTATATAATTTTATAAATTATCAGCTAAACTATTTTCATAGTTAATGCATTAATATTTTATATTTATTAATATATAATAGAGTTGATATTAATATTATTCAATACATGATAGAATTAGAAATGTACTCTTTTAAGCTGAGTATTATTAAAGGTTGACATCAATAGATGCAAACACCCTTAAAGAAGAGATTGAAGATTAGAACTAAGCACGACTTTGCTTTTTTTATTTATAGAATCAAGCATATTTCCAGCATTTGTTCCTTTTATTTAGTAGTCTTATCAATAATTTAACATTAATTTTTATTTAATTTTAAAAGTATACTTTTATAAATTTTTGCTTAGTTATATTATTTTAATATTTTATAAATATATAACTATTATTTCTATTAGTGTCTAATCATATTATAATTTTGTATCTATCTACTTTAGCATTTAAAATAACAAATAGGTAAAAAAAAATATTAAATTAATCATTAATAAATTACTTAAAAAGAACAAGAAAAGTATATATTGGATTCTTTTAAAAAACTAAGCCAATACAAAATAATCAATAGGTTGATCTTAATCCGATCATTTAAGGTTAGGATTTAGTTTCAATGATCCAAACCTAAAAATGATCCTAACCTGAAATGATCCGACTCGATCTAACCTAATTACCACTTCTACAGCTTTGAATCATTCAGTGCCAACTCATATCGTTAGGTTTCAAGCGATATGATGACTAGTGAGAAAAAAATATTAGCATTCTATCTTGATATGAGATACATATTATAACATAACAAACTAACAATATACTTATTTAGATTTTAATATCAATTTTATAGATCTTAGGTGATACCAATATCATGCATACTACTTAATATTATAGAAAAGCAAATATTTTACACTTACTTTTTATAATCTTTTAGCAATGGTTGCTATGATAGCTTTTGTTGTGATCACAAAGTGAATCAACTAAAGTCATATAAATAGGTGATATATATGATCTTGAACATCATCCACCCAGTTCCTCAACTCCACAACAAGGAGGAGGGTTTTCTTACTAATATGAATTTAAGATCAAAAAGTTGATGGTTGACTAATGGAACAAGAAACTATTCTTTAATTGGAGACCCCTTTGCAAAACTAGTATTCACATGGCAAAATTTTATTTATAAACTAAACTTGTATTGAATCTAAAAAAATTACGTTAACAAGAAACTTGAAAGAATTTTTTTAAAATAAATTAGAAAGAATTTTTTTAAAAAATTAGATTTAGTGGTTAAATAATTTAATTATATTCATGGTACTATATGAATCCTTATGCTACCATTAGTCGCCCATTAGTTTCTCCTGCTTGCAAAGTGATTGATGGGGATCAATGGATTTATTGCTATTCATGAGGGAGTGCTTTGACAAAAATAATAGAAGGTTGGGCAAAAGACGAAAAGAAATCAAGATAAATAGAAGCAATATATATATATATATATATATAGAGAGAGAGAGAGAGAGAGAGAGCAAGTAGAATCCACTATTTAATTCAAAAAAATTATTTTTTTACTACATATTATATATATATATATATATCCATACATACATACATAATAGTCTAGATTCTTTTTTCCTTCTCTTTACTCTCACTCTTTCTATTTCAATCCTTCAAGATCATAACGTATATTTTCTATCTATACTAATGAGGTCCTCTTTGTTTGAGCTAAATTCTTTTTCAAAATAAAGAAGAAGTTGCAAATTGTCTGCCATTCTATAGAGGTCCACAAGTTAGATTTATCTTCTATTGAGAAGAGGATGAAAAACTTCTTTCTTTTATACTAATGAAGTCAAATCAAAGTCAAATTGGATTTCTCTCATTAAAATAGGATACAAATTGTAAAAATAATAGAAATATTTAAAAATTTTAAATTTAGGTAGAGGATGGATCTTGACTTTTAAATCAACTTTGTCTTCAGCTATATCATCAAATTCTTCCCGAATTGGAAAGTATGACTTCTTGAGTCATTTGTAAAGGGGTCTTGATTGGTCCACTATAGCTTTAGCTTTTCCTAAATTAATGTTCAACGTGAAGAGTCTCTTGTGCTTCTCACAGCTGAATCTCTTAGCATTTTAATTTGAATTCATTCTCTACCGCCAAGTATCTACTCTTTCAGCATTAGTAGAATAAACCTCTCATTGTACCCAGAAGTTATATATAGTTTTGTGGCAAGAGTTGTAATATGGAAGCTGAAAACATTAATCAAGTCATGAAATCTATGACTCGTATAATTTTCTCCTCCAATTAACTGAGATGTGACCTTATATCACCATCAATTGAGGTAGAAGACATCATGATCTTTATCCTTCATTGTACTTCAAGCATCAAAAATATTTTTTTTTTATTCGATTGCATTACTCTTATATTTGGACCATATGCTAGCACTTTGTAGAGTAATGAACCTCGGCTCTAATACTAGCTTATTCCAAGCAAGAAAAATGACTTTTTTTTTTAACCCACTTAGCTGGAATATTTATAGAGTAAAAGAGAATAATATCATTAGTGAAAGTAGAGTCAAAATATTCTTTTTTTTATTATTTTTTTAAAATTCATAAAATTATGGTAAATATTATGATAAAGAGTAAAATTTATACCTTTTGCTTTCGCTTTTGGTAAGGGATAATAAAGTCAATGTTTTTTGTTTTCTTTCTATTTATTTGTCCTCTTTAATGCCATGATATATTGATATGGTTGAAGAGAAGGAATGAATTTCTCAAATTTGCTGAACTCAAACCTTTCAAGAAGTAATTTAGATAGAAAATAGGACTAGTGAAAGTGGAGTCTAGATCCCCATTCTTACATCATTTTTCATGATTTAAATTATAATATAGATCATGGGTGAAAATAAATTACATTATTTTTCAGACATCACCAAGATGAATAAGTATTCAATTGACTCAAATAACTTTATACTAATAAATAAAATAAATTACCATACCATTTTATTTAAAACTTGTTTACTTTATGATACTTGGTTTAGAGGTGGCAAATAAAGGTGGTGATGCACTTGGACTTGGCTTTGGTACTACCTCTCACGAGCTCACAGTCCGAGAACTTCAGCTATTAGGTAAGGACCACCCATGTATTTAACCCTTATCCAGCCGAAGTAGGATTATGACACTAAGCTCCACCTATCTTCATTAAGTAAACGAAGCAAAGCACATTAATATCCTCCTAATTAGAATTAGGTCAGAAGAGTTAATTAAAAAAAAAAAAAAAAGTAGAAGCTTACAATCTCGGGGCTTGCTTAAGGGCATGCAAAAGAGAAAAGAGAGAGAGATTCCGTAGCCTTGCGGAGGGTGCGTTGAGCAGTGGACTTCTCCTTTAGAATGCCGTAGAAGATGATCTTTAGTTTGCTAAAGTTCGTGCTGCACAAAGGACAACTAGAGAGAGCACTCTTAATCTTCTTCTTTTTTTTTTTAGAACCTACTCATATTCAATTTATTCCCGAGTGCAATTCACAAGAAAATTTAGAATTTTTTCCAGAGTTAACAGCTTTCCAATGTACTGGGACTTTAGGACAAATCATGCCTCCCTGATAAATAAATTTCTTAGTTGTCTTAAACTACTGTAAGAAAGTGGAAGGTTCAACTGGCCAGCACCTGGATGACGGGTTCCAGTACTCAAGAGACCGTTGCATCTCTATTTGTTGCTGATATGAAGAGGTTGAGCGAGAGAGAAGGAATAGCCTGGTTGTCATGCCGATTTGTTCTCCCCACCTTCATGCCGATTTGTATATCAAGTGAACAAGTTTTATAGTGATTTTGTTACTTGGCCTGTAAACTTATCCAATTGCAGATGCGGTTTCATGAAATAATTTTGTTCACTGCATGAACTTATTAAAATTTCTCCTTGTCAAAACTTTATCAGGAAGTTGTCAGTCTCGAGGCTTTGTTAGATTGAGTGCAAGGGTGGTATATAGTGTTCTGCCGGTAACCATATTGGTTGTGACAAAACTCCGAAGCAATTAAAAAAAAAAAAAAAAAAAGTCAGAATATCGATCGGAACGGAAACAAATCTGATGATTTTCATCACAAAGCCATGGTAAAAATGTCTGAATGTCTAATGAGTGCAGAACTACTTTACGACAAATTCAGCTACTTCAAGAGTAGAAACAAAATCCTGAATGCAATCCCATTACCGAGGAGTAGAGAGCCAGCATGGAGCAGAACATAATGAAAAGGGCGGCAGTGTTGGTGTGCTGCAGTTCGTCATTGCCTTCATCACATCTTGCAGCCATGGTGATGGAGACGCTGCATGATGCTCCCCTTCCTTCCCTCCTAGAAGAAAGGTTCCAAGGTGTGCTACAGGGGAGGCCATCTCCCACCACCGTCGCACAACCCCTTCATGGCTTCATCGGCCACCATCAATGTTGATCCATTCTACACCTGATGAATAAGGTGGCTTGGGACTATAATCAGATATTAAAGTGTCATAATGAGGGTGGCCTCACCACCCTCATATATCAAAAAACTATTATTATATATGATGATGAGTAATTAAATAAATGATCTTGATGAAGACACGTGTCAAAAGAGATGTTAATAAAAAAAATTATCTAAGTGGCCCAAACAAACCCATTTAGGTTAAATTGTAACTAACTGAATCTAACTTAAATTTGGTGAGTTTTATCAAGATCTTCAAGAAGAGATCATGGACCAGTGATACAAAAGAGAAGTTTAACTCATAGTTCACAAAATAAACGTATCCCCCACATATATAAATATGAGAGTTCAAACCCTGAAAGGAGGAAGAGAAGGGAGAGAGAAAAGCAGAAGAGTAAAAGGGTCTTCCGAGAAAAGAGGATGAAAATTCTTTCAACCGATTACAAGGGCAGAAGTTCTCCACAGGTGGATGAATCTCCAGAGTCGATTGAGCTGAAGAGATTCAATTGCAGATCTAGTTTCTGGAACAAGATTTCCATTTGGGCCGGAGTAATTTGGTTGCAAATCTATTTTCTGGATCAAGGTTCTTTACTGGGCTGGGTCTTTGTATTTTAACATTTATTTCTTGGGCCAAAGACTTATGGATTTGGAATTGACCCATTTCTTGGACTAAAATCTGATTTGTGTTTTCTTAATTTCCCTATATGTACAAATTTTATCTGTTGTTATTGTATTCAGAAAAAAGGCATCAACAATATAGTTTAATAACATAATATTAGGAAATTATGTTATATTATAATTTTGCATTAATACTATAATAATGTCATAATATTATAATAATATTATGATAATTATTATACTTTCTAATAATATATTATCATATAATCATTATCATGTTTTTTACATTACAATGTTATAATATGGCTATATTATAATATTAGATTATTATAGTATAATATTATTAAATTATAATAGCATTATAATAGTTATATTTTAGAATAATTTATAATAATAGTCTCCATTTTACAAGCACTTTTACAGTTTGATTAGCTAATAATTATTAAAATTTTATAGCACTTTATAAATATAATTATCAAAAGCTTTGTAGCCAATCACTTTTGGCAAATGAAATCTTAGTGCTCTTCCAGGTATTGGGTTGCTTATGAGAAAGGAAGTTTTAAATTAGACACTCAAGAAATTTCATAGAATGCATTAGATATTTTCAAGAATCCATCATGATTAGTTAAATATATACATGTTTGTTTGTTATTGATCTTAATTATTTGATTTTAGTGTTTGAAATTTAGGTTGATATATTAAAGATGTTGGAGAATTTGGTTCCCATCAAGTTAGATTCTGATGAGATTTTTTTTTCAAAATAATATTTATATTTTACATCTTCTCTATTATCATTGAGTTATTTTGCACATTTCAATGTTTTGGATATTTTGTAGGATCATATTTTACATACCCAGATTATATGGCAGTATTGGAACATGATATGAAAATTAAAGGCTTGACTGGAGAAAAAAAGGTTAAAGATCTCCTTGTAAGTACTTTGGTGTTTTCTATCCTTAGATGCCCATCCATCCTATTATTGGTGCCCTTCATCATGGATTTAAGAAGTCCCTCAGGTTTGGCAGATTTACCAAGTTGTTATTTAAAGGGAAAGGTTTTGTCGTGATACTCCTGCATTATTTTTAAAGTCATCTGAGTTAGGTAAATTGTTCTGATAAAATTCCTCAAAACCGAGCCTATACTTGGCCCATTCCTTTCCCATCCCAAAGAAACCTGGGCAATATCCGCGAGAGGTGGGAGGCATTTCAAAACGATGCCAAAGGCTAAGAAGCATGATTTAGAGTCATCTTCCCCAGACTGCAGCTTCCCCATAGATCCCTCCTCCTTTGCCTCAAATTGATCCCTCCATTAACTCTTAAACATAAAAACTTTCATTGATAATCTCATCAATTGACCTATAGTAGATGCCACGCATTTCTTTTATTTTTTCTTGATCATATTTGCTGCAGCCACACTCCTAACACAACTCTTTGCCTTTTGTTTTCGATAGATTATATAGTCTCGTAATCTGATGCACTAAAAGTAGATATAACGGTTAGAAAAATACTTATAAAAAATAATAAAATAAATACCTAAAGTACCATACGAAAACCCTAAAAAAATTCAGTCAAATTCATGCAGGTTTAGAGTTGGCTTGATTGAGCGACAAGGAAACTAATATAAAACTTCATTTAACTTGTTTGAACCACCATGCATGCTTATAGAATAAGCTTAGGCAAGCTCTTTAAGGTTGTTAACATATCTAAATTTCAAGATCACATATCAACTTTCATGAATTAATTTTACATATCCATCATATTCTAATTACAAATTAATGGCTGATCATGATTCATATGCTCTTTTCAGGTCATGCACATCTCATGTGCTAGCATGGGGCATTGGAAGACCCTTAGATGGTACATTTTTGTCATCATCAAATCTTTTGCACATCTTATATGAACCATAGAAATCATTTTCACTCCATGTCTTTATTTATTAGGAGCCAAAACATGGTTGTCATTGGATGGCGAAAAACATTTTCACTCCACGTCTTTGTCTACCATAAGCCAAAACATGGTTGTCATTGGATGGTGGATCTCAACCATGATTGCACATGCATGGTTTAAAGAATTATGATAACCGATTGTAAAATATTATTTCTTTCATTCCTTTGTGGTTATATAAATAACATGTTTTTTTCTTTTAACACCTAGAAATGTCAATGTTAAGAGGATCATGTGAAAACAAATTGATGCAAAAATTTAAAAAAAAGTATGTGCATCCCAAATTAATAGAAAAGATAATAGTTAATGATAAAAAATATAACTACATGCAAGATTTATGCGACTCAATAAAACCCTATTTTCACTATAGGAGAACAAGTAATATAAAAAAAAAAATAACAATGAAGTTTTTACCTCCAAAACTCAATCCCGAAAACCCTTGAACACCCATCTCAATTCAAAAAATGCTCTCTTACCCTTGCAACTTTTATTTCGTATACTCCCGATGAACCTTTCGTACTAAGGCAATTCCTTGCTCGCCATGTGACTCGCAAAGCCTGCACCATCAAAGCTATCAAGAATATTATCTATACATATACACAACAATCCCTATCTTAATGAATATTCTTATAATGTTAAAGATTGGTTATAACTCCACCTAATCTAAGAGGATCATCATACCACATGGACTAATTTAACTAGTCAAGTGTGTCTAGTGTTGAATCTTTATTTGTTTTTAATATTATCAAAAATACATAATTGAATTATACTAGCATATATACCTTGAGATTTGAATCTTAAAATAAACCTTGTAACTCTGATACCATTTTGTTGAGGTCGATAAGATCACATGGAAATGAATTGATGTTGAATTAAAAACCAAGCACACCCTAATGTAACAGAAAAAAAAAAAACACAAAGATAAAATAAAGTGAGTAAACATATAAAATTATTTATTTAGTGATGATGAGTATTTTAATAAGCCATTAGGATGAGGACAAGTGGCAAAAAGAAAAAGATGAAATCCTCAAATCATGAGATAGTATCCAATTAATTAAAATAAATTTAGAAATATTACCATGTAACTAACTGAATCCAAACAAGATTTGGTTAACTCATTCAATAATCATAAGAAATGATGGGCCCTTTATTTTCAAGAGATTCAATCCATTATTAATGTGATTAATTCATTCTCAACAAATATAAATATGAGACTCAGACCTCAAAAAGAGGTTAGTAAGACCCTTTTTCTCCCTTCATTTTCTCTTATTTTTTACTGATATTTTTTGTATCTTAGTAACTAACTTTAGTGTCATAGGGATTTCTCAGAAAAGACTCTGGGTCCTCTTGATTAAGTACAAAAATATTCTTGAGATAATTCTTGTTGTCTTGGATTGCTTCTTGATTTCTTGGGCTAATTTTTGATCTCTTGGATGAACAAATAAAAGTTCTCTCTGCTGAAATGATGCTCTACTGGATTCATCCACAATAAATCTCATCTATTGATATGAAGAACCAAAAACAAGTATCAACATTTAGCAAACCCCATTAAACCTATATTTTTCACTATAGGAGAGTAACTAGCATCAAAAAAATATAAGAACTAAGCCTTTATTCCCAACGCCTAATCTCGAGAACTCTTATACACCCTCTCTATGCAAAGAATGCTCTCTCATCCTTACAATATGTGTCTTTCATGCTCTCAATGCGGATATTTATACCTACTAATTAACATACCAAACCAATCGGCCACTCACTATATTGTTTACTCAATCTATTGCTTATCAAGTCTATCTCTTTCTCACTTGGTCCTCGAATATATCAAGAATATAAACCACACATGCACAACAAGAAACAATCAATCATTTGGAAATAAACCTAGCATGGAAGAACAAGCAACGCCAACTTCCCTTCAATTACTCATTGCCATAGCAAATAATAAACCACATAGACATTTCAAATAGAAGGGTTCATTTTCTGCAGACATTAGCTCTCTAGACCCTGCAATCGTAGAAGTCTTGTGCCATTTACTTCTTTTGCTTTACCTAATAATAACTCTCGTTAAGTATATTCCAATTATTGGATTTGATTTTTTGAAGAAAATGAGATGAATTTTTAAGAATGCTCCGCATGTCTTCCATCAGCTCATGTCGCCATCTAACTATTAAAATAAAGAACTCTTAGATTTTCCACAAGCACCAACGAATATTTCCTGGAGGAAGACATGGTATGAGAAACTTTCTTGAGTAGTTGTACATACCCATCTCAAAGATAAGCAGAACGCTGGCTACCACCAAAACCATACCAGTGGTCCTTATACATTTTTAAAATTTAAAAAAAAAAAAAAAAAAAAATCAAGGTTATTCCTTATCCAGTAGTGTAGGATGGCCAGCGACTATTTTCCACCGTTAAAACACGCGTTGCCTCCTTTCAAATTTAATGCCGAAGTTGATAGCATGCTGCATGATACGTTTGCGTCGGTTGTGCGTGTACGTCGGTTTGTTTTGAAGTGTAGCCTCGCTCACCTCGCGTCGTCTCCTCGATCCACTTGCCTCGAAGAGCATGTGAGACAGCTCGCTCCCTCCCTCCGTCAACCTCTACCGGCCACGTGCTGTGACAAGGAAAGAAGCAGTATATTCGATGCCTGCCGGTCCCGACGCCTCACTCTCCCACCGCCGGCCACCGTTTTTAAGTCCCTTGCCGCCGTCCCCACCATCGAAGAAGATGATGAGACGGGTATAGAAATAATTTTTGTTTTTCGCTGGCAGGAACAAGACGGGGACTCCTCGCCTTCGCTTTCTTGGAGCTGGCGCTGGAGGGAGACTAGCCCGCTCTTTTGACAGGATTTCAAGGCTGTTCTCAATGTATTAAAAAATAATTAAAATAAATCTATGCAACTGAAAATCATGAAAAGAAAAGAAAATATAAAAGAGAGATCTGATTTTTTAAAAAAGTTAAAATACTAATCAATAAATGTATGAGAGAATTTGGATCAAACACGAGCTAAGTCATTGTTCAAGAGTGTTATTCCCTGTATGATGTGAACTTACCTTGGTTGGCTTTAATGAGAGAAATGAGCTGATGGGTTCCTTCAGTAACTTGGAAATGATTTTTAAAAGGATAAAATGACGAGATAAATATGGTGAAAATAGTAGTAAAGCAGAGTGAATAAAATGGAAGTAGAAGAGGTACAGTGGCGAAGTAGAGGCTAGAAAAGGAGATCTCGAATATGATCAGATGTCTGTATGGAGAATACTTAAGCTTGGACTCTGGTTATAGAGCGTGGTTTGTGTAACTCTCAAAGAAGCTCCAGTTTCAGTGAGCTCTGAAGTTAGATTTTGTCCTTTTCTTTCTCTTCCTCGGTTACTTGAGCGGTGTAAAGGTTTGAAATTATCGATTAAAATTCAAACAAATCTTCAAAATCCATCCACCTCATCGATTTTAGATCCTATCAGTCCATATTTTCTTCATCACTATGATGCCATACGAAGTTTTAGAAGAAGAAAATTATCATTGCTTCATTGAATATACTACATTTATATACAAGTATTAGTCAATCCTTAATAAAATATCATAAAAATTACACAATCTACTAAGAAAGGAAAAATATACAATAGTATTATAAAGAGATTGTTAAATCTTCCTGATAAGAAAAAGATATATAATATATCATAAGAAGATTAAATATATCAATATGAAAAAATATCATAGAAATTGCTGGATAATATGAGAAAATAACTACAGCAAGATAACCGTAATATTTTCTTGTATATCCAAAGATTTATGTAATCTACCTTAATATATAACTATCACAAGCTATCGATAACTAATTTAGACAATACACACCGTTCTAATGACTTAAGAAAGTGTAAACATAACAATTCATGACATGTTTAGCATGCCACTTACATTTGTATTACATTATAGTTGGAACATAGCACTGCATTTTGTTGGATAAAAGAGCTTGATTACCATGTTGTATTTAGCCTGATGCAATGATGATATGCATACAAAATTTTAAACAAAAAACATGCCAAAAAAAGCAAAAAAAGTTTAAAAAACAAAAATAGAGAAGCATTTCAATACTGGCTGCTTTCTTTGATCTAGGAAATCCATTTATTTCGATCTTACATAGAAGTTAACTTTAAGAATTTATTAATTAAAACTAATTTAAAGGGTACAACGAGATAACCCTAATAATAGCTTAAAATTTTAAGAATAATATTAGATTTCTACTGAAAATTAAAAGATATAAAAGAAATTTTTTTAAAAATATTAATTAATGTGTAGGAAGAAAATAACCCACTTTGCATCCGCTATTATACCGGATTTTCTTACTATTGGCATCCCACTTAGTAGGATGCAATTTTAGTATTGGGTGCATCAGATCTTTGATCTCCAAAAGAATGAGACCAGGTTTTAGTCACAAATGAATGATAAATATGACATATATGGATATCCAAAGGATCCCTTACTGAGTACCTCACTAACATGCAAATATTATTTGAATAGATGGTAATATGAAAGTAAACTACCATATAAGCACAAAAAATAAAGAGATTAAAATGTATTATGATGGAATCTTAGTGTCATTCAGAACAAGAGTCATATGTCTTATCAACCATCCAACATGCTTAACCATCATTAGTCAAAACATTTTACATGAAGAAAACCTCAAACATATTGTTTTAGTAAAATAGGATAATTCAACATTACATCATTATTATTTAGCATTGATATAATTTTAATATAATTTTTTAAGAATTATTTAATAATAGGAAAAAGTCAATTATTTCATCTTTGAACTATTCATGGTCATATTTTCAGCTCTTGATAGGATATGATAGTGTCATATTTGCAACATAAGATAGGACGATGATAATATCACTTTTTAATATATGATAAGACAATAGAATTTATATGCTAATCTAAATCTATTATCCGACTATACACTATCATGCACTATTTTCATTCATGGTAATCTGAAAATGATCCAGCATTCTTAGCATTATCAATATAATATTACATTTACTTTCTATGCATCACAAAATTACATTCATAGTTTCCAAATTACAATTCCAACTTAGGAGTTTTATTTCGCTAGAAAATGCAAATCAACGCTACTCATAAAAACTTAGATTCATATCCAATATGAAGAAAACTTGAATGAGAGACTCTTACATTTAATATGCAACATCCAGCAAAACAAAATGTGTTGATTAATATTTAGCAAGATTATAAAATTTGAATGCCTTCATAAAATCAAAGGATTAAGGTAAATACCTACAACCAATACAAAGCATCATATCTACCCCAAATAATAGACCTAATTTAATAAATCATTTTCCACTCATCACTATGGGTCCTCAATTGAAAATTGTATTTTCCAAAGCCATACCTAGCCCTAGGGTTCCTCTAATCCCATTCCAATATATGCTATCTACATAAATTAATAGAATAGATTGAATGAACTTTACCTTAATTTGAAGCCTAAATAAAAAGTAAGACTTTAATTTACCCCTTTTATTGATCTAAGAATTGCTAACCCACTCAATTTCCAATCACTAAAATGAAAAATAGGGCAATGAAGATATAAGAAAATATAAGAGATATGGGAAGAGAATATTGAGCGATAGAGAGGAAAAGATATCTGATCGGAGAGAAAAACAACGATTGAGAGGGTTCAAAGAAGGAAGGTTTCAAAGAGAGAGAGAGAGAGAGGGTGGCAAGGTTCTTTAGAGAGAAAGAGGATAGACAAAATATTGGCTATCAACGAAAGAAAACAAGACGGCTGATGATGGTATGGTGCTGATGCTTAGGTGTGAGAAGAGATGATGGAGCTGCTACACAAGAGAGGAGGGGTGCCACACAAGAGAGGAGGGGATGTTAGAAACAAAGGTCCTTACAAGTTGCGTAGCCTCCTAGTCCTCTTACTGCACTAACATTGATCACATTTGGTATACTTTCTCTCTTTCTCTCTTTCTCTCTCTCTCTCTTTCACACACACACACACACACACATATATATATATATATATATATATATATATATATATATATATATATATATATAACATAAAAGGATTTATTCAATTTTTTTATCACTTGAAAGTAAAGGTTCCTACCCTCAAATTTCTTCATATTATCCTATCTTATAATTTGTAAAGGAGATTTATAATATTCTTGTTATTGAATAAAGGTCCATTAGCTATTAATAACATCTTGAAGATTGATAGGCTATAGCAGTGCTGGTTTTGTGGTTCAAAGATTTTGTTCATCTTTTATGGTTAAATATAAATCCCATCTTTATATTGTCAGAGTGCTTTTGGCCAGGTTGGGAGGGACATGGAAAGGTCTATTCTACGTCACTATTATTCTGAGGGCAATTAGCATGGTTGTTGGAAGGGCACTCAAAGACAGTGATTGGTTGGATGACAGCTGGTAACCTATATTGATGATATTCATAAATCGTTCCTTGATATTTTGAGGCTACCAGTGTTGCACATTGGTGAGCTTCTTATGCTGCCATCCATGTGGGCTCGGTGCTCGGAGACTATTTTCTCTAGTCTTTTCACTCTTTATAATATTATGTTCTTCAATTCCAGTAGATGTATCTATGTTGGGTGTGCTTAATACTGGCTTGCCCCCACCCCCACTTGGTGCACCTCCGAAATAAAAAGGATTAATAGGCTAGAAGTAACATTATTGAGTTATTACCAAATTACCAAGCATTTTCATTTATTTTAAAGAATATACATATAATATTTGCTTGCAGCTTTTATTTTTGAATATCTTGATCTCAGCTACCTGAGAAAATAAAGTGTGATCGGGCTACACTGCCATGCAACTGGCCCCATAAATGTATAACTTTTTTTCAAAAACCCAAAAGGCTTAATTGATAGCTGGCTCTTCACGGGACTGGACCATAACGTCTAGGCCTTGTTGGCTGACCAGCTAACATTTGAATCATAAATATCAATTTTTTTTAATTTCTTAAATACCGGTTAATATTTGAATCATAATAATTATATTCAGCAGGAAGGTAATTATGTTTTGAAGGACTAAAACTTATGTGGCTAATCTAAAGAAGACAAATATTAAAATCCCCTCTACTGAAGAACAAGACATCAAGTCCCTAAACTATCTAATTAAATAATTTGAATGAAAACTTAACTCTCATAACACATTTTGTTCATTAATTTTGTAATAATTTAAGACTTCACACACAAAAAAAAAGTTAAAAAAGGTATTATTTGCACCCTTAAATATCTATAAATACACAAAATCTATCCGATGTATTGTCAATGTGAGACTAAATATTCATCATATGAATTTTTACAAATTTTTTTCATTTAAATTTTAGTACCATTGCCAAATTAGGATCCAAGTTTAAGAACAATTGATGTACTTACAATTATAAACATCACAATTAATTTTTGGTCCGTCTTAAAGAGCACATCTATAGTATTTTATATTCTATATAGGTTAATGGCTGAACCTATTCTAATATCATTTGTAATGGCTTAAGATCTTACTCAAAAAAATCGAGACATAAGGTATCATTAGACTTTCTAATTTTATATAAACACTTGCTACAGAGAGCTCTCAAAATCCTATCTTCTTATAGCCACAGGAAGGTCACTGCTTCTTTTGGACCGCAAAAGAAAGCCCATCCACTGTTTTCTCCATCGCTGCCTCTATAAAAGTCACCAACCAGTCCTTGAATTTCCTCGAAGTCACAGGCTTTTTTTTTTTTTTTTCCTTCATCTGGTTTTCGTTTCTTCTTTGCTTCAAGAGGAAAGCGAGAGAGATGGAGGCGAGGGAGGAGGATGTTACGATTGGAGCTCACAAGTTCTTGGAGAGGCAGCCCATAGGGACAGCAGCCCAGAGCCATGGCAAGGACTACAAGGACCCACCTCCAGCTTCTCTGCTTGGGCTAGGGGAGCTCACGTCATGGTCCTTCTACAGGGCTGTAATAGCCGAGTTCGTGGCCACCTTCCTATTCCTCTACATCGCCATCCTCACTGTCATGGGTGTGGGGAAGTCCAGCAGGAAGTGCTCTACCGTTGGCGTCCAGGGGATTGCTTGGGCCTTTGGAGGCATGATCTTTGCCTTGGTCTACTGTACTGCTGGCATCTCTGGTATGTTTTATTTTTATTATTATTATTATTATCATCATTGTTGTTGTTGTTACTACTACTATTATTATTAAAAAAACACTTAGTAGTTATTTTGTGCTTGTAATCTTCTTCCTTTCATATGGGCCTTTTTCTTTCTTTTTTTCTTTTTTATACTTTTTTTTTCTAGTTTACCAGGCATAGCTTGTCAAGTCAGAAGATCCAAACATAAAGTTTACTAGGTATAACGTCGCTAAGTTAGAAGATCCAAGCTTAAAGTCCTTCTTCTAACCAACAAAACTTTATAGGTGCGCCTGTTGTGGGTTATCTCTCTCTTCACCAAGCTTCAGTTTCCTCTTTAACTTTGTTTTTTTTTGTTTTCTTAGGAAGTCGTTTCCTTAGTTTATCTTTATTCTTGTTCATAAAATTTGAGAAAAAGCAGAAGATATAGTTTCCAAGCTTAAACTACAACTCAAAACTCCTATGACCTTGAATCTTTGTCCAATGGGCTGTAGGAATTTTTTTTTTTCATCTTTTTTTTTAAAAAAAATGCAATTTTATGTTCCTTATCTTTTTATACTCCATTGGCTGTGCTTGTTGAACAAGGAAATTCATATATCTGTTACCCAACAAGAGTTGGTTTCTTTCATTTTCACACAGTACATTACTAAGAAATGAGTAATTAAAACCAGCTAACCAAGCACTACTAAATTTTTGATGTAATACTTCCCTTGCTACTTGGGCAGGTGGCCACATCAACCCTGCAGTGACCTTTGGGTTGCTGCTGGCAAGGAAGGTGTCCCTGGTCAGGGCCTTGTTCTACATGGTGATGCAGTGCCTGGGTGCCATCTGTGGTGCTGGGGTGGTCAAGGGCTTCCAGAAGGGGCTCTATGAGAGCAGTGGTGGAGGAGCCAATGTTGTTTCCTCTGGCTACACCAAGGGTGCTGGCTTGGCTGCTGAGATTATTGGCACCTTTATCCTTGTATACACCGTCTTCTCTGCCCTTGATGCCAAGAGGAGGGCCAGAGACTCTCATGTGCCTGTAAGTAGTCTTTGCCTTTCATCAGGATGAACATGGCTTTTCTGTCGACCTTTTGAAGGTGATATCATCCAAATCTAGTATTTTATGTCTGTTGAGTTGCGTACGGTTCTGCAAAGAATCTTTGTATGCGAATTTGGTCAGCAGTGGAATTTCTTAACAGGCCTCAAAGTTTACCTGTCTTCTGAACAATCCAGCCATTATATTCTTCTGTCTTTAGTTGACATTGTAGACACGATTATTTAATTTATCTCGCATGGTACGTTTAATGAAAGGCGAGAGTTGCCATCACAAATACGTTTCTTCTTTCTATTTGATCATGGCTGATGAGAATTATTGGGTTTTGGTGCAGATTCTTGTTCCCTTGCCTATTGGGTTTGCTGTTTTCCTGGTCCACTTGGCCACCATCCCTATCACTGGCACTGGTATCAACCCTGCAAGAAGTCTTGGAACTGCCGTCATCTACGGCAGGGACAATGTTTGGGATGACCAAGTAAGCCTCTTACATCTCTAAAGACATGGAGAACAAGATTCATTCATAGCTTTTGATTTATTTTCTAATTAATGCATAAGTATTCAGTGCTAATAAATTTTCCAAACCTTTTGTTATATCCTCAGTGGATCTTCTGGGTGGGTCCCTTCTGTGGAGCTGCCCTTGCTGCCATCTACCACGAGGTGGTCATCAGAGCCATTCCATTCAGGAGAAGGCCTTGAGCAAGTCATGGATTCTGTTCATCAGACTCTTGTGGTTTCCTTCCATTACCAACCTGTCTCGTTGTGGCCTTCCATTTATCTTCTTTCTCTACCTCTTTAATCCCACTTAATGTATTCGCGAAAATTAAGTGATGTTGTATTAAATCCAGTTTGCTGCTGCTTCAAAAGGTTATATTTTTCCTCCATTCGTTTGTCTCCATCTCCCACGTTGTAAGCCTGTCCACAGTGTTATAAAAAAAGCTAATGCAAGTCTAAATCTTTCAACAAGAGCTGCTTAGAGAAGGGAACGGGTGTGCTTCATTGAGGACAGGAAATGGATGGAGTATGGTAGTGCAGTGGACGGCCAATGGTGGCAGGCTGTAGGATTGGTATTGTGAGGATGAGAGTGGAGCATCGTTTGGAGTTTTCTGGCAGCCTGGCCTTTGCCCATTCTCACCGAGATAAGAAGCCCATGAGGGCCACAAAAGGCAGCTCAAGCTGAGCCTTGTTTTTATTTGAAGAAGATGGAGTTGGGATTTTAGTTCGTTATAAATAGTATTAGAGCTCAAATGATAATTTTTTACTAATCTTTTTAGATGAGATTCGAAATTATTATGAATAATATTAGCTGTTGTTGTGTGAATTAGAGTGTAACACGGGCAGCGAGTAAGCAGGGTTGGAGGCACGTTCCAACCTTTGATTCATATTTGAATTAGGTTTCGAAATTGAATACACTCTTGATCCATTGTCAAATATATTAAGCTAAATCCAGTTTAAAATTGCATATTGATTTTGTTACATGAAGCCAACAAAAACTCAATATATATACACATCATGAGTAACACAGATAAATCACAATTTTTTTTCAAAAAAAATGGCTGTCCTACCATGGAAAAATGCAACAATTGAGCAATCTTAGAACATTGTCAACAATCACCTAACCAAAGGGAAAAAAAACCCCTACCTAATCAACACAAGATTAATTAATAAGTGTATATAATCAAATATATTCATTGGTAATGGCACCTTTTTTTTTTTTTTTTCTTGGCAAAGAGGTTGGTGCACTGAAAAATTACCAACAGCACGTTAATTTCTTAGACTTGGGATGGAGTAGGTGGGCTGCTTAGAAAAAACACTGCTTAGATTGATAGGAATGGCGATTTTGCTAGAATCGAATGGACCCATCCTAACCCATCCTGATTAGATAAGATCAGGGTAACTTTTAGAAAAAATCAAAATTTTTATAGTCAGGATCATGTATGGCTGAGATCTATACCTTCTACCTTAAAGCCCATCCGAAATTTATATGTAAATCGTATTTTAATCCTAGCAAAGCAATTTGAGCAATGGGGTGGGTAATGGATCTGGTATATATTTTTATCTTAATTAAAAAAAAAATAGAGATGAAGCGATAAGTAGGGTTCAGAATCCTCTCTTTCCATAAGATTAAGGATAGAAACTAAACCTAGCACCTCAATGAGGCAGAGGGCGAGGATTAGATGAGATATGAAGAGTTGGTAGTCAAGAGGAATAGGGTAAACAAAAACAGACTCCAATTTATCCCACTACAATTCCTACTGATGGGATATTAAACCCTCCATACTTAAACTTATCTAAAGCAAGCAAAAGTTTTCAAATCCAATCCAGCTCTAGTCCTATTTAATTCAAATGGAATATGCTACAATCGAACATGTCATTGCTCCTATCAGCATCAAATCGGTTTCGTTGGCATCCACCCTGGAATTTAAGCCACAACAGTGAAGAAGGGAATCTCACATCATCAGTGGGGTCTACGGAAGAAAGCTTCACCCTGAACCCATCCATTATTTCCATTCCCATAGCCGACAGCTGGTTGTCCTTGAGCTAGAAAATCGATCTCATGGATTTATATTCTCGGTTGGTGACAAATATTTCTATTGACTCTTTCTCTCTCTCTCTCTCTCTCTCTCTCTCAAGCAAAATGTAGAAATTTCCATCGAACGTTACATAAAGGAATAAAACGTCAAGATTAAGCCGTGATAAGAATTTAAAACTTTGATCTACTCAAGAACACGCAGCCTTCTTTTGTTTTTTTTTTTTTTTTTGGGCAACCTAACAAGTATGAATTTTCTCTAACTACTCCAGCACAGGAGCTAAGAGATTTTTTTTAGCGAAATGAGACCAAACACATGTCATGGTCTCTTCTAAGGATTTCGAAGGAAGATGAGACCAGTATTCTTTCAGCTCTACCCTGAAGGTTCAACACATTAAAAAAAACAAAAAAAAAAAAAGAAGAAGAAGAAGAAGAAGAAGAAGAAGATCAAATCTTGTTTGTGAAAGGACGTTTGAGAAAAAAAATGATTAGTCTTGACCAATGAATGTAAGAAGTTATTTGAGATAAGATGATCAGACTTCTCTATCATAAACGCAACGTCAATCCATGTTTTTCATTGCCTTTGCCCATTTCTTCGTTAATTCAACTTACTGCAATTAGAGTCCACCCATGTTTTTCCTTGCCTTTGCCTAACTGATGTTTTTCATAACCTAACATACGGGTAATGTAAGGCTAAATAGCTAAGATTTTAATTTTAAATCTAAATCTAATCATAAACATCACATTTTGATATATGATATCCTTTAGTCTATACGAACAATGAAATAAATCTACTCTTATGTAATTTGTAATAACTAATTTTTTTTAAAAAAAAGCTAAAGAAGTATTTTTAGATTCTTTGATTTTATGTAAATATCTAAGATTTACTTAGTACACTATTAATATAGGACTAAAGGGTAGTATAATGCTTCAAGCCTATTTACTGGCCTAATTAACCTATTTGCAGGTAGGCTTGGGGCATTACGAATGTTATCAAAACCGATTTAAATGTTTGAAAGTTGGTGAGCAAAAAGAAATGACTACCTATAAGATAGTGATAAAAAGAGTCCTATTATGGTATAAAGTCACTTCTGCAGCACCAACGATCTACTCAGATAGAGACAATTCTGCCATGATAATTTTGGCTAGCTTGTAGCATGTGACGAAGAGTTATAATTAAAGTTCACTTACTACTAATTAATTTATACTCGAGTTTTTTAAGACCATGCGGATCTAGCTTACTAACTAATTAATTAAGCCATTAGATAGACTTGGGGCGTTAAAGAAGGTGAAGTTGATTGGATGGCTTAGATGAATAGGTTGCTGAGATGAACTCCACACTGCTTAGATATTCCACTGCAAGCTTCAATGCCACATCTTTAACTTCAGAACTTTTGATTAGAAAATCCTCCAAGTCCCGGCACCCCAAAGAGATCATCCTGTGTAATACGCTATACCTTTGATAGTCTCAGGTGTTTGGGGATGAGTTAGAAACTCCAGTACTGATCATTTTCTGGGCATAGATCACAACAACAATCCTCAAGATTCAACAAATTATGATGGACCAGCAGGACTTTGCATGGAATACGATCCCATGAGATTTTCCACCAAATATTTTTGACTCGGGGCATGAGGAGAAGATCAATCTGCATGCATAAGGTGTGAAACATGAGGTCAAAAACTGATTGCTTGTGACACAGCCCAATCGATGAAGAAAACCAGGAGGATAGAGTGCTATTGATTACGATAGCAAAGAAAGAGTGAAAAGACTACCTTCAATTCATATAATGAACTTCTCAATAAACCCACCTTGCAAGTTTATTTGACCCTATTGTGGCTTTAGAGCATTATTTTTCTAAGCTTTTCCCACTGATTGCATAATTTTCTGAGCTACTAAAACATTTTCAGAAATACTCCTATCTGTTATAAATAGTACTGCATTAAGTTTAAAGGCTTATATTCCTTGAACCCCAGTAGACTTGGTTTCTCTGAGATGAGAGTGATAAATGAGGCTTTCAATGCTGTTGGCATAGTGAAGGCATGGAAGAATTCCTTCATAGCTCCAATCACATCCCATTTAATAATTTACCAAAATGAATTAAAAAAAAAAGGGTGAAAATCATCAGGCCCTAGAGATCAGAGGCTTTCATTATCGAACACATCCCGATCTAATACCATGCTAGAATGAAACTTAAGTCTGGTTCCTTGCATCAATTCATGTGGTTCTCGCTGTCTCTCTCACTTTTCACAGCTGCAAATCATAGCCTATGCTCCATGTGATGGTAAGTGATAGAGATAGACTGAGAAAGAACCATTAGGCCTAGATGCAAGGAACCGAACAAAAGTTTCATCAGCCATGTCATTCAGCTAATGAAATGGCCGACGAAACTATGTGCTGAATTGAAGACAACATGACTGAAGCAATCGAGGAGCAATATGTTCAACTTACCATGAAAGTGCTGCATAACAATGTTCCTGATTTAAATTTTATCATTCACCTTCCTCCATTGGAGTTCAAATTATATAAATTTTAGTTTTCTTTTTTCTTAAGATTGTGGTTTTATGAAATATGTACTTGAATTCCTATCCTTGAGCCACATGATATGAGATTTTTGCCTTGGAAAATCTCTTCTTGTCCAAGGATTATGTTATATTCTTGAATTCCTTTAAAAGCCTGGCATGGTCCTCAGGTCCTAATCCATCATTCTTCACATCATTTGATGGCAGTTCTTGATCTCACTCTCAAAGTCCATCAGCTCTTCTAAGAGCTTGCTTGGATGATCCCATTGGATCCATGGGATTGGAAAGAGGATTTCCAGTACTAAATAATGGCAATGGCACCTCAGCCTCACATTAACTGGACCTCTCTAGGCCAAGTGAAAGGTGTGCCAATAATCTTTGAATCAATTAAACCATTACCTATTAAAAAGGATTAGAATTCCTTGACATCCAATTAGCCCGAAACACCTTTCCACCTTTCTTTTCTAATGCAAATGTGATCACGCTAAAATCACCAATGACTAGAGTGGGCAGGCAGAGATGACAGAGGAAACAATATCCCATTATTTCCTCCCCTGAATACCAGTAGTACTGGCATCAGTAGAGATGAGACCAATTGCAACTTGTTTGCTGTGTCTGAAAATAATCTATGTCCTTGGGGATCTTGTTTTACCCCAGATGGAATGGCAGATGATAAGTTACTGGTGTTATGCCAATCTTCAGCACAAACCTATAAAGGTAACTGAAGGCATGAGGAAGGTTGTAGGCTGATCACAACTGAAAACCTTTAAACTAGAAATTTTATATGTTAGAACATTGATCAAGTTGATATGGAACAAAGGATTCACTTGGGTATTTGATATGATCATACCATTAAACAAGCTGAGGAGGTGAGACAGTATGGTTCTATTCGACCAGCAAGTAAGCTGAGCTTTTGTGTTGGACTTGGAGTTTGGAGCTGTGGGCATCCAAACCTAGATTTTAAGCAACTTGAATTCATATTACAAGATCATGAATTTAATCCAACCCAAAGAAAATTACATGAATTTATATTCTGTACTTAAACTACGACATAAATTATAATTTATTCTATAATTAAATAAGATGCAAGGCCCAAACCTAAGTAATCCAACTCAAAATTTCTAATTTGAAAAAAGAAAAAAAAATTGTTGATGGGCTTGGTTTTGGTATGAAGGAGATGGACAAGTTAGCCTACTCAGGCTTCAGCCAGTGTCTCTTTGATCCGATCCATCTATGAGATTGTCCAAAATCAAAAACCTAGGAATGTGAAAATCATGAAATTGAAATAGTCCTATTTGGTAGTAGACAATTCAAATCTTTGGATTATAATTCAATTCTCCATGAGCCCATGTTTGTTTGAACAACTTAAATTTCTTAGATTTCTGAATAAAATTCTAAATTTACCCCTAATATTCAAAGTCCACAGCTACAATTTTGATCCAATAAAAGAATAATATTTAAAAAAAGGCAATTACTATCTCATTAAAAAAAAATCAACTAGTCAAGACACCTCAAAAGAAAAAAGAAAAAAAAAAAGAAGTGAGCTGAGAAGAAGAGGAGCTCTGTGCAAGAAAAAAAATGAGAATGGTGAATCTTAGCCATACAAGCAAAAGAGAGGGTGGAGGAGGTGATTGGGATTTTGGTAGGATTTTTAATTAGGTTAGAGGGTAATTTTGCAATGGTCCTTGTCATGGAGAAATAATTATCAGCTTAGCTTCTCTTGAACCCAAGGTTGAACAAGGCATGGTAATTGTTGTGACATGCACTAGGAGATTGCTTGAAGATCATATATGGAATTAAATCTACCAACTTATCCTCTTTTAGCAGGGAAAATCCAAGAGAAGGATCCATCTACACTTCTAAACATAAGTCAACATTGAAGAAACATTCTTGATATCCAACTGAAATGAAGGTTATCTCACATTTGACTATGTCAGAACATTTCACCAGTGACAACCAGTTGACTGATGGCCGAAAGGTTCATCTTGGTTAGTACTACTCTTGTAGAGTTTAGCATGACCATTGATGATGATTCCTCAAAACAGTTGATCCCATGTGTTTGAGTGTTGTCTTTCACCACAAATTGTATCTTTTATTTTATCAACTAAGAACATTGTTAGTTTTATTTCACTACTGGTCATCCTTGTATTTCTCAATTCATCAACCAACATGGTTAATTTGTATAACCAGCAACATATGATCATATGTTTTCCCTTAGGTAAGGCAACTAATTGCTCTTTGGTTTGAACTCCATTTTGTTTAGAAACAGGAGGTGCTTCATTAAACTTTTTATGAATGTATATAAGTGACATTGCAAAAGAAAAGGACTTACAAGCAGGAGACAAGACTCAAAAGAAGCAAACTGACTGAAGATGGGAAGTACAAGTGCTTTCCCTACGTTCTAACTGCAAGTGGCAACTTATGATTTGAAGCATGCATGGAGGAATAAAAGGATCTAAATTTCAGCTTTTATTGATCAAATAAGGTTGTGTACCAAATAAGCACCGCCAGAAAACTGTTAAACAATGGGAAACAAGATTCATATAGACAAAGTCCCTCTAGTAGAATTCTTCTATTTGGCATGGAAAAGGAACAACCTATTGATACATAACTAACAATCAGAACACCTAAGAAATTTCCATCAAAAATAAAGCAACAGATACAACTAGAACATGTTGATTTTTCTGTTCAGGTACTCTATTTCACTAAGTTTAGTTATGCAAAATGCTTACAAACAATGTCTGCAAAAGAAATGTCAAAAACTATATCGATGCATTACCAATTTGGTACAATTACAGTATGAATTAGTATGGCAAACCTTGCTTATAATAGAAGTGATAAATGTTGCAACAGAACAAATCCTCAACAATCATATACTTAACCTTCAGATACAAAAGTCAAAATGTTAATATTTAACTGGTTGTTATTTAAAAAATGGTAAAAATGTTCATCTCATCTTTTCATGAGATATATGTAGCTCACTCGTGACTAATCATCAACTAGTATTTCTAAAAGATGAGCTCTTCCTGTGGAAGAGGTTGGTCTTGTGCATTTGAAGTTATAGAAAATAAGATCCACAATAAGATCATGCAAATGGTCATACAATGTGGGGAAATATTTAAGATGATGTTGGGGTTCAAGAGACCATTACGCTGTGCTATTCTATCTTGTTAGAAGCAACAGGGGGAGAGTAGGAATGTAGGATAGACTTTTGAGGCTCTAATGGTGTATTCTTCAGGTCAAGCAAGTCCTTGACAAGATCACAAGGGGTTCAACTTTCATGGATATGTTCTTCACCATCTTGTATTTAGTATAATTGAGATTCAAGATTGATAGTCATTGTAACATCCATAGTTTTACAGTATTGGGGGTTTAAATTGAGTTGGATTGCTTAGGATGAATTTCATAGGGGGCAGGGGCCTTCTTTATCTTGATTTAGCTCAACTATATATTTGGGTTTTCTCCTACAAATATAAGGCAATTTAGTGCTGTAAATAGTGGGGGTCACTGGATGAAAACTAGAGAACAAAGACCCTTAAATTGTTGCTTGCAAGTTTGAATCTATTATCAATCAATTATTTGAGATTGATGTTTCTTCAAACTGAGAATGCCCAGCTTGTTTTCTGTATATATTCTGGAAGTTATCAAAAAGAAAGGTGAGGTTTTGAATCAACTTAAATGCGATAACAGGATTTTTGATTATCTAGTGCTAGACTAGTAACTTGTGTACATGTGCATTATAATTTGCTGATCTACAAATATGAAATAAATATCTGAAAATAGGAAGGCTTTAGGAAATTTGTGCTAGACTATTTTTTTAAGAAATAAATATCCTCCTAGAAATAGGAAGGCTTTAGGAAATTTGTATTCTACATGAAGTAGGAGAAATCTCTATAGATAGGCCTTGGTTGAAGTTTTTTAATACAAAAAATGTTCTCAATAAAGTTTTATAAATAATTCATCATAAATAACGAAAACAATCACTTCTCATAACTTCAACAATAACAACAATAATAAAACCTTAATCCTAAACTAGTTAGGGCCAGCTATATGAATCCTTTTTTTTCATTAAGATATGTTTTAAGTCATGTTTTTTGTAAAATACAAAAATTCTAAGTTTTTTTTTATTATTTTCTCTTATATGATTTTCGGTTTACTTTTACTTTTTTTCCTCATATGTATCAAGTCACTCTTCTGCACAAGTACATCTCTAGGTCTACCTCTATATCTTTTTTCGCATAGGTCCAAACGATTTAAGTCATCCTTCTCTTAATTTATCATCGATTAAAGCTACCTCTATCTTTGTACAAATGATTTTATTTATTATTCTATCTTTTTTTTATATAACCACACATCCATCTTAATATTCTCATTTTCATCACATTCATCTTATGTACGTATATTTTTCTAATTATTCAACATTCTGTACCATAAAGTATAAATGGTCTTATAATTATCTTATAAAACTTTTTTTTCATCTTGGCAGATACTCTACGATTACATAATATTTCAATTGCACTTCTCCATTTTATCCAATCTGCTTTAATCCTATAGACAATATCATCCTCAATCTCTCCTTCCTTATAAATAATCAATTCTAAATACTAAAAATGATCATTTTTAATACTTGAGGGTCTCCAATTTCTATTCTGCATTCATCTTCATTTCTAATTATACTAAAATTGCATTTATTCTATTTTTGTCCTATTTAACCTAAAACCTTTAGATTCTAATGTATTTCACCGTAGTTCTAACTAACAATTACCTATAGTCTTACTTTCATCTACTAGTACTATATCATCTGCAAATAACATGCATTATGTAATATCATCCTTAATATGTCTAGTACGCTTATTTATAACTAAAGCAAAAGGATAGGAATTAAGAGCAGATCCCTAATATAAATCTACTGTAATAAAAAATTTGCTAAGTACTACCACCAATAATTCTTATACTAGTAACTGTGTGATCATATATATCTTTCATTATATTAATATACCTAGCAGGTACTCTCTTTTTTTCTAACACCTACCATAAGATTTTTCGAGGGACCCTATCGTATGCTTTTTCTAAATCAATAAAAATCACATAAAGATCTTGTTTCTTTGCTCTATACATCTCCATTAACCTTCTAAGAAGGAAAATAGTTTCTATGGTCGATCATCCTGACATAAAACCAAATTGATTCTCTAATATTTTTATAGTACATCTCAACCTATATTCAATTATTTTTTTCTAAAGTTTCTTAGTATGCTCATGAGTTTGATACCATAATAATTAAAGTAGTTTTGAATATCTCCTTTATTCTTATAAATTGATACTATAATGCTTTTCCTTCATTCATTAGGTATTTTTTTAGTTTCTAAAATCTTATTAAATAAATTTGTCACCCACTTTACTCTGGCATTGCCTAAACATTTCTAAACTTTTATAAAAATTTTATCAAGTCTCACATCTTTTTCTATTTTTATTTTTTTATAGCCTCATTTACTTCAGATGTTCTAATTCTATAAGTATACACCATAACTTTATCCTCAATGGAGCTAATAGGACATCCTAAATTATCTATATAATTTTTATTTAATAATTTATTAAAATAAATTTTTTATTTTTCTTTGATCTCTTTTTCTTTAACCAAAACTTTTTTATCATCATCTTTAATGCATTTAACCTTAAACATATTTTTAATTTTTCTGTCTCTTACTCTTTCAATTCTATATATGTCTTTCTCTCTATCTTTAATTTTTAACTTATGATATAATTTCTCATATGCGTTACATTCATATCTATTTCTAATTATACTAAAATTATATTTCATATATTTAATATTTCTAAATATCAAAAATTTATATAAAAAATAAAAAAAGATTATAAGTTGTGTTTGGTATCATTATCACTTTCATTTTTTTTTAAAAATAAGACTTTTATTTCTATCTTTTTCTAAATTCTAATAATAGAAACATGTTTGATACTCATTGTTGTCTTTTATTTTTTAAAATAAAAAAGTAAAATATGTTTGGTAAAGTAAAATTTAAAAAAATCTAAAGTAAATTATTGTAGTGGCAAGGTGATGCCTTTAGCCATTTTAAGAGCCTCCCTTTAGGAGACATTGAGCTTTTCTTCGTGGATGATTTTCTCTTATTAAGATTTAGTGAATTAGCTTTCATTAGGATCCCCCAAAGGTTGAAGACTATGGAAGAAGGTCTATGCTCATCTAAAAAGGACCAAAATCCTAGGAGAAAGGCAACCATGGATGAAGAAGAAAAGGACATAGTGAGGAGAAAGAGAGAAGTGAACAAGGAAGAGTTGGCTTGAGGTTCTTAACATGCAGAGAGCTATAGAAGAGGAGAGGGTTTTGAGAAAGGTAAGGAAAAAATGAGAAACAAATCATGGAAATTGGGGTGGAGTTGGTTTTGTAGCTTAAAAATATTTTTAGAAATAGTGAAAGTAATAAATTTTGAAAGTAAGTTTAAAAAATAAAAAATAGGAATAAGAGAATTTAACATTTGCATTGAATTCATGTTTTTAAAAATAAAAATAGGAAAAAAAGTGATATCAAATAGAGCATTATGACTCTTCAACACATAGCAAATTTGTTAAGAATTCAGTTTGTCAATAATCATCAAATTATATACTACCGTTAAAAAAATATTCAATAAGTTTATTAACAATTTATCAAAAAAATTATAAGACACAATCATCGACCAATATCATGAGATGCTCAATTTTTCAACATTTATCTTTAATATTTTTCTAAAGTTCCATGGAATGAAATTGCGGCGCAAGTTAGTTCGAGCCAAATTAAGCTCTTAGCATTATGGTAGAAAGATTAACTTGTATTACATGTTGAGTTACAATTTATCTCATCTCCTATCCAGAGAATTGCAGTAAAATTATATCTCCTAAGTCATGTTACATTTAGGTTATAAATGGAACTTAGAACTCGCAAGCTAACTTGTAGCTAAATTGGCTGCAAATCGGTAATACAGACTTTATTTACAATATAAAGTTTATTTACGATATAGTTTGGCTACTCGCAACCCAAATGCATTGCATCTAATCTCGAATGATTCCAATCATTTCGATTTGGTCCGATATCCGCGCTCCTGAGACGGAAAGCTCTGATGCCCATTACCTTTCCTTCTAATTTTGTTCCATTTCGATTTCGCCGTCGTTAAGAATAGCTAGACGAGGACAACCAAGGGTCAGTTGCCTCCGCTGCCTTGGAGTTCACGAAGACGGCCGGATAGATATGTGGCCGCTGTCCGGCAGGAAGGGACCCTCCGGGTTCTCGTCTTCTTCGACGGCAGAGGAAGTCACGGAGGGCATAGACGGGACCGGTCTCACTGCCATCGTTACCGGTTCTCTCTCTTTCTCCCTAGTTTCCCACTTTTTGTTTAGTGAGGCTGACTTTGATGTGAAGGATCCTGAGATCATTCCTTTTGGATGAAAATATCATGTCTGAGTTTTTTAATTTCTTCAGACTAATAAATCTAATACTTTTGATGATTCTATCGGTTAGAAGGACTTGTTTTTGCTCTTGATGGAGCTCCGTTTGATCTTGTCCTATAGCTTCCATTCTGCATGCTCTGTTCGGAGTTTTTGTTATGTGAAAGCTGCTCTGTTTTTCTTACCTTATGACAGTAGGCTTGCGTTCGATGGCATGGTTGCCTTTCTCTGATTTTAATTGAAATATTTAACATGTTCAGATCTCTCTTTCTGATGGAATTAAGGCTTTAATCTTAGTTCTAGAAGTATAGATTTAGGTGAATATGGTATAAATTGAAGATCCATGTAATTGATCATGATCACTAATATCTAAAATATATGGGAACAAAAAATAAGTGCTTTAGACAATATTTATGGCTTAATATAGTCTTTTTAATATGATTGGTGGTTAAGAAGAAGCGCGTAGAGTAGTTAAACCTTGGTAGATGCATGTTTTAAGGTTTATAAATCATAACTAGTGGTAAGAATTCAAAACTATTATTTATTATCATCTATTTTAAATGATTTTTTTTTACCCTTAGGCTGCATATGGGATAAGGACATTTGAAGGGTGAAATTTAGAGATTTCTAGGATTTTGTCAAATTTTATTATTTTATATTATCACAGGAAAGAAAGATATTTGATTATTTTCTAGGGTATTGAAATCCTTCAAAAATTATATTTTTGAAAACCTATATACAAGGTGGATTTTCGTGAAACCCACGTTGAAATTTTTCATTAGACCTATTTTATTTTAAAATTATCATCTAATTAAATTAAAAATTTAACCTATTTTATTCCTAAATACCCTTTAGCCTAATAATAAAATATTCAACCCACCACCTCCTCCATTCTCCCACTCACTCACTCACTCACTCACTCACATCTTGCTACTAAAGTTTACCGTTCTTGTTTCTTTTCTCACCTAAAGCTCCTTTCTTTCTATCTTTCTTTTTTAGATCTCTTTAACTTATTCAATTTTACTTTTATGATATAGTAATTGCATCTCTTTGAATGCCATTTTTTAATTGAATCAAAATTATAATTGTGAGTTTTGGATATTAGTGATAAATTTAAAATTTTATTCAGAAATCCAAAGAATTTAAGTTGCTCGACCAAACATGAGTTTTGGGGGGATTGAATTCTGAACCGAGGATTTAGATTTTATACCAAACAAGGAAAGCTTCTAATTCTTTTTTTTTTTTTTTTAACATTCCTAAGTTTTTGATTCCCTATATTTGAATAATTCCATGGATCTCAGGAAACCCTCGTCCCAAACGTGGCCTTAGATATTTTAAGTGTTGTAACGTGATCTACAATGTGATCCTTGGTATAAAATATATAATCATTTATTTACTATATTAATCAAAATCAAAGAGCTTTAACATCAATAATGGTAGGCAAATTGTAAAAGTCTATACTGAATTATGTATTGAAGAGATTCTGAATACTAATACAGAATAAAGAATCTCAAATAATAACTTTCGATGAGTCTATATGAGTGAGATCTTGTGTTGTTACAATGGTGTTAGAGGGGACATAGTTCATGACTCATGTAGACTAAGGAACGCAACGGATGACCTCTTTTCATACTAATCTTAAGTTGATTATAGTATTTGTAATTATGATTAGATTAGATTGAATTTGGATTTGTACTCTCAACCTAGTGAAAATAGGCTTAAAAAAAAGGAACATATGAGAGTTTGTGTTGATAAGTATTTAGTTCCACATTAACTATATATTAAAAATATTTTAGATATTTATATAGAATTAAAGAGCTCAAATAATATTTTTCAATCGGTCTTTTTAGGTAAGATCATGAGTCCTTGCATAGCGATACAAAAATAGGAGGCTTCATGTTTTCTTCCATTAAATCTATCTTATATATAACCCACATGTCTGCACACCCATCTTTGTGTCTCATATGGTGGTGGTTCTCAAATGGTATTACTGCCATGATACATATTCCCCATGAAAGTTACAAAACATGCTCAAGGCTGCAAATATAATGAATGACATCTTGCAAACAATTTATCATCTCCATCCTTAGCTAAGCTAAGCTAGCTCCCAGGACAACAAAGGCTCTTTCAATGTCATTTTGGAAGGATTCTTCTGGGAGCTACACTAGACTTTTTGAAAGAGCTTCACCCTCAACTGAGTTTGATATGTTCAACTAGTGACCGGCATGCATCAGTTTAGATAATTATTTTTTGATTTGGTTGTGCAAGCCCGAGTAACACAACCATTGCTTTAGTTGTATGGTATCATTCAATCAAAGAGGCAAAATGGCAATGTGATATTTGAGATTTGAGAAACAAAGGTGACGTTGGTCGAGATGGAGTTCATGAACTCTTTGGTTGCTAGAGAAGTGGAGACTGAACCTTGTTAATCCAGGCATTCAAATACCGCATGAAGGCAAGCCAATTCTTTTCCTTATTGAGCTTCTTTTGATCCACAATCGATGCTATCCATGCATGCAACAGCCAGCCCTGGAACTTCTCGCTGATGAACAGAGTTTCGCCCGACTTAGGGTTCGAGAGAGAAATTAGTGGGGGAGAGAGAGAGAGAGAGAGAGAGAGAGAGAGAGAGGGGCAAAAGGGACAGCCCTTTACCATCCCTCTCCCATGCAACCAGGAGGGAGGGAGGGAGGGGGAGAAAGAGAGCGATAGATGGAGAGGTGATCGGGTACGCACCAACAGAAACAGGGGACGATTTCCAAGTGACAGAGAGAGAGAGAGAGAGAAAGAATAGTAGAGAGAGGAAGAGAGAAGGAGAAGGAGTAGGGTAGAAGAGTCAGGGGCTCCCAATGAAACAAAGGATGGTCCCTCTGTCATCCCCTTCTCAAAGGTAATTGAGTAGGAAAGAGGGGGAAAGAGAGGAAAGGAAGAGAAAAGGATAGCGTCCGATGAGGCTCACTCCGGAGAGGAAGGACAATTTTTTGATATGAGGTTTGGTATCAAATTCGCGCATTATTTGAACCATGAAATAGAGATAATCACAGTATGTTGAGATTTCTTAAGTTGCATATATATGTTTATTTCTTTTCCCCAATCCATGCTTCCAAGTTTTAATAGAAAGAAATAGATTTTTGAAGGTACGTTTTAATAATTCCTTTCATCATGGAACAACAGTGATATTTAAATCCTTTAATGATGCACAGTTCTAAAGTTTTAGGTGCTCTCTCTTACAGAGTCAGAACACATCATGTCAGACACTTGCGTATTAGATTTGTCATTGTAATTATGTTTTTTAAAACCATAATAAAAGCAAGGCTACATCCCGCTTCAATCTTGGACTCCATCTATAAGCCCAAAAGACAGCCATCCTCATTGTGATTATTTTTTGGGCTATATATGACTACAACATTGTTTATAAACCATTTCAGTTAAAATAATGAGATAAAATTGACAACTTAAAATTGCATGAGTTATTACAATAAAGAATATGACCACAAATTGTACATCCTTTTTTGGGTTATTTTATTTATAAGACATCCAAAAATATGTTTTTATGTATGTGGATATATTCAAAATGCCCATATGTGCCCTTAAACTTACAATCTACTAATGAAGCGATCTAGCATGTTTTAAGCCAATATGACCCTCCAAGCACTTTATTTGTATTCTCAAATCCCACTAGTAGTTCCTAATCAGAACATTTATTGCAGGAGGATCAAGTGGAATTGGTGTTGAGACATGCCGGGTTCTTGCGTTGCGGGGTGTGCATGTAGTAATGGCAGTCAGGAATTTATCTGCTGGTGCTGGTGTCAAAGAAGCAATCATGAAAGAAATTCCTAATTCTAAAGTTGATGTCATGGAACTAGACCTCAGCTCAATGGCATCTGTTAGAAAATTTGCAGAAAATTTCAAAGAGTCGAATCTCCCACTGAACATCCTCATGTAAGACATGTTTAAAGATAGAAATTTGGGCCGCTTTACTGTATTTTTCTAGTAGTTCATGAAACTTAATGCTGATTTGCTTTTTTATCCCAACGCCTTAAACTTGTTATGAGTCAATAGCTGTGGCAATTGAAAAATGACTTTTTGTCTATTTGTTTGAAGCAACAATGCAGGAATTGCAATGGTTCCATTCACGCTTTCCAAAGATGGCATTGAGCTGCAATTTGCGACAAACTACTTAGGTAATGCCTCACTACTACAATCACTAAATGATATTTTGTCATTCTGTTTTTTAAAACTTATAAATTTTTAATTTGATCATCAGTGACAGAAGAGTTCACAGGATTGATGTGGCATTGCAACAAAATGGAAATATAGAGAAATTATATATTACAAGAACTATAAACTCTTCTGTTTTATAGTACTGAACTAGTCCTTATAATAAATCTCAATTTTCACATCTCTATTGCTTCCTTGAGTTTCCTTTCGTTGCCAAAATAATCTAATGTACTTGGGCCTCTTTATCACCCAACATCATGAACCTTGCAATGTTGCAAATTAGTTGTCTTATAAAATTTTCATGTAAGTTTTAAAACCTTGCACTGGTTACATGACATCCTAGAAGCATCTTTGTACTTCATCATCCACCTTGGTATTTCTTTTGGTCCAATATAATGAAATATAATTGTATAAGGTGACCTCTTGGTTGATATCTTTCGGCTTGTATCATTTCTATTACCAATAAAACTGCACTCCATGTATTGCTCTTTAAGTCCTACTAGTTTTCACCACTTTGTTTCAGAGATTTCCTTCATTTTCTCAAATTTGTATATAAGCGCACTCCCATCTCATCAATAAGTATGCTTTCATTTGTAAATCACATATACCTCAATGCCTACTATCTTACATGTTTATTTATGATAGGCAAAGAGTATGTGGGCAAAAGGACAATCCTTTGTGCGGGCACAAATGCAGCTAGAAACTTAGTTCTCTTGCCAAAGCTACTTGTAATAATTTTCATCTCTTGATGATACATACCTTTACAAATTAAATGTAACCTTTTAATAAATGTTTCTTCCATAAGACATTTGCAAAATTACTCCTTTCGGTACTTTATCATATCTCGAAGTCAATCAAAATCATTTTCTTTTTTTTCTTTTTTTTTAAATCTCTCTTAATTATGGTGAATTCTGGTGAGCAAAACTGTTGCCTCCATCATTGCCATCTTAGAGTTTAAGATAAAGTGGTTCTTATAAATTTTTCATGTTTAATCTTTCCGTAACTAATCATTTTGTCCTAGAATCCATGTCGTGACTTGCTACTATAATTTAATGATAACTGGTTTATGATACTTCTATAATCATTTGATTTTGTTCTTAAATTCTAGGTCAATTTAGAATTCATAATTGTGCGAACTTTTAATTTAATTTTATCTAGTGTTTTTCTTTATTTACATCATATTTAGTTTTATTAGTCGTGTTCTTCCTAGATTGCGTTTGTTCTATTCATTTCCTTGACATAACTTTTTTCCTTTTTACTTAAATCTCATCATCTATCCATTTTTCAACAAAATCTTCTTATCTTCATGGTTAGTGTGGTGAATTGACATAATTTGCACATATGCGAAAAAGTAGATAGAAGAAAAACAAAGGAAATTGGTAAGATAGATTATAAATTTATGTATATGGAAAAAGATATAAAATAATGGCTACAAATTATTATAAATAAGAGTATAAAAGATGTGGTTATAAACATTAAGAAAGTAAAAGATAGAATAATCTTGATAAAATTAGTATTAGGAGAGGAGTCTCTTAATGGCATTTATGCTTATGCTCTACAAATAAGATTGGATGATGTTGCAAAGTAATGGTTAAGGGAGGACAAGGATGGACTAAATCAAAAGATTCCTTATGAAAAAAATTATCGAAGAAGATTTGAATGGATATATGGTAAAATATGTTATAAATTTTGAAAGAGTACCAAAAAGTTATAACTTTTGGGATAAAGATGAGAAAAAGACACGATTCTTGAGTTTGTGATCGCATGCAATCTAGTATTAGCTAACATGTGCTTTTGAAATGAAGGAGTATCACTTGATAACTTTTAAAAATGGGTGTAATACTAGTCAAATAGATTTCTTTCTAAAAAGAAAAATTGAATGAGTTTTATGTAAAGATTGTAAAGTTACATCAAGTGAGAGTTTGGTCGTTCAATATAAATTGATTGTTTTGAATAACTATACTAGAAAATAGAAGAGAATTACTAAAGAAAATAAGAATCTAAGGAATAGATGATGAAATTTATTATGAAAGAAACAAATGATTTTAAAAGATGGAATGTTAAATGAAAGAAAATCAGATCAAGATAGAGAAATCAATATCATTTAAAAAAAGTGATAATTAGTTTTTTTTAAAAAAATGGCTATAAAGGTCTCAAGGAATCAAAGAATAAACGTTCATTTAGTAAGGAACCTTAGTAATGGAATGAAAAAGTTCAATTGACAATTCAGGCTAAAAAAGAGTATTAAAAAATATGTAAATATAAAAATATAAAAGTATATCAAAGCTACAAGATGATTAACAAAGAAGGTTAAAAAATAAATACAATATGATTCAAGGTGCAAGAAGAGATATTGTAAATTAAAAACTAAGAATGGAGGAAAAAAAGATTGCAAGACTCCAAAGGAAAACTAAAGACTTAATGTAATGCATCAAAGACAAAGATAAAAAGTTTGGTTAAAATGGATGAGATCAAAGAAAGATAAAACTATTTTAATAAACTACTCAGTGAAAGTCATGCCGGTGATTTAGATATCTTGCTAGCTCTATAAAGGTTAGAAATATAAAATATACACGTCAAATTAGAAGATCTGTGATAAAGAAGTACTTGAAAAAGATAAAAATAAGAAAGTAGTTAGACCTGATGGAATTTCTATAGATTTGGAGGTACTTGGGTGATGTGAGAGTAAATTTATTGACTAATTTATTTAACAAGATTTTAATGGCAAAAAAGATAATTGATGAATTGAGGAAGATCATTATAATATCGATTTATAAGAGTAAAGGTGATATTCAGCATTTTTTCTAACTATTGTAGTATCAATTTTATGAGTCATACTATAAAACTTTTGGAGAAGGTGCTTGAGCACAATTTGAAATATAAAACAAAATCATCAGAAATCATTTTGATTTTTGCTAGATAGATTGATTGTGGAAATTAATTTTCTACTTTACAGGTTAAGAAATAGAAAGAAAAGAGGTAGGATTTTCACATGATTTCTGCTGATTTTAAAAAAGTATATGATAGTCATTAGAAAGGCCTTATAATGGATGTTAGAAGAAAATAAGTTTTTGTTAGATGTATCAATATAATAAAAGATATGTACGATAGAACAGTCATGATAGGCGATGAAATTGGACATGATACGCAAATATGACTAGAACCCAACATGAAATGAGTGGGTTTGTATTGACCTTAAATGGATTCAAATTGACCTTAGATGGGTTCATGTCATGATCATGTTGACAGAATTATGATATGAAATAACTTTGTCGTATCATGTGTTGACCCATCAACTCAAAAATGACAATTATGATCTGATTAATTTAAAGTTGGTTAGATTTTCTTTTATTGATGCAATTAGATTTCTTATAGATGATGAAACTTAAATTTAGTTTAAATAATTTAATACTATGATGAATTTTTGATGTAGTTAAACATTATGTTAAGAAATATATATTTTTATATTAAAAAAAATGAAGCAACCGGTTAGTATTAAGTGAGTCATGTTAAGTGGGTTATGTCTATTCATATTAAGTAGTTAAGCGAGTTATGTCTATTCATATTAAATGAGTTGTTAAGCGAATCATGTCATATCAATCTAATACGATTTGTTTATTAAAAAGGTTACAGGCATGGTTTGCCGAACCATCCCGAATTGGGTAGTTTGAGGCGAACTAAACCGAACCGGTTTGGAATTGAGACGATTCAGCCAGTCAGTTTGGTGTAGGGGGAGAATTCACCTAACTAACCTCAAATAGATCGTCGTGAACCAAACCAAACCGAGCAGTCCAGTTCCTCCTAATTTTGGGCAATTTATGGCTTGAGGCTCCCTGTTCAACCATGCCACTGGTATGGTTCGGTACATTCCATACCGAATCATATCAGTTCAATACCAAAACGGTGCCAGTTTTCGATATAGCGAACCTTGGCTTTAGGTGTCATGTTGTATTACCTATTTAATAATCAAGTCAAGTTTGTGTTAGGATTTTTGATACGATTAATTAGTCATATCATTTTCATGTCGACTCATATGGTGTGATACACCAGCTTTGACATTATATGAACACGACTCGAAAATATGAATTGCCACCTCTAATAATTATTAGTTGAAAAACTATTAATTGTAATTTTATGGAATTTCCAATCACAATTGATTTTCACTAAAGATCTAGTCTAAGTTCTTATCTTTTTATGATAGTTTTATAAATGCACTTTCTAGGTATATTCAAGATGATATTATTTGCCACATATTATCTGCAAACAATCTAGTTTTAGTAGATGAAATTAAGTTTGGGTTTTAATTGTAAATTAGAATTATGAAAAAAATCTAGTAAAATCTCAAGTTTTTAAGTAAGACTATGATAGAATATGCTAAATATAATTTTAATAAAATTACAAATAGAGATGAAGGTGGAGTAAATATTAAGGATCATAAAGTTTCTAGAAGTAATCATTTTTAACATTTAGGATCGATTATTCATAAAAAATGAAAGATTGAAGATGATGTTATTTATATAATTAAAGCATATTAGATAAAATAGATAAGTATAATTAGTATATTATGCGATGGTAATATTACCTAACAAATTGAAGAGAAATTATAAGACAGCAATATGATCAACTATACTTTATGATATAGAATGTTAAGCAATTAGGAAATATGTGATAAGATGAATATGACTGAAATGAGAATATGAAGATGGATATGTGATAATATGTGACAAGATTAAGCATGAAATAAAATCATTTGTGAAAAAATAGAGATAACATTAATTGAGGATAAATTATAAGAGGGATGACTTAGGTAGTTAGGACATTTACAACAAGGCCCAAGAATGCACTAGTACAAAGAGTGATTTGATACATGCATGTAAAAGAAATAAGGATAGAGGTAAACCAAAAATTATATAGGATAGAATAATAAAGAAAGACTAGATTTCTCAATTTCTCTCAAAAGTATAGCCTTAAACTGAGTGATATGGAGGAAAAGAATTCATATAACTGACCTCAACTAGTTTGGGACTAAGGCTTAGTCGAGTTGAGTTGAGACATTTTCTACATTTTTACATCTTCAAAATTTTGTAGTATGTTTACCACCTTTTAGTTTGGAATATATGTATGTTCATACATATGTTGCATGCATAAATATGCATATGGTATGTTTAATAAAATTTCATGTTCTATGTCCTATGCTTATTTTATGCATTCAATTTACTTAAAACTTAAACAAGGTCCTTTGGCTGGAGGTTTCTTCATCTTAAGAGGTAACTAATATAAGAGACATGTGAATGCATGGACTGACATAAAATGATAAAAACCTCTCTAGTAGAGTGATGAATTAGATGGTATCATATCCAAATACTTTTTGTATCATATGTCCACTATCTTCCTTCAATTTAGAAAGGTAGAATTGTGATCCCAAAATTTTTGGACATAAAATATACCTACACAAAAGCGTGCTTTGAAGCAAAAGATTGAGACATTTTGTCATTTTGCAGGACATTTTCTTTTGACAAATCTTTTATTAGAAAACATGAGAACTACGGCCCATAAAAGTGGTATAGAAGGAAGGATTGTTATTGTCTCTTCTATGGCTCATGGGTATACATATCAAGAAGGAATTCGATTCAACAAAATCAATGAAAAGGAAGGGTAAGATAATGTGAGAAGTTTACGAGGGTCCATTAAGTTTTTGAAGATCATTTTCTCATTAGTTAGTCATTGAGTGGATGATTGCTTTCTTATAATTAGTTTTGATATTCCACTACATTTGTTAGGAGATCAATAGAAGAAATAAATTTGGATCTTTTTTTTCCCTTTCTAGGTACAATAGCTTTCTTGCTTATGGACAATCAAAGCTTGCCAACATATTGCATGCTTATGAGCTTTCAAACTATCTTAAGGTATGATTTTTTTTTTCCTCTTTAAATATTGAAGAATGTTACTTATGTGCGGTAATATTTGAGTGAAAACTCTTTGCAAAAGTTACGTTAGTATATATTTATTCAAAGATTTAAAAGGCACAAATCTTTTTAGCATTCAAATGAACTAATTAATCACACCTTCCATTGTGCTTGCATTCTTTGCTATTGATTTCTAATCCACTTTTTCAAGTGCCTCCTTGTGCCAGATAACCATGTCTCTTTTTTTCCTACCATGTCCCATTTTTTCCTGGGTAATTCTCAGCTATCTTATCTCAAACAACAATCACCCTTAAAGGGAGACAATCTGTCTGATTGGTGCAAAAGGTGTTCATTCATCATTCAGAAAAGCAGTTGAAGTACATAAGTGGACTTCATTTACCATTTAAAGCATGACACATGAGCTTAGAAAGCCTCTTACTGTCTGATATCTTGCAGCTGACTAGCATCCTATTTTAGTTGATATACTAATTTTTGCTTGATGACGACTGCATATTTATTTTTTGTAAACAGGAACAAAAGATAAATGTTATAGTTAATTCACTTCATCCAGGGGGTATTGCCACCAATATATTGAAGCATCGAAGTTTTGTGAATGGTATGCTACCCCCTTTTTTTTTTTTGAATTTTCAGATCACTTTCTGCTAAGATTCATCCCTTTATCATATGATCATATGGTATAATCTGGATTTGGTCTAGTTAAAGGGAACAATGTCATATATTTTCCCATGGATCACCATGTAGTAGTAACAAGAGCATAGCTCCTTTGTATTGAGCAAGAACGTGGTTACAAAAGGTATTTGAACAAGGCCTTGATAATCTATCACTAACAAGACCTTTTTGTTTATAACATTGGAGTCATTAAAAATCACACCTTTGGTGCAAATCAAACTTGTAGGGGAGATAATATTTCTTTGTTTTTTCTTTGTTTTGAAGAAAGAGGAAACCACCTGGTTCTTAATAGAAACTACTAAGATAAACTGCAATGGTTTTCAAAATTTAGCACCAAATGATGATAAAAGAGACCAAAGACCAATCTTTGAAAGTGTATAGAAAAAGTTTCAAACAATTCAGTAACCTTCTAAAACTTTGGGTAGGTATATCAATAATCAGAATTGCATTATACAATTCATGGTCATAGTATCTATGTTATATAGGTTATTGATTTAGGAGGATCATCAAACTCAATTGGACCGCTCTGACCACTACAAAGAGGATCAGACAAGCTTGGAGGGTAAGATCCACTACATCCAAGACTCAATCAAATATCAAAATTTTAAAAAGTCATAACTTCTAATTTGTGAAGAATTTATCATGTAAATATAGACAAAGTTAATGTAGAAGTCAACACCTAGCTTCTACTAGAATTTAAAATTTTGAAAATAATATTTTTATTATTTTTATAATTTGTATCATCTTTTAATTAGAGAAAAAAATTCAATCCAATTTGGAATAGAATTTAATAACATAAAAACAAAAAATTTATCCTCTTCTAACTAGGAGAAGAATCCAACTCAAATAAAAAAGTAACTTCTATAGTATTATGAGAACGTCTGCCCGGCATGTTTAATTCCACATCATACTTTCTTGGCTAGCCTTTTTAAGGGAAGGTCTCAAATTGATACAAATAGTATCAAAATGGACTTGATACATAGCCCATATGAACCGTTGGACACTACAAATAGATGAGTTATGATTGGATTTGAGTATTTATGATTAGATTTGATTGGATTTGAACCCTTCGTCGAGTAAGGATGTTACGGCTTGCATAGAAAAAGTATGTGAGAGTCCATGCTGGCATGTATTTAGTCTCATATTAGTTGTGCATCAAATTAAATTTTGGGTATGTATACAGGGCTAACAAACTTGAATAATATCTGCTTGGGTAGCCTTTCTAAGAAGGTCCTAAGTTATTGCAAGAATGGTAGAGAATTTATACCTTTTCTTTTAGCTAAAAGAAGAATCCTACTTAAATAAGGACTTCACTAGTGTAATAGGAGAATTATGACATAATATACATAATGGAAATAAGGGAAGTGAAAATAAAAAGTATAGATTATACTTTCTATCTACTAAAATCCCAACAAAGGAAGTTTTAAAAAAGAGAGTATAAACTATATTTTTTACCTATGATAAATACTATAATTTGTGGATCATGAAAAACTAATGAAAGAAAAGATGACCTAAACCCTCTTTTGCCAATTTCCCTATTTTCTGAATATTCTCTTAAGAAATTTGAGTTGAGCGAGTTGGAAAAGTTTATTCCTTCTCCTCGATCAAATCAGGTATTTAAACCTTTTTAGGTGATGTCTTAGGTTGTTACAGATAGGTTGTTACAAATAGAGGACAATATAGATGGGTGTTTTAGGGTTGACCATGGGCTGATGCTCATGTTTATGATTCGATTTTGTTATGCTTGTGTCTATGATTGGACTTTTATTGGTTTTTAAAGTTATTTTAAGTTTTGGAAACTTAGAACTAACATTTTAGTTCTCTTGGCTTGCGATTTGGCACCAAGGATGTGAATGGCATTGGTGAGAAAATGCTAATATTTTGCTTTTTTTTGTGTGTCACAGCTCTTATCCATTCATTCAGCAGATTTATCAAAAGTATTCAACAGGTGAGTGGAGCAGACTTTGCATGTACACACGCATTTTCTTTTATGTAATATGCAATTGTTACATAATGTCATGCTTGACTACATGCAATGCTGTTAAGTAATATCTTTAATAGAGCATCAGACTAATGTTTATCTATGTAGATAAAAGAAATATATACAAGATGCAATGGATTTTTTACACTTCATACCCATGTGCTAGGGTTACAGGAGTGGTTTGTGTGCTTGGACTACAATAAAATGAAGTTGAAAATAATGATTTCACCCAACTTATCAGGTTATTATTTAAAAAATATTTTTCTAACTATCAAATACAAGGTGGTTTTCCAACTGAAGTATTCATTGTTGTTGAGAAAGGCAAGGTAGCCCATATCTAAACAGAAAAGTTGAAAGCATGGTAACGGATTCAAAATTGCCAAAACTAACTTAATTGGGCAGTAGACTACATAAACACAATGGCAATTGACTCTGTTAAAAAAAGGTTATACTGTAGTTACAAGAACTTGTTATTGCAAATTTAGATTGTCCTTTATTTCCTTAAAAGCACGGATCAATTACACAAACACCTCTAGGTTTAAGGAAATCGGACTTAAACAACTTCTTACGTAAAGAAAAATAGAATAAGAAAAAACAAAACATTATGTTGGCATAAGATCTAAATAGTTAAAGAAAGAAGAGAGAGAGGAAACAAAGGAAAAAGGGGAAGGTTTGGCAAACTCTACAATGTCAAACTTCATTAGACCTCTTCAAATTTTCATTAGACTGGGGTATATACCTATTAGCCAAACAACAATTTACCCTTGTAACCATGGCAGACCTCTTGGAAATTATTAAACAAGCAAATGGAACAAAGTTGACTTAGTGAAGACCCATTACATTACACAACTGTGTATTAAACCTCAAAAACACATCTATATATGATAAAATCAACATTAAATCAACTGTATTCAAATACAAGATGGTAAATGTTGAGAGCAAGGTTCACCGTATCAAAAACTTATACTGTTTCGGTACCAAATTGTTATAGTTCAGTACAAGGTATATCGTACCAAACTAACAGCTTACCGGTCACCCCATACCAAACCAACAACATAATGGTTAAATGAATTAGAAGGCTCTAACCCATAAATCGTCCCATACCAAGCCGAACTAGATGGTTCGGCATGGTACGGGGTGGTTCAGTATGGCACAAGGTTAATATGAGGTTGGTATAGGGTGATTCTTGGTTATATACGATGGTTCAAGGCGGTATTGGCTCTGTACCGTTTCAAAATATCGAACCATACCAGTTCTGCACTAGTATTTTGATTAAGTATCATAAGTTTTCGAAATCATAACTGTTCATAAGTTTTGATTTAGTATCAGCCAAAACAATCTATTTTGCCTTCAACTTAAAACCTTGGCATGATAGACAAGCTGAAAGCTTGACCTCTTGAAAAATGACAAATGAGAGGCATAACTTGATTTTCAAAAATCTAAAATGAACTATGTTTTTTGAGAAGTTTCAGTCCCAATATCGAAGTTTTAACCAAATATTTCAATCATGGATTACATGGCTCAACCACTAGGGTTTACATCTTGTAAACACCTCCTTGATCTTTGCTTATAAGAAACTACCTACAAAATTGACATAGCAAAGTTAAATCCTAACCTTCCCTAGCTAGGATTCTAAGCTTCTAGAGAAAAGGACACCAGAAGATGGCATCTAAGCCAAAGGAGCTTAGACGTGGCCTTGAGTTGCCTGTCAGCTACAAGTATAACAACAACAACAACAACAACAACAACAAAAACAGTAACTTTAATCTCAAACTAGTTGGGATCGACTACAAGAACAAAGGCTTATCATTTTGCTTTTAATGCAGAATGTTTTCAATTCATTAATCACTAAAATCTGGTGCTGGCTTGATCCCTTTCCAGTATTCTGTTCAACAATTTCTTTGTGGGATCTTAATGGACCAATCACTACAGCTTAGATCAGTCTTGCTTATATAGTTGGGTCGACTTGGGCTACTGTAACTTTGAACGAACTATTAAAACCTGACTAGTGGGACTGCCAATAACAAAATATTTATTTTCCAAGTGGGTAACATGGTAAAATATTATAGTTAAATATTCATCATATTATCATCTATATCTTCATTAGATGCATTTATATTTGGTCAGAACCTCTCTAGTAAAGGTTAATGAATGCTGAAACTTGGAAGTTTATTAACAATCCAAAACAACTTTGCCTTGTTTTCTGGTTAAAAATTGTACAATGATGCCCATGCTCTTTTGGCATTATGCATGCAGAATAACCACTTTGATATACTATGTTAGAAGTAAAGTTAGATGAGGGTTATACAATGAATAAACAAGTTGGTTTGGGTAAATTCTTGTGTTATCTGAATTTATGGTGACCAGAATTTATTCAAAACAACCATAATTGCTAATCCCATGAAATGTCACAATCATGATGGATCAAAATCATTTGATGATGTCTTTCAAGATCCATATTTCTTTCTGAAATCACCAAGGTTCATTATAGGATTGCATTATCGGCTTCTAGCATGACAACTCATTTGGCAGTTATGTAAAGTTGCAAGATCAAGTTAAAAAACAGAAGACTAGGAATCTCAAAGTGCCAATCAAAGAATTCGAGGATGTGTACCATACTACAAAAGAGTCTAATATACGATGAATAGATTAACCTATTATTTAGTCCCACATTAGTTGCGTAGCTTTGATGCTTAAGTCTAAAGACTCGAAATAATAGCCTTTTAGGTAACACTTTTTGAGTGTGTTCCTAGGTCATGATAAATGGTATCAAAGCTGACCCAATCCATGCCTCGTGTAAATAGGGGACACTGCAGTACATGTCCTTTATTTGATCCATGCGAGATTGTTTTAATAACACATTGGGTGTGTATTAGGGAGGTTGAAGGTAGTTAAGGAGGGACGAGGACTCCAAATATAATAACCTTCTAGCTAACCCACCAATAGGAGTATTTATCATGAACTTTTCTTGACAAGGAATGCCAAGGCTTAAACAGAAGAATGAATAAGGATCCAATCGAGCATGCTTCATCAAGTCATGCATTGAGGAGGTATTGGACGTTGAACTAGGGCAAAGACCCCAAATAATAACCTAGCTATAGAGAAATACTGAGTCATATAGCCCATGAAGAACCAACATGGTTAATATGGTTTTGTCCTTTGTGATAATCAGAGCACCAACGAACATGCATACTTGTTCCAGCAATAATTTGGCATAGTACAATAGGATGGCATTGACTGGCAAGGAAGTCAAATTTTAGTCAAATAGCACCTTAAGTACTTAATTTTGATGGTTGTGTTATAAATAATGAGAAAATTGATAAAGGTGGATCATGATTACTCAATAGGATTGGTTTCTAAGAAACTTGCAATGTATTAACGAAGAGGGATACGAAGGGGAATCTTATATCTATATGAAAGCATGCAGTAGGGAAAGAAATGCCATAAAGAATAGATGGATGCCATTCAATACTATCCTTAAACCTCAAACTTTCCTTTGTCCTATAGTTGGAATGTTGGAATGTCATGCATTACGGGTTGCTGGAGTCATGTCTACAGCATTTGTTACATCTTTATTCTCCTCTTGATAAACTAGGAAAGCCCACGAAAGAACCAAAACTAAGTGGTCTTGTATTATTTGTTAGTAATAATAAAAATATCAAAACTAAATTGCCACCTGAAAAGTTCCTTCAATGTAGTCCATCATTCTAAGCTTGTCAATCAGTGAAATATGATTGAGAACAGGATCTGGTTCGGTTTCATTTTCTCTCAGCCTGAGTTGACATGTCGCTGTTATGGTTTCATTTCTCTGCAGGGTGCGGCCACAACATGCTACTTGGCATTGCATCCACAAGTCAAGGGAGTGAGTGGTAGATATTTTTCTGACTGCAATGAAGCCGAAGTTAAATCTCATGCTGCTGCTGATGCAAATCTGGCAAAAAAGTTATGGGATTTTGGCATGGGTTTGATCAGTTAATGGAGTAAACCAGTGTTATTGCTTTCTTTTCGAATGCTGGATGCAGGATTTGTGCAAGCATATATAAGTCTACTCGGAACACAAACTAGATGGGAGGATTTGCAACCTTGGGTTTCAATAACTTGTTTACAGGTTGCATAATTTTCAGATCTTGATTATGATGCTACATAAAGCTGCAGACTACTCCAGCATTTTCCAGCAGAAGATGGTTTATTAATCTGTAATTATTCCTAGTTATCACTATTTTACTAGAACTAGTCGTGTAAGGTATCTCCACACATCTTTTGTTTCAACCTTTATCCAGATGTTCTGGAGACATCTTATTGATGGTTTTGAGACTTAAAGCCACTTAAAACGTCACCATTGTGGAAGTTGTGAGCTCCAATGCTACCCTTGCTATTGGTTTCCCGGTCTCATGTGGAAAGCACTTGCATGTAGGGCTTAAAAACATATTGAATATAAATCAAGTAGTAACATATCCATGTTCATATCTATTTTTTTTTATATGAATATAAATATTAATCAGATAAAAAAATCATATCCATAACTATTTGGAACACATATATACACATATACAACTTAAATATTAAAAATATAGACGTATATATGATGGTTAAAATTTATGACCATTAAATCACAGTAGTAGGTCCCACTTTGGAACCGTTTTTCAAAGCTTAAGCGAATCTCTCATATTAATTCAGGTTAAACACTCATCTTGTATATTGCTGGAAGGGCATGCCTTGCTGGGTGCAGATCAGAGGTGATGGAAAGGTACGTAGCCATGGTACGTCAAAACTTAATGATGAATGTTAATTGTGGTACGTCACATGGCTGCAATGTTCCCGAGAAAAAATTAAAAATTAAGTAAAAAATTGGGTTAAGTTCAAAAATTTAAGCAAGCCAAGCTTGTTCTTTGCTTAAGCTTCCCATGGCACCTTTAACTGCTGAACGTAAGTTGAGGCACCACTGAAGGCAGTCCTCTAGATTTAAGAAGCGCCTCAACAACAACAATTGGTCCCCCAATCATGATGCAAAGCTTATGATCAGATATAATCATCATAAAATTAACATCTGCAACATTTTGCATCAAGTCAGACTGCATCAAATACAACCTGCTGTAAGTTTTAATTCTTAACGTATATTTCCAAACGTGAATATGGTTAGCAACTTTAACAAGGAGCAATCATACAAGCCTGTATCATGATATGGAAAAGGGGAGAAAATTATAGATCCTGGAAGTAAGTGGATTGATGCTGACTTCAAGAGCAGTGGCATGGTAGAAAAATAGACAGCAAAAACAATGAAAAGGGTGTCATACATGGATTTCTTCCACAAGGACCATAATAATACCATTCCCTAAGTTGTGGTCTTTCAGTGCCTCTATAACCAGCCAACTGAGCGACAACTGCTTCGATTGGCTAATGCGTTAGCAAACAACAGCATAACAGAGTTGATCCTGTTGCTTATCACTTCAGATGTCAAGCACTAAGCACTCTTAGGAGCACCTTGATATTACTGGACCATAGTTCCCATCAGCCTCATCTGGAACAAATTGTTGGAAAAAGACCCATCAAGACACTTCATACACCAATGCTTTCGACATATGATTGATTAAACAACTGCACAAGTGAATCACCACACTCCAACCGTACAACTCCCACTCACTCCTAGTATCAAATGTGTAACTCCCACAGGCACATGAGGATAACAAAAGGAAACAATTACGGTAACACCAAATCATGAGGGCTGGCATAACCCAGATTAAATTTATATCAGCAAGGATTTGAGAACCAAGAGTTGAAACAACAGAAGAAAATTCTGCAATATCAACAAGGAACAACAGCCTTTCTCTCTTATAATTCCCAGCAACCGTTCATACAACCATGATATTGCTCGAGCACCTCAAGCAACATCTAGATATCCAAACTGACCATAAATTTGATGAGGCAAGGAATGTACTGAAAGCACAAATTCTTGAAGGCTCAACCATCTTAAGTGCGAAATCTGGCCACAGAATGGAGTTCCTCATCTTCTGTACAATGACCTTGTCCCCCCGCCCCCCAATAATAATAACAACAACAACAATAAATAAATAAAAACAAAGAATACAAGCACAAATCCTACTTTTTCCAATTTTTTTTTTTCTAGTATGATGGTTTCTAATATACAGTTCTATCATTGACCATCAACTGTTGAAATTTCAAAGCATGCACAACGCAAGTTTTAAAATAACCATTGAACGTCATCCTTGATCCGAAAATTCAACTTCGAATTCCGAGAGCAGGTTGACAATATGTCTATTCTGTGGAAAACCACCACGTTAAACAGGTATTAGTACAAAGAAAAGCAGTAAAAGTATGCAAGTGAGCTTTATTCACAGTCATCCCATATTGTATGCTGTCATGACACATCGTAAATTATGAATATAGAAATATTTCGTCTTGAAAAGTGAGACGAACTGAAAAGTCACCAGACATGGGAGTACTTATAGGAGGAGCTTCAAAGAAGCACTTCCAAAAGTACATCAAGCATGTCATTAAGCAGAGTTGCCCAAAATTGATTAGCAAATTACTATTCACAAAGGGAAAATAGTGCAAACTATATTAAAAAAAAGGAAGTTTTGAAGTTTAGAATATTTGAAAAGGATTGTCTATGACCTTTTCCCCAAAGTTCATCTTCTCTCCCCAACATATTCATCATCCACTTTTTAACTGGTAGCCCTCAATCTCCTCTATTGATTATTATCCTCTGTAAGAACTATCTCACTTCCTCTTTCTCTCTGCGCTCCACTTCCCATTCCAGTTGCTGATATACAAACCACTTCCTGGACAACTCTCTTTAATTAATCTTTCCTCTCCTTTCACCTTTGCCCTTCAAATCTCTTTCATCATATCATTATCTAGCAAGTTACCATTATTTGGAGTTTGGGAAAAATATGAACAGGATAAATTAAGATGGAGGGGTTTTATTAAATTTTAGTAAATTTAGAAATATTGTTGATGACCAAATAGGGACGTGGTCAGGTCCTCTGAAAATGGCAATCCCCTGATAAATGCCCCCAGGGATTTCACTAATAATATTTCCCCCAAAAAACAATTTGTATACACTCCTTTTTTCCTAAAATGACAGTTTTGAAATCAAGCAATATTCTTTTCAAATTGCATCTTATTTTTTATGCTGAAAATGTCCACCCAATTTCCTATAATACATAACTTATCCCTCAAAACTCCTCTCAATCTAATTCCTAATAATTATCCCCACCTAGCTATGGGCAAAAAGTCATTTTCAAAATGCCGATTTATGTAAGTTCTTAAGTATTTTAGGTTTACTTGACATTGGCTAATCACATTTGCATAACTACTACATTTTATGAAAGCCCCTGCCATATTTGGAAGATATGGAGCAATCTCACAAAAGGAGTCTGAAAGTTTTTCTGGCTTCATCTCAAAGCAACTTGTTGACTTCCACTTCTCATACAAGCATTTCTGAAATGATATTTCAAACACTTTTTTTTAAGTACTTCTCTTACTTTAAAAGTTGCAAAAGGATACATTTTAAGCAGCACCATAGATATTACAAGAGGATCATCAAACTCAATATGGATCACTCTAGCCACTATGAAAAGGAGTAAACAAGCTTCGAGAGCAAAGATCTGTCATATCCAAAACTCAACCAAAGTATCAAAACTTTGGGAAACCATTATTTTTATAATAGGAAGATTTGGTAATGTGATTAGAGATAAAATTGATGTGGGAGTTAAGATCTAGTTTCTAGACAAATTTAGAAATTTTTAAAATATTTTTATTATCTTTGTAATCTATATCCTCTTTTACTTAGGAGAGGAATTTAATTTAATTTAAACTAGACTTTGCTACCATAAAAAGAAAGAAGTTTCATCCTCTTCTTGTTAGAAGAGGAATCGAACTCAAATATGGAGTGGACCACTATAATATGGTAGAGAATTGGTACCTTCTTTTTTAGTTAGAAGAAAAATCTTATTCAAATAAAAAGGACCTCATCAGTATAAATAGTGAGCATATGTTATAGTTTGGAAAAAAATAGTAGATAGGGGAAAAGAGGGAGCGAAAGTAAAGACTATTAAGTCTTCTTTCCATCTATCAAAGCATCAACATAGAAGGAAAATAAAAGAGTGAAAATAGTATAGACTCTACTTTCCACCACTAGAACCCCAATAATGGGAGTGGGGGAAAAAAATCATAAATTTTACCTTTCATCCACTAGAACCCTAATAGTGGAAGGAAAAAGAGCATAGACTTATTATCCGTGATATTTATCGCAATCTGTAGATCATGCAAAGTTGATGAATGAAAAGGGCTTGCAGACTCACTTTCTAAAATTCTCATTACTTATTATTTTATTTGAGAGATTCGAATTGAGCAAGTTGAAAATCCTTTATGCTGCCTTAACTTATGGTATAAATGCATGAGCAGAACAAGGAGAAGGGAGAAAGGCTATCGATGCTTGAAGTTCATCAAAGAGCAAAAGAAAATATGGCTACTACTTCTACATTGACAGACAATGAGATGAAGGGATGTCTCACTCAATTGGAACAGAAGATTGCCCACCTCACCATGCTCATGTCTCAACCAATACCTTCAGCTTTATTAGTGCAACTCCTATCACAAAATTATCTCCAACATCTAGATATGACAAAAAGTCTACTGGTGTTGGAAGAAGTAGATATTTCACAGTAAACGATGAATTCAAATCAGAAAATTAAATGGTTCAGTAGTGAGACAGGGAAGCAGACGTTTCCCCATTTTCAAATATGATTACCAGGATCTAAATCCCCCTGAGCAAGGGAGCTCCGATTCAAGAGGAACACCAAACTAGATGTGAACCATTCTAGTCACAATAAGGACTGGACAAGCTTGGGGAGCAAGATCTGCCATATCCAAGACCTAGTCAAGTATCAAAATATTGGAAAAACATTTCTAATCTAGGAAGAATCTGACAACGTAATTGCAAATAAAATTGATGTAGGAGTACCAACCAAATTTAAAAATTTAAAATATTTTTATTACTTTAATAATTTGTATCTTCTTTTAATTATAAGACGAATTTAATCTAATTTAGGCTAGCCTTTAGTTGTATAAAAAGATGAAAGTTTCATCTTTTTCTCTCTAGGAGATATCCTATTCAAATAAAGAGTAGACTCTTATAGTATAGTAGAGAATTTGTACATTTTCCTCTTTTAGCTAGAAGAAGAATCCTACTTAAATAAGGACAACCTCACTAGTATAAATAGAGAGCATATATCATAAATTGCAAAAAGAAAAAGAAGAAAAGAAGAATAGATGGAGTGAAAGTAAAGAGTATTGACTTTATTTTTGACCACTGGAACCAAAGAATATAGAATAGTAGGAATAGTAGGAGTGAAAGAAAAAAGCATAGACTCTATTTTTCATGCATTAGAATCCCAGCAGTCAAAATGAAAGAAAAATGCATAAACTCTACTTTCCAACCATTAACATCTTAAAAGTGGGAGTGAAATAAAAGAGCAAAGACTTTCCACCCATGATTTGTACAGCAACATGCGGATCATGAAAAATTAATGAAAGTAAAGAGCTTACAGCCCCACTTTCTAAAATTCTCATTTATTATTTTGTTTGAAGGATTGAGTTAAGTGGACTGAAGGAAAACCTTCCTCCACCCCGATCAGATCAAATGATGCCCTAAAATTCCTCTCTTGCCAATTGAAGTCTCGTAAACAATAATCCCTTTAAAATATGGAACCTCAACCTGAAAAAAAAAAAAGATTTTGGGACATTTAATAAAAATATCTAAACATTTCTTCCAATTCAAATCTTATTCATTGGAAATCATTTTTTAAAAATAATTTGAAAAAAGAACCCAATCTGATACAAATACAGAAAGATTGTGGATTTTGTTTTCGTAAAATCCAACATGACAAAAATATGAAAAGATTTCTTCCAAAACAACTCCTATTTATTAAGGATTATGTTTAAAATATAATATTTCAACAATATCTTGTTTATAATTTGTATATAATGTAACTTAAAATTTGTTTCTATTTTTCCCTTAAATGTGCATTGCATATGCCCAGTTGTCGTTATATGTATTAACATCTCAATGCTCTCCCTTTTTCTTTGATAGAAACAAGAATAATAGGTCTCCCAAAGGGGCATGCATCCAATAATTTGCATAAATAATGTCCTAAAAAAACCCTCTTTCCTTAAAACATATCCCATCTAATATCCATAAGAAATCAATTACTCTATTTCTAGAATCCCTTATATTGGATTTTTTGCTAACAAAAATCTAACATAGCCCGCATCTCTCTCCCTACTCTTTAGCTCTCTAACAAAAATCTAACAGTATCCTTTTCTAGTAATGTCACCTTTTTTTGAATTTGGCAAGAAAATAAAAATGTCTCATTTGTAGTCCACTTTTACCATATATACATAAAATATCTAAATTCTTTCCTTCTTTCCCTTCAAGAGTAACAAAAACAGAGCGTCCACCAAAGAGGGGTCTGTCTAACAATTTAAATAAATAAATATCTCTAAACATGTCAACAACTGGTGAGTGCACATCCAACTGGTCAAACATTCTTGTCATTTCTTATTCTATTTTAACATTATTTTTGTTTAACCTTCTTATTCTGTTTTGGTAGTAGTTTTATCTTTTTTTCCATTGTGTTTTATTGTCATTTCATTATATATTTCTTTTATGTTATATTTTTATTTATTTATAATTTTACTTCAGTTTTAGGTATTTTATTTTATTTATTATCTTTCATTAGATCTGCATTGCACGTAGCCATCTGCCAGAAAGAAGCAAAAGCTTAACAATTCCAAAATGCCTACTTTTGCACACTTTAGCCCATAAAAGTTATTCCATAGTTATAAACTTAGATTAATGGACCACTCCCAAGAGGTCTCACAAGACCACTCAACACTGACAGACCATAGAAAATGCACCAAGTTGCTGAAAAGGCAAAATTATTTGCAAACCAACGAAATACCACTAGAAGGTCTATGCCCTCCTCCTGTGATTTTATTAAGTTCTTTCATTTCAGCCAGAGATGATAAACTTCCCACCACTAACAACATCAACTGAGAAAACAAGCAATTAGACGAGCAACTTACCAAATATGAACTTGAGGCACAGCATTGTAGATATGAACTTCACGATCACTGCTTCAGCCTCCAACTTTCCAAAAATTTATTCAATGGTTAACTTTGGGCACTTATGATACAAGATTGGTTTCCTAAGCAAATGAAGATGATCTAACCATGCCAGAACCAACAAACTAATCCACTAAGCTCTATAACAAGCGAGCATTGGCTGACCACCTCTCAACAAGATCAGTACCATTTGTGCAGCTAAAAACGCAAGAATCAGGGCTTAAGGTCTAGCGAGGGGTTCAGTTTTGTGGGATCTCTCACCATCTGATGAGGCACATGATAGTCCAGTACAGACTGCCTATCATATGGGTCCCAGAGAATTCCATGTCCTGCCCTTCCAAATTGAGCAGTGGGGATGTCAGCTTCAGATGCAATCCTTTCCCCAAGAATAGGAGAGCCTTGCTGCATCCCAATAAAACGATCGAGCTTGGGATCATGATAGGCTGTCGCACTAGGATAGAGATCATGTGGGGATCTTAACATGCCTGTCAAACCCTCGTGAATGTAGACTGGCTGTTTAGGGTGACTAAATGGAATGGCACCATTGCCACCTGTCAAAGGTGTGGACGAGCCTGAGGTGGTTCTAGGGCTTGATATGGGCGAAGGGGACATCCTTCCATTGATATGTTGTGGAGACCTTGAATTCAGCAGAGGGCTTCCAATGGCAGAGACAGGACAAGATAGGTTCCTTGTATGGATATCACTGCAAATTAGAACAATTTAAGTCAGAAACTTATCGAGTTTGGCTTTATTAAAACATGGGCATTAGATATAATAGGCAAAAAAAGGCATAAAAGGCAAAAAACTGAGATCCAAAATAGGTATGGTCATGAGGAACCCTTTCTAATGAAACATTCAGGAGCATCACAGGTATGGTTGGAGCTCCAAAAAGATGCAGAACAAGATCAACAATAACTTTACTTGCAGTATGTAGATGTTCACAGCCAAACTAAATATCGTGCATAACCTCAAGTTCTGTTTGAACCAGAAACTAGAGTAATTAGTGTCAACCTCAAGAATGAACTTCTGTCTAAAAAGAAAAATAAGATTGAAGGATCAATTATTTTTAAAAAAAAAATACTAACATTCCATGTCAAACAGTCTAAAAAGAATCGTTCCCTTTTAAGAAGACTAATGACAAGCCTCAAAGCAATTTACGAAGTGACACCAGGACAATTCCAAAAAAAAAGTGATATCAGGACAAGAGTATGATTTCGCCAATGCCTCAAAAAACATGCTTGTACAAAAAGCTGAAGCATCGAACATACTCTTAAAAAGAACAACCAAATCAATCATTCAGAATACAAAATTAACTGATTTACACTTTCCCAGTTAGCATATATATTTATTGATTGCCTGAGTAATGTCCCTTGACCAAGCCAGTAGATTAGTTGATCTACTGTATCAGTTGCCATGGTGTGCAGCTTCATTCATCATTAATATAGGAAATTCTGATGAAAATGGATAAAGAGAAGTTATCGTATTAATGTGTGCTTCTCATTTTTAGCTCCAGTTTGGATGTTCGCAACAATTAATTAAGTTAAAGAGATCCAAGATTCAATTCTATTTCACATATATGCAGATATAAATATTTTAATGATGAATATAATATTGACCTATTCACTTTGAGAAATGTGATGTCAATGGATAAAGAAAATTTGTTGTACTAATGTGTGCTGCTTTTTGTTTTTTCCTCCAATTCAGATGGTACTAGTTAGAATATCTGATCTTGATTTTGTTATACATGCAAACAGATATACTGTTGATATGATTCCTAAACTGCAATGCCTTGATAAAATACTGCAGTGCCCGATTAACTGATTGCTACAAGAAGCCCCACTGTTGCATTAAGTTAATCCATCACACCAGCTTTGTATTGGTAGCTGTAAGTGTTTGAGGTTGAGGATGTCATTTCCTTCCACGTAGATTTATCACCACTTAATCTGCATTATTCTTGATGACGATGTAACTATTATATTGGTAGGATATGGAATAGGCCACTAGTGAGAGAACCTAAGGTTTCAAATCCCATGGGACAAAGCCGTCCCAATGTTTCCATAGAACAGAACGTACCACCATCCCATGATTGGAATGCTAAATTAAACACTTAGAACAGTAACCTGTTCCGACTTCCCAAAAGGTGTCCCCTCAGGATTTGAAACCATGAGAGAATAAAAAAAATAAAAAATAAAAAACATCAAAACACCATCTAATACCAACTTCGGGTTTAGTATTTAAAAATTATTTTTGAGTGTTCCTAATAAATAATAAGCCTACATTAAGGAAAATATATCAGGATGTACTTTTCGTTGCTACAATCAGATTTTTCTCCTCCCAAAAAAGAAAATTTTAATATATTATTGTCCATACCAAAACTAGGAAACGATAGAGATAAAATAAGCTGGCCGTGGTTCCTTCAAATGTCCTTTTTTCAGAGATCTGAAGTTTTGAATCAGAACTTCCAGGTTTCTTTGATAAAAACCTTGTATAATTCATGCTGCTCTCTTCCTCTTGATAGACTTGATTCAAATTCTCTCTCTCTCTCTCTCTCTCTCTCTCTCTCTCTCTGTCTTGTGTGTGTGTGTGTGTGTGTGTGTCCGTGAGTTTGTATGCGTCTCTGTGTGTGCATATGTTTGGATTTTTGTCAAATTGCATCCTGAGCTGCCCTCCTGAAAATCCATCTTAGTAAAAAGTTTCATAGTATAATTAAGAACAATTTCTCAGCAGCAAACTGGCATATTGGATCTAATATAACCGCATGAGTTTCCACAGTTTACCACTTGAAATAGTCATTGACAATATTTGTTAATCGCTCTTCTACTACCAGAGCACTAGTATCAGAATGTATATTTGTTAAAACAAATCAAAAAACACAGCCTCAATAATGCTAATCATCCATTTGACAATAAGCGCCACTGCCTCACCAATAAATACCAATCTGAGCCCATAAGAACTAAGGTTACAAAAAAAGCAAGGATCATCGATAATTTTTGACATATTGTAGCTATCCTTGGTTATATGCTAGTAAAGTAGATTTTCTTTATTTCAAATTAATGCGAAATGCATTTCCATCCTTGTGAAAATTTTTATAGTTAAAATAGAATGGAATAACAATGAACTATTTTAGTCCCATCCCGGTGATTTTGCTGATAATTCCCGTAAATGGTGATGCATCATTCTCTTGACATATATTTATCTTCATATATGCCATCTAATTGTCAATAAGACATCCATGTGGTGTATCATCTAACACAACATCGACACATCTCCAATTCTTTTAACAATTCTAACCAATGCAAATATCTGACAGACTAAGAACAGAAGTCCAATATGCATCTTAAGTTCAAATAACAATTCCAGAACTTCACAACCATCAATATTTAAGACGTCATGTTGAAGTCATGGAACCTTGATGTTGGCATGGAAGAAAAAGTGTTGCTTAAAGTGCTCTAGAGCAAGAATTTTTATTTATTCAATGGAAGGCAAACCTTTCAACAACCACCTATTTTTATTTATTTAACAACATTATGTACAACAACAACAACAAACAAACCTTAATCTCAAACTAGATACAAAAATTCTAAATCTTTTTTTACCACTTCCTTCCATATGATATTCGTCTAACTTTACCTCTTTTTCCTTCTACATATATTAAGTCACTCCTTCGCACAGGTGCATCTCTATGTGTACATTGCACATATCCAAACCATTCAAGTCGTCCTTCCCTTAATTTATCCTTGATTAGAGCTACCTCTACCTTTTTACAAATGGTTTCATTTCTTATCCTATCTTTTCTTGTATTACCACACATCCATTTTAACATTCTCATTTTCGCCACATTCATTTTATGTACGTGTATTTTCTAACTGCCCAACATTCCGTGTCATAAAGCATAGCTCATCTTATGGCTATCCTATAAAATTTTTTCTTCAACTTGATAGGTAGTCTACGATCACATAATACTTCAGTTGCACTTCTCCATTTTATCAACCTGCTTTAATCCTAAAACATCATCCTCAATCTCTTCTTCCTTATGAATAATCGATCCTAAATACTGAAAATGATCATTTTTAATAACTTCATGGTCCCTAATTTGTACTCTACATTCATCTCCATTTCTAATTATACTAAAATTGCATTCCATGTATTCTGTCTTTGTTCTACTTAACTTAAAACTTTTAGATTCTAATGCATTTCACTATAGTTCTAACTTATGATTAACTCCAACCTTAGGATATCATCTGCAAATAACATGCATAATGAAATATAATTCTGAATATGTCTAGTAAGCTCATATATAAGTAAAGCAAAAAGATAAGGATTAAGAGCAGATCCCTGATGTAAGCCTATTATAATAAAAAATTTACTAGTATTACCGCTAATAGTTCTTACACTAGTAACTGCCTCATCTTACATATCTTTTATTATATTAATATATCTAACAGATACTCTTTTCTTTTTTAGCACCCATCATAAGATTTTTCTAGGGATCTTATCATATACTTTCTTTACATCGATAAAAACCATATGAAGATCTTATTTCTTTAATCTATACATCTCCATTAACCTCCTAAGGAGGAAAATAGCTTTTATGGTTGACCTTTCTGACATAAAATCTAATTGATTCTCTAATATTTTTAGTACATCTTAACTTATGTTCAATTACTCTCTTCCAAAGTTTCATAGTACAACTCATGAGTTTGATACCACGATAATTAGAACAGTTTTGAATATTTCATTATTCTTATAAATTGGTAATATAATGCTCTTCCTCCATTCATTAACCATCTTTTTAGTTTCTAAAACCCTATTAAATAAATTTATCACCCACTTTACTCCAGCATCACCTAAACATTTCCAAACTTTTATATGAATCTTATTAAGTCTCACAACTTTTTCTACTTTTATTTTTTTTATAATCTCATTTACTTCAAATGTTCTAATTATACGAGCATATACCATAACTTTATCCTCAATAAAGCTAATAAAGCATCTTAATTATTTACATGATTTTCATATAATTTATTAAAATAGCTTTTTCATCTTGTTTTGATCTCTTTCTCCTTAACTAAAACTTTTTATCATCTTTAATGCATTTAACCTTAAACATATCTCTAGTTTTTCTTTCTCTTACTCTTGCAATTCTATATATATCTTTTTCTCCATCTTTAGTTTCTAGCTTATAACATAATTCCTCATATATCATACATCTAGCCTCCCATACCGTCTTTTTAACTTATTTCTTAATCATCTTATAGTTCATATGCTTCTCTATTTTTACATTTAGGTAGTTTTGTATAGCATTCTCTTTTAGCCTTAACTACTAATTAAACTTTTTCAATCCACCATCAGTTTTCTTATTATATGTTCCTTTTTCTTTTACTCTCCTAACACCTCTATAGCTACTTTTCTATTATTATCTCTTCTCATATAATATTAATTTCTCTATCTATACTCCATTTTCCTTTCTTCATTACTTTATCTTTAAAAGTTATTAGTTTCTCTCCTTTCAAATTCCATCACCTAATCCCTGGATTCTTATATCTTATATTCTTTCTCCTCCATTTTCGAATACAAACATTCATAACCATTAATTTATATTATGCAGTTAGACTCTCACCTGATATAACTGTATAATCTTTACAAAACACTCGATCGATCTTTTTAGTAAGGAAGAAATCTACTTGACTAGCATTATATCCACTTTTAAAAATTATCACAATACTATTTGATTCCTTTTAACCTGATCCAATATAATATGTATGGTCTAATATTGTTAAAAGTCCTAGACGCACTTAAGAACAAAAAGCTTTTGGAGCCTAGGAGTATGGTGCAAAGCGCAGGCACATATTTGAGCAAAATGAGATGCACATTTTTGAAATAAATGGTATAATAATTTATATAAGTAAGATTTATAATATATAATAAAAAAAACTTTAAAAAATCATAATAGTAATATATTTCACCTATTAGCTTAATGAAAAAACTTCTCGTTCTTAACTGAAATCTATAGTTCCTCGATATCTTTCCTCCTCTTTCTTAGATAACAGCATAATTTTTGGTGTTTCATCTCTTTATCTTCAAATTTTTAACTTTTTTATAAGGTAAGAAAATAATTGTATGTGGGATGATACATCATAAAGTTAGCACAATCTAATAAATATGATAGACTTAAAAAAACAGTTTACAAATATAGCTTATAAAGAATAGCATGCTTTCCTTATATCTCAAATCAAATCAAAAGAGCATCTTTTTTGCCTCATATGCATGGCGCCTTACTTAAGGTATAAAAAGCATCCAACCCTTGGCGTCTTATGCCTCGTGCCTTAAGGTACAAGAGGCACCTAACCCTTGTCACCTTGCACCTCGCGCCTTAGACATGCCTCCAACACCGATATGTTCAAAACTAAAAGGCCAGGTCCAAGAGAAATGATATATTCATTGATTTTATTTTTTTTTTCACCTGCACCTCTATCCAGATGATCTTACAATTATAGGACTTTTGTTTTAGGTCATTGCTCCAGTTTTCTAATCCAAATTCATTATGATGCAATAGATGTATATACAAAAGACATGTGCTGCTTACCAACCTATTTTCATGTGTTTTAATCAAAAATGGAAGCTGAATGTGAAAAGGAGAAGGCTGGATAGGTTACCAAGTCATTGTAGAAGCCTTTGCACCGTTTATCTGTTGAATTGTTAGACCTTCCATGTCCAAGGAGGAAAGATTTCTAAGATTTCCAATGCCCTGAAATTTTACCTACAGCAACAAGAAAAACAATCGCGATACATCAAAAACGAAGAGCATGATGCATGCCTTAAAAACCCATAAAACTAGTGAAAGAAATTTTCTCCTCTTTCCTTGATTGCACCTAAGACGTTCAATGCTACCAGACCTCTCTACTTAAATAAACATATATAGTGCCAAAACAAAACCAAGAAAAAAAGCAGACACAGTGACCACATTTCCATGAACATGAAAGTTTGATGTAATACAAAATCCAAATTAACAAACAAATTCTCACAACACCTAAAGTAGTAAAGCTTGCATGAAGACAAATAAATGCATGAGTCTACATATAGAAGCATCAGTAAAGCTTGATTTCTAATGAAAAATGGAGAGGGTCTCAAACATGAAAATTCTACTTTAAAAATATCTTGAAATTTAGTTTTGAACACAATGCAAACTCCAAACAGAAATGCACATGGCCCTGGGAAAAATTTCTTTTCTTTTGTCAGCTCAATCACTGTCATTACAGGTGGTTGCTTGGGCACCCAATCAATGCCCTGGGCGGGGACTTGGCCTCAGTTAACCTAGGAGACTTTCACAAAGGCCAGCACATACATATGAAAGAAACAAAAACACACTCACACATATACCTATATACAATGATTTAAGTCTCGACGAAATAAGGAACAAGATGGCCGAGACTTCTCGTCCAAAGAGATTCCAAGATTGATCTCGACCATCTCATCCCATCCTGTTTCGATCATAATATATTATAATTTTAATCTTAAATTGATCTAATTTATCATAATGATATGATTTTTAAAGTTCAAATATATTTAAAAATTGAATAAAATACTAAAACTTCATAAATAATTTTTTAAAGTAAAAAAATCCCAAGTATGGAATGCTTGATCAGATCATGGATCAAAACGGTCCGGGATAGGACATGGGGCGTCTCATTCAATGGAAAAACTGAAACACCTCTATCCCACGAGATTTAAAACCTTGCCTACACATATATGTACCCACAAATTTGCATGTGCATGAACTACCAAAACAGTATAGATGCCAATGGAGTAAAGTATATCAAATTGGACCCAAGAGAATACAACAAATTGTATAAAAAAGGGGGAAAAATTAAACAACTAACACAAAAAAAATTTAATAAAAACAATAGACCCAAACTTAAACATCCAGCAAGCTGGATGACCAAGAAAAATCAGCAGTTTCTATTATCTGGGCTCATACAACATGAGACATGATGTTATTTCCATTATACTTTATATATAAGCTTGGCATGAATATCGTCTACAATTTATCTTCAAAGTGTGTTAATTCATATTAAGTACTCATTCAGTATGTTCACAGCTGCATATGCCTTGAAGCATGTTAAGATGTTAGTTTACTGAAAATACTGCAAAATCAGAAAAATAAATGAAATAGATGAATTTTAAAAAAAAATGTTTGTACTAGGTCACCCAAGTGATCATCCAGGTCCCTAGAAGATAGGCGACTTCTTTGCCTGAGATAGCTTAACAATAAGCATTGAAGAGTATAACAAACCACACTTTAGTGGCCAGAAAATGCTGACAAACTTCACAACTTGATGCAAAGACAAGTCAAATCACAAATATTACATTCTAAAAATTAAATTAGACATCATGGGAGATCAGAATACAGATATAATGATACCTTGAAATTTGCACCATTTGAAACAACAATAGGCCGTTCCAAAGGTTCAAAATTGAAAACAGATTTTTCCGGTGAGGCTGCAGTTTTCACAAACGGATGCTGCAAAAGCTCAGCTGCTGTAGGACGGTTAGATGGTTCACGTTGCAGACATCGCCTTATAAAATCCTTGCCCTCATCTGAGAGATGATCAGGGATTGCTGGAAGCTCCTTACTGTTACCAATCTTGAACATAGCTGCTATCTGTAGACCAGAACAAGCAAATGCCATAACACAAAAGTGAGTGCATAAATATACTGCGTATTGGAAGTATAAAGAGTAGTAAAATGGCTGATACACCCATTGGATTCGCTCGCATGTGGTGCAAAGAACTGAAAGGTATTCAGGTCACTTAACTAGTGCAATCAAGAATGAGCTTTTCGCTCTCAGAGCTAAATAACCAAAATACCCTCTACCTTTTACCACTCCATATGAATAAAATCAAGTGTATTGCTTGTTTCACACCCACGTGTAGAACTCACAAAGCCTGATATGCCCAACTGTATGAGTACATGCACATATCTAGATATGTATATGGATGTGCATGTCATTACACAAACAGCACTCAGAAGAAGTGTGCAATATTGAATTAAGACTAGCATATGGTAAATATCCTGCCACATGCCCAGGCACCTTAAGGTCAAGAAAGGGAAATGACTAGTTACCATAAATTTTCAGCACTGCATCATATAGTTAGTAGAAGATTTTCAATGCAAGAGAAATGATCATTTTGAATTTACGATTTGGAAGTATCCAAAACTGCTAATTAGATTTGTGTTTCAAGATGTGTAATAATAATCGGTCTCCTATATGGCCTATCGCACAATATGCCACCCTAACTTTAGCGGCACCTTCCATTTTGCCTAGTAGAAGCATTGAAGCCTAAGCTGTGAATGTTTCAAACTTAAACCTTAAAGCTTGAGAACAACCTATCATGGAAGGTCTTCTAGTTGTCTAAATCAAACATACATTATCTTATACAAGGAATATTTGCTATGAGGGCAAAAGAATAATAGGCTTCAGAAATTGTCAGGCAGTTAGTTTACTCTCTTCCCATCATTCTATCAATTGAAAATATAGTTGTTTTCTTGATGACAAGAGTAAATGCAGTCACTGAGTTAAACTGATGGACTTAAATGTCATTTGGCATGGCAGCAGCATGGTAAACACAGCTACATCATGAAAGATATCATGCCACTGCCTTACTGGCATGCAACACTGGCATGGTATTGATTGCAGCCAATACTTGGCATGCTACCATACCACTGCACGTGTAGCATTGGCACAAAACAACGCAATACAAAGTGACTTCTGCCATTACCAACCCTTGCCAAGCCAACGTGCCACCTGCACATGCTACTTCAACCCTTGGTTAAAACTGAAGAGAAATACATATAAAAAAATTCTAAATATATTCACCAAAAAAAAAAAGCATTTTAAACTGAGTAGAACATAGCAAGCCAAGTTTAAGCAGGAATTAATGCTTCACAGACTTCATATGCATATATGTATATGTATCATCCTGACAGTCAAGTTAAAAATATGAAATTATTTGAACTGTAAAAAGGAACAGTCTAATCCAAACCCAGCTACGCACAAATTAAGAGTGAAGGCAACATGCCTTTGGTGAGGGCCCCTCTGTGAGTAGGGATTCTTTTAGGTAGATGTTTTGGTGAACACCTTGGTTGATTTTCCACATTTGGTTGAGAAGGCCCCAAATGCCCCTGATATTCAATAAACACATCTTTCTCTTTTTCTTTCATCCTCAAATCCCCACAAAAACCATAGGGTTTCCCTTCTGAATCCCACTGCTGCCTCTATGGGTAGAGGTAGCAGCCATCTGATCACCACTGAGACCAATATCATCACAAGGGAGGGGATCGAGACTCAAAAAGAACAGGATGATGGCATTGGCTCCAACACAATCAAAAGGGCGAAAAAAAAGTAGGTAAAGGAAAACCCAGCTCCTCTCCATTTCTTTCCCTCTTTTTATTGTTCTTTTCTTTGTTGGCTAGGATTTGAAATAGGACCAATTTGTGTAGGGCAATATGAGCTTTTTTTCCCCTTTTCATTCACTAGCAGGTGACATGAGCTGCAACCCCAAACCAAGCAATCTGCAAACAGGGTGCCATGATAAAATGCAAATATCATGTATGGTGTCATGTCCAAGTAAAGACCGTTTTTCATATATCATTGGTCACTTAACTGAAGAATAATATGAGAGAAAATCTGAAGAACTAGCAGAAGCTTAGGTTTTCAGAAATCAGTACTTACTCCAAAAGCAATATAAGGAGCTTGAACTTGTCAGAGAATATGTTAGGGGAACATTTTTTTATCTGTCAGCTTGTTAAAAGCAAAAGAGAGGCTGAAGGAGAACTAGTCAAAGTGCTCAGAAGTAGAGTAGCAACACAATAAAGCTAAAACCAAAATACTGTATCTAGAGAGTGGACCTTAAAACAGTTGGCTAAAACCAGACATTGTTTTATCTTAGTTAGTTAAAAGCAAAAGAGAGGATGGAGGACGGCTACTTGAAGTACTCAGAAGTAGAGTAGCAACACATTAAAGCTAAAACTAAAATACCGTATCTAGAGAGTGGAGCTTGAAACATGGGTTTTTCTTTTCAATCTGCTCAAACTTGTAGACTGGCTCAGGAACAATATCAGAGGCTTAAAAGAAACACTGGGATGCTAGTTAATGAGTAGGAGGAAATCAAAACATCATGAAGCACGCTTGCTAACGCTCTACTAGTAGTTAATGCTTTAATAAGGATTTATCCATCCAAGCCAGGTTTTGACAGAATGAAGCAAATTTGTGGATATCTGAAAAAAATAGATTATTGAATTAACAGACTGCAGATCCTGACAAAGTTCCAGGTTTAAATGGGTTACTAACAGCTTTTTGTACCAGACTAAATAGATTACAGTCAAAAATGATGCTTGCTATCCAGTTTATAAGTGCTAAAATCGGAAAATTTCTGAAGCAGGTGGATCACACTTCTAGCATTTATTATTAAATAATTACCAACATATTCAGAGGACCACTACAGACTAGTAACGCTGCACAAAACACCACATTAAACAATCTCAAGACTATTATCCCATTCGGGAAAGTTACATTGAAACTCATAAGCACAACATATAGTATTCACGGAATAAAGAGCATTCATCGAGATTATTAATAAAAAAGATTGAAACATGTCTTGCAATATGTCAGCATATCAGACCCCTATAAACTCACAGTGAAAGAATTGTTTGGTTACATTAAATTTCTAATGTACATCAGAAAACAGAAATAGCTCACATGAGAAGATGATCAAAGAAGCAAACTTGTTCTCCACTGTGTTCAAAAAACAAACATTTAGCATATATAATTTATTTATTAATATGACCTGTAAATTGAGTTCAAATACTTCTATAACATAGCAGAACTACTACAAAAGAAAACAAAACAAAAACAAGAACTTCAGATTGGCTTAAGTAATATATCAGCATATTAAACATCATAATACTACTTCAATAAAAGAGAGTGGGGTTTGGCCTCCCTTTCTATCAAATAAAAACAACTACTGAAAATTAATCATTTATCTCCTAAGTACAAACCCCTTCATATTGGCTCCATGGTGGTTTTGATGTAGCCATCTCCAAAACAGTGCATCCCAGGCTCCATATGTCCACAGCAAGATTGCAGCCATTGGTGTTTTTTATAACCTGAGCAAACAATGTGAGTGAGAAATGAAACAGGAACCACAGCATTGCAAGGGAAAGGAAGGGTGGAAATGCATAATTGTAATTTATGAAGGAACAAAATCTATCCACACACAAAAACATGCTCACCTCAGGTGCCATCCAGTAGGGACTTCCCTTGAATGATAAGGGACATGATTGTCCAGTAATCTGTAAAAAAATAAAAAAATAAAAAAGCATGACATATAGAGTTTTATATAATGCTCAAGTACGTAACAAAATAACAACTGCCGAATTATGTCATGGCCATGGTTTTAAGTTCCTGCACATGTTGTGTCAGTACCAGCACTTGGTACGAGGTACCAAGAAAACAGCTTTTTAATTGATTGTGCAGGCCCATATGGTACCATGACAATTCTTTACATGTTGATGTCTGGGTACAACCCAGCACCAAGCCAAAAAGGCTCTCAAGCAAGGTTTTAAATCTCATTGTACAGGACCATCCTGATTTTTTCATGGAACAAGATGCTGTCATCCCACCCTATCCTAACACATGGAACAAGGGATGTCCCAAAAATTGCCTATTGCAACACTAGGACGATAGTGAGATGGTCCCACCTTGACTCTTGAGACAGTAACCCATCCCAACATCTTATGAAGCATCCCACCAGGATTTGAAACCATGCTCTCAAGTTTTTTTTTTTTTTTTTCATTTCAACAAATTATATCAAGTGTCAAGTGGCACAACATGCCCAGTGCTAATGGCACTGAATCCTAGACAATGGGAGAATTAAGATAATCTTGAAATGCAGATTCCACTATAAACAAGATGGAAGTACATAAAAAAATTAAGAATTAAAATTGAACCTCAAAAATTTATGAAAGTAAGAGGTGAAAGTTGATGAAAATAGGTTTGTGTCAAGTTGCAGATGCAAGACGGATACAAATATTAGAATAGGTGCATCACCATGTTAGGTACTTGCTAGCAAGCTATAGCATAAGTGGATAGCTCATTTGTGTAACAAATATATGGTACATGAACTGTGCACTGCTTCCAGAGGTTTTTTTATTGCAATATCATATCCTGCTTCTTAACTGCAGCTTGATGTCCACAGGTGATGGTAGTTCCATGAAGCCTCATAAATTGTTCATACAACCATTTGTTGGTATGTCAGGTTTATGATACATGTAGCCAAAGAATGGTATACTTTAAACTTGCTGCCACACAACTTGGAAGAATAAGACTAAGATCTAATGTCCATGTCTATAGCAGTTTTGTGTTAAAGGGATGCTTTAAGAAAAAATGGGACAACATTTATCCCCTGATAATAACTGTAATAAAGAATAACCTAAAACAGGACAACTTACTGATTTTAACACTTAATAGCGGGACTAGTTAATGGGTATATCAGATCTTTCTTACAAGAAGAAAAGCATGCAATCCTCAAAGAGTTTCTCCTTTCCATCTATTATTTTTTAATTCCCAGTTAGCTTGAAAGTTTTTCCTTCCATCTGTTAATTTTGTTTTCTCTGTCAGCATGAAATTTTTAACTTATAGTTGAATTGACACACCTTCCTCCCATGCTGATGGAGACTTAGATGTAAAGATGCGTTTGTAAAAATGTAAAAAAACTCTATGGCACTACTCTTTTGCTGGCGAGAGGTCCCAGGTTCAAACCAATATGGCAGCATTCTCACTGTGTTTGTAAAGATGTAAAAAAAAACTCTATATCCCAATAAACAACCGCTCAACCCCATGAATCAACAGGAAGCCATGCCTCTCCTTTCCCTTAACAATTTCATCATCAGCCTCCATATAAGGCAGTGAGATCTGATAAACACACACTCCTTTCATAGGACATGCTCTTTTTGTCCTTTATCTAAAGCACTGACTGGAGAGAGCTAGTCCAATTGATGTGCATCTATTAGAAAAGGGAATGTGGTTATAAACCATTTATAAACAACACCATCAAATTCCTCAGAAAAATCCCATGGCTTGGTGTATCTACTACTAACTCACCATACATTATATCTGAAGCATCATACTTTGTATGCCTAAAGTTAGCAACAAATATAAGATAACACCTCTGGATGCTGATAAAGAGCTAAAGCTCTAAAGAATGGGAAATAGCAAAAACTTCGACAAAAATATGAGCAAGAATAAGCATCTAAGTGTCAGAGGACATAAACTATAAAATAATCAGATTTAATGTCATAAGAATGTGCAGCAGCACTAGACAGAAATGTATAAGTACATATTTACACAAACTATGAAAGACCATAGCAAACGTGAAAGTATACATGTTTCGCCATCCCAAAATCCACCAGCTTAACACGGCCATTTGGGTCTACGAGTATATTTGCACCTTTGATATCTCTGCACAGGAAGCAAAAAATTAATTAGAATCAGAAATAATAATCTAGGGAAAGGAGAATCACATGCCCAGAGGGAAATAGTCAGTAAAATGGATACCAATATTGAATTTACCTATGGACAGTATTCTTAGCATGTAAATATGCTAGGCCCGAAAGGATTTGTTGAGTATAGCTACGAATTGCTGGTTCACCTAATTTCCCGTACTCTTGAAGAAGTTTATGGATGGAACCACCAGAGACATATTCCAAGTATATATAAAGCTTATCATCCATCTGTTTAAGAAACAAAAATAAAATATCAGCTCAATGAAGAATGAGAAAAGGCATTGCTGCTCATACTCTCTTTCAAAGTGAAATCTCAACAGGCATTATGACAACACCTACCAAATGTGAAACCATTTTAGATATTTCAATGAATTCCTGTACTTCCTAAATTAGATGTATTAGTTTTCTAACTTAAAATTAAAAAAGGTATTTCCATTCACCTACAACAGCACTAGACAGAATAAGCTCAAAAATATATATATACTCAGCAAGTTTTGCATTCTCGATACCAAGCCCTATACCAGTACCATCTGGGTACAGTCTTGATATGCCCAGCATAGGGTCAGTTTGGCATACTAATACTCGATACACCCTCTATACCTTGTACCAATTTAGCAATAGTACAGTCTGATACATGCGGTACACACCAGTAAGGCATACCATTATACTGCGATAGTAGTAGCTGTATCTTTTATAACAATCAATGACTCTTATCCCATCTATTTCACATCATATGATGATCCTTCACCTCCATGTGTTCCTTTTTCAAAACTCTCTGGGACTTCCACACAAAAAAAAACCCTCTGTTTATAAGATCCTACATTGTTCTTCGTTGCAAAAACCTAAGCCATCTTAATTTGCTCCCCTTAACTTTCTCCTCTACAATTCCTAAGCTTCCATTGCGAAAGTCTAGTACATTCAGCACTCTTTATTGTCCAACCACATTAACCAACTATGATCATGTGTAACAATTTTTGCCTTAGCATTCAAAGGCATGCAAAAGAACCTTGTCAATCCATCCACGATCCACCCACTCTATTTCTAGTACTAATGACTTCATTCTCAAATCTTCTTTTAAACACACTATAGCTAGTGAATAATCATATTGCATGCCATCAATTCTATTACAACTGATGTGACCCAATTGCAAGGTTCCCCCAAGCAAAAAACAGCATCTTATAATTATTTGAAAAAATTTCTCATATAAAAAATCAATTCATTAATGGGTTAATTCACTCTATGCTAGAGCAGACTAAATGGCAGGGCAGACCAGGCTCAGGCCAAGTTATACACTGGCAACAAGGCTCGATTCTCATACTCAGTCTAGGCTAGTCATCGGGCTTATATTTTTTATCAGGTTGATCAAGTAATATTTTTGATCAGGCCTAGCCCACTCTTAAAGAACAAATCCCAGGCCCATCAAGCTTGAAATCCCTTCTTTCCCCCCTGATTTAGGATCTAATTTAAATTTCTTTTTAATTCCCAAGCCCACAAAAATTCAGATTGGGCTGGGCGGACCACCTAGCCATGATTAGTATACATATTTTCTCAAGCTAAACCGTTCTTTTTTTAATTTTCCCAAGCCTGGCATGATTTTAAGATCAGGCCTACTCTTTTCACCTAGGCTTGTCCTATAAACCTATTTTTAGTGCCCAAGCCCACAAAGTTTCAAGCTAGGTTGGGCGGGCCATCTAGCTTGTGATTGGTTCTACTCTGCACCCATTCCTATCTCAAAGGAACCAAATGCAAAATGATTAAACAATTTGCACACACCACAATTCCTACCAGATTCAAGCAGGACTTAACATTGAATGTCGAACCACCTAGTTTGGGGCATGTCGAACCACCTAGTTTGGGGCATGTCGAACCGCCTAATTTGGGTTGACCGAACCGTACTAACAGCGAAACTAAAAAATAAGCTGATGCTTTTTATAAACTAGAAATGAGCACATCATAGAATTCTGTGGAAGACAAGCCCAAAGATCTTGCTTGGTTGGCCTGCAAATATGCACTAGTTTCTTAGATTGATAGAAATTTCCTAAAGTGATGTCCCAATATAATTTCCATAATTAGGGTTGAGCATGGGTCGGGTTAGGTTGGGTTGGGTCAGTTTCAAAATTTTGAATTCAAAACCGAACCGATCATATCCTAGAACCAACCCGTTCAAATCAGTTCGGTTCTGGGTCGATCTAAAATAGAACCAAGTTTTTTTTTTTTTTTTGATACATGTCTAATATTTAATGATTAAAATTTTCTTTTAGCTGTATTTAATAAAAAGGATATATTTAGTATTTATTTACTAATTTAATACTTAAGATCTCTTAGTATAGATGGTAGACAACTCATAAGATCTATGCAAAGTCTCAAATTCGATTCCTAAGAATACTTCAATTTTTTTTCAAATTTTACAAAAAAAAAGAGGGTGATTAGTTCTCAAGTTAGAACCAACTCTTTTTCAAATTTCACAAAAAAAAAAAATAGAGGGTGATTGGTACTCAAGTTAGAACCAGCTCATAGAACCGAGAACCAACACGAAGAGGGTTAGTTCCAAAATTCTGAATTCATAACCAATCCTATTAATACTCAAAACCAAACTGACCTGGCATCAGATCGGGTTCATATCGATTCTTGGGCTACCCTAATCTTTTGCTGACCCCTATGCATAATATAATAAGTTGCATACATTTAGTGTTTTGGTCTACAGTACGGATATTGATGGTGGTCCAGAAATATATCATTCAAACCAAACACATTCATATCTAGGGTCTCAACTTCAGCAGCACTTAGATAGCTTAGTAATACATTAGTTCTCTTGTTTCCTTAGTATCCACAAAGTGCCAACACTGCTCCATATCTCAATATGGACATGGGTCTAGCTGATGCTCTGCCAGTCAGTATGGTTGAATAGCAACATTTGAAAACATATAGTGATGTCTGTGAGTATGTGTTATTTAGGTGTGTGCATGTTGAGAATCCATCTCTATTGTGCATGTATGTCTGTCGATTTGTGTATGCACACATGCAGGCTGAACGAGTAACTTTCCTAGCAAACATAAGCATTAACATGCCGAATTTCAATTAGCAAGCAACATGTCAGCTCAAAAGAAACATTTCAGTTGAATGTCTAGTGAGATTCAGTTCCAGCTTGTATTTCGTACTGAATGAGGAAGTTATGTTCGAATCAAGTAGACTGTGTCATAAACTACTGCCCACCAGTATGTTTATTATACATTTGTCAAAACTAAATTTATTTAGTTGATTAGTCAGTTTCCAGTGGATAAAGAGAACAAAACAAATTGACATGGCACAACTAGAATGGAAGAAGTACAGCAATGGCCAACAAAAAACTATGAAATGACAGGAACTTTGAGCAAAAGTAGAATGCTAGAATGAAGAATAATTGATAATCTAGCTTCGAACAAAGACAAAAACATTTAGCTAATCAAGGGAATAATAATACCATCTCACTGCCATAATATTGCACTATATTCTGATGACGCAGTCGACTTAAGAGAGATATTTCCTGACAAAATAAGCCAACAATAAGAAACAAAATTTCTTAACAAAAAAAAAAACATAAATTACAAGCAACACCCATGTTGCAGAATAAACTAGTACGATTTAAAAAAAGAAAAAAATACTCACCTGCCCCAATTGCTTTGCACTCTCTTTTGACTTAGCATCATCCATGAAGAGGGTAACCTCCTTCATTGCACACATTTCACCACTCTCGCTAGATTAAAATAAATCAAGAAAAGAAAAGTAAGACATGAACACAGAAAATGAACAAAGGAACCAACAAAGAATAAGATTGAGAAACATCATGGATGACCATCACTATTACTAAAAGGATTTCAGAATATTAGTTAAGTCAAATTTGGAAAGATTGTGTTTGAATTTTAAATCCCTCTTTAATTAACAACTAATCATATGCCAGGTATTAATATTGGCATCATAAATCTTGTTTTTCCATTTATTATCATACAGAACAATGTTTTCCATCATAGGTAGTAGCTCTAAGTCATCTATGGCTACATGCATAAAGATTTCCTCTCCTTTAACTTGGTTCTTTGATCAGGTCAATTATTGTCACCACTATTGACTCAGCAAAATCATCAATTACAAGAATCTAAACAGGAAACTAAGGCAGGATAAAGAACCCATATGGTTAAGAGCAGGTAGATTTGATTTACATGCAGGTGAAATTACACCAACAGCTACTCATTGATGCAAAACTTTCCTCTATGATAGATATCTTTTCTAATTTTCCTTCCCCAAATTTGAATTCTTTACCTCTCTCTGCTACATATATTGGTTCTTTTTTTTTTTCCTATGATCATATTTCAAAATATAACACCTTTCTATGTATGAATCTGCGTGTGCACCTACACAGCAAGCATGCATGTAATTGTAGGTTATCATAAGATTTCATTACGAGCTGATCGACAATGGTTGCCAAACAATAAGATTTTTGACAAGTTTATTGATGTATGATGAAGGATTAATATAGAAGCAGATTTACTTCCACCAGAAGAGTAAAAATAGACAAGAAAATCCCTGATGAAGAATAAAAACAACATATGTACCTGTTAAAACCAACATAGACATCTCCAAAAGTGCCACGGCCAATCAACTTTCCCTTCTTCCACCGTGATCCAGGGCTTGCAGGATTCTCTGTCCTTCCAGGACTTCGAGGTATTGAGGGTGGAGTATTTGGTGTTGCATTGCTTGGAGGAAATGGAGAGCCAGAAATATTTATTGGGGGTAGTGGCAACCGGTGGCTTTGCTTCTTCCCCTCATCATGCCTACTTGTAGGTGATTCTGGTGTTGTCCCTCCAGCCCTTGGATGCAGTGGAGAGACAGTACCACTATGTATCCTAGAGCTAGGACCAGGACTTGTCATTCTTGGGCTAGGTATTGGAGAACACTCTGGGCTACCCCTGCTGTGTTGCCAGAATAACTGCCCTAACATATCACCTCCCATTGAATTGTGCCCAGAGGTCTGACCAGAGCCTGGACTGGAGCATTGGCCAGATCCAAGAAAAGTGACATCTGCATAAGGTTTTGCTGCCCAAAAAGCTGAGCTGGGAATCTGCTCAGGGCATACAACTCTCATAGGACTTCTGGAAGGACTTGACATTGAACTATCTGGGGCACTTCCGAAAGTATAATGCAGAGGAACATGTATATTGGACTGGTTAGTGTTCAGAACACCCCGCTTGGGTGATGTTGAAAGAATTTGGTTAGCAAAAAACAAATCTGTTGTCTTTGTCATATCTCTCATGTTCTTTTGAGTAACCACAGGAGACTGATCTTTATGCACCACACTTAGACAACAACAAAAAGGGAGGGTAAGGGGAAGCCTTATAGTGAATTTACAATATACTCGATTCAAATATTTAACAGAACATCACATAATTCACATCGAACTAGAAGGAAATTACCTGGACTGGTTGATTGCAGCATCTCTGTTTCCATTTTCAAAATCATTTCCTACAGGGCTCTGAAGTTGAGAATCTGCTGCATCATCACTGTCGATGGAGCAGTTACTAGAAAATGAAGCGGTAGCCAAATCTCCATCAATATCAGTAGGATCTGGCCTTTTGGGATTGTGATTAGGTCTAGGAAGTGGTAAATGCAGCTGTGATCTGCCACGTTTTTCTAGCATTGTCTTTGATGCATTGATATCAGAGGAGGTGCGCGTAATGCCAGGGCGCTGGGCAGGGAGAGGAAGTGGTTGGGCATGTGGCCTATCTGCAAAGCTTTGACAACGCGAGACTTGTGTAGAGGGTGATGTTGACCGTGATTCTGCCCTTGATCTGGTCCCCTTCTCTGAGGTTATATCACTGCTATGTCTTCGAGTCCCTCCTGATTTCGCATTACCCTTTTGATCGGTTGGATTTATAAATCGATGTAATGTACCAATCAGATTCTCCTTTGTTGTCCTCTTCTTCACATCTTTGGAGGAAGATTTCCCCCACCATGAAGGCATTTTAAAGATGGAAAGAACTGTTATCGCAGATCTCTAAATTGCAGCCCCGTTACTTAATAATACCAATCATAACCTACAGCTCTAGAATCAACCGCATAAGAAACTCATATATTCATTTAAAGCAATAGCCTCTACCCTCAATAGCAGCATTCACAAGAAAAAGGACTGACAAATGATGAAGTCCACCAAACAATGGATTTTCATCCAACGTTTGTGCATCAGATACCACAACTGAAGGGGCTTCCTTTCTTGACCTGAACGAAGAGACATAATTAGTAAGGCCACAGAATATTATCATAAAGATCATCAAAAAATATATTATTCTAGGCGGACAAGAATAAGCATGAAGAAGGAAATGCTTGGCAAAAGTTATATTGCTAAAGTTACATATCTCAAATTCATCTATAGGAGAACTGATAAAAGAACGTAGGTGAGTGGAATCATTGTCTACTGCAACACTATACTAGGACAGCCTACGTTATTTGGTATTGAACTAACTCCAAAGCTTTTGGATAGCAAATGAAACTTGAAAAGGTTATATTAGTTGGTTTTTTGCATATAAACCTCCCTTTTATAATATTAATGGTGCATAAGGACCCCTCATTACATATTTATAGATTAAGACCTCCTTTATCCAAGAAATACACCAATAGGACCCAATTTATTTTCATCAGCCATAAAATAATAATTTCATGCCTCTCATCATTCAGCCTTTCCAAGCTTCTAGCTAATGAATCAGCCATACTTCTTGGCACCATAGTTGTCTGATTCAAGAATTTTGCCACCACCATTGGCAGAATTGAGATCGTGATTCTATCCCATGCATGGAAGGAACCATCAAGAAGCAATGTAATTCGCTGGCTAGAAGCTTCAAACCCCAAAGGATCTAGTGAGGAGAGGAACAGGAAGAAACTTGGTGAATGTTCTATTAGAACTAATGGAAAGTTATTTTTGGGTCTATTGAACAATTTACAAAGTATGGGAGTTCTTGAACTGCAAATATAGAAAAGAGAAATCTCTATATACAATATTATAATATTGTCTCTTTTTGTGTAGGTAATCTTTTTTTAAAAAAAAAAACGTATTCTAAAATTTTTTGAGAAATCAAATTGTTATAGCAGCATGGTATATTTTGTTTACCTAATCCAGATTTTCTTTTTTTATTTTATATGTCCTCTTCTAAATTGTAATTGTACAATATTATAATATGATTACAATATTATAATATGATATAAGTTTCGCAAACATACCTTACTCATGGCTGTTTTCTAGCATGCATTAAATAAACTTGAACTGTAAGAGGATTGTGACATCATTGAATAAACTATAAAAGTGCTTAACTTTCTTAAACAATCAGATTATATTTTTTTTCATATGTTCCTTTGAGTTTATGGAAAGCAAGCTACACGAAACATTGCCTACTATAACTATCATATATGTGAATTAATGGGTTATGGAGGCATCTGGAAATTAAATTGCCTTCCGAGAATCCCAGGAAACAGATCTACATGCAACCATCCCATTCTGTCCTCTTCCACTCAGTACCAAGCTAATTATGAACCATTATAGATAATATTCATTACAGAATACCTATCATAATCATCCTTCACTGGTCAGCTTTTGGACAAAGCTTTTTATAAATGTTATATTCATCATAATGCTGCAATTTGTGGTTTTAGTACCATATATTCCAAAAGATAAGGTTTTGGTCAGTGACACATGAAAGAGTGAATACAAGGCATAGGTGATGGAGTAATCTAGAAAAAACATATGTGAAGTCAAGAACCCATCTAAAAAAAAATCAGGAAGAAAGTTACCAAAAATTGTTAGAACACCTTTGTTCAATCATACAAAGGAGCGATATGTCCAGGACAACCCACAAAGGATCTAAGAAAGGTACAGCAGATGTGTGCTTCCATACTTTTGTGTGAGCTTCTTATATCCATCGACACATAGTATGAACTTTATTACAGTCACATGGATTTCGTACATGGATAATAAAGAGACTGCATGATGATAAAATGTCCCATGAGGAAGTTAAGGCAGAAGTCTAACAATGCAAGGAAGGATGAATTAGAAAGGAAAAATAAAGGAAGCCTAGAAGAAACTCCAAAAGAGAATCAAGTGACTGACAAATAAAATGCCCTGGACAAGTATGGCAAAAGATTCCTCCAATAAGTAGGAAGCCTCATTGATAGTGATCTGAGACCACACAATTAAAAAAGCTATTTGAAATCGCCAAGAAATAAGCAAAGCATTGTGCAGAGTATATAAAATGCAAATATGTTGATATTAATTACACATATGACAGGTGGTTTGTGGATCATGATTGGGTAAGTATGTTTCATTGTTGTCAGGAAATCATCTTAGGCTATCAGAAATAATTGCATCAATAAATCAAAAATAATCAGTCACAAGACATGTGTGCTATCTTGGGCTTGAAGCCTCAAAGGTCTGTACAGTTTAAAAATAGCAGGCACAACTAAAGTTTTATGAGAATGTTGATGTCCTCGAATTGACAGGATAGGGCATGCGTTCATGATTACACTTGCAAACTAGAAGCACCCAAACCATAGTCTTCCAACTAATGGTCCTTCATACCCTTTTAATGGTATTAGTCCTTGATTTTTTGGTTGTTTTAATCAAATTTGGACACGGCCTTATAAGAACGGAATAGCCACATTCCCTCCTATTTTGTTCTAGAATATCAGCTAAAAATAGAACAAGTTGCTCACTAATAGGAATAGAGGCAAACTAAGCATACTACCCCTGACACTTCTAAAACTACACCAAGATGTGATAAAATAAATTTCGTTCCAAAGACCAGCATGCAACATTTAAATGAAATAGAAACTGCAAAAGAAAAATAATAATAATAATAATAATCAAAGGATTCCACTACTTCTCTCCTAAATCCACTTGCTGACACAATCGGACAAAAACCTATCATCTCCCACACCATCGTCGTGTTCACTTGTTCATCATGCTACACAATTTAAAGAACAAAGGAGGAAACTTTTCAGTTATTTCAGCATCTCACCAACCATCCCTAGTTTCTACAAATGCTACCATCCCTCAATCCAAATTAACAGAACAATAAGATTTTTCCCAAAAAACACATCGCAATTGACCTACTCGCTACCAAAAATTCAAACTTTGATGCCCGATCTCATCCCTCTCTCCAATACAGATCTAAAATCCAACAGTCCACTAAAACCAACAAAAGAAACTAAACAGAACCCAATCTTTCACTAAAACATCAGCAAAAGTAACGATTCCTCTTACTTATCTAAGCAAAGCCGTCCGAACACCCGAAGCAAGCAAGTTCCCACAAGCTCTTACAGCAATCTACAGATCAGCGCCTTGCAAAACCGTCAGATTTCAACCCAATCGAATTAGTGAGGAAGACCAGCGGCAAGCCGCGCAGACCACTGCTCCTCCTCGCCCAGTCCTTACCCTAGCAGGCCCCGCGCTCAGCGCTGGACCCCACACCACTGCTCGAGCTCACTCCGACGACTGGAGAGCCCAAAACCCCAGAAACCCTAAAAGAGAAGAAGAACCCAAGGGAAAAGAAACCGATGGGAGAGGATTCGGAGAATTCGAAAGCGCGAGAGGAAATGGAGAGCCGAAGGCGGAAGATAGAAAGCCGAAAGGCGAACCAAAGGATTCGAAGAATAAAACGGAGTGACAGGGTTGCTGCGGCCGCGCTAAGACATGGAGTTATCCTCGGAAAAAAAAATCTATTAAGCAACTAAATATTGTCTCCAAATTATTCTTTGGAGACCAATAAAAAAGAGACCCATTTCTCACGTGGCGCTCCACGTGCCTCAAATTGCGTGGAACCCACACAGCATTCGCGAATCGGTTACTTGAATGGGTTTAATCTGGGCTCAATTCGTGAGTGCTTGGAGTTTCGTAATTAGTAAGCGTTAATGCAAGATTAATGGCGGCTTTGGCGCTTAATCGACGCACTTGTGGTGCACGCAATGACAATTTAAAATGTCTTTGAGGTGGGGCTGGGTTCGTTAGTTTATTCTTGTGCGGTCTCGTTTCTTGTCACGTTCCGATTCTACCCTCTTTGAAAATTTTGGGATTGACCAGCGATCTCGGCTTGCACATGTGATGGTGATTAATTAATGAGAGTTTGTATTGACATGAGGTGGGTAACGAGTCCAGTGCATCGTGCGTTGACGTTCAAAATAATAAGTCAATGGAAACTCTACCAGCCATGGGGAAAAAAAAAAAAAAAAATTGTAGAAAGTCCAGAAGTTATTCTACACTCAAAACTGAGAGAAAATTCAAGGAAAGATTAACATTGAATATAAACTTTTCAAGATGAAAAAGTTTCTCCCCTGGTAGTGGTCCTCCCTAGATGACTTTTATGGCCTTCATCATAGGTCGGGCATCTATTCTCCTTACTAGAGTATACCTATTCCGATCTACTTCGTTGTGCTTATGTCAACCTCATTCTTTAAATTCCTATATTTTTCAGTATCATGGGTGCGATCTTTATGCAATTTATAGTACTTTTCTCAATTTCTTTAATGTGGACGGATTCTTAACCTTCTTGATTATTGAATATACTCATTGTTATCGATCTGTATTAGAGTTTAACTTCTCGAGGTATAAAGAAATGTTTACCTTTTAAACACCTAAGATAATATGTTTGGTCACCTAAGAGCCTTATAATCATGATAGGACTTCTTTTGGACCTCTTTAGTCCATCGGTCATCTTTTCTTCAATGCTTCTTTTACTCAAATTTCATCAGCTTCTTTCTAAGCTGCAACAACCTTCTTAGTATCAATGCATTTCTCACCTCATATTAATAGCTAACTTCTTTGGAGGATGCTTTGAAAGAGAGAAGCTAAAGCATTAGTTACTGATACTCTTCATGATCGCTACTACGACCATCAAGAATTCAAATCTTGGACCTCCAAAACTGAGGCATTGAATTATCAAATATAATCTAAAAGTAACTCATCTTTTCTCTACTTGATCATTATCAAGTTAGCAGAGGTTTTCTTATGTCTCTTGCTATGGATGAAATAGTTAGTAAATTACTAGCTTAGCTACTTAAATAAGCTAATCCAGATAAATTGGATGCTACAAGACCAAGCTGCCTCCTTTAGTGTCATGAAGAAAGCCTATCACATAATTACATTCAGTGTCTCATGCAACAACATCAAAGCTTTGAAGCATTTTAAATGATCAATAAGATCTAGAGTCTTGTCGTATGGTTCAAACTAAGGCAACTTAGATTTTAGGAGCAATGGAACTAACATGATGTTCTTCATGAATGATTGCTCCCTTAGAAGCTCTAGTCATCCATTACATCCACTCCCTACCCTTGACCTACTCCATCATTGCCCAAATCTTTGAATTCATATTCTCAAATTATTTGTGTAGTAGACCCTTAAATTATCTTGTTGAGAAATTTTTGGGTCTTGAATCTACCTTAAAAAAGAGTAGCCTTTGGACTCTCCCTAAGATTGGCTATCCTAGTATGCATCCCTAGTTCCCTGTTAGTGCAATTAATGCATGTTCTTTATTTGCTATGAATGAGATTGATCACTGTATAAACTCTTATTAGCTTACATATCAACTCTTTATATATCTCATTGCTTGACCCTTAGGGGATCAAGTTTTCCACCAAGTTACTGAGAGCTAGCTTCAAGATGCTATATAGATATGTCTGAATTGGTCTTGGGTGACTCCTCTCACTAGTTGTAAGGTGACATTGTCAAATCTCTTTCAAAATCCTTAGATTTTATTGAAACATCAGGCAAGGAGCGCTAAGCATTGCTTGACCCTTCATCCCTTCTCTTTCATAACATGCTTCTTAGTTTTTATTCACTTTCCATAAAAGATGTCATTTTGTTGGCACCATTATGTTAATGTTGAAAATTCACTTCAAACCTTAACAGTTGATAAAGATGAGATGATATCTAAAAATTTCATCAATTAAAAAAGAAACTTATAAAGTTATTCTCTAGGTAGATCCTCTGATGCTTAAGTTAGTAGGAAATTTGAGAAAAGATTAAGAGAATAGAGAGTAATTAACTAAAATATATTATGTGCAAGATGATATATGATATTTCAAAGCAAAGAGATTACAAATTAGACATTGGTCTATTGTTCTCACTTTTGTTAGCTAATTTATGGTTTTAGTTTATCTCTCACTAAGTGATGAAATCCATAATAAATTTACACAATAAGATCAATATACTAGCATAACAAATTGTTTATACTTAATACATATTTATTTACATTTATTCATGCGTGTAAATCACTATTAGATCATCCATATTCATATTAGTTCAAATGGGAATGATAAAGTACTCCATTCTTCTTTTAATAGGATCATATGTGATAGTTAACATAGAATAGTAGTCCCCTAATTTAATTAAAGTTTTTTGTTCCACTTCTAGGATGTAAACTTCTATTGTTTCTTAGTTTGAAGGAAGAATTAATTAAGTGAACTATATTTATTAATTTCTGGAGTGATTAGAATAGAACAGAAATCATACTAAAAAGTTACGGTCTCATATAGAGTATAAAGAATAATAACATATATATTTATAATAACTCTCATTTGCCTCAAGCTGACTTGGGCCCATTAGGTCAAGTTCGCTTCAACTTAGATCGAAGGTTGAGAATTTAAGGGTTTAGATCAACCCTAGGCATGGAAGCTAAGGTCCAAGGTGATTCTATGTTGAGCTAAGCTCAAATTAAAGGAAAGAAAAAAAATCATCCATTTTATATATAATGCCAACTTTTTGAACATGACCATGCACAAAATATTTCTTAACCATCCGAATCTTTCAAACTATATTTTCTCATCCAGTGTACTATCCATATTGTGACTATTAACTAAGAGATAGAAGATTCAAATACTTCCTTTTATATTTATTATTTATTTATTTAGGCATTTTATTATTTAAAAGAATTAGAATGATACATGATATATCTCAACTCATTTTAAATGGAAGACTCCAATCATATTATCATCAAGTCAAAATCCTACATGATATTTTTTCCAAAATCTTCAACTATTATCATGGTTGATTAATTGCTTCACAACTTCACTTGATGCTCTACATCTCTATCTTTTAAGCCTTGTTTGGTTGCAAGAGACTTCCTAAGAAAGACACTTCCTTGAGAGGACTCACACTACTTCATATTTAGTTACCGCTTTTAACACAGTCAATAGAGAACCCTTTTGCTAAAAAGTAGTGACTTTTTTATAGCCATATGGGAAGTCGCAACCAAGCTGGGATGGAAAAATACTTTCTCACGTGAATACGAATTCTTAGAAGCCAAGTTGTAGCTTGCCAAATAAGGCCTTACGAATCATGGTTAGCCATTCCCTAACAAGCCTTAGCATGATAGCCATTGCCTCATTATCTAGCTTCTGATGCCATATTGTTGCTATGTGTCACAGCTTCCTATTACACCTTATATTTAGATATTGTTGTTGTTGTCGCTAATTTTTTAGATTTCCAACCCTTCTTCGCCTCCCATATTTGATCCATATTCCCTTCTAAGCTAACCCGTTTTTTCTTTACTATCAGAGGCCTCGTTTTAGAGGCCAATAACTATGGGGCCAATGGTTGGCCCTAATAAAGCCATATTCTTCAAAGATCCTCATCAAAGCCAACAACTTCTTTTGCTTTATTGGAGACTCTAATATGACATTGGCATATTTTTATCTTTCCCATGATAGTGATAAAGTCAACAATGATATAAAGGTAGCATTTGATTTACAGTAATATAACATTATCAAAAATCTTATACTCCTAATAATCTTACAGTTGATGGTCATTATTAGAAAATGCAAAATTTTTACATTTAATTTGCCTTAATAATGTTAGCTTAAATTTCAAGAATGTAAATCTTTTTTGTTATAATTTTTTTATTTTTTAACCAGCATCTTTTTTCCATTAGAATATGAAATATTTTAGTAAAAAGCAAAGAGTCTTTGTTAAATTATTTTAGAAATATTATATTTAAATAATACAAATATTTAATATATATATACATATTATATAATTATATAAATAATATATAATAATATATAATATATAATATATTTAATAAAAAATATTTTTAATGATATATATTTAATAACATCTAATAAATAAAAATTATTAACATATATTATATATTATTTAAAAATGATATTTATATTATTAAATTATTTTAATGTATAATATAAATAATGTTAAATATATGTCATAAATATTTAAATTTAATAACTTAATATACAAAAGATCATAAACATTAATAATTTTAAATTTAATATTTTATATATTATTACAATATTCAATGTTACTAAACTTTGATAATCTTAGACAACTATATTTTAGATAGGAATCTAATTACCATGATTTATAAAAATTTTAGATTACTGAAAATCAAATATTACTATCTAAATTATTATGTCAATTGTCAAAAATAATAATTTGCATGATAATCTCAAATTATCAAAGTGGATTATCATCCACCAAACATCTCCAAAAGGTTAATCACTCGAGTTTAACCCCAACTGTAAGGTTTGCCTAGTATCAAGCACCCTCCCCTAAATACAATAATTAAAAAATATTAGTCCCCAAAGACTTAGGTGATACAAATGGATATATCTTAAGATATCAATTGATATTACATATCTATGAATATTTTTCCATCACCTTAGTTAGTTCATTAGGTATATTTTTGACTAATAATTTTAAAATCTATATTTTAATATATTTGCTAATATTTGATTTATCATATTGATTGAGATTACAATATCTTGATCATAAAACATAAGTTGATATTTCAGAAAAATAGGGATGGCAATTTGTATTTTCACATCATATTCGTGTCATGTCAAAGTTAAGGTATAACAATATATGTGTTGACACGAATACGATATGATTAATTAATAATGTCAAAAATCTAAATACGAATATGGCATGATAATGGTATGGGTAACACGACACGACACTCATAACCTATTTAATAAATCAATATTATTGAATTAACACCATACAACTCGCTCAATACAAATAGAGACGATTTACTTAATGCAAATAGATACACCATGACTTGCTTAATACGATCTATTTAATATGTCATCAACTAAATAGATCATAAATGAATTATTTTTGAGCTGATGGATTAATCTATAATACTTATATAATTATTTCATATTATAATTATATTAATATATTTATTATATTTTTTAATTATTTATTTTTTTCTACGATTAAATTCTATATAGGCCCAGATAAATAACCAATAACTCAGCTCATGTTGGTCTTGGTCACCCACCAAGAAGGGATCCCCACATTTTTAAAAACTTTGTTGGTTAAAGGTGGTAATATTTTGATACCTTTGCCGTGTGCGAGGGAGAAAGTTGTTGCTGGCTGTTGCCCTACTCCTTGATATATGTTATTATATTAATGCAGGTTGGACCCAACCGTGTTTGAGTCTACCTTATTATCATTTCTTTTTTCTTTTTCCAAGGAACGTCCATCTCACTGTCCTCGCATGTGAGTTGGTGGTGGGACTGGCAAGCCCTATTTGACTTTGTTTCATTTTTTTTTTTTTTTTTCCTTTCATTCTTTTACCGAGTAATTCTACTGTTGAGGTTCAGAAAAGGTTATTAAAAATTAAAAAAAAAAATCTAAAACTTGCATGCCTTGCCCACTTTTGTTGGCTCTGAACTCCAAACCTCACTTGATGCTTTGTTTTAAGTGGAAGGGGAACCTCATCTAGATATGTTTTTGGCTGAAACCAGGAATCCAAACATCTATCATCTGTGTGTTTAATATTGTCCTCATTGTTAAATTTTCTCAACTGCAGTATAGAGTGTAGGTTTTGTAAGTATTGTGCATTGCGCAGGCAAAATTCTATTTATATATACACATCCATTTATTATAAGTATATGGATTATCTCAATCCATATACTTATGGTGTAAAATAATTTCTCACCTCCTGCATGTGGCCCCTTGAATCAGTACCCATCCGAGGTAACCTTTCTCATGTTAATTCCCCTTGCTCATATTTTTCAGCCTTTGCCGGCATCAATCTTTTTGTTTGACTCTTGTTTAGTGTTAATCCTGTGTCTTCTATGTACAAATGATGATTGATGCACTGAAAAGCAAATGTTACATCATATTGCCCCCAATAAGGTTGATTCAGGCATGATTTTTATTATCTGAGTATATTCTAAGAAGAATGGTGATTTTATTAGAATTAAAGCTAATCATCTAGCCTAACTCAATCTAAAATTTTATAGTCTTATACACTAAAATATACCCATATGGTGGGTTTGGACATAAAAAAAAAAGAAGCTCAATCTAAAAATTAGACTAAACCTAAAAAGGTTAAGAAATGACTTGACATGCCTATATATAGATAAATACATGCATATACATTAAAAAAAAATAATTAAGAAATGACTTGACTTGTTTGAATATATATAAATACACACATGTACATACATACTATTAGTATAATATTTTTACTGTTTGAATTGAAAGAACGTAACGGACTAAGATGCTATTTAATACACTAAAAACTAATGATCTAAATCAAGAATGGATATCTTTCGATCAAAGGAAGGTTATCAGAACCTCAAGTTATGTATCATTACTTTCTATCAATTTGATAATTTTTGAAATTATAAAACCAATGAATGATAATGTTTTAGGTCAATTAGACTGAAAGTAAAAGAGTTATAATTAAGTCAAATACATTAAGTTAGAACTCAATCAATAATTTAACATACGAAGGAAGTGTTTCAATGGCTATATTGATCGAAAGAAAAGATTAAGGATGGTTATAAAAACCAGAATGTGATTATATTATTCAAAAGAGGTTACAAAAATCATAAGTCGATTGTTGAAACAAGTGTGGATTGGAGTTCTAATGGTTATTAGAAGAAATTTCTAACAGTTATTAGATTTAAACTTGAATAGGAAGTTACATGGAGGTTTTGAGCCATTGTTTGCTTCAGTTATATTCAAAGCAGTATAAATACGAAGAAATAAGACATCTAAAGCTCTCTTGAACACTTAGAATTCAGACCTATCTTTGTATCATTTTGTAACTTAGTATAAGAGCAGCCTCAGTATAGCTTATAGCCTTATTTTTCATGCCTTTATACTTTACTCTTGTTTATTTACCGTTAGTAAGAAACGATTTAGCCTATCATTTGAGGATGTTTGAAGCTGGTACTGTATCGAAGATTTATTTGCAGCAAACACACATTGTTATTTGATGAGAGGACAAGTGACCTACCTAGCTTTTCCATCCTAGCTCAAAGTTTTGGGGGCTTGGGTTCTAAAAGATTTTAATTAGATTCTAAATGAGAGGAGGAGAGAAAAGTCAGGAGCCTACCTACTCGTCTAAAAGCCTGGTCCGAGTACGGCAGCAGCATTTTAACCATAAGACGTATGCTTTGTAATCTTTGCATGAGAGATTCCTATTTCCAATCCATAAGCAATACCAATGCTGGACGGCAAGTGGAGCCCCTGAACAACGCTCGTCTCTCGAGCCTGGAACCCTTGACTACTCTAAGTGACACTGCTCTCAACACGAGGGCCTCGCATACTATTGGTATAGTATGAATTTAACCTGCAAGAGCCCGGTGTGTCCATTCTCCAATGAGCCCAGACGTTTCATTTAGGATAAAGCTTTCAGCTGCACCACGGGATAGGCCTCTCCAAGACCCGTCCATTGCTAGTGTTGCACTTTGCGCCAGATCCAGGTACCGTCGCTCAAAGACCCTACGGGAGAGAGCTCCGCCACCTTTGTCATTGAAGCGATTAATTATCACGCTGAAAACGTAATGTACATTCTAATCATCTTCTTTCTAATGGCCATTTTCAAAGCTTTTAGATCTCTAACAATAATAAAAAGTGTACATATCCTTAAAATATACTTTAATATACAACCAATTAAACTAAAATCAGCTTGCATATACATAGAGGATGACGGCCTTGCCTCTACTACCTCACCTCGGATTTTCTATCAAATTGCTTCTCAGCTTTTGGTTCTAAAAGACATAGGTAAATAATAATAATCAGCTTGACAGTCCAATAATTAGTACTCCATTTTAGAAAAATTGGATCAAGTGGTATTTAATATTTAACTTCAGTATATCCAAAAATGATACAAGTTTAAAATACCCAAAATCGATATTATAAATATATTTTTCCTCAAATTTTAAGTATAAAATAATATATTATATCTCTTTTTCATAGCATATGCAAAGTATCATTTCAAAGTAAAATGTAATGCATAAATTCCATGTACTCAAGAATATGATGAAATATCAAATCCAAACCTTAATAAGGCCATTAAATATCAAATCATACACGTCGATTCTCAATTCTCAATTTTCTTATATCTCTTTAACCAAGGATTATGAAGACATTTAATGCCTGCGATATGTGTTCTTAACCACATTTAACCATATAGTAGGCTCAAGACCACATTTAATCCTATGAAGTAGGCTCATATCAAATTCTAATATTGTAGCATAACTTTTTTTTATACCACACTCATGGCATTAACATCATATCATACGTAGTTTAACTGAGAGCCTGTATACATATCTGAATATTTACAAATGAAAAATCAAATATTCATAATTGATGATACTAAAAAGTGCACAACAATTTCTCAATAATATTTTCAATAAATACCACTTCATGCTTGATCCAAGATTCATAAATTAATAAATTAAATCAAGGATCCAAAATATCAAATAAAAACTGATAGTTTACGAATCTCGAAATATAATTTAATACAGAGAATTTAGAAATTTAAAATATTCATAAGGTCATCAAAATAATAAACCTCATGTAATATAACATTACTGTTAATATTTTTGAATGCAACAATTCTTGAAATTAGAAAATAAATTTGCAATGATATGTATTTTTTTAAAATAATTTATTACAAAAAATCAAAAGCACTATTTATTTTATAAATGCCTACAATAATTTAAGTTAATTATCTTTCTGAAATTTTTTTGAACCTAATAATCCAAAAACATGTTGGTATTAAATCCGTATCATGTTAAGATTTTTAAATATTTTTTTTTAAAATTTTTCGATCTCTAAATTCTAATAATATCTTTTTAACATGAAACTAACGTTCCGGTCGACCGATCTACCGTCTTATCGAGGTGAGAGGCAGCGCCGGCTTTTCACGCCCAAAAATCTAATGGAAGGCTTCTCCCCGTCTCGACGACCAGGGAGAGACTGAGGAAAAGGGCGCGAGCGGCTGCGCGGAGAAAGAATGAGAGAGAGAGAGAGCGAATGGTTCTTGGCGGATTACTTCGCATCCAAGAAAGCATCAATGCCTATGGCTGGAATCAAAGCAGCGTAGCAATAAAGCAACCTTAGAACAACTGCATTCATTGAAAGACAGTTCTATGACTAAAAGCGATTGCCCAAGAAATTAGCAAGGCAAACGAAGGAGTCAAGATAAAAGGTATCCATCCCACATAATTAACGAAAGGCTCTAGCATCTACCAGAAAGCTTCTCGCTTGAAATTAGCACCTTCGTTTCCAAAGCTATAATTCCACAATTGAGATGCGTTAGCCACTGGAGGAATCGAAAACCAATCAAGACTCCTCTGATAGAGACTCTTCTTTGGTCAACAGACTTCTAACATTTTCTTATTTAGGTCCCACAACACCAAGCGTTGCATTTGAATTAATTGCTCATAATAAAAACTTATAGGAGATATGGATACTGATCTCCTCTTCCTCAAATTCACACCGACTTCTTTACTTACTATCTATCTACTTTCTTCCACACCGCCTCCAAACTTCTTATTCCACTCTTCTTAAGCTTGAGAAGATTTAAGAAACTTAAGCACTGGCTGCCCCCACCTGAACAGGCTTCACAAGGTCAGCGGCGGTGCCGCCACTCTCTACCGCCATCTTCGGCTGCTCCCGCCGGAGCTCCTCGGCGACGGCATTGAGGTCCCGGTCGTAGACGTTCATTTTTAGCCCGTACTTCATGAAGAGAGTGAGAGACATCTTCTGCTCGACGCGGTGGCCGGGGACGACCGCGAGGCGGTGGCGCAGCAGCACGGCGGCGGCGATGGACTTCATCTGGAGGTACGCTAAGTCCTTCCCGAGGCACACTCTCGGGCCGCCGTTGAACGCGACAAACTTGAACGAGTCGTGCGGCTCGAACCGCTTCCCGTCCTGTGACAGCCAACGCTCTGGCCGGAACTGCATGCAGTCGTCCCCCCACACTGGCTTCATCCTCCCTGCCGAGTAGATGGAGTAGGTGATGGCAGAGCCGGCCGGCACGAAGGTGCCGTCCGGGAGGACGTCGTCGGCGACGACGTGCTTCGAGTCCTCGGGGACCGAGGGGTAGAGCCGGAGACTCTCCGAAAGGGCAGCTTTGAGGTAAATAAGGCAAACGAGCTCTTCGTAGTCGAGGGGAGTGGAAAGCCAGGCAGCGGTGTCGGTGCCTCGGGTGCCGGAGAGGACTGCGGCGAGCTCGAGGAGAATGCGACGCTCGACGGCGGGATGGGTGGAGACGAGCCAAAAGAACCAGCTGAGCGCCACCGAGGAGGTGTCGCGGCCGGCAAGGATGAAGTTGAGTGCAACGCTCTGGAGGAACGAGACGGAGTAGGTGCCCTTCTTCATGAAGCGGGAAAGGAGGTCGTCGTGGTGACCGCCGTTGGCGCCGAGCTCGAGCTTTCGGTCCTTGATTACGGTGGAGATGTACCGCTCGACGTGGGTGACGCTGTCGGAGAGAGCGACCTCGCTCCCAGCGTGGAGCCATTTCTTGAGCCGCCAGACGAACTCAGGGAAGATGAAGCGCTGGAGGGAGGCCTCGGTGGCGCGGTCGAAGGAGTTGGCGAAGGCGTTGTCGGGGAGGCCGGGGGAGAGGGTCTCGGGGTCCTTCCCGAAGGTGAGGCCGCAGATGTTGTCGAAGGTGAGGCGAAGGAGAAGGTCCTGGAGGTCGACGGCGGCGGCGTGGCGTAGGATGGGGAGGAGGCGGTGGTGGATGGAGCGGGAGACCCAGCGGCTCATGGCGGTGCGGAGGGTGCGGGTGGTGAACTCGAGGGCGGCGGTCTTGCGCTGGAAGCGCCAGGTGTCGCCGTCGGAGTTGAAGATGCCGTCGCCGAGGAGGTCGTGGAAGACGGCTTGCCACGTCGGGCCCTTGGGGTAGTTCTCGAACCTGGTCTTGAGGACGTGCTCCAGGTTGCGGGGATCGCAGGTGACGGTGACGAGGCCCTGCCGGCGGGCGAGGCCGGGAACGGCGCAGATGCAGGTCTGGTAGGTGCCGCCGGTGGCCCGCAGGTTCTCGGCGATCCAGTCATGCATCTGCTCGGAGTTCTGGATCAAACCGGGGAGGCTGCCGAGCAGCGGCCACACTCGCGGGCCGCGCAACCGCGCCGCCAGCCGCGAGAACCATATGACGTAGGCCGCGATGCATGCCAGCACCGCCAACACTGTGCTGGTGTCCATGACGACGAGCTCTACTTTCTAGTGATAATAACTCACTCTTTTGCTAGTGTGTTTGTGTACCAATAGGTTATGGGTTGCAGGTGTAATAACAATAAAGATGAATTAAGCTAAGGCAGCGGTATTATTAGCAGTGCGAGGACAAGAAGGGGGAGGAGAGGGTGGAAAGACTTACAGAATGGAGGTGAAAGAGATGGGAGGCATCTAATAAGGTCCACTGCTTCTGCATGAACCGCCTTAAATTGAAGCCAGAGATCGTTGGGGGTCCAAAGAAGAAGTAGGAACCACTGCCTAAGGGAACACCAAGGAAGCCAGTAGGAACTAGACTCACGTGTAGGCAGAGGCTCTGAAGTCGATACTTGCGAGGTAGTCGTTAGATCCACGCCTTGAGGCAGCCAGCGGTGGGGGAACCTAACTTTAATGGAAAAGGGTGGCCTCCTTTATAACGGGGATATTGATATAAATAAACGGGACGAATTCGAAGCCCAGATATAATCGAAGGCGGCTTGCGAATAAGAGGAGGAGATATAAGTGCAAGGGGAGAATAAAGAGAGGAGACGACGCAAAGGGAGAGAAGGGGAGACGGCACACGCCAACGATTCCTTAGCGCTGTGGATTCGATTTGAGGTCCGTATTTATCCGTCAAAGAAACGAGACATGGTCGCTTGGACGGTTTGGAGTTGGGTGATCGACCCACCAACATGGGGAGGGAGCTGGAGCCTTGAATATCTTTCAGTCCGTGGGATTGATTTGGCTAATTGGATTCTGTGGGTTGAGGGCTCCAATCCGCTAATCTTTCCTTGTTTTACTCTCTCTTTTTTTTTCTTTTAAAAATGGTGATGTCTACCTGTGAGCAAGATGTCGTAACTAACGAGATGGTTCGGTGTGGCTACCGTTGAGTAACTATTGATGACCGGATAGAAACGAGGCATGTTGGCATTGTTGGCAGGAGCACGCTACCCTTAACATATAACCATGCATGCGTAACAGCTTTTACGTGGTCATCGCATTGCCACATCATCGTCATTATAATACTTTTTATTTAAGGGCCCTGCAAGGTAAGCATATTTAAACTTCAGGTAGTTGAGCGGTTGAAGGAATTCACTGGAGAGAGGAAAAGAAAAGAAAAAAAAAAAAAAAAAAAAGTTTGGACGTTTTAACTGGACGAACAGTGGTCAGCAAACAAAGCTTCTAAGGTGATAGAGACGAATATTCTCAGAGGGTCTCGTTGGATGAAGGAGAGCGGAGGGGAGGAGAGGGAGAAAGAAAGGAAAAGGGACATAAAAACCCATAGTTGAGAAGAAGATAAAACAAAGAGAGGGATAGAAATAAGGGTTACTTATTCTTTCCCATCTCTCTTGCAAAGCCTAATTTTTTTACTCCCCAATTTAGGAGTAAAAAAAAAAAAAGGAATAGAATGTGAATAAAATGTTTATCCTTTTTTTTTTTTCTTTTTTCTTTCCAAATAAGAAGAGAGTAACAATCCTTCCTTTCCCTCCCTTCCTTTCTTCCCTGTTTTTTCTTCCCTTCTTTCCCTTCTAAAGATCCAAACAAACTCTAAAAGTCTTCTAAGTTTAACATAGGATATGTTTCTCTTACCATTGTTTCTTCAATCAAGTTAGGCTAGACAGATGTAAAAATGTCGAACCAAGTTTCATTAAAGAAAATAAATTACAAATTATAGATTGGGTGGTTTCTTTGATTGAGTATAGCCAAGGGATAGAAAAGAATATGTCATATAAGCTTGCAAGCACATGATGGGCATTCAACATTTTTGATTCAAGCCATTAGATATGATTTATCATTTCTAAAATACTTACATAAAAACTTTGATTTTAAACCACTACATGTATGAGATAGGAATCTCTAAATCATATAATTTTAAAGTGTATTTAGTGTGTAAGTATTTTAGAGATAATCGATTATATCCAAAAGCTTGGATCATCAATATAAAACTTTCGAGAATCAAATATAAGCTGATTGAATTTGAATGAAGATCCTATTAAATTTTATCAAGTTAATATATGTATGTGTAACCTTTTTCAAGTACTTTACATGGATTCTATCATCTTAAACTTTTAAAGTCAATTGGTTACTCAATATGAAATTAGAGCCAAGGTTTCCTTAAAGTAGTTACTCAATAAACTCTAGGCAATTGGCTCTTGGATGATGGCCATAAAAATATAGGCTTTTTTTTTGGTGAAAAATATTTTTTTTTTTCATTGATAATTATAATTGATTGATGAACTAGAAGAAACAAGGTTTTTATGTACTAATAACAAAGTCCTACCATATAAATTAGAAAATCATTTTTTTTTGGTGATAGGAAGATCTATGCTTATTTTGCTAAAAATTGTAATTTATTTATTACTGTACTTCACTGATAATACAATTATGCTTGATAATCAAAATGGCTCAAAGCCTTAATGGTTTCTAAATTTTTTATATTATTTTAAATTTTATTATAATGATAATTATTAATCACTACAACGACATGTGTAATATCCTCATGTATAAATAGTTTCACATCAGATCGCTCAATAAAAGGAAGAGATTGTTATATCTTCATAAATGAATACTCTTATATCAGATGAAAAATTAATGATTTAAATAGTTATAACTTAAATTTATGTGTTATCAATTAATTTATACTTAAATTTTTAAGATTATACAGATCTTCCATGGTAACAAATTAATTAGACGGTATCATGATATAAAATTGTTTCCAGTTACGTGTATTATGGTAATAGGCTGTTTAGAGGCAGATTTGGCCAGCATTCAAACCCAAATCCAGATCACATGTCTGACAGCGTCAAATCTATTAATTAACGAACTTGTACGGTTTCATCAAGTCCCATCCTCCGCTGCAGAATAAAAATATCTGAAGCCATGAATGGCATTTACCAAACACTTCATCCCTAAGATTATTGGTTCAAACCCGATTCATTGATCACACTCATCACTAGCATATGTCTTCGTCCCAAATCACTCCATATATATTACAAACGCAGTCGTAATCACAATTAACGAGCACCATTCTTTCCAAGTTTTTGATCCATATATAAAATTCTAATCGCCACTATTATTCGTAGAGGAGGAAAGAAAAAGAGAGCTAGCCCCTGATGAGAGGTAGACCAATGGCCGTGACGATCAACGTGGATGGGACTCCAAAAATAATATGGCCCCAGAAAGTGAGAGTGTACCCATAGTGCTGCGATCGCCGTGCTTGCTCGCAGACGATCAAGTTTGCAGCTGAGCCGAGGAGGGAGAGGTTGCCAGCCACCGTGCTGACCCATGCAAGTATGAGCCATGCCCTCGTCTCATCCCCCGGAGAGACTGCTGCTGCTGACTTCGCCACTTGAGCTCCTAGCAGTAGCACTGCACCAACATTTGCTCAATTGGTTAGATTATTAGATAGAGAGTTATTTTGTTTATTTTTTCATACTTTTAGAGCTTGTTTAGAGTGAAAAGGTTTACATTTTTTGAGAATCAAAAGGTTAACATTCCTTCTTTGTTAATTTTTTATTTTTAAAATTAAAAATATGTAAAATTTTTTAAAATAATTTATCGTACTTTAAATGTAACAACGTTACGTGCCGATTAATTTCTTTTAAGAATCTGCGTGGAATTGTGAGTTTCAAACATCTCCTTGAGGTTTCGTGGGGGTCAACTTACATCTGTATCAACCTCTCGTACCATCAGATTGTTATCGTGTTGAAGTGGGAGCCTAATCATCTCACCTCCCACAGAAACCTAGGTTGATATTTTCACAGGTCGATTGCTGTTGATGGTGACATTTGAGGATTGGTTAGAAATAAAAGCGCAAATAGAGATCACATTGATTACTTGGTCACTGATTTTATTAGGTGGATATGGTTCAAAATACCTCTCAATTGGCTCTTAATTCTTATGGTTGGCTGTTGGAATTAGAGTCAAGACATCTCCATGATGTATACATCATAAGACTATCCCAGGTTGAAAGTTTGCCACAAAAACAACCAGATACTATGTACTACAGGAGCGGCAAGTTGTGGGCTCAAGGAGTTATGAGGGTCAACATTCAACAATGAGCAAAGGTCAGTTTAGAAGACCTATGTTATAGTTAATTGAGTGGTTTTTTCTTGCTGCCCTTTGTGGGCTTGGGGCTGTCTTCTGTGTCATTATCTCTTTTACATTATATTCATAAAGTTGGGTTGGGTACGTTGCACCAAACTTTTAATCAAAAGAATTTATTAATGAACTATAGGACAACTGAGCTTGTTCCACAAGCTATACTGTAGACTGAAAAGAGGTCAGTTTGGTGGGCCTGTGATGAGTATTTCTCAACAAAAAGATTTCCAGCAAGTCAGTCTTTGCTCCCACTTTGAGGAAGTATGGCTTTTGGGAATCCTTTTGTTCTAGAGAATTTATTTAGAGCCATACTGTTGAGTGAAAAGTCTAAGCAATCTGACTACATGATGTATTGATTTGATTTATTCCACTGCAAGAAGAAGATGGGGGGAACTTTACCTCCCACTCAGAAAAATAGGTCGGCTACTTTTTTGAGGAAAAAGGATGGATGAAGTTGGCGTAGAATACATGATGGCCTGAAGTCTTCCATTACTATTTATCTCTTCTTATTGGCAAATTAGAAGAAAGACTGCTTGGCCAAAGTCTTTAATGTGAAGGTGGATTTGAGTCAATGGAGCAGGATCAGGTGGTGTGAACTCCAGCTTTATCACAGTTTATAGTTAATAAGCTTTGACACGTCTCCAACTAAAAGTATGGCCACCTTGCAGCATCCTAACTAAGCCTTAAATCAGGCAGCTAAAGAGATGCATATTAAATATGTTATTGTGGACTGGGTTGGGCTTTGACTCAACAATTCAGGTGGACCTTAGGTTTGGTGGTGCTAGGTTTGAGCTTAAACCACCCCACTCCTGTCCAATCCAATGAACAAATATATAAAATTTATGATTTATTACGAAATATCTTATGGATTGGAGGCCTTTTTAAGAGCCTCACAGTTTCATGGACAAATGGCACAAAAAATTTTGCTGATAAAAGTCATTCAGTAACTATCAGATTTCTTAATTTCAGTAATAATGGTGGTATTTGCCACTATCCCTAGTAAGGTGCCATGGTTTCATGCAAGCTCTTGAACACTTCACAAGTAAAGCTTCTAATGGATTAGGACTGGTCTGTACCTTGAGGTCAAGTTTGTGAGGGCTTGGTGTGGTTTAGGACCAGTCTGAAGAGCAAATCTTGTTTTCATGACATTGTACATGGTTAAGAACGTTGCAGGAGGTGCTATGGCAGTTAGCTTTATAAATATGGCTAATCAAATGCCTTTAAGTTGTGGCACATTTGTTTCAATCCTATGAGAATAATGTAAGAGAACCATTTGGTGAAAATGTCCAAAAGTAATGAAATAAGGACAATGGAAGTGCAGTCTTTTGGATGAAGTAGAGACCAACTAACACCAACACCTTTAGCTCTATAGGGAAGAATACATAACAAGGTTGATTAGTTGGCACAGAGAGCATTATTTTCTAATGCAGTTAATTTTTGGATCTGTAATTTTACTTCCGAGCTTCTGGAGCTAGTAAGCATGCATGAAAGTTGTACAAAGAAGATTAAATGTACTGTCTGAATGCATGCATAAAGATGAATCCCTTTAACAAGTTAGATTTCTTTGTTTCATTTTTGGTGTAAGGGTGTTTAAAGATGGATGGAAGACCTAAGTAAATTTTGCAGAAGTGGAGTCAATGAATGACAAGGATCATTTTTGTTGAAGGAAAGGAATGATGACAAAGGTCTCCTATATAGTTCATTTCAAATATTAAATCCATGGTAATTGGTCTTCATATGTAGCATTTTTCAAATTTTGAATTATACATGTAGGAATTCCCTCAAAAAAGAATTATATATGCAGGAAAAGCCCAAATTTAGATTTGTTTTTATTTCTAGCATAAAAATAAAATATATAAAAAAAATTAAAGGTGAATTATCATGAAAAATTGGCATATCTATAAGAGTATTCATGCTGTTCGTCGCAACAAACTTATCTGATTGCAGGTCTGTATTTGTCAGTTAATGTAAATTAAAGGGGAAAAATGCTAAAGAAAAAATGGAAGATAAACAATTTCACTTTTGCAGTAGCCCTTTTAAATAGATTTTTCCAAATAAATCTCTTTTAAATCATAATTTGGTGTTTGTCTTATGAGGAACCGTTTATGATTGACCTAAATCTCTAGGTACATCTGCAAGCAAGGGATTGGTAAGCGATATGGATGGGTTAAGAAGCCAAACTAACCAACTCAAAAGGCTGAACTTGCTTCTTATCTGTGAATGAATCAATCTTCTTTCTTTCTCAACTGTTCTACTTTCTTGAGAACCTTTTTTTGCAGTTTTTCATCTTTATTTTCTCATGGTATTTTCACAATACTTATTAAAAATTCTGAAACAATAAGATGCCACAACATGTGTCACATGTCTATTCAATTTACTGCTATATTTAGAGGCAGATGCGACTTGTGATGCTAACTGGCTCCGATCTATTACTATAGTATTTATAATTTATTGGTATAGTATTTATGAAAGTAAGGTAGATGATTGCAGCATCTAATCTTTTACAACAGTATTTATAAAACAAACAAGTAGTTGAAGGAAGAAGAAGTGAAAGTTAGCCTACCAGTAGGCACATTTGATGCAAAATTTGAGAGTAGCAGTATTAAAAGAGCGAGCACTGCCACTCCACTAGCATGGTTGATGCGTGCATAAGGCTCCAAGGCGTTCCACAAAGCACCTGGTAGCCCTGTTTTGTTGAATCCATCGACAGTGATGAACATTCCACAGAAGAATATCAAGAGTGAATATGAAACCTGAGATGTGTTTCAGAAAAAAAGGCACTCATCAGCTTCACCATGGCAATTTTTTTTGTTGGAAAATTACTGTGGAAAATTTCAGTAAGAAAGGACCATGTGAAAGAGCTACATGAAATGGTTAGACTTTCGGAAGTGAAAACTTTAGGATTAGTATCGCAGGAGCAGGTTGGGATCTAGATAGCAAGAAGAATAGGTTAAACAAAAAATTCAAGTGGTTGATAAATATGTAAAGCATTCACTAAATATTAGTCTCTCTCCGAACTGAAATACAAAACAAGCATCTAAAGCAGCAACAATCTAAAATTTTCCTCTTTTTTTTAGAAAATTATGTTTTAAGGAAGAATTTACAGCCTTAACAGTCTTAAGTGTGATGGCACTAGGATATGAAATTTGATGCTTTTGAAACATGTCAATGATATTTTAGTCTGATCTTAACTAAGCTTCTGGTTTCTAAATCATAAAATGTTATAAATTTTCTAAAGGCCCAATTTTTGCGCTACTCTTTTACAGGATCACATGAGAAATACTCAATTTATATAAGCTGAAACTAAGTAAAACATGTAGATCTAATTAGCAAACTCCTGAGTTCAGAAACAAGGCAGTCATAGGAGAGAAACCTGTGACTTGAAGAAAATTTATAGCGCAAAGTGTGATGACACTAACAGAAGATTTATCATGTCACATGATTATTTGAATTATCAAATGCCGGGAATTCGAAGCCAGCATCAGCAAGATGAAATCAAGACAGTCAAACTCCATCGTAAGCCATACCTTGAACTATTTTACAAATAGGAAAGCTTTGGCATTCAACCATGGAATTTCGTTTTCATTGTATTACAAATACAAAGTAAGCTGGGCTCAATGAACAGGATATAAATAATTGTGGAATATAACCTATGTAGCCTTAACACAGCCTAAGTTTCAGTTACAAGGTTAATTGAAACTACATGCAATTAACATGGAAAAGAATTAGAGAGATCCATATTCCTATGTATCCTGTGTTTCAACATTTTCAAAAGAAAAAACTAACAAAGTTATCAGCAGAGTGTTGATTACCTTTTCAAGGCAGGGACCAGCATCCTTGAAATCAATAATCACTAGTACAAGGGCAGCAGTCATTGCAGTCCATGCCATGTTCAGTCCCATGAGCAGAGCAATCAGCATCCCAATAGTAACAAGATAAACACAGGCCTTCAGGATCAAGGCCTTCTTGCCTAAAAGTTTCTTCACATCAGAGACCTGTAAAGAAGGCTTGCTAAAACCGTTTGTCCATGAACTTTTCTTCTCAACATCATTCTCATGAGCCACCTCTGGGCTCATATGCGACATTCTCGCAGGAGAGAACTTATGAGAACTGACTTCATCCTCGACAGCCGCCTCCTCCATCGCCCCCTCTTCAGCCTTCTTACTCGAAAATGTGTTCCTCTCTGGGGTGTGTGACATTCTTGCAGGAGAAAATTTATGGGAGAGGACTTCATCATGAACAACTGCCTCCTCCATCGCCTCCTCTTCGGTCTTGGTAACCGATAATTCTCTCCAAAACATGCATAGAATAAGTGCTATGTTGATGACCACCCCGATGAGCATCGCAGGGAGGATTCCTATGAAGAATTTTCCAAAAGATATTTTACTTTCAACAGCTATAACCAAGTTCTGTGGATTACCAATAGGAGTTGCTGAGGAGCCAATATTGGCACTGGATGCTAGTGCTAGAAGAAAGGGTCTGGGTGGCAGATTGTGCTGCCTTGCGAGTTTGAGAACAAATTCAGTTAGCACAATGCAGGAGGTGTCATTGGTGAATACTGCACTTGATAAGGCTGAAATAAGGCAGATTCGGCAGAGCAAGTCCTTGCCACCTTTGCTCTTCCAAGAAAGCAACCTGCCTAAGTATTTGAACATGTTGGCTCTTTCGAGATAGATGCTGACCACCATGGTCCCAAAGAGGAGGCTGAGGATAGGGATGTCGATGGCGGCATAGGCTTGGCTGGGGGTGATAACTCGGAAGATGACCATGAGTGAGGCACCAAGTAGAGATCCAGCAGTTCTTCCAATAGGTAGGAAGGGGACTGCAGGGAATACAACTAGGACCCAAAATATTCCAAAGGCAATTGAGCCAAGAACTACTTCAACAGTTGGTGCGAGGGCCATTTTCTTGGACTAAAAATTGCCAAGAAAATTTGATCTGAGCTTGTCTCAGACTATGTCGGTGTTTTTGATGAACACCCTCTGTACCAAAGGGAAAAAATAAGGAAGTTTGTATTAGACACTTAGAGGAAAAAAATGAAGGCAATGAAGTCAATAATGTTGCCAAATACTTAATCTCTCCCTCTCTTTCTTGCTATTGTATGCTACATTCAAATTCTTTTGGTTGTAGGCTAGTTCCTCCGATTGCAATTCAAAGAGCTGGTCCAGTCCCAACTTTCCTTCTTAAAGTTTGCTCAACAAATTAAAAGGAAGATCAATAGCCAAAAAAATTTAACGCAGTCATCCTTCCTTGATCCACTAGAATTGGTAACAAAAACCTTAAAGAAACGTACAAAGAACAAAGGAATCATTAATACAAATTAACATTCCAATGACATATTCTGCTTCGAATTGTAACATTTTAATCAGAATGATCCACTAGAATTGGTAACAAAAACCTTAAAGAAACTTACAAAGAACAAAGGAATCCTTAATACAAATTAACATTCCAATGGCATATTCTGCTATGAATTGTAACATTTTAATTACAATGATCCACTAGAATTGGTAACAAAAACCTTAAAGAAACTTACAAAGAACAAAGGAATCCTCAATACAAATGTTAATTCCAATGACATATTAAGGTGAGGAGACGTTTATTGCAGTTTCCCACGTGAATATGAGAAGGATATCCTATGATAAAAATTACAAACCTTAGTTTGGCTTATTGTCTACCTCCAAGAAGATGTTACTTGCTCCTCATATGAAAATATCAACAATAGGAAGCACAACAATATGTTCACACGATTGCTGCAACTTCGCAAGGTCTGACACCTTTTCAATCAATAGCAAAGCAAAAGAGTAGGCCTAATTTGTAGGCCTCTCTCATAGATCACAAGATACCTGAAAGAAAGGAGAGAATCAACCTGCCTTGCACTTTAAAACTAGGCAAAGCTCGGGAAATTTTTGACATAAACCAATGGCCAAAGGTTCCATTATATAGACTGGCTCAAGACTAGAAGTCGCTTAATTACACTATTTTTTAAGCAACAAGGCGGTAAATCACCATGCAATTAATTCTATTGTGGAACAGTTTTGGTTGTGCTAGTATTATTTTAATGTTAAGATTAGGCAGATGATATTCTAATTTAACTGCAATAAAGACAAAAATATGGACTAGCATTGTAGTGCATCCCTACATAGATATGGACCAAACTTCAAAATCACCCAGTGGCCATGGCCAAGTATCTCCATGGCCCTCAGAAAAGTTGAGGACTCTGTATTTTTAGTTTGGACAATTATCATATGGTTTTCCCTGATGCAAGGCTCGTCTAGTGGCCGCTAATTGCTTGAAGAAACTGGTCAAAAGATTTGGCCATGACTAATAAAACATTTGTTAATCTGTGGGAACTCATGTTAGGTATGTGTTTAGTCTGACATCAGCTATACACCGAAAAAACTTTAAATACTTATATAGGGTCCAAGAGCTTAAATAATATTTTCTTAACTAGTCTTTTTGGATAAAGTTGTAGGTTGTTACAAATAATATGGACTTGGATTTAGATTTGAATTTGTAATCTTAGTATATTAGTTGTATAATTGAAAGATATTATATAGGGTCTAAGAGCTTAAGTGAGGTTCCATACGTTCAGTCTCATATTAGTTATATAATAGAAAGATCCTAGTTAGTTACTTATATAGGATCAAAAAACCCAAAATGATCCCTTTAAAATTAAATGGAAACCATTTCAATACAATTAGGTATTGCGTAGTTAATTTAAAAGTCTATTTTGTTTATCTCCAAGGCATTTTATCCGGTGGCCTGAACTTTTAGACTAAGGTCTAAAGCAACAGCCAGAACTTAATGAGAATTCAGGAGGATAATGGGCTACAATCAGGCCTCAGACTAAAACTGTTTGGACTAAACTCTTATCTAAGTGAATTGGATTCAATGGCTGCACTCAATTCCAATAGCGTAGCCAGTGATGCAGCTTCATAGATCTGAATCAGGAAAGAGTAGTTCATAGATAAGCATGAGATTAGAACCAGACATTGCAATGAATGAATGACTCAAGGGGAAGGAGAACCAGGTTGATGTTAGTCATCAAATCAAACAATTAAAGCTAGGGAAGAACTAAGTAAATAGTCAATGGAAAAACTAAGTTAATATTCCAGCCAATCTAAGGTTGAAATGGTAAAAAGATATGCAAACTAATGGGAAGGATGTCCATTAAAATTTTAGATTTTTTATTGTCTACATATACTCTATCTATTTTCTGAAGACTAAATACATAGATAAGTTGAGATAGAGGGGTATATATGCAAAATTCTAAGAGACATACGTTTCCATTCAGTTACAAAACTTGAATAAAGTTTGACTCGATAATGTTAAATAAAGTTTTTACTCATATTGAACAAAGCCATTATGATATGACACTGATTAGATAGTGATTATTATTTAAATTCTCATCATGTGATACATAACAATTATTGGAACTTACGCAACCAGTCTTCTTTCTCTTCAACCACTCCTGACCTCACCATTCTAAGCCAGTGACAGCATCGGAGAGCAATTCCTAATATTTCTTTCCATGACAAGGGAATCACCTCAGCATCCATCCCACCACAGTCCAATCGCCTTAAATTATGGCCGACTGTTAACTACTCTCTCAATCTACGTCTTACTCTAAGCTTATTCTATTGCACAGTGAGCAATTGATGGAGCACGCGGCTTGCTGTCAATCAAATCTGTCCAACGACAAACCGAACTGCATGCATGCTGACGGCTTAGGAAATTAAAATAAAATAAAATAAAATAACAATACTTAGATGGAGCCTTAGATAGTTATAAAAAAAAGGAAAAAATAAATAGAAAGAAATTGAATGGCTCACATCTAGCGAGCCGTCTCCAAGTTTCGAGCATAAAAAATATCCTTCTTCAGAAACGCTATGCATGGAGCCCAACCTTGTATAAAAAATAATAAAGCATGGTGTTGTTAGCATACCACTTGGCATAAATAGACTAGCGCAACTTACAAACTCAGTATTTCAAGCACTTACAATTCATGTTTGAAAAAAAATACATAATTCATATAAATTATAAATTATAAATTATAAAATACATAATTCATATAAAAATAAAAAAATATATTTTTTTTCATTTTTTAAATGTTTTTGGGATGATCTCGTAATTAGAAGAAATTTTTTTATTTGTTTAAAACCAGAATTTCAGTTTTGTTGCTATATTTGTATGTCGCTGGAATTGTATTCATAAAATTTGAAAAGTTATTTATAGATAAAAAATGACAGATAGAACTTGAAGGAGTATTTTTAGATTTTAAAACTTGTATTTATATATAATAGAGATTACAAGGATTGTGCTCTGGAGATTTTTTTTTTTTTTCCCTTCCCTGCATAAGGAGGAAGGAAAACTCTACAAAGTTCATGTCGAGAAACACTAAAAAGTAAAATAAATAAAAAATAAAACTATAGAAAGTTAAAAAAATAAAAAGGCAAACAATAGAGATATCCAATCCAGATTCTTTCTGTCATTTTTTTTTAAATTTTTTATCTTTAATACAATAAATAAAAAATAAACTCTTGTGTTAGATTTCCCAATATGTTTGTAAATATCTTAAGATATTTGACTACATTTGAAATGCTCTTATAGCACTGTCCTTTGCCTCGAGCTCAGGTTTGCTTGCCGAGATTTCAGATGAAATGAATTCTATAACGTCTCCTCTCGATTCCAAGAGGAGGAAAAAATTATAGTGTCAACTAATATATGAGTGCATGATGAGAATAGATGGCTGTAATGTTTTATTTATATTTTTTAATATAGCTAATAGTGATTATAAATGTAATACTTCAAAATAATCTTACATTAGATGAAAAAAAAAGTTTGAAGAATTTATAACTTAAATGCATCTGCTATCAATTTTTTAAGATAATATAAATTCAGCTTACTAACAGATTAATTAAAGCAGCATATGAGTTTGGAGCATTGCATTAATACACTAGATCCTTATATAAGTTGCATGTGACATCAATGAATAGTTATATATTTTATTTCTCTTTTAAAAATTAAGTGACATTGATTGATGCATTTCTATTTACATATCATACTTTATTCAAAATAAAATTAAATTCTAACATATCCAAGGTGGGGCAAAGAAGACCTGCAATTGGACAGAATTCAAGCATATGTTGATTGTAGGAGGGTAGAGAGGGAAGTCTAACAAAACATTTAAGGAACATACAATTATTGTAAGCAATAAGGAAAAAAGTTTGCAGCAACATTGACTATAGTCCTAAATAGAAATCATTTTGAAGAATTTGTAAAGAGGACATGATAAGCTATGACAAGAAAAAAAGGGGTTATGGTCAGTAGCTATGCTTTAATCAATGTAATAAGAGAATGCTACATGGTATAAATGCCAAAGCAAAGTGAACTAGAAGTTGAGTAGTCACATCTTGATAGAAAGTATGTGTATATAAAAGATATTATGTGGATAATTAGACTTCTTGATTTTGTATAAATACTCAAGTTCTACTTAATTCATGACCCACGAGAAACTAGACACATGAAAGCATGGGCTCTCACATTCGGTCTCTATTCGAATTATGATATCCTTGTTAGGCTAAGAGTTTAAATTAAAATTCAATTATAAACACAAACACCATGATTGATACATGATCAGTTTTAGGATCTCATCCAAAAGATTAGTCATTTGCAAAATATGTAAGATCTACTCAAAATATAGCAGTTGTGGGACTAAGAATATGATGGTGTGTACTTTTATATTATCATTCAATCTAATGATAAAAAGAGCTAATATAACTAAATCAATTAATATGAGTTTATTAATCCTAGAGCTAAAGATGAATAAAAGTATTTATGTACAATGCAAGTAAACACTTGACTCTTCATGGTAACCTTTTCACTTATTCAATTTTCTAATCCATCTTGTTCATCATATATCTTACATCTTTGACTTGACATCATAGGCTACATGAATAACCCTAGGCTCTCTGTTTCCTATCGCAAGATTTATTTCACGAGTACATTTTTTTTTGGTACATGTAAAGTCAAAGAATGTAGAAATTCAACTCAAAATATAAACATCAAAACTCCATCAGGCTTATTAAAATTTCTTTTTTTTAAAAAAAAAATCTATTAATGCATGGATTTACAAAAGATTCTAACTAACAAATGTTTAATGTGATCAGGTTTTACATATCTAGATTTTTTTTGTATAAATGGGCTCTGTGGTGGGGTATATCTACTGGTCTCTCTTTACTCACTTCTTTATACATGTTATTTTGTTTATGAAGAAAAATAGATCAAAACAACAATAACAACAATAACAACAACAACAAACAAGTTTCAATATCAAACTAGTTAGGATTGGCTATATAAATCATTTTCTTCTATTGAAACATATTTTTTTATTATCTAGTCTAAGGCTATAATTCATGTATGTATGTATGTGTGTGTATGTTAAGTCCTTCCTTACTACTTTCTCCCATTTTAATTGACTTCTACCTCTATTTATTCCTACATCTATAAAATCATTCTTTTGTACTAGTGCATCCTTTAAGCTATATTATTTATGTCCAAACCATTTAAATTATCTTCTTAATTTATTCTTAATTAGTACCATCTTCATTATTTTATGAATGACTTTATCTTTTATTTTAATCTTTCTTCTATTACCATGCATATTAAAATTTTCTATTTAAGAAGAAAATAGAAATGTTCTTTTTTTTCCTTCTACTTTTTGTAGTTTGAAAGAGTTTTTAGGGTGATTGGAGGCTAGGTTTCTTAATTGATTTGAACATTTGGAGTTTTGCCTGATCTTGGCTTAAATACAACCTCAATGAGGCATCATTTAAAAGTGTCTCCTAGGTTAAAATAGTTTCAATCTAGTTTGGAGTAAAACCAAGCTTGATCGAGTTACCATTGATAAAGCTCAAGATTGGGTGTACAAAAGCTAATGTACATGTATGTATATATGCAATTAGCTATTGAAAATAAATCAATTGAATGATGCTTGGGAAATTAGGACAAGATAAATGCTTTGATTAGTGAATTATTTAATTACTTTATTTAATTACTAAATTTAAATTCTACTTTAATTCAAATTTGAATCATCAAGCTATAATTGAAGCTTGAACCTAAACTTCCTTCAAGCTGGGCCTTGGCTTAGCTCAATTTATTGTGGTTGAACCAATCAAAATAAGCTCATGTTTGGGCTTATTTTGAAATGAAACTTGATTAGCCTTGATCAAATAACAAACAAATCAAACTTCATTTAAATCAAGCAATTAAACCAAGGCAAGATCAAACTCATCCCATTTATGACCTTACAGGAGGCTGTCCAAAGTTATTATATAATCCTTATCGTTGCATGCTGGTGAAGTTGCACCTCTTGATTAGGGTGGCGTGAAGATCTTGTGCAATGTGACGTATTAGAATTACCTAAAAGGATGGTTCTGTAGATGTGTCTCCACTTTTCAAATCACTTCTAAGTCATCTTATTGATTTTTTTATGCATTTACTAATTTGATTTGGGCAATCTTACATATTTCCTAATATTTAGCTAGAATTCTAATAATAGTTAATTAACTTACAATTTCTTCCTCAAAGAAGAAAAGAATAATCAAAAAAAAATTATTTATAACATTAATATGTTTACTCGATTAGCAGCTCCTATAGGTTTATTGAAATCGAATGCAAATTTCAATTAAAAATAATCATGTAGTTGGTGTGGAATTTATATGAGATACAGGCCTTAAAAAAAAATAGAAGGCCTCAAGTATTAGCACCCTTCAACTTCAAGAATGTAATAATATAGGACCTCACCCAATGGTATTTGCTTTGTTACTCATGTGGATTAAAAGACATTACAAACATGTTTTTTTAGGGCTAGCCATACCCAATCATAATATTTGTAATTGAATTTAATTAGATTACATATTTGGCCTAGGAATACTAGAATTAAACGAAGAGAGTATAAAAAGATCCATATCGGTATTTGTTTAGTCTCATGTCGATTGTATATTGAATAGACATTAGATATTTATATAAGGCTAAAAAAGCCAAATAATAACCTCTTTCCTAGCCTTTAGGCTAACATCCTGGATTGCTACAAAGATGATGTAAAAAATTTCTTTAAAAAGATAGTGCAGTGGATATACAAATGAATATATTGTTATAATGTGGTTTGGTAGCTAATTCAAGCATTGTTTAGGGGGGGAAAAAATTCTTCACTTTTAGTTCTTAATTAAAAAGAAATCTTCATGTGCTGCACAAGGCAAACAGTTTGGCTTCTTATCTTTCAAGGTTAGGTTTTCTACCTTCCCCCACTTCACAAGTCATGGGATAAAAATTATTCGCAAGAAGGTTCCAATCTACGTCATAGAGCTTAACATCTCTTTTGGTTGGTCTGGAAAAGGAAAACAAGTTTTAATTAAAATGTGCATGCCGAACTGTATGTGAGAGAGAGAGAGAGAGAGAATGCATTGTAGACCATGTATATATGATAATTTATGCAAACGTGTTGCTCATTACGTAGAGGCCAAGTTGTCCAGCACTTTCCATGCAATAGTTTACTGAAGATAAACCCCTTGCATACACTTACTCCCATGGCTTTTTCAAAGGAAGTAAACCAGATGGAACTTGACATGCTGTAGTACCACATTTCAATATGAACATGATATAGTTTTTGGTTGCTCAAGGTGAACGTGTTACATAGGTTCATTTGTTTTTTTCTAAATTTTTTGCCGTCAGTTACATAAGCTTTCTTTCTCACAATGTACTTTTAATGCTAACTTATTTGACACCATGGCTAAGGGTCACTTACTGAGACTATTAAATATGAAATGCTGCTCTATTCAAGGTAAATAACTCACGTAAGCTTACCTGCTCGCAATATGTTAAGCACTAGGGTTACTTGCTGAGACTATCATAGACCATAAAAATGGTGATGTTTCATCTACTCAATGTAGACTCTTTACATAAGCTTGCTTTCTTCTCACAATCTATTTTAATTGGCCACTTGTTTGGCATGTTCTATTCCATAGTCCAAGAGTTGCTTGCCAAGACTAATATAGACTTTCATATGATATAGTTTTAACCTATTCATGGATGCTTAGGGTGTCTTTCAATTGCTAATGTTTGCTCTCTATCTAGAATGAATGTTTGTTAGGGGCATCCCTAACTCTTTGTCTTGATATTTTGAGACTTTGCTCTCTATCAAGAAGGATATATGATTTTGATCTGGATAACTAGAACATCAGACTTGAGATTAATATTTTGAGCCTTTGCCAAGAAAGTAGGCATTCAAAAGAAAAAAAGAAGAAAGAGAAAAGAAAAAATAAAAAGAAACAAAAGAAAGAAAGGAATGATAAAATAGGAGATCAAAACCCACGAATTAAATCAGCCTTGGCCCATCCCAAAACAGTCCCGTACCCACTCTAATAGCTCAAACACCAATCAAATTCAAAATATACACATACTAGCTTATGAGAAACTGATCTTGTGACATGTCACCCTTTTGATCATATTTAGCACATTGCAAAACTCTAATTTATATTGAATGGAAAAGTGGCCAACCAATTTGAGAGCAATTTACTTCATTTGGGGACCATTTTATAACCTTATGAATATATGTTGATTATATTGTTATCATAAGCAAACTATTGGAGTGGAAACACCCTCACGGCTTCTCTCTGTTTCAGCTACAACAGAAACTTAATAATCGAGAGCAGAGAATAGATAAAAAATAAAATATTATTTCTTCACACACACACATACGGAACTGAAATGCAATTGGATTGCCTTATATAGGCTTACAAAGGAGAAAACTAACTTGGTTCCATGATAACAGAGTATGATCACGATCTCAACCAACTAGAGAAACTAAAAAACTGAAAGGAAACAAAATACAAAAAAAACTCGAAACTGAACAAACCGAGTCCCTTACGGCCAGCTTTGTATCATATTTTCATCACACCCCCTTGATGCAAAGTTTGACACACCAAGTAATGATCTGAACTGGACAAATTTGGAGTAGTTCAGAGCTTTGGTGAATCCATTAGCAATCTGATTACTTGTGCAGCAATACTTTATCACAATCACATCTTCAGCCATGGCTTTGCGAATAAAGTGGTACCTCAACTCAATATGTTTGGTCCTCCCATGAAACACTGGATTCTTTGTCATTGCTATTGTAGCTTTGTTATCGCAGAAGATTTCTGTTCCTTGAGTTTGATTTTGGTGCAGATCTTCTAGTATTCTTCGCATCCATATGGCTTGGCAAGCTGCTGTAGATGCGGCGATATATTCAGCTTTAGAAGATGATAGAGCGACAGTTGCTTGCTTCTTCGTCATCCATGATATAGCTCCCGAACCAAGAGAGAACATAAAACCCGAAGTACTCTTCCTGTCTTCTACAGAACATGCCCAATCACTGTCAGTAAAACCAACTAATTTAAAATTAGGATTGGATTTATACCATATTCCATAGTTGCTTGTGGCTCTGACATATCTGAGAACTCGTTTTGCTGCTCCAAGATGATGTACTGAAGGAGAATGCATAAACCTTGAAATCAAATTAACTGAGAACAAGATATCTGGTCGTGTGTGAGTCAGATACATAAGTCTCCCAACCATACTTCTATACAACTTAGCATCTGCCTTTTAACAAGCATTACCATCATTCACTGTCAACTTTTCATTTGCATTCATGAGAGTAGAAAATGTCTTACACTTCAGCATATAAAACTTTTCAAGCATATCTAATGCATACTTTTCTTGATTAACAAAAATACCAACTTTTGTTTGTTGAATTTGAAGACCAAGAAAATAATACAGCAAGCCCAAATCAGTCATATCAAATTCTTGCATCATACTTTTCTTAAACTGTTTGATAAGAAATTCAGAGGATCCAGTGTATATCATATCATCAACATACACACAAACAACAAGTATATCAATACCTTTCACCTTTACATAGAGAGTGGGTTCACTTTCACTTCTATGAAAACCATTGTTGTGTAGATGCAAATCAAGTCTTCCATACCAAGCTCTTGGTGCTTGCTTAAGCCCGTAGAGCGCCTTCTTCAACTTGTACACTTGCTCCTCCTTTCCATCAACAATGAATCCTTGTGGTTGCTATACATATACATCTTCATCTAAGAAACCATTCAAAAAGGCAGATTTCACATCAAATTGAAAAATATGCCATTTCATTTGAGCTGCTAATGCCAAGATAAGTCTAACAGTTTCAAACCGAGCTATAGGAGAAAAAAATTTCATAAAAGTCCACACCATATTGCTGTGCATATCCCTTGACAACTAGTCTTGCTTTGTACTTTGAGATACTTCCATCAGCATTATATTTCACTTTGTAGATCCATTTCACACCAATAGCATCTTTTCCTTGTGGCAAGTCTACAAGCTTCCATGTGTCATTTTTTTCAATAGCAACCATTTCCTCTTTCATGGAGTTTTTCCATTCCTTTTTTTTATATGCCTCCTCATAGTTCATAGGTTCTGACACAAGGAAGACAAATGTACAAGAGTCATAGATTTCTTTTAAGGAGCATACCTTCCTTGATGGAGTTTCTGAATCAGATGTAATGTCTCTATCACTGCTGGTTGGCCTGCTCACATGCAGCGGTGATTGTCTTGGAGAGTAATTAAATGATGAAGAGGCTTGAGAAGAAACATTCTCAGTGTTAAGTTGTGTTGGTGGTGCCTTGATGTACTGATTTTCTACTTTTGTCCATTCTCAAGTGCTGTACTCATCAAAGATAACATCTCTACGGATAATTAGTCTTTTAGTTATAGGATTATATAATCTATAACCCTTTGTCTCACCACTATAACCAACAAAGATGCATTTCTCACTCTTCTTGTCCATCTTACTATGCTCATTTAAGTCAAGCAAGGCATACACAATGCAACCAAAGACTCTTAAATTACTCACATTGGGCTTTTTCTTCCACCAAGCTTCATATGGAGTCATATTGCGTACTGTCTTTGTTGGAGAGATATTGAGAAGATGCACAGCTGTAGCCACTGCTTCAGCCCAAAATTCTTTGGGAAGTTGTTTTTCACTCATCATACTTCGTGCCATTTCCACCACTGTTCGGTTTTTCCTTTCGGCGACTCCATTTTGCTCCGGTGTTTTCCTTACTGTCTATTGCCTACGAATACCATGTTGCTTACAAAAATGATTAAACTCATCAGATAAAAACTCACCCCTCAGTCAGTGCGAAGAGTTTTGATAATATGACCCCTTGAACTCCTTAAACTTTTCACATGCTTCTGATTTCTGAGCAAGGAAAAAAACCCAACTCATGCGAGAAAAATCATCAGTAAACAATAAAAAATATCTACTCTTGTTCAAAGATGGAGTTCTCATTGGGCCACAAATATCAGCATGAACCAAAGCTAAAGGTTCTTTGGCTCTCCAAGCCTTTCCAACTTAAAATGGCAATCGATGTTGCTTACCATACACACATCCTTCACACAAGATATCATCACAAACAATAGAAGGCAGACCACATACCATATTCTTCTGACTTAATAGCTTCATCCCATTGAAATGCAAATGTCCATACCGTAAATGCCATAATCGAGACATTTTATTTAAATCAGTAACTAATGCACACTCATCAAGGCATGAAAGCTCAAACAGAAACATTCTATTCTTAGTCATGTGACTTATCAGAAGTGGTACTTCAGACCCTTTTCTTATAATCTCACATACATTATCACGAAATGCAATCATATAACCTTTTTGAACTAATTGACCCACACTGAGCAAATTATATGCAAGATCAGGTGTGTAATAAACATCATGAATCAACCTTTCAATACCTGATTTAATTTTAATTGCAATTGTCCCTTTTCCTTCAATTTGTAGTTGCTTGTTGTTTCCAAGCCGAACTTGCAATTTCACTGACTCATCAATATGACGAAAGAAACTTTTTTCCCTTGTCATATGATTACTGCACCCACTATCTAGAAACCACACATGATTAGTATTATATTCATTGAGATCTAAGTGAGTGAGAAATAGATTACCATCTTTCGACTTTTCTTCCACAATATTAGCTTCCTATTTTTGCTTATCCCAGCAATAAGGTTCAGTATGTCCATTCTTCTTGCAAAAATTACAAAACCTATTTTTACGATTCTGATTTTGATTACCTTTGTCACCATTTTCAGACTTACTTCACCGATCATCCAACTTCCCACGACCATGACCACGCCCACGGTAACCAGCTCTCCCTCGACCTCTAGCTGCATGCTTTTGATCTTCACTTTTTTTGTGTTTATTGCTAACCTCTAACTTGACTTGAAAAGCTTGCTCAATGTTCTTTTCAGCATATCTATTCATCCTTTCTTCATGAGTTAAAAGAGATCCCATTAATTCATTAAGAGAATAAATGGTTAAATCTTTTGACTTCTCAATCGCAGCCACAACATGATCAAATTTTTATGGCAAACTTCTCAGAACTTTTCCTACAATCTTTTGATCAGAAATAACTTCTCCAAATATTCTCATATTATTTATAGTGACTGAAATTCATGAAAAAAATTCTTGAATAGACTCACCTCCTTTCATAAACAAGGTCTCAAAATCTCTACGAAGAGTCTGAAGTTTCACAGTTTTTACCTTCTCATCCCCATGAAACTCTTGCTTTAAAATACTCCAAGCTTCACTTGATTTGGTGGTATTTGCAATCCAAGGGAAGATGATGTCTGTCACAGCTTGTTGAATGACAAGTAGAGCCTTTGAATCCTTCTTTCGAAGTTCCTCCTTAGAACTCCCAGTATCTGCATAACCATTCTCAACTAGATCCCAAAGATCTTGAGCCATAAAGAAAGTTCTCATTTTTATACTCCAAAACTCATAATTATCTCCATTAAAGATGGGTATCAATGACTGAGTGAGGTTGAGAGTAGACATACCACTTGCCATGATGAAAACCCTCTAATAAACTTCTATCAAACACCTTATGTGCAAAAGAATTGTACCTCTCTTTGAAGCTTCACACCTACAGGCTTCAATTTCTCAGAGATACTTTACTGCAGCAACACCTCTAGTGCCAGATGGTCCCCCAAAGTTGATCCAACCTGGCTCTGATACCAAAATATTGGAGTGAAAACACCCTCACGGCTTCTCTCTGTTTTAGCTACAGCAGAAACTTAATAATTGAGAGCAGAGAATAGATGAAAAATAAAATATTATTTCTTCACACACACACATACGGAATTGAAATGCAATTGGATTGCCTTATATAGGCTTACAAAGGAGAAAACTAACTTGGTTCCATGATAATAGAGTATGATCACGATCTCAACCAACTAGAGAAACTAAAAAACTGAAAGGAAATAAAACATAAAAAAAACTCGGAAACTGAACAAACCGAGTCCCTTACGGCCAGCTTTGCATCATATTTTCATCACAAACACCTCTCCTACAATTATCCTATTCAAGAAGTTCTGACAGTCCAAATTACATTTTAAAAATCTTGGCCTCTAAATATTTTTTAGGCATAAGGGTAGCTTGTTTTAAAGTTGATATCTTTCTCTCATAAAGGAAATATACTTTTAATGTTCTATCCAATGTAGGCTAGCTAGGCTATTGCCCTTGTGATTTTCCTATAGAGCAACCACTACAAGAAGTTAGATTTTTAAGGACCATAATTTAATTATAAAATTTATAAACTGTCCTTAAAAGCCTACTATTACCAATTGATTTCATTGCCAGTCATTTTTTGATGACATAAGTCTAACCTTTAATGAAAGCATGGCAGGATCATCTTTATTATTTGGTTAAGCCTGTTATTGACCGGAAAAAAAAAAAAAAAAATCTACTAGATTGATTTCCTATGTGATGTATCCCACAAGCCACTAAGGTGCCTCTTCTCCCGAATTTTGTCTAACAATAAAAAACATGAAACTATAAACCATTAGGTTGTTTCCTATTCTTTCTAAACACAAAACTTTCCATTTCTCCTATCCAAAAACCTACTCTATTCCATAGCGAACTCAAATCCCTCTTCTCTTTCTTTCTCTTCCTCTCATCTCTTCCATCTCTTTCTCTCTCCCTCTCTTTTGATCCAAAGGCTTGCCGCTATTGCTCTCTTTGAGTTCGTCGCTAGATTTGTTGTAGCCATGCCAATCACCGAGAGGATCTAAAGCCATCGGAGCATCCGAGCGAAGGCAGACATCACCAAGCTTATCCACCTCTTCTCCGATACAGGTGATCAACCACGGTCATCAAAATATGTTAGAATTCTACCTACCCTATTTTAATTAGACTCTAAGTTATCATTGAAATCCATTATCCACTATGATAGTGTGATTTTAAGCACCGAAAGTTTCCTTCTGTTGAAAGTTTCCATTGAATGTTGGATCATTGGGTTATTACCTTTTAAACTTTGAATAGTAGGGGTACTTTGTGATCATTGATGTTTTCTTTTCTCAAGATCGTATGCTTAGAATGATTCCATTGGTACCATGAATGATGCGATATTAGATACAAGTGCTTCAATTCCATAATCTAATGAGATTCTCTTATCTCAAGGGTTTGAGTTCATGGTAGAGACTCATGCTACTGATGTTTTGCTCTTATTTTATGAATTAAAAGAAAATGATGCAAGTTTTTGTGTGTCTTTTTTATCCTTTGCATGTTTGCTCTTATTCAATTTATTGTTGTATGTATTACTATATCTAATTTTTATTATTTATACAAAATATACCTTGCCTGAAAAGAAGAGAAAAGGACGTGGTTAGAATAAGTGTAAGGATGTTGCAAAGCTAAAAAGTGGAAAGAAGATTCTAGTAATATTCTATAATAATCATGCCACCGAAAAGAATGAGAATATATTTATAAGGCACTTAGGTAGAATTGTACGTGACTGCAATATTTGTCCACTATCCATCCATCCATGGAAGGAAATTGGTGAATAAGAGAAGAACCATATATGGGCAGTAGTTATGGTAAACATTGTATTTTTAAAAGCATTAGCATTCCAAATACATATTCCTTTGGCATTACCTTTTTTATACTTCAGAAAGAAGATTATATATCATAACAAAATTAGTCATCAGTGATGAAACTTTAAATTTATTATAGGATAAATTTACAAGTGATCACATGTATCTTTATTGTGATGAAGCCCTCAAGTATATGAAAGAGTTGTAGAATAAGTGAAGGGCAGACTTGTATAAAAAATTTGTAAAGCCTCACAAGACTTAACAAGAGGTTTTGAGAAATATGCCAGAAGGATTGGATTGAAGGGATTGGGAGTGGCTAGTCAAGAAGCATTTCTTAAGGGAAAAGTACCAGGTAATATTTGGGCATTTCATAATCATTGTTTTTGAAAAAATGATTATGACAAAATGATCATTTGAAGTTTCTTTAACATGTTAATATAGACAATAAGCAAACAAAATATCAAAAATAAGGCTAATATATTGATGCCTTTCCGTACTAGTAGCATGCCTGCCAGAGAGGCTATATATGAACTAGTAAAAGAAAATGTTTTACTTTTTGAGTCTTCCTATTTAATGACATGTTTAACAAATTTATATTATTGTAAAGAGAGGCAAAGATGATCATCTACCAGATATGGCAACGATCTTTTATGAGACTCACAAGAAGGGTGACAAATTAGTTGAACCTAAAATTGTTGAGAAATATGTATGTTTGAGTGATCTTAACATGTATTGTATTTATTTTTAAGCCATTTTATATTTTGAATATTAATTTTGGTTGTATCTTTTAGAATAAAATCCTTGAAGTCATGCAAGCAAAGCCATCTCTACCCAACATAGAAGTAATTGAAAGATGCTTTGCACCACAATGTTATAACCATGCAATTGGTTATGTAGGTGGGATAAAGCCGAAAGACTTGAAAGACCACAACTTTCAAGGGCACAACTTGAGGCTAGACTTCATAAAACTCAACAAGAAAACTAATTCCTAAGGAGGCGTGTGGATGCGATGGAAACTGAAATGCAGGCTATTAAAGATACAGTCATGTACCAATAATCCAACACAACACTTCCATCTCCTTCAGTTGAAAGGCCGCTAGAATAATCGACAATCAAATTTCATCATTTTTGCTTATTTTTATTTTCCTCTATAGCATAGAAATAACCAATGATTAGCTCGCTCTTATATAATCTATGTTTTAGAGTTTAAGTTATGGATGCTGCTAGCTTGGTCAATTAAGTCATATTGAAATTGAAAGTACTAAAATAGAAGAAATTTAGAAGAAGAGGCAGGAGAACATGTATGCATGCTCGATGTCTTCTTAATAATAGCACAAATTTAAAGTATATTTTGAAACTTTATATAATATATTTTTATTTTGCACATAACTGAAACTTAATAAATACATTTTTACACGTATATCTTAAAACTTTTTATTCTTGAATCAATATAGTATCTTTAACGATTGAAAACCGATCAGACTCTTTGAACTTAGAAGCCTAGAGGTTATATGTTGCACAACGTATTCTCTCTCAAGATTTTTTTCTCTCTTCTACTTTTTCTTTCAAAACTTAACTTACATGGCATTAAAGGCTGTTGGATGAAGGTATTCCGAAGAAAACAATGCGACCAAAATCTATAATTTGTCTCCAAGACATAAAAATAGAGGACTATTATTCCTCACTCTAGAATATTTAAGATCAAAATGAATAAATAGCAAAATGTTAGTAGTGTGCATTATCTTGTTAATAATCTAGTCATGCAAAGAAGCACTAATGAATAGTGACAATGTGAATTAAGACTTCGAACTAATTCAACTTGATGATCCCGAATTCCCTAGGTAAGGTAATCTCCTTGAGTGATAGATAACTTCTCTTTTGCCATGAAACCTACCCCCATATGATGAAACTATTCATTCTTATATGGTCATTTCTCTTCTCTCCCTCCCAGAGAGCAAGAATTGGCATCACTTCATAACCATTTCTGTAATCACGGTGATTGTTCTATACTATGTAACTAGCGTCATCTAATATTGATAAAGAATAGCTTTTCTTATCTATATGGGCTTTTAACAAAATTGGTAAGCAAGCCGAGTTAAGCTTATTAATTGCCTATCATTGTGGAGTGACTCAATTTATGTTGTGTGGAGGGCATGTGGCTTGGTTTTTTTAAAATTTTGTGATATCTATCTAAATGTATCCAAATTGAGATAATCAATATTTAGAGAAGATTTTGCTGAAAATTTTTGTTAATTTTTCTTGTATAAGTTTTTTTTTTTCGCAGATTATTAAAGGTAAAGACTTTGAGCAAAAAAGAGTCTCGATTCAACAATCCATTTTGCTGAACATATTAGACTTTTATTTTAGATTCAGTAATTATTGATTTTTATAAATATTTTGGTAAATAATGTATTTCTTGATAGAATGAAGACATTTGTACTTGGATGATTGTATTCGAGTGAATGTTAATTATGAACCTATAAATCTTTTAATGAATACTAGTGATTTAAATATGCTTTTTTATAAGCCTTGTTCTATATTTGTGTATTTAAGTGTGTGTTCCAAATCAAAATACTGAGTACCTCACAAAAAATGACCAAGTGCTATTATTTAGTTTTAATCAAATAATCACAACAACATTGAGATTCGGTCACTATTTATCATTCCTTTAACTTATAACGATAAATAAATTCATCATTAAAATTAGTATTAAAATTATTAATAATGACAAAAGTGGTCGTGGAAGCACTTTCCATCATTGTAATTCATTTATCAATCGTGATGAAATTTGACATCACAAATAGTTTTGAATTTATTGATAACAACTTTACTAGCCATTAATGGCTTCCTTTTTTAGTTTTTAAATGTCAACAAAGATTGTTCTTCCATTGTTACAACTTATAATTCAGTCATTAATAGTAAAATTTTAATAATGAGATAAGTGTCCGTCATTGTTAACTTTTAATGATGAACGTAAGTATTCTGTCATTAATTTTTTAATGATGAAACCTATAACGATGTGAAACTATGGGTTTTTTTATCATTATTAATTCTTATTAATAACGAGATATTAAGTTTTAATAATGAAATTTTTCTTTATTAAAAAGTATTTTTTTTATAGTGAACCTCATAAACTTCACGCTAAAGAAGGCGAGTTAATGTTTGATCCATCTCACTATAAAAGTCTGGTAGGTAGGCCATCTACTATATCTCACCATTACCCAACCTGACTTGATTTATGCTATCAACACACTTGGTCTGTTGATAAGTGCTATACATGAGGCCCATTCGTAGGCTATGATAGAATATTTCAATACATCAAGTCGTCAATTAGCATAGGCTTACTTTTCCACCCAAAGGCTCTCTTCGACTACAGTCCTACACTGATTCTGATTGGGCCACATGTTCCATTTAGGTACTTTACCACTGGTTATTGTAACCTTTCTTGGTGACTACCTTATATTATGGAGATCCAAGAGAACCACCATCTCCTCATCAACTGTTCAGGCTAAATACCAGGCAATGACTTCTACATCCTATGAGATTTAATTACTCACTTATCTTCCATTCAATATGTATATCTCTCTCTCTATTGTAATAATCAAGATATATTGTAGCCAATCTTATTTCCTGCAAGTGTATTGAAAATAGTGACCTTGATTGTCATCTTACTCATAAAAAGATCCAATCCAAATTGATTTAGACTGCTTATGTGCCCAATGATTTACAATTGGCTTTCTTCACCCAAGTTTTTGGTAAAGATCAGTGTCAAACTCAGCCAAGTTGGTTCATTCTATCCATCCTCCAACTTGAGAGGAAGAAATTAGCTCGATAAAAATTATCATATCATGACCTAGTATCTCCTTGTCAAGTTAGAGTTTGTTTTTATTTAAATTTGTGCTTTGTTGTAACTAAGTCTACTTTGTTGTAATCCAAGAGAATTTGTTTTGTATTTGCTGTAGCCAAGCCTAGTTTATCATAATATAGTTCCTAAGATGGAGGAACAACCCCATTGTATATATTCTTCTTAGATACAATAATAAAAATATATGCACATTCTAAACTATATATGTCTTAATATTTTGAAATGTTTTTTACCTGTAACAAACCTTCAAGTAGCGTACTTTACATGAGAGCAATTTTCCAACCTAAGTTGTGATGCAGCAATTGCCTCTTGATCTTGAACAAATTTTAAAATGTCAGATGAAAAGACAAAAGGAACCCATTCACCCAACAACCTGTCCAACCAAAATCTAATATGGTTTCCACTTCCCAAATTAAAGAGGCATGACAAGAATAATAATTTTCAGCTTTGATTGCTACTTTTCCGAAAAGAGAATTTGATTCAAGTGAAAAATGTACACAATGGTCTTCTCCTGTAATTGGTGGACATTTCGTCAACAAAATTTTTTCCTTTCTAGTAGATATATCACTTTATCAATAATTACCTGACAGTTTTGCTTGTGTAATTTTCATTTAGTTAATGGAATCCTATGGTACTTCAAAGTAAGAACTCCATTTGTAATCAAGTTTTTTAACCAATTTATTGGTGGTGCCCCAAATAAGACAGGTGGGTTTTGAAGAAGTGGATAAGTAAGCAAGCATATCTTCAAAACAGTACAACTATAATTTCTAAACATACATATGTTTTGCCTCACAGTGTAACAGGATCTCCTTGGCATATTCATAGTTCATGAAGATCCTTGGCATATTCATAGTTCATGAACTAAGTTGTCACTCAAACCTTTGAGTAATCTTTGAGCAACGGTAATCGAATGGACAATGTCGGCCACAAGTACAAAAAGAAGCGGGGAAAGTGGTCTGATTCCTCCTTTCACTCAAATGACGCTTTTTGCCGTATCATTTAGATATGTTTGACTTGCAGTAATATAATATTATCGTATATTCATAATTTTATATTTAGTAATCATATTATTAAGAATATAAAGTTATCATGTTTAAATTATCTTGATAATATTAGCTCAGATTTTAAAGAATGCGAATCCTTTTCGCTATAAATTTTTTATTTTAATTTTTTTATTTCGTCAATGGCTGCCTTCTTTTTTTAGAAATACTATATATTTAAATAATATAAATATTTAATATATAGTGTATATATTATAATATTATTAGTTATATCGTTGAATAATATATAATATATAAATATTGCATAAAATATTATATTTTATATTATTTAATAATATATTTTTAATAATATAAAAATAATATAAATTATTAATATGTATGATATATTATTTAAATATTAAATAATATTTAGAATCTAAATAATTTTATTTAAATATAATAATTTAATATGCAAAAAAGTCATAAATATTAATAATTTTAAATTTAATATTTATATATTATATATAATAATAATATTTAAAATATTAAATATTATAGTAATATTATATTTGATATTAATCTATTATAACATATTTCATATATAATATAATATAATACTAAATATTTAAATATTATTAAGCATATATTTTATATATAAACTAATTAAATATTATTAAATATTTACATGAAAGTCAAAAATATAATCTAAGATTATTAGACTTTGATAAAATACTCACCTTTTAAATAAAAATTAAATTACCACGATTTATAATAATTTTAGATTATTAAGAATCAAATATTACCGTCTAAATTATCATACCTAATTGGTAAATATGATAATATACAAGGTAATCTTAAATTTTCAAGATGAATTACTACTAACCAAATAGCCTCTTAAAATAATCCAAAATTTTGCAAGAGTAATAATTGCTTGAATCCGTTAAATCCAATGTTGACAAATCTTGCAGTGGAAAGTAACTTTGCCAAGAAATTCTAATCAAGCATATCATATGCTCTTCCAAAATCAAGCCACCCTAAAACCCCTTCCTTTGTTCCTCTGCAACAATCAAAATTCTTTTCTCTTTTTCATGAAATATTTGGGATGAAACCATTCAAAATAAATGCACTTAGATCATCAGAAACTACGTGGATTAAAATGCTGAAACCTTGATTATAGGATCTTTGAAATGATTTTAAAAGTGCTATTAAACAGAATGATGGGAACAAAATCATCCTGGCTTGCACCTTGAGTTTTTGGGGCCCACAATGCATAAGAATGCAAAGAGACCATATAATCATAGCCTCTGTGAAAACTAGCACAAAAGGAACCAATATTGCTGTGGGTTTGGGGGTGGTAGGTTGCTGTGTGATCATCCCTTCTTTTTCTTCCCTAAAATTGTACATTGATCCCAACTTCTTACTAATGGTAGCATGACATCAACCATTCTCTGTAATCAAGACGATCAATCTGGCCACTTTAAATAGATATGGTTTTAGGAGTTTATATGATTCATTGTCAGTTATATTTAAATAAAAAGAGTATGTGAGAATTATGCACAATACTCATAGAGGATCATAAAATTCGAATAATATCTTTTAACTAAGCATTTAGATAAGCTTATGAGTCACCACATCCTTGTTGAATAGGTTGAAGGAATCATAGGTACCAAACTAATGATATCTGCTAAAGAGTCTTAAGTTACTAAAATAACTCCTTTTATATAAAAGATTTTATTTTAAGGTATATTTGGATTCTTAAAGAACAATATTTTTATTGGTTGTTTGTATTATTATTGAATATTTGATTCATTATATTTTACTTGTTTTTTTCTTTTCTTTTTTTGATTGATTTGTATGCTAAACAATAGGAGAGATGGTTTCCATGGTAGGAAGCCATGTAGGGTGCAGCAGGATAGGGTAGTGTCAAGGATTTTGTTATATTGAACTTATTTTTTGGTTATTTATTTATTTTTTTAGTTCAAACCCATTTTTTTTCTAGGTCAGGTCTTCGGGCTAGCCCGGCCCATTGATGGCCCTAATATTAATACATTGATAGCATAGAATCATTAGTTGATCATCTAAACTAATGAAGTGACATTATGCATCTAGCACACTCTGCTCACTGTCCAATAAGAAGTAGACCCTCTAGGTGCCTCATGCTTGACTCCTTGTTAGACTTGAATTAATTACAATTTGAGGGTCAATTACAATTTGAAGATCAAGATAATCTTAGGTGCCACATCAAACAACCAAGATTTTAATCTCAACACATGCGAGTAATTGAGATTTGTTTGATAAAGTTTGCACATCAATAATTTTCATGAAAAAGATTAGGAAGTCTGATCTCTTGACAACACTTTGCACTTTCAACTAGATCTCGACACATTACACAAGAAAGTTGTTCATGCCTTAGGTGCATTCATTAGTGGAATGCTATATTAAAATATTTGATTTGGCACAATCCCAAATCATCATAATTAAGCATGTTTTGAATGGATTGCACCATAGTGCAAACCATCTTGATAAGCACATAATTGTCTATGCTTGCATGCCAATATTAGTGCTCATGGTTGAGCTAGCTAGTGTTGCTATATGTGATGCTTGAAATAACATGCACAAAATCAATGTTAGTGCAACTAATGCACAAAAAACTTATTTGGATACTTCTTGAAAAATATGAGCACTGAAAGAAGGTAAATGTGATCATGCTATGACTGACTGGTTGCTCTCAAACTCTCAATCCTCAAGTTTATTAAGTTCAAACTAGCTTATATTTAAGATCATAAAGTAGCTTGTTACATAAGCTTTCAAGTTGACAATCAGGCAATCAGCTACCATTCCATATTACAAAGCAATCATCATCCTTCTCTAGAAACTAACCCCTGATTAGAGGCAGGCCAATGACTGTCACAATGAGCGTTGATGGAACCCCAAAGATGATATGGCCCCAGAAGCTGAGATTGTAGCCAAACAATTGTGACCGCCGAGCTTGCTCGCAGACGATCAAGTTCGCCGCTGAGCCTAGGAGGGACAGGTTGCCGGCCACCGTGCTAACCCAAGCAAGTATGAGCCATGCTCGTGTCTCATCTGCTGGGGATACTGCTGCTGCTGATCTTGCTACCTGAGCTCCTAGCAGGAGCACTGGACCAATATTTCTTAGTTGATTAGATGTGTATATGAGACATTGAAAAGAACTAAAAAAATGGTTGTTTAAATTTGTGTGACATGTCTTGCGCTAAAAAACTATTAATTTATTTCTTTTTTAAGTTGTTGATTATAGATTTTAATGGAAGCCCAATCAGGGTCTGTTTCCAACTCTTAAGTGATATTTAGTTTGGTTATTGTTTTGAATTTAACAGAAAGTTAAGTGAATCCTTGTTATCGATTTCAGAGCTGATGCTTAAGATTGTGGGACAAGGATTGTTATGCTTAGGATAGGGAAAAAGGGGCTTAGAACAGGATTAGCTTAGTTTGGTCACCTAATGATTGTTATAAGGTCATTATCATAATATTGACTCTTGGATTTTTCTGTCCCAAGAAAGAGAGGGGCTGTTGGAACTAGAGCTTATAGAATTTCCATATGTTAACTACAAACTTTAACGTAGAGTTCAGGACAATATGGTGGGCCTGTCTTTAGGATGAGGTTGACAACTCTTTGGATCCAAAGGATCCATGAAGTTGACAACTTTGACATGGAAAAATGAAGTCAGACTTCTAAGTTCTGTAGCTAATTGTTGCTATTTATAAATTAGGACAGCAAACTAGGCTACAGTCCAATGGCTGCATCCATCCCTTGTATGAGAGGAGGTTCTGGGTTTGAATGTTAATTAGCATTGTTGATGTGCAGGTATTCAACCTAAGTTATTTGATTAAATGATACTCTCACTGTTACTTTTTGAGATAAAAATATAGATGAATGTGCTTGACTTGTTTCTTTAGGAGTTACAATGGACTTGGTCAGTAGACAAGGATCAAGGGGTGGTGCAAGGGCTATTTCAAGTAGCTGCATCAGAATTAGATAAGGTTGACATGTCTTCAGCAAGCTGTTGCCTGCTGCAACTCCTCTGACTCCAAGCCAAAATAACAAAACTATGAATCAGATGTCATAAAGAGATTCATGCAACAAAATAAAATCTAGACTTTTATAGGTGAAGTTGGTTCTTCCTAACTGATGTGCTACTTGGTCCCCCATTAGTGACCTATGAGAATATAACATGCGTGTTGAAATGACTTAACCAGGTCATTCAGGCCCTTCACTGTGAAAACTTTTACAGGTTAGTGTAGGATGTCTACATTTCAAATCTTAAGCCACCTTAGCTCAATAAAGCCATCTCCAAATGGTGTCAATATAGGGTCTTGTGGCAACATCTTGTCGGCTATGCCGTTAGCTAGGGTGGAGCAGTGATTTTGGATTTGATGCTCTTTGCTTCCACTAAAATCATAATAACATCTTCTATGCACAAAAGTGATCTTGTCTGCTAATTAAGAAAGAAAAGACATCTCTTGGAATTAGAATTCTCCCTTAGGAAAGGCATCTCCCTTCGTTGGAAAGATAATAGTATCTCTTTCTTTAATAATTATAAAACAATAGGATGCCATGTTTCTAAAGTCTAATTTATACTGAATTTTGATTATATATCTCAAACAAGTGAAAGCAAATTGAAAGATTCTATGCAACTTGGTGACAAAAAATTAACAAAGATGATCACACGATCTAGTGGAGGTTATGATAGTAATATAGACAGCATAAGGGGAGAAGCCAAAGTTGCTTTACCAGTAGGTACATTGGATGCAAAGTTTGAGAGTAGTAGTATAACTAGGGAGAGCACTGCGACTCCACTAACATGATTGATCCGTGCATAGGGCTCCATGAAGTTCCATAGAGCACTTGGTAGTCCAGTTTTGTTGAAACCAGCGACAGTGATGAACATCCCACAGAAGAATATCAGCAAAGAATATGAAACCTGAGCCATAATTCAGATACAAACACCTGTAAGCTTTATCATAGAGAGGATATATAAAAGAACTTGGCAGTGGACGGCAGGAAGAAATGATTCACCAAAAGAAACAAGCTATTGATGATCATGTATCTATTTCGTAAACATCAGATACTCTTTTGGAATACTAATCATTATCTTGAAAAATATTTAATTACTCTCTTGAAATACTATAGGAAGCACAACAGAAGGCTTATGGTGCAAGTATAGCACCCATAAGGATCTATCTTTCCATGAAGATGTCTGAATTCTCTGCGTTCTCTCAAAGCCATCATCAGCAATAATGAAATCGGGCAAGTTATTAGATTCTGATATTTTTTTTTTCCTTTTTAAATAAGTATTAGGAAATAAGAACTATAGAACTATATATATATATATATAGGTCTTGACAATAAGTAATGTTAACAAGCACACAATGAGATAAAACATATGAACATGGGCATGATCAAATGTGAATTGCAACATACATCACTAATGCATTCGAATTAATATGCAGCTTAAAATTAGTTAAACCAAAATTTCTGTAACTTGTATGGCTAAAAAAATATATCAGAAAGTTTCATGTCCCAACAGCTATCTTCTTTGAAATTAAAGGAGCTTTCTGGCATCAAGCATGGTTTTTGTTACCTTATCAAGGCAGGGTCCGGCATCCCTGAAGTCGATAATGACGAGAGCAAGGGCAGCAGAGAGTGCAGTCCATGACATGTTCAGTCCCATAAGCAGAGAGATCAGCATCCCTATGGTCACAAGATAAACACAGCCCTTCAAGATCAAGGCCTTCTTAGTTAAGAGTTTCTTCACATCACAAACTTGCAAAGAACAAACTTGCAAAGAAGCAGTTCTCCTTCGTGAACTGTTCTTGCCAACATCAGCCCCACAAGCTTCCTCTTGGTTCATATGCGACATTCTTGCTGGAGAGAACCTATGAGAGCTTACTTCATCCTCATCAACCGCTTCTTCCATCACCTCCTCATCAGCCTTATTTATCTTTAATGTGTTCCAAAACATGCATAGAAGAAGTGCAATGTTGATGGCCACCCCAAGGAGCATGGCAGGGAGGAGTCCTATAAAGAATTTTCCAAAAGAGATTTTACTCTGAACGGCTATAACCAGGTTTTGTGGGTTTCCAATTGGTGTTGCGGTGGAGCCAATATTGGCACTTGATGCTAGTGCTAGAAGGAATGGTCTGGGTGGCAGGTTGTGCTGCCTTGCAAGCTTGAGAACAAACTCGGTCAGCACAATGCAGGAGGTGTCGTTGGTGAACAGTGCACTGGACAAGGCTGAAATGAGACAGATTCGGCAGAGCAAGTCCTTGCCACCTTTGCTCTTCCATGAAAGCAGCCAGCCAAGGTACTTGAACATGTGGGCTCTCTCCAGGTAGATGCTGACAACCATAGTTCCAAATAGGAGGCTGAGGATGGGGATGTCGATAGAAGGATAGGCTTGGTCTGGAGTGATCACTCGGAAGATGACCATGAGCAAGGCACCAAGTAGAGATCCAGCAGTCCTTCCAATAGGAAGGAAGGGGACTGCAGGGAAAACGGCTAGCACCCAAAATATTCCGAAGGCAATTGAGCCCAGAACTACTTCAACAGTTGGAGCGAGTGCCATTTCTCTTTGTGAATCTAAAAGCTTTTCTGTGGACAGGTATCAATAAAGTGAAGAAGCTAAGGAATACTCTCAGATGTCGCCAGTCTAATACTTTGATAGCAGAACTGCAGCAAATAATGAACAGTTGAAAATTCAGTACAGAAAGCAATGAAAACACTAGTAGTAAATGTTGTTACTGACTCAATGTTAAGCATAGTAGGTTTGAACTCTTTTTGTGGGAAATTTGGGAATTCAAACTCTGGTTCTCAAGGTTTCTTTCTTCATCACTGAGTAAAGGCTTCTCAACAGTTTTCTCACAACCACCTACCAGAAATTTATTATAAACTTCTACGAATGTTAACATGGAACATGAAGGACCTATGAAAGCATTGATTCACTGCTTCTATTTTCAAGCAATGAAGAAACACTGGTGCTTCTAAAATGAACTTGAGAATAAAATAAGTGCAACAATATTACGAACCTTGTTTGGCCTCTACTAATCTTACACGGCGAAAAGAAGCTGAATAAAATTTCCACGTAGTAGCTTCAACTTCACCAACTTTGGTGTCCTTTGAGTGCAAGAGCACTGCCTGAAAGAATGAAGAGACGGGGAAAGCCCGGGAAACTTGATATGAACCAATGGCCATAGGTCCCATTTATAGACTGGCCCAAGTGTCCAAATTGTTTAATTGCACTAGTGGAATGAGCTTTGTTGGCGCAGGTGTTACTTTAATGCCAGGATTAGATGGATGTTCTTTTTATTTAACAACGATAAAGCCATGGATATGGACTCCGATTGGATTGCATCCTTGCATGGAAGGGCCATGATTCAAAATCCTTTTGATGGACATTGCCAGGTGTCTCCAAAGTCCTCAAAAGTTGACACTCCGGTTTGTCTCGCAAGAAGAATTTTCATTTAATTCATTCCAGTGCCCAACACGTGGACTGGCATCTTTTGCTCCGAGAAAGGGATTGAAGGGATTAAATGATTTAGCTACGGACTAAAAGGCCATGATCATTAACTGTGCCTCTTAGTTGTCTTGCAGGTTCTAGTAAGCCTAAATGAAATATTAGTTGACCTCGCTAATATTTTTATCCCAATTCAGTGATGTACTGCTGGGTCCAATCATGCCCTCTAAACCCAATGATACTGAATCATTTCACAACCAAGTGATTGCCACATCCTCTGATCCCACTAACATTGAAGCAATCCGTGACCAATATGCAGTTCTTCTAAAGTAAATAATTAAAATGTAATTATAAGTTTATCTCCTAGTCATGTTGCACCAGAAGACTTGGAAGTTTAAACTGCCAACACCAAGCTCATCCAGGAGAGTTATGGGCTAGGTTAAGGTTGCATGCCATTGCTGTAGTCAGTTCCAATTATCTAACAATTATTTCTTTCTTTACTCTTTTTTTTTTTTTTTTTTTTTGCGGGGGGGGCGGGGTGATGGGTTGGAAGCAGGGAAGGGGAGGTACATAGAAGATCTATCCATTGTCCCAGCTCCATGGGCTGGAAACTTGTCAGTGATGGAATTCAAAAACCAAAAATCCATTCCTAAGAAATTCATTTTCGAAAATCATGAGAAAATTATCTCAACTAATAGCACATGATATAGCATATCTCAATGTTGATATAATTGCAATAATATTATTTAATAATAATAATAATACTTAATAATTATCATATTAGTATTATAGTTAAAAAATATTATATGATATCATGATAATGATTATATAAATAATATAATATATAGATAAAATAATAAAATTTATGTTGTAAATAACACCATAGAGTTTTTAATTATATGATATATAAAACTTTAATAAAATAATATACTAAAATATTTAATAATTTGAATGTTATTAATATGGGTGCATCATAATTAATGTTATAACAACATTTTAATCTTCATGAACAATTATAAAATTATTGTTGATACATCATTATATCACAATATTAGTAAACAGTAATATCAATCTTATTATAATGGCAATAAAATAAAAAAAATATTACATAAAATATATGAGATAGTGTTGAAATAATATATAATATATATTATATAATCTATTATCGAAATAATAAAATACCTCATAATATTAATATTATATAGTGATAATAATATTGATGTTACAACATATATTAATCTTCTATTATAATAATATATAACTAGTATTACTTAATTTATATTATTTATAGTGATATGATGACATATTATAGATAATAATATTATTAATATTAGTACAAAACTAAGATTATTATGATAACAATATAATGCAAGTGGAAGTGATATGAAAAATAGTCTAATTATGTAAAAATTTTAATATAATAATTATAAGAATATTACAATAACAAAAATATAGTCGAATAATATATAGTTATTAATATTTAATATGATAATAATATCATTAATATATAAAATATAATATAACTGATATAATGTACAATATAAAGTATAGATATTAACAATATGATAACAAAATAATAATAGTGTAATATATAATATGAATATATTTTATATGTAATATTAATGTATCATTTATCACTTGTATAATATAATGCATGTAATATTGTATTATGTAATAAATAATACCTTATTGTAATATGTTTTTGATAAATAATTAATATTAGTAATATAATTATTAAAAATGTCTCTTTGTCATTACTCAAGCATATACCTAGGACTAATGATATGATATCCCATATACTATTGGATATAATTCTATCTATTTTATGGAAAATCAATAACAATGAGAATCAACATTCTTATATCTAAATTAGTGAGTTACTAAATGTGAAAATAGGTTAGAAAGTAATCCAATACCCATTCCTTCCTCCAAATTCTTATCAAACCCTATATTGCTTTAATGCTAATAATACTCTTTTTTTCCTATATTAATTTACTAATTAGGCTAATTAGGTTATGCCTTCAACTTTTGTTACACTATATTAAATTCTTTATCATTAGTTGAGCTCTAGTAGCAATAGATAATAATAATGTTATGTTGTTATAATAGTTCTATTAAATCAATTTTAAGATTGTATATTGGATTCCTAGCCAATATGGAGCCACTCACCACTTCTTTCACCAAAAAATAAAGAATAAAAAATAAAAAATAAATTAATAATTAACATATGCTTTAGTAATAAAGAAAAGATAAAATATCTCTAAGCTAGGCTTAGTTTGTTGTAACTATTTCAAGTTTTTAACCTATATGTTTTTCTTTGTTAAGTTTTTCTTTAAAAATTTATTTGAATGAAGAAATGAGACTTGTTAATTTTTTCTAAATCATACCTTTAGGTAATGTTAGGTTATTAGTTTTTTTACTTTTCTTTATTTTTATATACTATATAATGGGTCTAAATTCATATAAACTTATAGTATTTTTTAAGCTACACATCTGTAATTCATGCATCAACTCACTTTTGTCTATTCCGCATCATTGAAGAGATTAAATGTGATGACTGATGCCTTTCTTTCTCTCTCTCTCTATAAAAAGAAAAAAGAACATTAATGTCAATTATTTTAATTAGCAAATTTGATAGGGGTTATTACTTGTAACATAAACTCGAGTCTTACCAATATTATTATAAATTATTATCTCAATAAATTAGATAAGGGCATAAAACCTCCTTTGATTCTTTCAAAAGATATTTGAATTTGAACGTACCTATTTAATATCACTACATCATAGTTTATTTTAGACCATCATTCTCCACTACTTATACATACTTCATAAATAACCTTATTAGCATAAAACTTCATGGTAATTGTATAAAAAAAGCCAACACCTTCTTCTATTTCTTAAATTTATCATTTTCTATGATTCATAAGAATTCTACCATACCTCCATAATTGACTAATAAAGTTCATGCATATAAAGTTAGCAGTGTGCATGGTAAATTAAAAGAAATTCTTTATTTCGTATGAAACTTATCTTTTAATCTTATTTTTTTAAATCTTTTATTTTATTTAAAATATTTAATAAAACATCAAAAAAAAATCTCTTTGCCATCATTGTTTTTTTATATTTCTTCCTCTCCTTTTGTTTGCAGATCTTTGACTTGTGGCTTTTTTTGTTCACTATTCGAGAAAAAATTCCTTCAAATAGGAACATCTACACATTTTACAAGGCTTTATTGATCGGGAGATATTAATATATTCTTTAACAAAATATATGAACTTATGCTTCTTAAATCACTACTCTATCTACTAGAAATCTATCTCATGTCATCTACTTTAATATATGCAGAAATCAATGTGTCACAAATTGTATTTGCAAATTGAATGTAAAATGCCATCTGATTTGAAATTGGAATATTGGTATTAATCTTTTTTTTTAAAAAAAAAAAAAATACTAATCAGGGTTAGATCAGAAATATGAATGCTTGGAGTTCCTCATCTAAATAATGAAAGTTGAATTTTGATTGTGCCACTGGGGGCTTAGATAAAGGCAATCATAAATTGATAGTGTTTAGAATTCTTAATCATTTCTGGAGTGAAAATGATCATGTTCAGGTTTGGAAGCTATTAGATGATAGCGACATAGAGAAAACTCATTCAAGTGGCAGCTATAACACGAAGTGTAGAAAGGGATAATGTTATAATGCGATCGGGTGCCTTCTTTGTCCTGAGTTTTAATCATCATTCGCCTTTTCTACTTTCAAATTCAAGCATTATGTTAGGACAAAAGTCTGCAGTGCGCTTTGGAAGGCATACTTATTAGCTTATTATCTATCAAAGTTAGGTTTTGCCGCCCACCTTCCCACGGTCAACTAGTCATAGAAAAGTTGTAAGCTTTGTCAAAGGGATAATGCAAAGATCGATATTTTTTACAGTAAAGATGGTGTATTCAAAGCAGGAAATCTTTCACATACAATGGAAATAAAAATAAAGTGTTTGCAGGGCTGAATCGAGGATTTTGGCCCCTACGGCCGTGGACTTTTGTTAAAGAGTTGGATGACGGTAACTTGAACCGATAGGACACTGAATGAACGCAGGTGGGAAGGGAGAGAAAGTAAAAGTAAACAAAGGAGGCGTTCTGGACCACATAGATACCGTACTCTTTGTACCCCCATGACATGAACTCGTGACATAAGTGCATGTTACGTATATAACTTATATGCGCCTCTCATACCACAGCCAAAGAGTTGCTTGAAAGGTCCCTTTCGCATGGACTTTTTCTTTAAAAAAAATATGTACAAGTGTTGAGATATGGCTTGACCTAACAAAGAACGTGCTCACCACAAGCCTGAAGTCTTTGATAGCTCCCATAGAAAACATTGACCAATGCTACATGGTGGACACTCGATTTACCGATAGTCATCATTCGATGAGCCTTGTCAGACTCTGACTAGTACAAAGGAGTCACAACCCAGAAAGAAAATGACTTAATAAAGTCTAACCCAAATTTCCCGTGAGTATCCTGGTGACAACAACAGCTAAGCCAGAAGCAGGAATAAATATCTCCGGTAATAAGAATGTGGACCTCCTTCCCACCACGAGCTCTTGGATGTGTTCCACTCAAAGGCACCAAAGCCATAGTGGAAGCAAAGACCAATAAGGTGGCAGGGATAAGAGCAAAGCGTGGCTTGTGGATCTTGCACTACGTGCAACCACATTTCTTTAGGTCAGTTAAAACTAAACAAAGGAGGCGTCTAGGTTTTAGGTAGGCTTTGGCTTGTTGCGACGAAGGAGCAAGACGTGCCAGATAAAACTCCACCGGTGCCTAGTGGTTGCTGGCTCGCAAGATGAGTCATGAATGGAAATTGATAGCAGGCTGAGGTGCTGGCGGTCGTTGAGAAGGCATAGGTCATGGTTCCATGGAAAGGGCAGCCAATTAGGCAATACAATAAGAGGGGAGTGAGTGCCATGTCTAGTGTCCACAGCCGTATGCTTGGCCTACAATTGTGCACTATGTGGTGTGGTTGGAAGAGATGATACGTTCCCAAGATATTGTTGGACCTAATCCACATCACCATCATTTTGTTTTTGATTGCTCACACTTTCAGTGTTAGTGCATGTGTCTCCACGTCCTCCTAATGGCTGCATGCAACATCTGCATTTCTCTCAAACGTTTTGTCGATTTAATAGCTTATCCCGATAAAGAAAAGAAATATAATTTTGAATATGTTTGTTTGAGAGAGATGATGAGAAATGCTACCTTCTAGGTTTGAATCTGGAAATCTTTCCTGCAGGCAAGCACATCATTAGAGGTATCCAATTTATGTTATTGGAACATAGATTTCATAAGCTTTCATTTGTTGTTTTACCAGCCAAGGTCCAAATTCAAGTCATCTGTCCTATTCTCTATAACTTCTCTTTCTTAATAAAAAAAATACCTCTATTTAGTTTGCCTTTTGCTTGATAGAGATAAAGAGAAGAGGTTGCACAATATAAAAAAGGGAGTGCACATGAATTTATCATGAATGATTATAGTCACTAATGCTTCCTCCGTTGCGATCACATGGACCCATGCATGTTTCAACCCATCCATCCCTAATGCTCAACTCTAGTTTATGTCTGCACTTTGATATCATTTGATTAGTCATACATGTTGTTAATGGCATTGCTTTTTCAGTATGCAAACGCTCATCTTTTCTTGACCATTCATAAATATTACTTCGAGAGGAATTTTGCATGAGATGCCGACACACGCCAGATGTCATGACTTATTGGATTGTATCATAGGCCCACTGTAATATTATCATTCAGATGATATTATAAATTATTGGTCGTAGAAATCGTTCCACCTAATATTGGTGTTCAAAGAAGCATTTTACTGTAGTCTAGAACAAACATTGTGGAAAGCTTTTTAGATGTAGCATGCCATAAGAATTGGCATGCGTTGCCTTGATTAATTTCTTAGAACAATCAACTATATTATCTTGTCCAGATGCATGATGGACAGGTTAAAATTCCTGGATCCGGCTAACAACAGCCACGCTTCTCCACTTTCCTCTAGATAAAATCCACTTCAAGAAGGTGGCAACAACGTAATGAAGGGGGCTGTTCTGAGGTAATTGGTGACGACAAGAGATTTGTCGGTACATGACGCTATGAGAGCAAGAAGGCAGAAAAATTTAAACTCATAATACACCAAGCATCGGCCCCCATTTTATGTGGACTTCCATATGAGATGCTGTTTGCCTGCAGAACGGTGTACCCAAGGCACTTCTTTTCCTTGACAATACTAAAGTTAGAATCCTTGCCAAAGGGACTGCAGCCTTGCAAGAGTCGTTAAGGATCTAAATTAATTAAGGTTGGGGTGCATTATCTTCTCAAAAAGGACAAGTTGCACCGACTAAGATGCAAGACTTTGGAGATGACATTAAGAATTATGTTAAAACAAATGTTGCTCTTTTCAATCAAGATAGATAATTGGAAAGTTGGCTAAGTGCACTAAATTAAAAATTTTTTACAGCTGCAAGACCATCATATTCATTTCATCAAGGTAATGAAACCAAAATTTAAATTGAAAAAGCAAGAGGGTTATCTGAAACACAGGGAGAACTAAGCTATGTGCACTGAATCTTTAGCTTGGTGATGTCAAAAGAAAAAGGCAAGTCGTCCAACCATCTGGTTTGGTCGGAAGTCTTTCAAACGAACTTCCACTAAGGCTCTATTTGATACACTGCGCAAAGATCAACCACAATACTTTTATCGTCATTATGTGAAAAATGAAGGCCATTAAAACCACCACCTTTGTAAGTCAGAATTAATAAAGTCTATTTATTTTTTTATGAGTCATTTTATGAGTCAGTCTGATTTATACCATGCTATATGCAACTCTAAAAGTTTTTCTTGATGAGGCTTTTGTATAATTATTTTTAATTACGTTTAAGGATCATTTCAAGGATCATGGTTTAATTTTGCTGTGGTGTGCGGTATGGCAGACAGGTTCTACGTGGCCAATTCAATGGTTAAGCAATAGAGGATCTATGTCTCAATTGAAAAGGACATCTAATTTCCATTGTCAATGCAAGCCTGAAATTGCCTTTAAATAATAGAAATAAAAAAAAGAAAAGGAGGAGATGATGGGATGAGAAAGATGGATAAAAAATTATATCGATATAAGTGGTAAAGTCCAAATTTAAGATTCGAATCGATTTTGTCATAGAAGAAGAAGAAGGATAGACATCCATTCCTTCTATATCGGGATTATTTCTATGCTAACGCCCCATGTGTGAGCACTCCAATGACAAGGCCAGCTTCCACCATCGAAGAAATATATTGCCACTCATCCGCATTTTAGCAATCTAGATGTCCACTCCATGAGCAACTCCCAAGTTGCTGCTCCTTTGAAGGCAAGAGGACCATAAAAACCAAGGAAGGATTCAAACTGCACTAATTGTTGAAAACCATCATTACACCTTCATTACAAGTTCTCTATGACAAAGAGTGCTGAAATCTAGCTAGCATATGTGTTGTTTGATGAGTTGAAAGAGGGTGTAATATGAATTCCTCCTCATGCTCTTTATTAATGTAACCAACCACAACACTTTGTGCTTGGATAGTGGAGCAAAACAGCTTTGTGTGATAGAACATTGATGGTTTATTTTTCCAAATTCTGCGAATGATAAACCATTCAATAAGTCCTAATGATTCATTATTTAAAGTCAATCCCTACTATATTATTGTATCATTATTGTAATAACTTAAGATTTCAATCAAAAAAATTGCTAAAAAAATATTATTTGGGTTCATTGTTTTTGTATGAGCATCTAAAATATATCCGATGCATAACTGATATGCGATCAAATGCATACTCACATAAGTTTTCACATATTTTTTCTATAGTTTTGGCATACTTGTCAGGCTAAGGATCCAAATCCTATCAAAATTCAATCATGAATACCACGATCAGCTTATGGTCAACTCAGATAAGCTTGTCTGTAATATCCTTTGATCCACTTGGGTCATGAATGGTATCGTGCCTCCCTTCCCGACGGCATGATTTCTTATGAAAATTGGCTAGAGATCTACTAGTCTTTATGCTAAGTACCATAAAGTCCAAGCGATCCCTATCCAATTGCCATAAGTTACATGCACAAAATGCTAAATCTGCTAAAAACTTTTGACCTGCTCAATTCATTCATACTATTCATAAGATTACATCACAATTTATTTCATCCTGCTCAGATAACATAAGATTTTCACATCTATTCATTACATGATTCTAGGCAATATAACTTTCATCACTATATTGCTATAAAAACCATATACACAAATTCATTCTACAATGATAGTCATTTCTTATAACCACCCAAGCCCAAAATACATCATAGGGTTATAGTTATACATATCCATCCATATTCATTTTAAATACATATATAATCCAAGTAACATAAGTCCATGATATCAATCAATTTATCCACATCTAGCAGCCCACATCAAAATCAGACATCCAAGGGTCAACCTGCTAACTCTGATCTATAAATCCAAAAATTTCAATAATAGAGGTATGGGACCTAAGTCCCAGTGACTGGATAGCCATCTAACAATAGAAAAAAATTGAGAACCATATTTTAAAAACCAATAAACATACTAATACAACATATCACAATTGATACAAAAATCTTTTCAATGAGATAAGAAAACTCATAAGTTAGCTTATACTTCCAATAATGCAACTTAAATAAGAAATGCCACTTTTACAAAACTTCATGATGATGGGCTGGGTGTGCTACCACTAAGGTACATCCCTACAGTCGCCCTCCTGCAGGTGTACTCTCAGTGGGTGAGTGTACTGAGCGCCGAGGATCCCCGCACCACATGGCACCCCTCACATGTGCGGTTCACCCCAGGTGTGAGCTTGCCCCTTTTCCCTGGGCCTCCTGCTTGCCTCCTCCATGAGCCTATATCTCTATGCCCCCTCGGGCTATATAGTAATCTAGCTCTTAACCGAGCTGTGATTCTTACCCCATTGGGCTGCTTGCAATCTGCCCCACTAGGTTGATTTAGCTTGTACTCCCCCTGGCTTCGGGATCATAGTACGATAGAGTCGCAAGGAGGTGCCGGCTATAATAGTGTGTGCAATGCTCATGCTATGGCGCAGTCTACAGGGTGATCAACCCATAGATGGCCCTATGCTCTTTATGTTGTATGTTGTAAAAATATTTCAATACAAGTTTATAATCCAATATACAATCAGTTATACTTTCTTTGAAACATTGATATTCATGCATGCCCATGCATCACTTTGAAACATAAATCTGAAAAGTAAATTTCATGCTTTACTGAAACATGTGTTTTTATCCAAACAATACTTTTCATGAAACTCTATACTTTGCTTTGAAACATGCTCTAGCCCATGTTTTTTTTTTCTTTTCTTAAATTCATGCTTTGCTGAAACTCATGCTTTTTTTTGAAACTTATGCTTTGCTGAAATTTACTTTACTTTGAAACATGCTCTAGCCCATGCTTCCTTTTCTTCTCTTAAACTCATGCTTTGCTTTAAACTATGCTTTAAGCCTATGCTTTGCTTTAGAACATGCTTTAAACTCATACTTTGCTTTAGAATATGCTTTAAACTCATGCTTTGCTCTTAAACTTATGCTTTACTTTATAATATGCTTTGAGAATAAGATACATCATAACTGGATTCTCATTTTCCATATTTAACTACTTGAAATACTATACTTAGCATAACATACTCTGATTTATAGCAAAATATCACTATGCTATCATAAAACATTTCTTAAAGCTAGATGAGAAACCCACTCACCTTAGCTGCTGGCACACTGCTATAGCTGCTATTTCTCCTGTTCTGGCTCCCTTGAACCAATCTCTTAGCCTAAGTCATCATACATGCATTATTAGGGTCACAAGCACCAAGCGTTTCATGAAACTATGCATACATGCTCTATGCCTTCATATCTTAGCATAATACCCTTTAATCCCTAACATGCTTAAGGATTCACAATCTACACATGCTATCACCTCATTTGCCTCTAAATCATGAGATTTAAACATCATTCTCTAGCTTAGGAAAGTTTGGACTTACCTTAGCAAAGATGGCTAAACCACCAAACCTTTTTCCTTTCCTTCCCTTCCTTTTCTTCTCTTCTTCCTCTCTTCTTCTTCTTTTCTTTTTCTTCTTCTCTTCTTCTTCTCCACGGCTGAAACCCCTCTCTTCTTTTCTTTCTCTTTTTTCCCTTCTTTCTCTCTTTTTCTCTCCTTTCACACGGCCGCTTAAGGACTAAGGAGGGATGGACGACCTTAAATGCTCTTGAAAATTCCTATTTTGCCCCTCTCCACTCTTAAGTCACGCTTTTCAAAGCCCACATGGCTTCCTTCTCCACTAAGTATTTTTGCCCCTTCAATTTTCTTTCCTACCTTGCCCTTGATCAAATCCTCAAATGACTTTTTATCAAATTTCACTTTTGCCCCTGGTCAAATTTTTGTTAATGCCCTTGGCCAAATTTCTGTTATCAGATGAAAAACAGGGGTTATCCACCTATTAGACAGCATGGATGCTAACTAATGAGAGTGAAATTATCCTCAAACCACTTCCATAGAAGATTTTTGTCTATCTGAAACCTCAGTTAAGCATGCTTGGGTGAAAGCGATAGGTGACCCATTGGGAAGTCCTTGATTAAGAGTGAAATTGATCTCAAACTAACTCCACAGACAAAATTCCCACAGTAGTCGACTAAATAATCAGCTATTATGGTCAAAAATCTCTTCAAAACCACTATTACAGAGTATATTTTCTAAAGTAGTCGACTAAGTAGTCAACTACTTTGGCCCAGAAAAATAAAAAAAATCCTTCCCAAGTAATATACAGAATGTTTTTCCATAGTAGTCGACTACTGTGGCAACAACAACTTTCCCAAGCCTTTAACAGTGAGTTTCAGGGTGTTAGTCGACTTTAGAGTCAGCTAACTATCCCTGTTAACTCACCAAAATTTCACGGACAAAAATTTTTCATTCGTTAGCTGACTCTAGAGTCAGCTAACCTCAAATTCCCTTCCCTTTCTTTTTTTTTTCCTTTCCAAAAGCCATTTTCTCTCATAAAGCTTTTCCAAAAGTTATTTTTATGCATTTTAACCTCCAAAATTTTCATTCCAACTTCTCCCAAGGATCAAAAGCAACCAGTAGACATTGAAATCATTACAAAAACTTCAATTATAAGCCCAAATAATTGATTTTATCAGTTTTTTGGAATGATCATGGAGGAAAACTCAAAATAACTTCAAATTTCAGCTTTTACATCTTTTCAAGATTCCACTCAAATAATTAATACCAGAAGACTAAAATAACAATAAAAACATGCTTAAAATGAAATTACAAGCCTTCCAAATTCAAAATATTACAAACGGGTTCACTTTGATATCATTTTATAGCTATCTAGGACTTAAAAAGTTAGTCATAAAGTATTATTAGAGTTTCCTTAGTCTTATATAACCATCCAAGCTCTCTTTAGTATATAACTAATGTGAGAGTCAAAGCAGAGAGATCGTGCCAGTATATATTTAATTTCATGTCAATCATGCACTAAGAAGATCATAGATACTTAAATTGGACTATTTGGACTAGTCTTTTTGCACAAGGTTCAAAGTAGTTAAAAATGATGTCAAAGTGGCCTCGATTCATAAGTTATGTGGATAAATATCTGTATTTTATTATTATAAACCAAATGCGATAATCTTTCATTTCTGATAATCTGATTACCAAATGTAAAATTTTCAGGGATATAAGATTTTTAATAATACTATGTTACAATGAATCAAACGCTACCTAAATGTACAAGAAGGTAAAAGGCTTAGTGGAACTGTCTCACTCCAACATGAGTTTAAAAGAAGGGCTTTGTTACAGACCCCAAATAGAATTTAGAGTGAGAGAGAGAAAGAGAGATGTGGCACCCTTATGGGTGGAAAAACAAACAAAGACCAATATGCGTTTCGCTCAAAGAAATTCAAAACTTTGCTAAAATATCATATGGTGATCTTAGCTCCAATTTTGTTCAAATTTTAAGTAGTGAATCTTAGGTGTGTTATTCAGCTTTATCAGTTTGTATCACTGATTTTGTCTTTTATTTACTTGCTTTTAGCATGCCAACGTAGGAAGATCTTTTTTTTTTTTTTTTTCATTGCTTTATTAGCATCCACCTCATAGAAGATTATGATCTCTGACTTATTAGAAAGATTTATATGATCTCATTATTTTTGAAATAATGGATTTTTTTCTAGATTAGATCCCATGGCTTTCATCCTTAACATTGGAGGGTTTCCGCATCAAAAATTCTATGTTCCTCTTTTGGGTTGTTTAATTATTTTTTCCAATTAATTATTGAGGGTGGTGGCTTAATTAATTGTTAATATTTGATTATTGTGATTTTGGTAGCCTATTTGATTTATACAAAGAGGAAAAAAAATATATTTTAATTGCGTGTGTTGGTTGTTCCTCATTATTTTCCCCTATATTTAAATATTTATTTTAATTTACCTCTTGCAGGCATGAGAAATATGCACTGCGTCACGCTTTGTGACAGTTCATCAAGGCATCTTCTCTGGTCTTCTCTACCTGGCCTGATGCTAATTGGTGGCCCAAGAGTACTCATCTTAACAAGGAGCCTACAAATTGCCAGGTTCTCAGGACCACCTCGTTAGAAATATACTGTCTTCTCGTGCATGGTATGTAACCTGGTTGCTAACAGAGGTGGGGAAAGAGATCACTGAATAATATAATCTGTTCCAAGGAAGAAGCTCCATCTTATTTTGGAGGGTAGTATTTAGATTCCTCCCTTCTACGTAAGAATCAAAAATTTATTTCCTTAGAATCCAGCTTGCTGGTAACATTATCTAGTTCATATGGATCAAGAGACGAGCCCATTCTGATATTATATATAATAATTCATTGTCTAAAATTAATCAGAAGATATCATAATCCTACATAACATTTTAAGATCAATCTAGTGCACAATTAATATGGATTTAAATGCATACAAAAATAAGCTCTTACTACTGTTTGGCACTAAGTTCCAAGCTTAAATTTAAATGTTAGCATTTCCATTGTATTTTCTAAAATCAAGGAAAGAAGAACCCAATTCATGAGAGAAAATTGCAAAATTATATTATTTCATGAGGTCAGTTGTGCTTGTGGCTAGGGTCGAGTTATTCCCCTAACCTCCAGGCTCTGCAGAGAGGTAACAGAGCTGTGGAAGTGCTAATTTGAAGAGTTTAGACTGTGAAAGACTTTATAAAGTTATGGAAGAGATGGAAACGCGAAGCACATTGGAAAACATGAAGCATGCACGAATTCCCAAGTTGGTGCCACCTATTAGAATAGGTGTGCATTAAAATTTATTCCATCGATGATTGCTCCACGAAAAATATTCTGAAACCATCTTATCTACTTAAGTTACATGCCTAAGAAAAATAAGTCTCAAAATTACGGAGCCATATATGAGCTGATAGGATTGCTTCAGTAGTAACTCCGATATAAACCAGTGATCATAATGAAATAGTATATATATATATATAAGGGTGGCAATTAAATTGGATCGGATCTAATGCGAATTATTCATAAAAACTATCAACCTTGGCTTGATCTGTTTATTAAATATATCATAAGTTTAAATATGAACTTGATTTATTTAATAAACAGATAATTCGATCCGATCCACTCAATCTTTTGGTTTGTTAATCAATAATAAAAAGAGCAGATGCCAACCTGTTTACTCCGTTAACTAGTAATAAAAATGGATTGGATATATGAGTTAATTTGAACTAATCAAATCCAACTAATTATTTAAATAAATTAAATAGATTAAAAACATAAAATTTGTACCCAACCTACTTAATATACGTGCCAAGATTGATTAATTTGTTTATCATTCAAATCTATTTAATCTAAACTCATTAAAAATAGGTCCAATATGGATCAGATAAATAAATCGAATTTATTTGCTACCCCTAAATGCATCCAGAAACCAACATGGTTTCATGATATCCTAAAGAGAACAAAACAGCTGCAAGTAGCCAAGAACATACTTAACTAAAAGTGATTTTGATTAGATTCCATCTGGTAGTTCAGTATCGCTCCAAATTAAGAGCAAGCATGGTTCAAGGTCCCTGGAGCAAAAAAGATTCTCCGCGCATTGATTCTATGATCGGATTTTGCTCAGAAAATATAAAATGACGTCCTTGTCTAAGAGAAGAGGAGCGGAACAAAACAAGAGAGGATGAGAGGAGGTGCTAAGAGCCTGACCATGGGCAGCCAACAACTAAGGTGGCTATGGTAAGAGAAAGAAAAGGACAAGTGTGGAGTGGGCCTCTTAGTCCCAAAATAGAGTACTGGAACATGGGAGCTTGGTGCCAAGTGGAGTTGCACATCAACCACAGATGGCCCGGGCAACTGAAAGGAGAAATATGGTCTACCTTCATTTGGAAACAAAGCAAAGCCCAAAATAGAGGAGGAAAAAGGGTGGTCTTTTCTTACCTCATCTCTAGTGAGGCATGACCATGATCTAGCGAGGAGAAAGTGCCAGCATGGTGAGGGGAGAAAAAGGGGTGAGAATCTTAAAATTTCTCCTCAATTTAGCAAGGATTTAGAGTGGGGTTGGGGGTCCTCCATTTCAAAATAAGGCCGGAAATCTTTAAAGAGTATTGGCATCATTCTTGTGCATACAAGGAGGCGCCAATCCATTCCTCATCAAGCATTGGCACATAAGGGAGTTGTGGTCATGGCCCTCTTCCTTTCTTGGGGCTAAATAAATACAGAAAGATAGGATAGATTTCAACCCTCTCTTAATTGGCTGGCTTGAAGAAGAATCCCTCACCCGAAAAGAATGGCAACTGTGAGGTTAATGAACCTCCTTGGCTGGCTGCTAAAGCTAGAAGGTGAGAGAAAAAAATTGAAGAATAGAGAGGTGACATCCATTGTTTCTAAATGAAGTGGGGTGTTTCATCCAGTCACTTAGGTTGCCAAGGATCTACTCTTTGTTGAAGCATTATCATTGAGGGTAACATTGATGGTGCATTTAGATGCTCTGCAAAACCATGATGTTTTATAATTGTTTTTTAGATCAGCATTATGGTTTTACATTACTAATGTTTGAGCATGCAATGAGATATCATGCTATTATAATGAAGTTCTTAAATCACGAATTAAAAGATTTTTATTTAAGTTAAATTTTCTAAAATCACCGTTTTCCACATCTAAAATTTTCCATTTAAAATTTTTCCTCATCTAAACAAATTAGAACATTCTCCAAAATCTCCACTTCAACAACTAAAAAGAAAAAAAAAGAAAAAAAAATCTTGATTTTGAGATTAAAAAACCCTTAATAGCAGCCTAACTGATTTCTACAACTAAAACTCTCACTTCTTTTCATCACATTAACTAAAGAACTCGCAAAAGGAAAAGTGAGAAAGTTAATAAAGGAAATAGGACCGAGGCCTATTAATTGATCATCCAATAAGTTGAAAATCTTAAGAAGGTTCAATGGGTACTAACAAGTGATTTTAGGATGAAAGGAGATGCAGTTTATGATTCGGAGTAAATTGCTCCATAGTCTTATTTTAATAAAAGTACTTTTAAATGTATTAGTTAAAGAATAGGTAATAACTTTTATCACTCTTGAAGAACTAACCTATATGAGAGTGGTTGTAAGGTTACAACCTATGGAATTGTGCCATTTCTAGAGTACTTATAAAACTAGATACTAGCACAAGATTCAAAAGTGTTAACCTAAATGGACTCAATGATAGTTAATATAATATGTATCTGACATGTAAAATTTGCATCAAAGAGCCTACTTCAAGAGTTTATTCACTATAAATTCTACAAATGGAACATGTCAAGATTAAGTAAAGGTCTAACCCACAAGGTACCTTTACCTATTGCATTTCAAGTTTAATCTAGATGCAATTTTATGTGTGTTATGATTTTCAAAATTTTGAATTATGTGGGAGATTGTTGGATATTTCTTAAGTAATTTAAAATTTTAATCCTACATTAAATAGTTGATAAAACATAAACCCACTTAAATATAAATTCTCATTTTAAATAGTATAATCTACTAGGATGCTTAAGTAGAGAAAGTTTACATATGTATCTCTAATTATTCTCACTTCTCTCTTGAAAAACATGGATGTATCTCTTAATTATTTCTCACACGATATCGTAAAGAGACTTAATATCTTATCTCTTCTTCTTCTCAAACAGATATCACATAATAGAGAGATGTATCTATATGATATAGCACATCTAATCGAACTTGACAAATAGATGCATCTCAATATGCTACATATCTAATCAGGTTTAATCTGATAAAGAGATGCATTGAGATGCATCTAATCAAATGGATTAAATTTAAGGGACACAACCCTTGATAGATTAAATATAAGAAACACAATTCTTAGTAATCAGATAAATGATGTGGATGAATGCATCTACTTAAAAGATGCCTAAATATGTATTCATATACATCCCTTCAAATCTATAAATAGGGTGTTGGTATCATCAATTTGGTTCATTAGAGATAAGAGATCAAAGTAGAGAAAAAAGAAAAAAATTGAGAAATAGAGTAAATTCAAATGCAATTAAGATTGAGTAAATTCAAGTACATCTATCAAGCATTTGAGGAGAGGATTGTGTTCACGTAAAGAAAAAAAAATTTATTAAACTATTTTATTGAATTACGTAACATACGAATTTTGCTAGTTTGCATTCATTTTGATTCTTCCTCGTGAGAGCGCACTTTAATGAGAATGTATAACAGTTTATTGCATCTTAAAAGTAAATCATCATCAATTATATGCACCTAAGTAGGACAACTTCTACATCTATAGCATATCTCGAGCTGAATAATCTTATTCTTTTAAACTATTTATTTGTTTTACGTATGCAAAAAAAAAATTGCATAAAATAGAAATGATAAAAATTTTCCAACACTGAGTTCAATTGTTAATCTATAATTAAGCTTAACTCAGGAACAAGTATTTCTTGAGATAGGCATGCGACTTTTCTCCCCGAGTTCATTAAAAGATCGAATGACCAGCTCAAAATTTAATAATAAGGAGCATCTTCGGGACCATATATCATCCCAGAAAGGTGACAAATATATTCCATTTCCTAGCATTTTTTCTTGTTCCACGTTCCTTTCGTGTTGAGGAAGGATTCCAAGGCCAAATGCACTCAAAAGCAAAACAAACAAAGGCAGTAAAGACGAGCATAAAATAAGAATGACGATAGAACGATCCCCTCGCCACTACCTTCACATAATTTTTTGCACTCCATCGCCCTCACACACACACACACACACACACACACACTCTCTCTCTCTCTCTCTCTCTCTCTCTCTCTCTCTATATAAAACCATTCCCATTCCAATGCCTTCGCAACTCCCTCACCACCACCATGCCCGGACCTGGAAACAACCGCGACCCCTTGCCGCCCTTGCGCAGGCGACGCTCCAACCTTCTGCGATGCATCGCCATCACCGCCCTCCTCCTTATCATTCTCGTCGGCCTCGCCATCCTCATCTTCTGGCTCGTCGTCCGACCAGTCCCGCTCGAGTGCTCCGTCGTCGACGCCAGCATCCACGGCTTCAACCTCGCTGCCAACGAGCTCAACGCGGCCTTCAACCTCACTCTTCGTGCCGACAACCGCAACCACCGCGTCGGGGTGTACTACGACTCGGTCAACATCGCCGTGTGGTACTCCGACCATATGGTGGCCTTCTCGGAGGTGGCGCCGTTCTACCAGGGCCACCGAACAGTGACGACCATCGAGGTCGATGCTGTTGCAAGGTCGGCGCCGCTGTTGGCGTCGGTGGCGGATAATCTTAAGCATGACCGGTCGGCGGGGCCGGTGGAGGTGGAGGTGGAGGTGGAGGTGAGGATGACGGCGAGGATTAGGTTCAAGGTGGGGCTGGCGAAGACGAAACACTACACGCTGACGGCCGACTGCTCGCCGGTGGTGCTGCACTTCTCATCCTCGGCTCGGTTTGAGAAGACTTACTGCGATGTTGATATCTGAGAACTTTCGTAGGTTCGACGGCCGTGGTGGAGATTATATTGGTGGTGAGATCAGGGATAAATTATTAGGGTTAGTTGTTATTTGGGCATAGACTGTGGTTTTTTTTTTTTTTTTTTCCTTTCTTTCTTTTTGGATTAGACGACTGGCCTTTTTGTTTTGTTGCTGTAATTAATGTCACAGTGATGATAGCTTATGTTTTCTCCTCTCTGATTTCTCGTATCGATGTTGGTGCAGGGAAGGCACTTGATCTAACAAAGAAAAGAGAATTTGACGGATGATTGATGGAAGTAATTAAGTTGGTTAAGCACAAATCAAATAACTATATTTATAGTTCTAATTTATATATTAATTCATTATTTTTTGTCATAATTTTTAAAAATTAAATTGGAGTGATTGAACTATCAACCTTGTCTTTTTTTTTTTTTTTTTTTTCCTTTGATCGTTTTTAATTAAAAGCTAGGCTTATTTATGAAACCAAACTTGTTTAGTTGCACGACGGTGGAAGTGTTCACCAAAAAAAATAAAAAAAAACTTTTCATAGAGAATAAAAAATAAAATTTTAGCTTCAAATTTAATATTTTTTAAATAAAAATATTTTTCAGTTTTTCAAATGCATGCTCAGTTTAGAAAATCTTTAGATATATTTTTCTTCCAAAATGATATAGCATTTTCTTCTATTTTTCATAACAATACCACCACCACTATACATGATCATCTACCACTCTTAACCATTATCATACTTCTACTATCCATCATAAGTATTGCAACAATCACCATCATACCTCCACTATCGTTACTTTCTTTCACTATCGTCACCATCATATCTCGACCATCTATCGTCATTGCTACCACTACTTTTACTACCCACCACCACTCCCATCATACCTCCATCTATAACTACTATCACGATACCTACGCCATCCATCACCGTACATCTACCATCCTCTATTACCTATCCTTCACCACCACCGCTCGTTACACTTCCATCCCTCCATCACCCACCATCAATATGATGACCACCATTATTCCTCCATTACCACCACCCCTTCTACTATCCTCCACTCCTTCACCATCATCATCATCATCATCACCATACTTCCACAACCTCCACGACTCATTATCATTCGCTATTATGCTTCAACCATCCACCATCGTTGCCACCATACCTACGCCACTCATCACCACCGACATCCCCTTTCATTATCCATCATTACCGCCACCACTTATTACTATCATTTATCACCATCATTACCATTATATCCCCACTATCTATCATCACTATCATTATACTTGCATCATCCTTTTTTTGAAGGAATTTTCGTCATCTATTAACGTGTCTCCATCATCAACTATGTATCATGGTCTTTTTTTTAAATAAATTTTTAATTAGAAAATATTTTTTACTTTGATAAACGAATGCGTTTTTCAATGTTTTCATAGAAGAAAAAATCAGTAATGGAGAAGAAAAGTGGAAATGAAAACAAAACTAAACATGTACTTTGAATCGCCAGTTATAACGACATTTCACCCGAAGAAGTAATGGCTCACACTCGACGATGCTTAGCATGTAAAATGATTTCTCAACCTATGTGATTTAGAGCCTTGCAATTATAAAGGTTTTTCCTCAACACTGCTATGCTTTGCTTCCATCACTTGACGGCAGCCATGGCTTCGTGACCCTAATCTGAATGACAGATGACACATTGACAGCATGACAACAACATTATAGTGCTTACTCAAATAATATCCAAAAATGCCATCATTTTGATGCAAGTTATGAAAAATTGGGACATCTTGCAAGATCAAATTTTCAACTTTAACCCTAAAAATTAAGAGAAAAAGATTAAAATATGATTTATAATCTAAGTTTGTATTACATACATAGCATAGAGGGAGATAAAGTTGAGCCCGGGCATAGCAATCAGATCGGATTGGATCACAATTTTATAGGCCCAAACCCTATTTAATTAATTAATCGATCAAAAATTTATATCATAATCCAATCTTTTTATTAAATAGATAACCTGATTCAACCCATATAACAAATTAAGTTAAATGGATCAAACAAGTTAAGTGGATTTTAATTGTTAAATGAGTTTAAAGTAGTTTAAGCAGATTGGGTTAAAGAGATTAGGTAGGGTTTAAATAGGTTAAATAGGTTAAACAAATCAGATCATGATATTATCCATCATTATTTAATGTGTCAAAACAAGATAAATGGATTATTAGAGGTCTAGAAGAATTAAACTCAATTCATTTAATAAATGGATATAAACAAATTGACTCATTTACGATCCAAATCTATTTATATCAAATCAAAAACTGCTTAAAATACATCAGTCACATGATTAATGGACTAAATCATAAATTGTCACCTCTAGTTATGCCCTAATGGCTTAATTTAGCAAGATTTTGTGGAAGAAGTTAATCTTTCCTACTCGTCATTTGCTCAAGGTGTGTTTGGTATGTTAGGCGTTAATGTGCAAGAACTAATTCCGATCGAAGTGACTGCAGCACCTACAAGTTTATTTAGATGGTTTTTATGAGATTAGCTCTAGACATGAATTGAATTTCAAGTCAACCAAATTCTCGAGATAGCAGGGATAGCAAGTTTGGGCTAGAATTAATGTTTTTACCCCACTAATAGGCAACCAAAGAGGTTATTAGCAGCTTTCTCATCATAAAATGCGATTGCCTTCCAAGTAGCTCTTTGTTTCACAACACCTAACCCATGGTTTGCTTGAGATTTTTTTTTCTCATCAAATCTAGCACTTTGGCTAGCCTCATTTGTTGCAATGGGCCGCCAGCCCATTCAATAGAAATTAGTGTCTAAAATAAGTTTGTGTTCATGCTTAGAAAATAATCTTTTCATTAAAAAATGACAAAAGAGCTAAGAAAATAATCTCATGGGCCAAGGATCATACTAGCTTTGGGCTGCTACTAGGTGTAGGCTTTTGAGAAGTCTTAGCCTAATTAATAGCCCAACTTGGCTAAATAAGAAATTGACTCTTAGTTTATGTTTATTAGAGATTGTTTGGAATCATGTAATTGAAGTTATATTATTACATGATAAGTTAAAAGTGTAGCTGGTCTTACCTATTTAGAGTATTATAATTTAATGATTTGTTATAAGTCGAGTTGCATTTGGAGTGTAAGCAGGATATAAAAATATTCAAGTTGACTTATATAGCTAAATTGACAGCAAATCAAAAAGACCCAAAGATATTTAAATTGACTTGCATCTAAGTTAGCCACAAGTCCGCCTAGCAGAAGTTAAACTTATTGCTTCGAAATATGAGGATGATCATATTTAATATTATAACATAGTAGCAATATAATATGATTAAAATAATTATGATGCCTCCACACCCTCCTTCGCCCTCCCTCCCCTTAATCCACATTTGATTAGAGAAGGAAGGAAAATTATGTACGAGGCTCTCACACATTCTTCCCTTTATTAGAAAATAAATACCATGGAAAAGGTAGTATATGTTTTTTGATCCCCCTCACTGAAAAATATTTTGGTACTAAAGTAATAAAATTATCGTTCAACGTTTTTCTTATTTTCCTTTCATATCATCTAATACAAATCAATTGTCTATTTTATTTCTATCTCATTTTCCTTATTTCTCTCTCATATCCCTCTCATTTTAATTATCTATTTTGTATAATGTAAATTAATGCCTATTTTATATTTTTTGTTTATACAATGATATATAAGTAATGAAAGTAGGTTAACAAAATAGCATGGAGATGGACCTCAAATGATCCAATTAATTCTCTTTAAAAAACAAAAAAAAAAGTTTAGTTCAAATCTTTATTCTAGAGATATTACAGCTATAATACTTTAAAATAGTCTCACATCGGATGAAAAAAAAAAAGGTTTAAGTACTTATAACTCAAGTTTATCTGCTACCAATTAACATCCATTTGAGTTTTTCGGCCACGTGGTTTCAGTGTACTAATAAATTAATTAGATCAGCAGATGAGCTTGAGGCATTATAATAGTTAAATTGATTTTTTTATGTAAATTTATCGCCAACTAAATACATATTTTCAGAGCTATTTTTTGATGTAAATTTCTTGTCAATCGAATATAGTAAAATCAATTTTCTCTACAAAACTTTTCTTACAAAAATGAGTCTCAAGAAAACTTTTCTTTAAAAAATATTTCTGATAAAAAAATCAAATGAACACTGAGTGATTTTAAATGGGATTTCCCTATAGGCTTAGGCTTCTTCTACTAACAAGTTTGGACCTAAGAAACAAGACAGACAAAATCTAACAAGTTGGGTCATTCATATTTATATTTTTTTTAGTACAAGGCTGCTCATATATCATCTCATAGTAGTTAAATTAAAAGGGAAGGCAACTTAATTATCCCTTAAGCTTGCCCAGCAAAATAACGAACACAATAAGTCTTTGAAAGAGAGTTCAAGTGTTAGGTCTTATTGATGCTGAATTTTGGCTCAATACATCAATGGATGATATTTGTTTGGAGGGAAATTTGACCTCAGCTTTTGCTTCAAGAAATCCTTCATCGATGAAAATCCTCGCACGAGAAATGATTCTATTTCTCAAAATCAAGGAGCTTTATATTCATTTAAAGTTTCCTCTTTATACAAAATATGATATTTAAGCCTACATTCAAGACTTAAAAAGGAAAAGACTCATTTAACCTTTGAAAGTGAGGGATATATGATAATATGAAATTTTGATAAATCAATATGATGAGGACATATGCATAATACTATGATGAAGACATAGATAAATACCTAATTAATTAAATCATAATCAAATTTAGTTAAGAAAGATTAAAGTGATATATTCAAGTTCCACAAAAGAATTATGAACCTTTCGATTTCAAAAAGGCTTAACCTTAAGTTAGTACAATTAACTCACCTTCAACACCTATAAATACATCATCTAAAGCCTTAAAAAGGCTATCAAGAGAAAGATTTCTCTCTTTTTCTTTCTTTTCCCTTTTCCACTAAAATTGGAGGAAGCTAATTTGATCATTAATAGATTTACGGAGAAACAAATCCCTTGAATCCTCTCACATATTTTTGAAGTGGTTGCAGGCTGAGTTTAAATTTCTCCAAACAAATTTCATCCATTTATGTATTGAGCCAAAAATTAGCAACAACAAGTTTGTTCTCTGTTAGGTTACTAGTAAGTTGGCTTTTTAGTTTCAGGTGCATCAAAGTGGACCTATAGGTATTTATATGATAATTAATTAATAAAAGTATTTAAAAGAAAAATTTAGAAAGCTTATAATTCAAGTTTATCTATTTTTAATTAACTTGAACTCAAGTTTTTAAAGCCACATAGACTCGACTAGTTAATAGTTTAATTGTGTTAGTAGATACGTGTATTAAAGCTGATTCGAGATGTACGAAAGTTAGTAGGTAAAAGAAAAAGATTATCCATTGATTTAATAAAAATAGAAGGTATTGCTACAATCTTTTGCCTCTTTGGTAATAGGCGGGGATTTTATTCTAGGCTTCAGCTATCATACTTCTTTTATAATTATTTTAGGAAATAAAGCCTCTATCTCAACCTTTTAATCCCACCATACAACACCTTCATGTCCTTATATAGTGTCCTTAGAGTTATGATTATTTACAATACTACGCATAAAAAGTTAAAAGCATTATAGGATTTACCTTTATTTATCATCGAACCTCCCTTTGTTAAGTCCTAACATGATGAATATCTTGGACATTGAATGACATGGGTAAATATTAGCGAATGGAGACTAGCCCTTTTAATACCTTTTAAAAAATAGTATGTTTGACTCATGAAGAGAGCTTAATTTTTTATTTTTATTTTCATATAAAATAAAATATTTTTATAAAAATATGTTTAATGATTAAAATAAAAATAGTTTTTAAAAAATATGATTTCAAAATAGTAGAAAATTAAAAATGACTTTAAAATATTTTCATAATTTTCATCAAGATAAAGAAGAGAACAGTAAAAAAAAAAAAAAAGAAATAAAAAACTTGAAAACACTAGAATAAATGAAAATTTTCTTTTTTCACATGTCTCATTATCAGAAAATAATTTTTATTCTTACTTATCAAATATATTTTCTAGAAATTAGAAAACAAAAAAAAATGAACCCTATCTTTAGAAAATAAAAATAAAAAATATGTTTGAAAAATAAATGCAATCTAAAATTTTTGCAGCTTATTTATCCCCTTTCTTCTCTAGCATATCAGCACTCTTCCCAAAAAAAAAAAAAAAGTAAATAAAATAATACAAAAAAAAAATCAAAAAGTAAACTCATTTTATTTTCTTGACCCAGTAAAAAGTTGACTCGTCTTTTTAAGGTTCTTGCTTCAGTCTTTTGCCAGGGGCATAAAATGTAAACCAATAAGCTTTTCTAGAGCCTATCTAATATTTTCAATGAGACCCGTTCTCAAGCCAAGTAGTTGCTCAAGCCAGTAGTCTTTGTTAATGAAAGTCTAGCCTGAGGCCGGTCCTATTCAAATTTATTTATTTATTTGTTTATTTATTTTTTCTACTTGTTGTTATTTTTATTTTTTGTTTGTATTTATTTTATTTGAAAGTTTGATTAACAATTATTATTGACATGTAAACTTAATAGGATAATTGACAAGTTTTAGGTTATTGACAACATTTACTCATCCATATTTAGCCTTTTTTTTAAAGTATTTTTAAATATTTTTACTATGGGCTTGGGCCTGAAAGATAGGTCCGAAGGCTGAACTGGACCCAGATCTCGTTAAACTATGCTAATAGTTGGACAAAGCCTGGCCTGGCCCATGAGTAGATTAACCCAAAAAAAAAAAAAAAAAAAGAAAAAGAAAAAGAGACCATGCCTGATTGCATCACGCAAGCCCAGTCAACCGATTAGATTATTCAACACGACCTCCTCCAGTTCTTTGATATCTTCTAACAGTGATTGACTTGAGACACTGTCACATGATGAAATCATTCATCACAATTTATTAGGTTTAAGTCCTTCCATTCTTGTCAGGTGACACAGATCGGTAAGAGGCCTGACATGCCATGCACTGATGGCAGCACCAGGATGCTGTCATCTTGACTCAGTCAAATATCTGGCAGTGAAACATCCATTATTCTAAGATTTAATCAACTCCAGTTTTGGCAAGGAAATCTGAGCACTTGGGAATAAAGAAACAAAAGGCCAATTTTCATAACCATGTTGGAAAAGAAAGATACTTAACGATAAATATCATTCTGTGGACCTGCATTTTTGTTTTGTGGTCCCTGCTCTACCGTTATGATGCCATAAATTTTCTTTGGACCAGATGAAGATAATATGATGTTAAGATAGGTGCCATCAACTTTGGAAACACACAGTTTTATAACGTTTTCTTACATAACAAATGAAAGCTTGATGAATTGACCCACATATATTACTAATACTAGCGGCATGCTCGAATAAACTAAACAAGCTTATGATCAAGCTTGAGGGTTGTACGGTAGTTTTTACTATCACATTGACAAAACTACGATTTAAAGTCAGGGCTGGGCTACTTAGCACGATTTGTTACTCAAACAAATAAGAACTAATTCTCATTTTTTGGGTTCTAAATTCATGTAGCTTTTCTTGAAAAAAGATTAATCATGGATCATATATCAATGCATTCATATCTGGATCTATTTATATTCAACAAGTTCACATATGGATACCAATTTATAGATACCTATTGAACATTGAAAAATACAAATATAAATAAAAGATTTAGATGGAATAATTAAATTTGTTATTAAAAAATTAAACGTATTATTGAATATAAGGTATGTTAATTCGGTAGCATATTAATACGATTATTTATTTTTTTAAAACTTCGTTAGTATTATGTAAGATTATACAAAACTACAAATAAAATTGGATTTCACAAGGAGATCAAATAGATAATCAATCGGTATTTATAGTCATTTTTGGTTAATAAATATGGATATTAATATTAGTCAAATATTTAAATTAATGTTGCATTTGGATAGATTGAAATTTGGTAATGAATCCAGCATACCCGGTCCACATTCACCCCTGGTTTTCCTCTTTCCACAGCTCATTTAGTTGGCTGCTTTTATGATTTGATAAGACTAGCAAAAATAGCTACCTATAAAAAAAGAGGATTCATAAAAATTGTTCCGTGGGTAATATCAGAGCAATGGATTACCATCTAAAAGTAATGAAACATCCGAAGCCATAATTCGTAATATAGAGGTAGGCTTGCATATTTAAATAAAAGTCATTGAGATATATTTATTTTATATGCAAGCCACATTGATCATCCATCTTGCAACCCTACAATCTCACATCCTTGTCATGTAATACCCATTAAAACTGACAGAAAGTTGATCCATGATGGCAATTTCAACCTATATAACGGGACCTGTTTGATACTATCCTATTTAGTTTGTAGAAAGGGAAATGAGAATGAAAGTTATTTTGCTCTCCATTGATTGGTATGCATGAAAATGAATATAAGTATGCCTTTTCTTTATACCTTTTTCGTCCTATTACCTTTATACTTAAGTATTATAGTAAGCTTATATGTTTTTATATTTATAAAATTATCGTTATAATTTTTATTAAAAGTTATATAAGTTATTGTGAGGAGGGTGGGATGGAAATGAAGATTCATCGTGTTGCTATGGAATGAGAGTGAGGAGAGGATTATAAAAAAAAAAAAAAAATTATTAAATAGAAAAGGAAAGATATGAGAACTATTTTTTTGCTAGGTATGAAGATAAAAATTGAGATTTTCAGCCTATTTTGCCTCATTGTTGCTCTTAGGTTGATCACTGAATCATTGTACGCATAACACAACCATAAATATATATGTATAAAATTTCCCCAGCCATTACGCCTGAACCACGAGAAGGCATTGAACCATCGGAATGAGGGGGCGAAAATATCTCCGACCGATCTCAACAGGGAAAGATTTTACCTTGCCTTTTCCACCGTCCTCGTTACTATTAATCAACGATTTGTTTTTTTAAACTCCAAATCCCATCAGATTGGCAGAAGATATATTTAGATCAAACAAATAGAAATGAAGGAGGAAAAACGAATGCAAATTGGCTTCCATTCCGCTCACTCCGTGAGGTCTTAGTGCATTCTGGGCCTGCTGAAAGCTCGTGTTTAGTCCAAGTTCAGATGCAACCATCTTGGATATTATCACAAATTTCAATAAAAAAAAAAAAAAGAAGATACGTATGAATTAAAAAATATAAACGATGATCAAAATTAGGATTAGAAATCAGAATATAAAAATGCTATCTTGGAGTTAAGAAAGTGATTGCCCACTTGGCTACCATATTTACCTCTCGATGCGCATATTTAACCTCGACAGCTCGACATCACAAAGGTATTAGCAAGGATGAGTGGATTTGTTACCGTAATTAATCGATTTCGCGTTGGTTTAAAAGAATTATCAGTAAGATATTGGCGGCGTCGATCTTCAAGAGACTTAATATGGCACGGCTTTTAAAGGATTTCATTTTTACGTTCTAGATGCATTGGATGGAGACCAAGACCAAGACGGCAGGAATGAGACCCATCTCCATGTGCCACGTGTGCATACGCAAAGGAAGGGGACCCATTTGGTTACAGGACCGGGGTCGCCTGGCGGTAAATGAGTTGACCCGATGATACCCTGTTCCAGTCTTCCCCCTCCCGCGCCTTTAAGTCGCCCGACGGAGAGGTCGCCAAAACACCGTAAAAGCCGCCAAAGAGGAATAAAATAATCTCTATCGCTCGCTTCCACTAGCGGAGGAGAGGGCGGAATCTTCCCCTCTCGTGGGTGTCTCTTTTCGGATGGTGGCGCATTGAGTCGCCCTCGTGGGAGGAGGAGAGGAAGACGCAAGAATAGAAGAGAAGAGAAGAGAAGAGAAGAGAGGGGAAGGATGTTCAAGTTGCACAGGTACAAGTCTGATCGAAGATTGGGAGATAGGATCGAGTTCAAATTCTCTAATTTCCGGGCAATCCAGGTGCTTTATTTCTTCTGCAATGACCCTCCTTTTTTTTTTTTTCTTGATATTATCTGATGCTAAATCATTTTTTATGCGGTTTGTTCGTGTTTTGTTGTCCTTTTATTCTTCTTGGAACTGGGATGGATTTATGAGAAGCAGTGAATGAGTTTTGGTTTCTGTGATGATGAATGAAGTGAATGAGGAGTTTTGGTTTCTTTGATGCAGTTTTGCAAAGTTTGAGTTTTGGAATGCGGCATTAATCGTCCTTTGATTTCTCTCCCGATTTTTGTGTTTTGATGGAAGCTACATAATTTTTCTCCTTTTGTGAGAAACTGAAAACAGTATTTGCTTTAAAAAAGGGATTTTTATTTTTGGGGTTGAAGATGGAGTGATAGGTTTTATCTTTTTTAGAGCATCCGTTCGGCTGATAGTATTTTTTTTAAAAAAATTTGGCATTTAGAGTGATGAGTTTATAGTTTTAGGCAAGGTAGAATCTTGGAGATTATTTTTCTAAAAGGTGGGATTCTGCTTGTAAGTTCTCCTGACCTGAGGCAATCTAGAGGACTTGTCTATGTTATTGGCGTGGAGGTTGAGGATCTTTAAGGTTTAAGCGTAGATGTGGGCATGAAAGATTAGAACTCAGTGGAATTAGCCTCTATCACATAACTAACAACGTAGTTCGCCACCCAAAAAAAAAAAAAAAAAAAAAAAAAAAAAAAAAGCAAGCAAACAAGAGGTTAATTGGTCACACCTTGTTTCATTGATCTGATCGATTCAGCTTCAGGAACCTCAAGGTCACATACATGTACGGTTGAAGCCTTGTTAAATCCCTGTTTTGATACGCTTTGCTTACATAGCATATCTGCCAGGGCCTCTCATATACCTCTCCCATCAAGAGCTAGAGAGGAGAGAGATTACACCAGAGAGAGTAAGAAGAACAATGGGAGTAGAATCTACTGGGGAAGGGAGTGCTTCCTTTTTTGTGAGGATGTGAAACCCATAGCCATTTTTCTGGCTGTCTAAGGAGAGTTGGGTGCTTTCCTCTCTCAGAAGCTATGATCACTAGCATGCACTTCTTGTAGGCTTAAAAATTTTTTCCTTGAATTTTAGGCCAAGTAAACCCAGAGCAATTTCTTTACTACTCACCAAGGGCTAATGTATTGAGTCCAGGCCTACGTATGGCATCTAAACATAGCCTGGGTTTTGAGGTATGCCAAATCACATTATAAGCTTATTGGACTGCAACTAGGCTGAGATTGATTTTTCTTTAGAAGGATTATTCGGTGTACAATCAATTAAGAATTAATTAATTGGACCCCTGACATCTCATGTGAACCAAAAAGCTAAATTATTATATGTGTTTGGGAAAAGAATGTTGCAATAAACTCCAGAAAACAGAATATCATGAGATATGAGTTCCTCCATGTGATGGTTCCTTCTGCTCTATCCATAACTTGTACCAGTCTTCTGGTTATAATATTTAACACTATTTAACCCATAATTTCCAAAATAGGAATATTTGGTAAATGAGGAGCCATAGTGTTGCCCTCAGGTAATTGTGACATGGTTTGATGGATAGATCACAGTCATTTGTCCCATAATTAATTTGCTAACTTCATTAAGTTCCTATTTGATTAGATTTTGCGGCAGATCTATAGTTTTTATTTATTTCTATGAAATTGTACTTCAGTGGAGATGTGAAAATGAATTTTGAATGAAAAATTGAAGACAAATAATTGGTATGTTGCTGTTTTCACTATCTTGAATGTTGTAGTATAGAGTAATAAAGAGATAGATGAAAATAAATCTAATATAATTAGAAGGAAGAGTGTTGTCTCATGACTTTGCTACTCTCATGGAAAACTCTGACATAATAATTGCTGAAAGTGTTGCATATGTAAAATTTTGATAATAACTTGCATTCGACACAGATTGCAGCAATAATAATGGTTAGGCAGACATATGGTAAAAGTGAAATAGGAATGGTTTAGCGTGTGTGCATAAGTTGCATCAAGGTGAGAACTAAATAGTAGAAAACCAATAGATGTTTCTTCAATGTGCAAAAAGAAAAAAGAGATGACAGCAACAAAGAAGAGGAAGAAGAAGAAAAGAAGAAGAGGGGAGGAGGAGGAGACTTTCTCAAGAGAGTAGCTTGAATTGTATATAAATACATGGAAGGTGTTAAATGAGAAGATTCATGATACCAAAGGGTAAAATAATCCTTTCATATTCTATAGTTTATATTTTAGACAAGCGAGGATGGCAAAACTAAACTAAATCAATTGATTCAAGCCGAACCAAACCAAACCAGCCAGAAATCAGTTTGAAAACTTTGGTTCTACCCTCTGAACCAGTCCAAGTTGTGCTGAATTGTTTGATTTGGCCTGGTTCAGGTGTGGGATGGGTAGGGGGTGTGGGTTGGGTGGCATGTGGGCTCTTATGAGCTCGCATTCTTTTTTCTCTCTCCTTTTTCTTCTTTTCTTTCCATTTACTTACAATTTCTTATAGAAAAAAGGGAATACCTCCATTTGAATTAAACAAAAGGAAAAATCAAATATTTTTAGAAAAAAAAGTTAACTTTTTCTCTCAAGAACAAATTTGGAGAGTTTTAGGAAATTTCGATCAACAAATATCAAGTTGAGGCATTTTTACTCTGGATAAAAATCTCAAAAAATTAATTTAATTTAAAAATAATAAGAGGACATACCGAAAAAACTTATCTTAAAATATAATTTGTAAGATTTTGGTCAACACGTAGTCAAACTGACAGAATTTTTAGGCTTAAATAGGATAATAGTAACAATGAACTTCATATTAACTTATGTTGGCTTGATTACATTTCATCAAAATAATAAAATAAAAATTTATACAAAATCTGAAGGTAAAAATATATTTTTTAGGATCGAAACTATGATGTGTCAGTAGCGGCATAGGTCAGTGTGCGGTTCACTTTTACTATGAGCCTATCTAAGTCTAAAAGCCTTGTATAAATTTGACAAAGTGTGGACCAAAGCCTTACAAATTATATTTTAGGATAATTATTTTGGTATTTTATTTTTTCATTATTTCTAAGTTAAATTAATTTTCTGAGATCTTTATTTGGAGTGAAAGTATCTTAATATGATATTTGTTAAACCATAATTTCCTAAAATTCTTCAAATTTATTCTTGAGAGGAAGAGTTGACCTTTATTCTTAAGAAATTTAATTTTTTTGATATTTTTGTTGAATTCAAATGGAGAGTATTTCTCTTATTTTTGTGAAAAATATTACTAAATGATTTTTAATGCAAATAAGAGAAAGGAGAAAGGATAAGAGCTTATGGGAGGCTCTCAGCTTTATATATGACATAAAATAAGAAAAAATTGAAAAAAATAAAAAAAATAGAAAAGGAAAAAAATGACAAACTAGCTCAAACTTCTAGTACATTGCCAGTTCAATTTGCTACTAAATAGAACCGAACTGGTCTAGTATCTATTCATGGTTTTGAAAACCTTGTAAACAAGAATCATGGGCACCAATTTGCTTCGATACAAGATTTGACTCCTCATTTCATTTTTCTTTATTATGCTTCTTTATATACTATATTGTGGTATGATATAGTAATATGTTTCATGTTATGAAGCATTGAATGCCCTTATGCATTCTCCAATCCTTAATAATATTATCACATTTTGGAATTAAGCATGAGTAAACTTATCATTTTGGAAAGTAATCCCAAGATGACTTCTTAATAATTATAAATATCCTCGTTACATGCTTTTTTTAGTACACATGGCATCTTTTTTGCTTTATGTCATATTTAAGGTTCATTCATAGATATGAGTGTTCAGGTGTATATGATTTTTTTAATAGTTTATAATAACCATATCAATTGTTGACCATATCTAAATTGCACTATCATAGCTACCCAGTAACATTAGCTTGTATGGAAAGAGATGGAGTTTGGATGAAAATATCAATACTATGTAAGAAGAGATGGCTAATAGTATTAAAAAAGCATTTATAAAGGTATTAGGAAAGTCAAAGAAAAAGAGCCAAATGATAAGAAGTTTTAGTGGTGAAATGAGAAAGTTCTTAACAGTTAAAGCTAAAAGAAAGCTCTATAGAAAACTATCTAAATAAAATAGAGACATATAAAAGCTATAAAGTAGCTAAGAAAGAAGTTTAAAATGTAATACGAAAGGCTAGATTTGAGACATGTGAGAATTATATTGCAAGCTAGAAATTAAGGATGGAGTGAAAGATATATAAAATTGCAAGATTAAGAAAAAGAAAAATTAGAGATGATTCAAGTTAAATGCATTAAAGATGAAGATCAAAAAGTTTTGGTCAAGAAAGATTAGATCGAAAAAAGATTGAGAAGTTATTTTAATTAAATAAAAATTATGTAAAAGATTTAGGATACCTTATTAGTTTCATTGAGGATAGAAATATCATATATACTCATAGAAGTAGGATATCTAAGTAAAAGAGGCTATAACAAAGATAGAAATAGAAAAACTAAAGGAACTTGACGAAATTCCTATCGAGGTTTGGGAGTGTTAGGTGATGTAGGAGTAATTTAGTTGACAAATTTGTTTAGTAAGATTTCAGAGACCAAGAAGATGTTTTATAAATGAAGGAAGAGCACTATGATACTGATTTATAAAAATAAAGGTAACATTCAAAACTGTTTTAGCTATCATGGTATTAAACTCATGAGTTGTACGATGAAACTTTGGAAGAGAGTAATTAAGCAGAGATTGAGTTGTGACACTAAATATCAAAGAATCAATTTATTTTTATACCATAAAAGTTGACTATAAATGCTATTCTTCTCCTTAAGAGGTTCATGGAAAAGTTACAAATAAGAGACAAGATCTTCGTATGGCTTTTATTGGTTTAGAGAAAGCTTATGATTGAGTCCTCAGAAGCCCAATGATGGCTATTAGAAAGAGAAAAAAAGTATCTATTGGATATATTAATATAATCAAAGACATATATGATAGAGCTGTAACTTATGTAAAAATTGTTGACGGTAATATAAGTTAGTTTTTAATTATGATATGTTTATGTCTGAAATTTATTCTTAGTCCTTACTTTTTTTGATATAGCTATAAATGAGCTTATTAAGCATATTAAGAATGATATTTTATGGTGCATGCTATTTGTAGATAATATAGTATTAGTGAATGAAATTAAAGTGAAAAATGTTAGAATTATGGAGAAATGTATTAGAATATAAGGGTTTTAGGTTAAGTGGGATAAACTGATAAAGATAGAATATATGGAATCAAGTTTTAGTAAAATTATAAATAGAGATGAAGGTAAAGCAAACATTAAGGATAATGAAATTTCTAAGAGTAATTATTTTTGATATCTAAAATTGATTATTTATAAGAAAAAAAGGAGATTGAAGAGAATATTATTTATAAGATTAAAACAGGTTGGATAAAATGAAGAAATATAATTGAAATATTATGTGATCATAGGAGACTTGCCAAGTTAAAAAGAAAATTTTATAATACATCCATAAGATCAGCTATGTTTTATAGTACAAAATATTGGGTGTATGGTATGCTGTACCGATGGATACTATTTTGTATCGGGCATACCATACTGTATTGATACCAAAATGAGACATAGTACCGATGTGTACTAAGCCTTAGGATGCTAAACCGACTTGAGTGCTAGGCATATCGGCGCTGTACTAGTGTGATACTAGTATAGGGTCTGATATTGAGATAGTGGACCTCACTTGAATAGTTAGAAAACTGCATGTATACAAGATGAATATGGCTAAAATGAGAATATTGAGATGAATATGTAATAATACAAGAAAAGAGAGAATAATGATAAAAGCATTTGTGAAAAAGATAGAAGTAACTCTAATTGAGGATAAACTAAGAAAAGGATGACGTGATTTAAACATTTACATCATAAACTTAGGGATGCACCAGTACAAAGGAATGATTTAATCATGTAGAAGAAAAAAAAGATAGAGATAGATCAAAAATTACATAGGAGGATGAAGTAAAGAAAAACTTGATATCTTTGCATTTTATAAAATGTATGGCTTTAAATTGAGCAGAATGAAGTAAAAGGATACATGTACATGATCCCAACTAATTTAGGATCAAGGCTGTATTATCGTTATTGTTAGCTTACACTTCCCCTTATCTATATTTTTTGCAGGTGTGCTTGTTTATTGTTAAGCAGTTCTTATTTTTGAAAACGCTGCAGGAGAATATTGTAATTGCAGTGCATCATCTTTATTGATTTCTGTGAATCTAGAATTGCGTCTTTGAATGAAGTCTTGCTAATGAAATTTGTCTGATGAAATTCTTAACTTGATCTGTCACTGGATATACCTAAATTGCCTGATCAAAGCTGCTCAGTAACATTAGCTTATGTTCTTTGAACTCATTTGATGATTCCAGTTGCCACATTCATGATTACCCATGAAGATCTGTTCTCCAAGCTTAAGTCTTTCACCTATACATTTGATGCTGGCTTTTTAGCTTTCTACCATTAGTAGCTTTTTTTCTTTGAAAACACTGAAGGGGAATGTCTTAGTAACACTGCATTATTTTTATTGAAACATGCAAACCTAGAATCAGTCTTTCAGCATGGCCATGGCAAATTTTTTTTCCCTAAAACTTAGCTTGCTTTATTGCTTGATTTGTCTAAATTTCACAATCCTAGCTGCCCAGAAACATTTTCTTCGATCCTTTAGACAATTTTGATGTTTAAAATTGTATTAATTGTCATGTTCTTGATTCTCAATTTAAATTTGGAATTGTATTAATTGTTCTCTAGCTTATATCTTTTACATATATCATTAATGCTGGTGTAGATATTTACAGGAGAACGTTGTATTAATGCTGCATTGTCTTTATTGAAACATGTGCATCTGGAATCGTTATTTGAGTCGAGTGATGCTATTGAATTTTCTCTGATGAAATAAATACTGCATGAGAATGTTGTAGTAACACTGCACTGCCTTTACTGAAACCTGTGAATTTGGAACCATTCTTTGAGTGCAGTCATGATAATAATATTTCTTTGATGAAAATCCTTACAATTTGATTTCTTTTCAATGTTTTGAGCTTCTTGAAACTTCCATTCATTTAAGTGTCATATTTAAATTCCTTTTTTATTTTTGTATATACAGGTTCCTAAAGGATGGGACAAGCTTTTTCTTTGTATTATCGCTGTGGAGACTGGAAAAGCAATTGCTAAGTCTGGCAAAACAACAGTACACGAAGGAACTTGTCAATGGACTGAGACTTTGTCAGAATCTATATGGGTTTCTCCAGATGATGCACCAAAAGAACGTGGAGAACGTCCATATAAAATTGTTGTTGCAATGGTCTGACGCTTATCCTTGACCATGAATTGAATGAATACACAAATACATATATATTATTTATCAAATAGCCTTTCACAGCTTTCATTGGCTGTATGTCCATAAAGTCATTACACTTGTCAATCTCTTGATGCAGGGATCAGCTAAATCTGGTGTTCTTGGGGAGGTCATCTTGAATCTAACAGATTATCTAAATTCAGGAGATTCTGCACCTCTTTCATTGCCATTGAAGAAGTGCAACTATGACACAATTTTAGAGGTGAATGTTCTTCACTACAGTCTGGTCTTCTTGATCCGCATTTCATACCTTTGTTCATACATATACTTTATTGTTGCTAGTCTATTTTGACACTCTCTACTCCAACAAGGTCTGTTCCCTTTTATGTCACACCCATATAACTGATGTATGTGTACAAATAGAAAACTAATTATAAAAAGGCTTTAGTGCATGTTGAATTATGACATATTTTAATGGCCAAGGTGATTGATATGGTGCAGAAGTCAAGCAAATTGTACTGATAAGTGGTTAAATTTGGTCCAAAAATCTCTGGAAATTTCAAAGTAGAACACAAATAACTCTTTAAGGTTGATGTTTGAGTCTTATAATTATTTTTAGATAGATCATTGGTTTGCATACTTCATCTGACAATTTGCAGAGAAGGTTCAGTGGGATGGATGGATAAATGCTTCTTACATGGGCTTGGGTTCATATGTTGGGCATGGGTGTGTGTCTAAGTGTTAGGTAATTTTTAATGAATAAAGATGTTAGGTAATTTTTAATGAATAAAGATTTCTTCTTACAGGACAATATTTGGAGTCATATCGATATCTGTGTTAAGTTATGGATCTGTGTTAAGTTATGGATGAGGATACTCTAGGACAAATCTAAGCATCTATGCAACATAGAATAAATATATCGGGTGAAATACTAATTTTTTTTGGTAGCAATCAAGTTTGGCGGAACTAGGTATTGATATTGAACCGGTTGGACCGGTTTGGTTCGTATACAAATGGTTCCAACCAATATGCCATTTTTTCCTTTTTTTTGCCTATTTTGTAGTTTTTCAATTTTTTTTTAATGTGGTATATGAGGTTGAAAGCTTTTCGTGAATTCTCATCATCTCTTCTCTCTTATTTGAATTTACAATCATTGAAGTAAATGTTATCTTCTCTTCTCTTTTTTCTTTCCTTTCCATTTACTTAAGATTTATTATAGAAATAAGAAAAATACCCTCATTTTAATTTAATAAAAATATCACAAAAATTAAATTCTTTAAGAATAAAAGTCAACTTTTCCTTTCAAGAACAAATTCGGAGAATTTTAGGAAATTCCGGTTTAGTAAATATCAAGTTAAAGTATTTCTATGCTGGATAAAAATATTATAAAATAAATTTAACTTATAAATGATGAGAAAATAATTTACTGAAAAAATTATCTTAAAATGTAATTTGTTAGGCTTTAGTTAACACTCGGTCAAACTTATAGGGTTTCTAAATTTAGATAAGATCATAGATTTATGGTAGCAGTGAATCTCGTACTGACTTATGCTTACTTGATATATAGCTCATCAAAATAATAAAATTAAACTTGCCATAAAATTCTAAGGTTAAAACATATTTCTTAGGGTCTAAACTATAATGTGTCATTAGACTGGAGATTGGGGTGTTAAGTCCTTCCCTCGTTAAGAAAAACACCTCGTCCAAGGTTCTACTGATATGTTTTAACCTTAACATTTTTTTGACTATTTAATTTTATTATTTTAATGAGTTGTGGATCAAGTTAGTATAGGTCAGTATGAGGTTTACTGTTACTGTGATCCTATATAAGTCTAAAAACTCTGTAAATTTGATCAAGTATTGACAAAAGCCTTACAAATTGTATTTTAATATATTTTTTTGATATTTTATTTTATCATTATTTCTAAATAAAATTGATTTTTTGAGATTTTTATCTAAAGTGGAAATATCCTAACTTGATATTTGCTTAACCAAGATTTTTTGAAATTCTTCAAATTTGTGTTTGAGAGAGAGAGAGAGAGAGAGAGAGAGAGAGAAAGTTGACTTTTATTTTAAGGAGTTTGATTTTCTAATATTCTTATTGAATTCAAATGGAAGGTATTCTTTTATTTTTTTGAGAAATCTTAAGTAAATGGAAGGAAAAGAGGAAAGAAGAGAGAAGATGTCATTTACTTAAATGATTTTGAATGCAAATAAGAAAGAGGAGAGAGGATGAGCGCTTATAGGAGGCTCTCAACCTCGTATACCACATAAAAAAAAATAAAAAAATAAAAAAAATAAAAAAATTGGTGAACAAGCCTAATCCGGCAGTTCGGATTAGTTTGGATCAGTTTGGAGGCAAAATTGAACCGATATTGGTTTTTGAACTGGTTTCTGGTCAATTCAGTTTGGTTTGATCCAAATGGTTGATTCGGTTCAGTTTGATTCTGCTTTCTTTGGTAGCAATATTTGTCTATATGTACATAAGGGACTTATGAGCACTAGCGATGAGAACCAAGGTATAAATAACATGAGATTGGGGTATCCTAGCTTTTCTATCAAATAGAATGCCTTGTTGTTTAGTTCTGTCCCAGTGACCATCTTAGTTGAGTGTCCAAGTAGGTCCCCTCCACCAAGTCCCCATTTTTCTTTCCTTTATTTCTTTCTTTCCTTCCTTTCTTTTTCTTCTTTCGTCCTTCCTTTCCTTTTTCTTTCCTTTTTTTCCTTCTTGCCTTCCTTTCTTTTTCTTCTTTCATCCTTCCTTTCCTTTTCTATTTCCTTTTTTCCTTCTTGCCTTCCTTTTTTTTCTCCCTCCCTTCTTTTATTTCTTTTCTTTCTCTTGGTCTTTCTTTCCTTTCTTTTTTTCCTTTTCTTCTTCTTTTTTTCCTTTATTTGTTTTGCTTTCTTCTTCCGTCTTTGTGTGGATCGGTTTTGGAGTTCCACCCCTATTCCAATCTCATTTTTTCATAAGAATAGAATGGGACAATCGGGATGCCCCCCCATCCCTTTGGGACCACAATTGAGTGGAAGCGTGGATGGCTGTGATTTTCTATTTGATAAATGCATTCCATCCCTTTGACAATAACCTTTACATCAAAAATAACCCAAACTCATTGTTGTCATTTTCGTCATCATTGACACCAATACTCCTTATATATAAGCAAATATATTACAATGCCAATAAAAACTCCATGCTATTATCAGTGTCATTATTTTTTTACTTATATATATTTCCTGGTGTCTTACTTTTATTTTCTCTTGCCAATTCAGAAACTTAGATAAACACGCAAATATGTGTGTCCATGCAACATTGTTTATTTCATCTCTCTCTCTCTCTCTCTCTCTCTCTCTCTCTCTCTGCCTTTGATATGTGAAACCATCTTGATTGCTTGTCCTGGAAATGGTTTAGCTGATGCTTTTTATTTCTACCAAAAAAAAAAAAACTGATACTCTCTATGTGCTCTTTATGTGCAGCTCAGGATCCAGTGTGCCACCACAAAATCTAAATCCAGGTTTAGTATTTTTCGATTGTGAATTGAGATTCTGAACCGGCATAATAACAATGATTCATGTCATTGTTCAAATTGTGCAGGAGTCAAAGGTCTTGGAGAGAAACATCACATCGTCAAGATCTAAATACAAACAATGATAACATGGACAACAAATCAGATGCATCTGATAATATGTTCGATAGAAGAGTGGCGTCCTTGTCAAGTAATGATTTGGGCACTACTTATCCAGATGAACCAGTTAATAAGGTGTGACTCTCTTGCTCAAGATAAGCATTGGTGCTTGCTTAAAAATAAAAATAAAAAAAACCTCCATGCCTACATTCATATTGTGAACTACTTCATTGTGCAAACACTTATTCATGGTAGCCTTAGAGATATCTGTACTTTTTTTATGCAATGGTGCTAGTTCATGTATTTCTCTAGATGCACTCCCTGTGTTTTATACAAATATTGAGGGCTTTTCCCCCCTTTAGTGTATAATTGCATTTTTTGGCTGCCCATGTGGCAATAAATATGTTTGATGTAGTTATCGTTGCTGTTCCTCTTGGACTCTTCCCCAGATCCTGGAGATACCAAGAGATTTCTTTTGGCCAACATGCATCTGTTGTTGGATGTTTGTTTACTATCAGAGTGGAGAGAGCTATAAATTTGCATATTAGGTCCATGAACTTACTACTAGGCACATTTTGTGTGCGCACATTGTTAATATATTTTAAGCTCTGACCACTTTAATAAATAAGTTTGCATCCCCTTTTTCTGTCATAGGTGTACCTCCCATATCTATCCACATTGGGGAAGGGGGTACCTGATCCATTTTGACCAAGAATACTATGCAGCTGATCGAACCCACTTAAAAATCCCAGTTCTCATCCATTTCTGCTCCTGGTCCTCTTCAACAGATCGGCATTTATGGCATCCTAACTTTATTTGTGAGGTTCTGAGATTGGTTTCCTTTTCATTTTTTTTTTCTGTTATAAACATTTGGGCATGGAAGCTGGTGATCACCTCTCTCTCTCTCTCTCTCTCTCTCTCTCGCGCGTGCGCACCCGCGCGCTTGTGCGGGTACATGCATGCACGTGTGCACACGCAAATTTCAGTCCACATTTTCAAATTCTTGATCTAGTAGCTATAGCATAATCTTTTGATTTAGTTTCTTCCTCTTTTGTAGCATAACTTGTGATTTTAATGATCAAATTTGGGGTCCATCTATGCGTATCTTCATTTGTAGCTTTGAAGATACTTGTTTTTATCTTTCTATAATCTTCTTGTATTTGAAGTGTCCTTAAACTAATTAACAAGTACCTCCTATCTGGTTGTATATCAGTGGAGGCGCCATCTAATTTTCCTTTGATCAACATCTTTAGACTGCTTATCTTTAGACTGCTTGATAATTTTGGACAATGTTTTAAGTCTTGATACAGGACCTCATACTGGCATGAATTGATATAATAACATATATATCCCTGCACGGACACGTGCTGTGGAATCAGTTTAGCATTTGCACCATGTGTTAGAATGAGGGCATATTGAGGCCTTGTATTGGGTACATACCATAATGGGTTAGTTCAGTATGCCGTGTACCATCCAACATTTTGTGAGTACCATACTTTTTTTAGTTGTAAATTGACTCTGTAAAGTGATCTCTCCAACAAGTTCTGCATAATGATGCCTTAATACGATATAAGCTTCAGGTAGAGAGTCATCATTTCACCTGTGTTGGTAGGCAGAGCATTAGTGGTCCAAGGAATAAATAATCACTTCATTGGCTTCTTATATGCGTCCTTGAATTCCTCTAGTCCTTCTGGCTAACTTACTCATCAAGACCATATGCTTCATCTTAGGTCTTTTATCACCTAGCATGTTGATGAGGGGTCAAAGCTTTGTACCCTCATGGTCTTTCATGCTTCTTTCACATGCTATTTTTGAACTGTGATAGCTACTGCTTTTGGACTATGCTTGATGATATATTATCATCTGGTTTCTGATGGTATGTTCATCATCGATGCTGAGGTCGTCGCAAAGAAGCTTGCTGGTAATGCATGTCCACATCTGAGGACTTAAAGCTTGCATGCATCTTTTTCTAAGCACTTTTGACTCTCATAATGACCAATGTATCTAAGATTCAAATCATAAAACTTGTAGGATGCAAAATTAACTTTGAAACAATTAACCATTGTCCTCAAACAGAGATGTATAATTCAAGTTAATGTCTCTGATAATACAGTAGACTCACTAGACTTGAAAAATCACCAATTTTAAATCCATTATAATCCTACTTTGCTTCACATATGCTGCCTCAGTAAATGCTTTTACTTTTAAAACATTTTATCTGGGTTTCCTTGGTTTGTTCTTTTTCATCTGGATAAGCACATAAAACTCTTGGTCTGCTCTTTTGCACCACTCCATGCATACACATTGTTGTTGTTTCGATCCATTTGCTTACCATTTTCATCTTTTTCCTTATGTCACAATGTTCATGGGTGTAACCTATTATCCCTGCATTGTCTAGGATCTATACTTTATAGACCTTAGCCACCTTCTATTCCTTTGGGCCCTTTCCTTTTCTATCATTATTCTCCTTTATTTTGAACTGTTCTCATTTGGGTGACTCCTAGTGCATTAGAATACGTAATGTTCCTGGTGATTCACCCCTAAAAATCTGTCCAACCTTAGTTATTGTAGTTCAGCCTCATCATGTCATTTCTATAAGAAAGAAGACCTTTTCTCTAAATTGTTATTGTTGGTTCATTGTTAACTTTCTTTTCTGTAGTTTCAATCATTTCTTGTAACCATTTATACCATCAGGAGATGAGTCATATGGTCAGTCCATTCAGGGTACTAGTGGACACTCGTTAGGAAGTTTTGTGTTCTTTGATAGATGAATGTTCAAACTTTATATCAATGCTTAGCATTTCATTCCTTTGGCATCTTAAATTTCAAAATCACGATTTTATCTTATTTTTAAATTTAAACTTTTTGGAATTTGAAAATTAAAATCTTTTACTAGGTGTTTTATTGTTAAATGGAACTCAAAACTGGAAAATTGTCATAATAGAAAGCAAAAAATTATGATTTTTGAAAATTCTACTCAAACTAGAAATTTCTAATTTCATGATTTGAGGGATTTTATGAAAAATCATTGCACTACCAAGAACCAAAGTATCTAAATCTCCAAACAATGCAAACTATCAGAAAATTCTATTATTTTTTACTACTTCCAAATGCATCCTAAGGATTTTATGGAGGGTTTACATTCATTGCGTGAGCTTAAATTGTGACTAATGAGGTAGAAATTTCTACACATCAGCTGGCCAACACCAATTTTAGAGGGTTGATGCTGAGCTGACAACTGTCGTAAAATTTGCTCGATCCTTCCACGTAGACTTCTCACTTAGTTGACCTCATATTTGATGCGGAAAAAGCTTGGACAATGATGATTTTACATATGGCTTAATAATTACTCATATAATACATTTCATTACACATTTAGCGCTCTTTTTGTAACACCACTTTTGTGGTCAAAAAACTCATGGTCACTATTGCAAGGGATAGCATTTTACTTAAAAATTGATAACCTCTATGGTTTCGTGTGCCTTCGCTCCCTGTTAGATGACCCTAGGCTTTGCTTACCTAGACTTCTTGCTTCTTTATGTAACATTTGCAGGGTTGATTTGTATAGAGACTTGCTCTCTTTCACCTTAAAGTTGCTCTCTTGCACCTTAACTATGGTTATGCTCTTTGATCTCTATGATAATTTATAGGTTATTTTTTTAGTCTATTTCTTGAGTTTCCTTTGTTTTTTTGCATCTAGTAGTGGTGTATTTATTATAAATTCTCAGTCCACAGGATGCTTGCTAAAAGTTGTCGTAGAAATAAGATAACATTAAGATGTTATCTTTGAGTACTCTAGTTTTTATTTTTTTTATCTTGAGTGTATCATTACCAAGCCTATAAAATAACTTTAGCAGATACATCAATATTAGCTTAAAACTTGATATATTCATTAGGGTTATTCTATTAGCCTGTCCGTGATCCCTTTACCATGCCACTGCCTTCGTACTAGTTACTCTGTACGTTTCATGTTCATTAACAATATGATTTATTTATACTTCCATTCTTACAACTAGGTCTCCTTTCTATGTGAGAACTTGTATGAGCATCTGTTTAGTCTACGAGCATCTATTTAGTCCTATATCAGTTGTGCATTGAGATGTTTCTGGATTTTTAAGAAGGACCAAGGATCCAAATTACAACTCATGACATTTGATAGATTGCGTGACTATTGTTTCACTGGCATGTTGTGCAGGAAAATAATTATGACACGTGTTATAAACAAAACATTTCACATAAGATGAATAAGTGAGAACATCTAAGTTACCATTAACAGCAGACATAAATGAGTAACCACATAAAAGTTATTAGTAACAGCATGTTAGCACCTTACATTGAAAATGAGTTAGAATGGGTGGGAGTATTTACTATTACAAATTTCATGTCATTTCATGTTCAAATCAGGTCTTGTATGACCAATATACAATTCATATATAAAATGGGTCAAAATTTTTTATCTATATGTCCAAATGACTTCAGTATGGACAACATCAGTTTTAGATCTGTAATGGGTCTGTCTAGTCCACTTGCCTATGGGGATATATAAGCGTCATATAATATGGAATCTTGGGTCCATGTTGCTAGATGGAGCTCAGATTTTAAATCTTCTAAATGATTTAATCACCCCTTCAGACCCACTATTTTCTGACTAAGAGGTTGGATATTCTTGTTCACTCCCCAGTATATCATATTATAGCAACAAGCAATTTCCTGTTGCTATGCCATTTAAAAGTATGATTTATTTCTCTCAGCAATACTTGTGCACCTTTTCTTGTTAACAGACATTATCTGAATCCTGTGAGACTGCTTGTCTATTATACTGATAATGAATGGGAATCTTTTTGTATACTAAAAAGGGAGAAGCTATTTCTACAGCCTGTTATTGTTGGTAGAAGCTATTCTTTACTATGGGGACTCCACATGTTTGGCCTTTTTCTTTTCTTATGTTCACTGATGTTGCTTGTTTTCTTCAGGACAAAAGTTTCTTACAATCAGGGTCGCATTGGAGTTCTGATTCAGTGGATAGCTCCATAGGAAGAACAATTTTTTCTCCCAAAAATGGGGGCTTGTACATGGGGAGACAAGATTCAACCGACTCCCATTTTAGCTCAATATATGGTGCAGTCCCTGGTGATGATATTTCTAAATCAAATTGGTCATCCTCTGGCTCCTCCTTTAGCACAAATCAGTGGCAAGAGACTACAGCACAAACATCCATAAATGGTCTAGCTCCATTATTATTGATGCCCCCTGGTTCTGCTAAAGATCTCCTTGAAGCTGCTGAAGAAACCATTGAGGAACTTCATGATGAGGCTAAGATGTGGGAGAGACATTCTCAGAAGTTAAAGCTTGATATTGAGATATTAAAGAACGAATGTTCTGACAAATCCAAGCGTCACAAAGACCTTGAAATTGAACTTTCAGCTGCATACACTGAACGTGATTCTCTGAGACGGGAGCTTCAACAATTGACATCATCGGTGGAGGAGTTAATGACAAAACAAGCAAACACTGATATTGACTCTACCAAAATTGAAGGTATGATCCATATGCAAAAGGAGCTGGAAGATGAGTTGAAGTTTCAGAAAGAATCCAATGCCAGTCTAACTCTACAGCTCAAGAAAGCACAAGAATCAAATATAGAGCTTGTTTCTATCCTTCAGGAACTGGAAGAGATCTCAGAGAAACAGAGATTGGAGATAGAGAATCTTTCCCGACAGAATCATGTAAGTGAACTTGATGGGAACCTGAGGAGTCCAGCATTATCTAACACTGATGCAGAATGGAGAAGAAAGCTATCTCTTAAAGAAGAAGAAATCATGAAGTTAAAAGAGAAGCTGTCTGGCACACCAAATGTTCATCCCAGTGAAATGATATCTAGTGAAAGTCATTCTGACCTACTGAGAGAAAATGAAGTATTAAAAGCTAAAGTGCAGGTGCTAGAGAGAGATTGTGATGAACTTACAGATGAGAACCTAGAACTCATATTTAAGGTGAAGGAATTAAGCAAGGACATCATAGAATGGAAGGATTCTCATGGTAAAGTGCAGGAGCTGGAGAGAGATTGCGCTGAACTTACAGATGAGAACCTAGAACTCATGTTTAGGGTGAAGGAGTTAAGGAAGGGCATCATAGAACAGAAGAATTCTCATGGTCCTAGCTCTTCTGTGTCTGAAATTGACTTGCTTAAATCACATATACATCAGCTGGAGGAGGAACTTAAGAAGAAGGAAATGTCAACAGGAGATATGGTTGATCAATCAACAGCCAATATCAAGGACCTCGAGAATAGATGTGCTGATCTTGAGTTTGAACTACAATGTTTCAAGGATCAAGCATGTGATCTTGAGATAAAGCTTTGCAAAAGCCAAGTGGAAATAGAAGAAAAGAAGTTGGAGCTAACTGAACTACACGAAAAACTTGAAAACCTCCAAGATGCTGACTTGGGGAGTTTTGAGAGAATTACTGAAAGAAGAGAAATTGAATCATGGAGCACATCAGAAATGCCTCGAATATTTTCAGAAATGAATAAGCAACTTCATATTGCTCTCTTGCACGTAAGAAACCTATGCTCTGATGGCAACTCTCATGCAAATACAGACTATGTTAGTGATCCTGATATGGTTCCCATCGGTACAGATATAAGTGATCTAAAGGAGCAGGCAGGGATTATGACAAATAAGTTGCTTGAGTTGAATGCACTATTAAGGGGCCACAAGTCTATATTTGAACAAACAGACATAATGTTTGAGCATAAAGGTGTTGATTCCACCAAAACACAAGAGCAGCCAAAAGATAACAGTTTGTTAGAACAAGAAATTGAAAAGCTGAAGACAGAAATGCAATGCAGAAGCAAGGGAATTAGTAAAGATTTAGAGGAGAGCAACTCTAAGATAGAGGAGCTTAAGGCTGGAATGTTGTTAAAAGAACAGGAAATTGATATTCTGAAACATTCCAAAAGGGAGCTAGAAGATCTGATCTCTAATCTTCAAAAAGATAAAGGCCAGTTGGAAGAAGATTTGGCCATTGCACATAGAGAAAGCAGTATAACCTCTAAATGCTTGGAAGATGCACATCATGGTGTAATGGAACTTACCAGCACTGTTGATTCTCATATGTCTGCGTCAATTGAACTTGACAGTAGCAAAAATGAGCTAGAGCTACATATATCTGAGTTGGAGCAAGAGAATGTGCGATTATCAGAACATATTTCTGGCTTGGAAGCTCAATTAAGACACTTGACAAATGAGGAGTCAAAAAGACTAGAACTAGAAGATTCAAAGTCTCTTGTTATGGATCTTAAAGATGAAATTGAAAATGAGCAAGCTGAAATGGAGATACAAAAAGTGGAACTGACACAAAAACTACATGAATCACAAAATCAGTTGTCAAAAGTGCAAGGGGAATTGGAGGTTTTAGAGAGATCCCATTTAAAATTACAATCTACGGCTAAGATTCTTACTGAAGAGTGCAGCTCACTGAAGAAGTTAACTGGAGATTTAAGGAGAGAAAAAATAGAGTTGATTGAACGCATTACACATCTGGAGGTCGAATTGGATGAGTCACGGGCAAAGAGTTCTGATTTTTGTAAAAAAGTTGAGATTTTGGAGGTAAAACTTTCTTCACTGCAAAAAGATATTGCTTCAAAAGAGCAGTCACTGCTGTCAGATCTGGAAAGTATTTTCCAAGAGCACAAGGAATATGAAGAAGGATTAAGACAGGTGCATATCATGTTGGATAAGGTTCAATCAGAAAAGACAGCTGAAGTGGAAAATCTTGAGAGAAAGATTGCGCACCTTACTGCACAGGTGTCCTCAACTCATGATGACCAAGGAAGAGCAGTGTTAGATGCAGTACACGAAGTCTTCAACCTGCGATCAGATAAAGCTAAACTGGAATGTAGTCTTCAGGAGGTCAATGAGAAAGTTAAGCTGTATGAGACTGAGCTACATACTCTACAGCAAGAATCCCAAAAGAAGGTACAAGGTTTATTTGATTTGCTTAATGCATCCAAACAGAGTAAGGAAGTGTTGATGACTGATATCAACAATATGCAGAGACTAATGGAAGATGTCAAATCTAGTGAAGAGAAATTTAAAACAATGGCAAATGAACTGGAATTAAAGCTTAAATCTTCTGACTATGAAAAACAACAAACAATGGAAGAGATTTCTAGATTGAAGATTCAATTGCAAAAAATAGGTCATCTTCAGGATGAAATCTTGGTTCTTAAAAGTTCTCTAGATGAGTCTAAGTTTGAAAAGGAAAAACTTGTAGTGTTTCTGCAGTCAGTAACCAAAGAATGTGAAGACTTGAAAACAGAGAGAGTTTTATTAAAGGAGAAAGTTGCAAATATGCAGAAGGTTAGTGAAGATGATAGACAAAGTAGAATTGCCTTAGAAGAAAAGCTGCTGAGACTGGAAAGCGATCTGACTGCAAAAGAAGCATCATCACATGCTTATGAAGCAGAGTTGAAGAATGAACTTCATAGGGTCAAGAGAACAAAGAGTGAGTGTCAAAGAAAAATACAATCACTTGAGCAGGAAAAAGAAGAGTTCATGAGGAAAACTCAACTATTTGAGAGGGAACTGCTGACAAAAAATGATCAAAACAGGGATGACAAAATTTCAAGTGAGGTATGCCATCGGAATGTAGATCTGAAATTTCTGATTTTCTTTCAAAGCTCAGTTCCCCCAAAAGGTTTTTTTCTGTAATTTTCTGTTCCTAGTTCTTCAAATATAACTGGGTTTTCCATATGTATACTGACTAAACAGTTCTGACATTTATTACAGAGTGGGATAGAGAAGGATGCTAGTGAAGATCATGAAATGGAGAAGCAATCACAAAATTTTCAAAAGGGTGACCATCATATTGATGCTGGCGAACAAAAGATATTGGTACAATGCTTTGCTTCCATTTCATCCTTTATGGATAAAAAATGCGTCTCATCAAAAATATTTAGACTGCAAGCACATCCTTATTTTTATGTGTTGTATGCTAGTTTTGAGCAAATATCATTCTCTGTAACCAAAGAAACAAATATTGTTCTCAAGATCTAATATTGACTAGTGTAGAAATTTAGGAAAACCATATAAGCCTTGTATCTGAATGAAATCAAACATTGTTGGATGTCAATATTTATACTTGTATATGTAAATGTGATGTTATTATGAAATGCTCTTATTGAGTTCTTTAACAGCTTCATGGCATGCTACAAATTAAATTTGTATATTTGTCTAGAAACATTTTTTATCTTTGTTAAAGAAGTGGAGATTTGGGCAAGTCATGGATATGTCTAGAAATACTTGCATTAGCTTCTTTCATAATTTTCATTCTTGTTGATTTATAGATATCACAACTTTGTAATTGTTTGGAGTTACTAAGTAAAGAGATTTTAATAATGATGGGGATTACTATATTGCATTTTTTTTAAATGCATATTAAGGAAAAACTCTACAGGCAATTAGAACTTGAATATGAACTAATTATTTTTGTTAATGAACTGAAATAAAAGATGATTTTTTTCATATTTCCTCCTCTACCAAGTGTTTATTACATATAAAGATCTCCTTAACCTTATTTACAAATTGAGCCATATGACTGCATCTTTTATGGATATAGCACAGAGGGGAAAGCCATTATAGTAGGCATTAGGGTGGAGTTTTCTAATAAAAATTGGTTAGTAGTCATCTAAATTTGTCTTAGCTCTCCTCTTTGTCCCATTCCATCAATATCGAGGTCGCTAGAAAAGATCAAGAAGATGAGGGTGGGTTTGAGTGTGTTGAAGTGGACAACGGCGAGGATGCAATGGATAGAGGAGTGGAGGCCATTGGGGTTGAGCTAGAGGAGATAGAGGGGGTTGTTACTAAAGACAAGGAATCAAGCAGGGGGATGGCAGAAGGTGGTGATGACGTCGATACATGGCAAGGAGCAGAGGATGTATTTTTCGATGGAGGAGATAGCGGAGAAAGAAAAGTGGAGGGTGTAGGCAATGGATTCAAGTTAACTATGTTTGGTGGGCATTGGATTGGAATGCAAGTGCGGAAAGGAGATGGAGAGATGGGAGAGGAAGCGAAGTTTAGCATCAATAAAGTGGGGGGGGGGGGGGGCGGAGGAGAGGTTGGCCAAAGGGGAGAGCTTATAGGGAGTAAGGGGGTGGAGGTTGTCATGGAGGTTATGACAATCAAGAACTCCCTAAACCAGGCCATTATTGACTTCCACGATGAATCGTCTACCCTGTTAGCGCCTTCTTCCTCAACCTAAACCTCTACTTTGCCTTCTATGCTCATTCTACTTTTCTGTCCTTTCTAACCAGTGGCTCCCCTTTGGTTGTGATTCTCCCTTCATTTTCTCCTGCTTCAGCCTCATCATCTCTTTGTTGGATGTTGTTGCTGCTGGCAGCTACTCTTGTAGCCCCTTTGATCCATTCCTCTCTATCCTCTACCTCCTTTACGCCCTCAACTTATTTGGTTTGATCCTCCTTGCTGACAATGCCCTTGAGGTGCTTGCTCCATAGCTTGATCCTCTTGATGATCCACAACCTCCCAAAGGTTGTTACCATGAAGGCCTTTGTTGTGACGGCATTTGAAGGAGGCACACAATGAAAGGAAAGGAGATATTGGGGAGAGTTTCAACCTCATTTTGTAACTCTAGTTTAATCATGGGCATAATTAATTATTATAATGGACTCATAACAAAAGGTTTTATATGCAAAAGTATATGCAATTATCTGGCCTGATTTGTAATCAAGGATAAGGTGGCCTTTGTAAGTACTAAACACATAATTTAGTGTGCAATATGCAGCCCAATAGAAAATTTAAATTGAAAAACTAGAATTTCAGATTTAGCATGCTGTGTAGCTGAAGAAAATACTTTCCTTTTAATAACACTTTTGGATGGATTTTCTAAAAAGAGATGGTTTCTTTTTCACTTGAATTACTATTCATGTTCAAATCTCTTTTCATGGTGGGAATTTAAGATATTCTTTGTAGAGGGATTTCAGTATCCCTAAAATCTAGCAAATGTAGAGTTTGTGCACTTCTGATGTCTCCCTGCTCTTCCTAATCTCAACCAACTTCTTTCCTATTGGTGTTACTCTTGGAACTATTAAAATGAAATCCAAACAGGTTACAAATTAACATAGCTAGCTCATGCAAATTCATGGTAACCTGTCCAAAATATTTTTCAAACCATTCACTAAAATTTGCATATCTTATTGTATGCTAGACAAAATTTCAAATGATTTGGATTTTTTCTGCCATTCAATAAAATGTCGTTTTGTTGAAAATGCTCATCTTGTGATCACTTGCTAATTCTGGTAATCTTGGGAAACACAAATTGTCGGAAGATCCATGCAAAAACAATGCAAAGAGACACTTAATTTTAACATGATTTGACCAATTCCTACTTCACAACGATCTAATAACAATAAAGATTATTACAATTTTTAGAAAACTCTCACACTCACAAATCTGAAACCCAATGCAACCAATCAATTCAGATACAAATCTCACAAACCTTAGACATAATTTTTTCTACTCAAAGCTGCTCACTCATCCAAAAGATCTTACCAAACCCTCTTTTTATAGAATAGGATATTATTTTTCAAGCAAATTTCAACAAGGAAACTTTGTAAAAAAAAAAAGACAACTCAACCTAGAAAGGAGTGCAAACCCAACCTTGATAAGGAAAATCTATAAGAGAATATTCCAATCCAAAAAAGAAATTCAAGCCAAATCCCAATAAGAAAATTTTGTAAGAAGAAACTCCAATCCAATAAATAATTCAAGCCAAATTTCATCAAATCTCCACGTTGACTTGAATTTCTTTAAGTTTCAAATGTAGAAGAAACTTTCTTCTTGGGTGTATCTAAATTTTCCTATTTATCTTTCTCTTCTACAAACTCTACCATGCATCTTGTCACGCACTTCACCTTTAATGGTACTCCATATCAACTTATAAAATTTCTGAAAATTCTCTCCTTTCATTATTAACAAAGTCTCTTCACTAATTTTGATAGTTCCACCTCTTGCAGAGAACCCATAAAGAAATTAGATTCCTCTCAAGTTAAATTCAGTATAAAGAAATTAGATTCCTCTCAAGTTTTGGTACTTACCTCACATCACCAAGAGCTTTTATACTATTATCATGTATCCTAGTTGTAATACTTCAAAAAATAAGTCTCACATCGGATGGAAAAGAAAAGTTTAAAAAGTTTATAACTCAAACTTACTTGCTATCAGTTAACTTGCACTCGAGTTTTTAAGGCCACGTGAACTCAATCCATTAACAGGTTAATTGGACCAGCATGTGAGCTTGAAGCATTACAAATGGTATTAGAGTCGACTCAAGTGTGCAAAGTTAATAGGCAGAAGGAAAGAGCTACCCATAAGATAGCGGTAAAGTCCCACCATGGTGTGAAGCTACCCTTGCAGCACCAACGATCCGACATAGGGTTGATTTTTGCTAGCTTGTAGTGTGCGACGAGAACGTCATTTGATAAGAGGGGAGATTATAATACTCCAAAAAATAAGTTTCACATCGGATGGAAAAGAAAAGTTTGAAGAGCTTATAACTTAAGTTCACTTGCTATCAATGAACTTGCACTTGAGTTTTTAAGGCCACGTGAACCCAGCCCATAAACAAGTTAATTGGACTAGCAGGTAACTTGGGGCATTACACTTTCACATTGCCAACTCCATCAGCTTCCAATTTAATATCATTAGCTAAAGTAATAGATCCTTCATCACATGCCTTATAAGTATTAAATCAATCTTTTTTCAAACAAATATGAAAGGAGCAAGTAGAATCTAAATTCCATAAATCTTTCAATGAATTCTTATCTTCTCAAATTATAAGAACAATATCATCTTCGTACATATGGGCAATATGTACTATGAAAATAATAAGAATTCATAAACAGGTTAATTGGATCAGCATTAATATCCTCGTTTGTTGATGACTTCTCTCATATCACTTGGATTTATTTAATGCAATTCAGCTCCAATATCCTGTTAAGAAAATAATAAGAGCAAGCAATGTGTGGTGGACTTATGTACTATGTAGGGTGGAGTAGTTGATTTTGGTTAAGTGGAAAAGGTAGCTTTACTGACTTTTCAAAATACCCATCTTACCCTCAGAATAAGTGGATGCTACCCTAGCATTTGGCTGGTGGTTGGAGTAAAGGGGCCTTTATCCCATTGATCTCTACTTTAACCAGCAAGCAAACACAGCCTTTGTGTCTGCCATTAGTTTCTAGCATGTTCTGGGACTCCACATGTGCAAACAGTGTAATGGAACCTTTAAATCAAGTAGTGGAGATGAATGGTAGATAATCTGATTGTATTCAGAGCTTGCAGCAAAGGACGAAGATACAAATATCCGCATCATCAACTGACAAGATTATTAGCCCAAAATATATACACTGGAGTTCAACAAATAATGAAAAGGAAAAACATGTATACTCATGTGATTCATTGGTGTATTCATACTGGAAAATATGATTGCAATGTGATAGTCTTTCACATTTTAAGTTTCTCTCTCATAACATGCAGGACTTTGTTTTTTGTATTGGAATTAGCTATCACCATGCCAAGGTTCGGTTACAAATTATATTTCATATTCTTTTAGCACTCTGGATATTACCATCATATTGCATCCAATTTCTAGTAAACTTTGATTTCTCATGCCCTTATGTTTCAGTAGAAAGTATATAGAATAATGGGTTTCATTCTTCCTAAGTGATGGATTTGATTTCACAGTTTTGTTTATTAATATATTTTGAACTTCACCTAACAGTATCCTTAAGTGGCAAATTTTGGATTCAACTCATTTATTGATATCATAGTTATTGCAAATGCTTAATTTCTGTTTTGTGGTTATGTTCTCAACTGTCTGTCTTTGGATTGTAATATTCATTCTTGTGTTCAGTAACGAATATTGAATAAGATTTTATCTGCTGCTACTTTCTTCAGCTACAATGCTTTTTAATTTTTTAGATTATAGTCTAATGAACCAGTGAAGTTCATACCATAAATTAAATACCTTAGAGAAAGCAATAATAGCAAAACTTTTGCTTGTTTTTGAGTATCATAATGTTAGTTAATGTCTCTCAGCTGCAAAAAATCATGTTTTGACTTTGTTTCTTTTTGGTGATTTAGGATGAAAATGAGCTTCAGGATCATACAGGAAGGCCACAAGTAAGCAAAGAAGTTGACTTTGAATCAAAGGCCCATATGCTTGAAGTTAAACTTGCTGAAGCTTTGGAAACAAATAACATGTATAAAGCAGAACTTCAGAGGTAAATCAATTGATATCTGTATTTGTTTCTGTTCCGTATAATCTTGTTAAGAAAAGTTAGTTTCATTAAGACTTTTATGTTGATTAACATAAATGATATAATTGACCATATATATTAGAATTAAACCTTATAGGAAACTCACTGAAAAATGTAAGTCTCAATTAACCATATCTAGTTATATGCCTAAATGTTGCTTCCTTTCAGACAATTGCAACAGAATACATAGTAGCATGACAACTGACTATGGGATAGGTCACCCAACCTTTGCCATTACATATGGCAAGGCAGCATTAATTTTTGCATGAGTCAACTACCAAGCCCCATTAGAATTAAGCTAGTTCATTCTCGAAACTAATGCCTTGCAGAAAAGAAACACGGGTGCCATTTATGATCTGTCAACAAAATGCCTTGTAAAAAAGAAGTACGCACAAAACAAGCCGTGTCAGTCAGCATTCTTAACAATTAAGAAGTTGATTGTGCATGTAGAAAAGCTTCATTGAATTGCTCACTTGTAAAAATAGTGCTAAAAAAATGAAGTGTGAAATTTAACGAGAGAATGGTGAGCTTAGTGAGGGTTTCAGTGCCTCTTGTTGTGACCCTTGAGGTAAAGGGTCATGGTAGATCACCCTGTTCCCTTCCAGTTCTAACTTGTGAAGATCTTCAAGTGAAATGACAGAATTTCTAAGCAATTTTGTAGGATAATTTTAATGAAATGATGGTTAAGTGAACAAAACTTCTGAATGATGTAAAACTTCACAATCAACAATTTCTAGCTACTATCTGATAGAATCCATGTTCAGCTTATTCCATTGGACCCATCATATGTGGCAGGATGTGACATTCTTCAAGCAAAGAGACACTAGTTTAAAGTTGACATTAGCTGGCTCTAACATTTTGTGCTTGTATCATCACTAGTCTGGTCACTTGCAATTCCATTTTTGGGTTGTGCTGCTTTACCATCCTTAGTGAATTGGATTTCAACAAATTCCTAGGAACTACCAAAAAGAATATGGAAGGCTTTGGAGTCAATTTGTGTGCTGACTTCGAAGCCTTTTTTTATATAAATATAGATTGGAGACATTAAATTATTAATATACTATGATCAGTTGGACCATGCCCAACCTTACAAGAGCCAGTAGATTTATAGCCAAAGACTTCAAAAATCAATTTTCCATGAGAGTCAGCATTAGTTTCTATCAAATTTATATGTTGTGGTTGAATAATCATTGCATCAGTCGGGTTTCCTATTTTTAGTATGACTTTGTCAATATAAGGTGGCCTAGGGTTTAGCAGACTTGTTATGATTCAATAAAAATCTTCTTAGAGCAGAATTTTCTTCCAACTTTTTGTACATTGTTCCTTATGCTTCACTCTGTACAACACATCAATTAGGTCTTCATTACACACACACACACACACACACAACATGCATGCTAGATGGTCTTACTTTATTGAAAATATATAGAGTTATTGTGTTTTTCTCTCTCTCTCTGGTAATTGATCCTATTTACTCAACTAATTATCTGGTTTTGTATATCATATATGGACCTATTTTGCAACTGGTTTGAAATGATAAGGCCCATTATTTTAATTATGTAAGTTCTGACTAGCTGCTAATTTGTGCAAATTGATATAGTGGACCCCATGGAAGGGAAAACCCTCTCACAAGGTTCACAATCTCAGCATCAGGCCTCATACCAATATTGTATTAGTACAGGGTCGGTGCATGGCATAGAGTTCGTTCGGTGTAGTGACACAATACATTCTTATACTAAGTATCGGTTCAATATCGATATGGTACAATATGCCATGTATAGGGTGGTATGGATAGGTATTACAAACCTTATCCCCTTATTTAATAGGCAAGGGGCTTGCATTCCATTGTATTGAAGCTGTCTGCTGCCCTGATCTCTTCCATCTCGTGTTTTCTCATTGCCATTTGGTCCCTTCTTGCTCTCTCTTCATTCTTCCTCTCTTAATCTTCTTATATCTTTGAGGGATCACAGACATGATGTCTTCAGTCTAGGGTTTTATTGTTGTTTTCTCCCGATTAATGCATAGTATTTTTTATCATCCCATCATGGTAAATTATTATTTTTTAAATATAACCATCACGGTAAATTATAAATCCACTATATGAAGGTACCTGTGTGAAGGAGCCAATATTCTTTTGTAGTTTGTTGTTTAAAATTACACTATTATGGAAACATTATGTCAAGAGGTAGTTCAACTGTAGAACACCATCATCAATTAGAAAATCTGAAAAACAATTTTCATCTAAATCACTAAGGGCGTGTTTGGGAGGCTGCGTGTGATTGGGAAACCCAGGGGTCTGGCCGGTATAGCAATCCATTATCTTTTGGTATGGGATGGTGGGATCCACGGCTTATCAATCTCACTTTTGTCTGCTCAAACGTGGGATTGGATATTCACAATCCAATACAATCCAATCCGTCATCCTAAACACCCTAGATGGTTTAAATTTTGGCATTGCCATAAGTTTGGTACCTTGTCTTTTGGTAAAATGAAGATACGGTGTCATCAAAAATCTAGTTATAGGCTCAAAATTGAGGAGACCTTTTGGCATATGATGCATTAGGTGATGATGTGAGGAACATCAAGAATCATAGATTATTTAAACACTTGAATCCATAACACATGTATTAGTAACCTAGCAAATTAATGTTAGAAAAAAAAGGAAAGAGAACTTCATTTAAAGGACATGAGAAACAATGATTGAAGATTAATTCTATATACGTATGTCTATGCATGTGTATATGTGTGCACACATATACACACACAACGCAGACATGCATGTACATAGATACATACATATTCACATGCATAGTTTGAAACTGCAAGCAATATAGAACGATGGAGAGACAATGAGGAGATGGAAGTTGTTCGGCTAGCGAAAGTAAAGAAGATGGGGAGGAAAGGGAGGACGTGTTTGTTGTGTGTGGGGGTGTGGGTAGATCTGTCTGGGCACTAATAACATGAAACATCATACTATTTCTGGACCAAGTGATGTGTGTCATAAGTTGTTATTTTGCTTCAGATGGGACCTAACCATTAACTATGCCTTTTGCTCTCCAATGTTGCAAGATTACCAACAATCAACTTGCAATATTATTGCACTAGACTTCTTTAGCTGGAGATCTGGCCTGATCTGCATCAGAAAGACCTTCAACTAAAGACCATTTTTTTTTTACACTATATTTCTTTTTGAAGGGCTCTTTCTAACAGCAAAAGATACAAATAATTGCTTCTGAGAGTGATTTTCTTTTTTCTTTAATGATTCGCATTAACCAAGTAAACTCACAACAGATAAAAGAGCTTAGATTCTATATTTGAATGAACAATTCTTTCTCCTAACATTTTGCCATCATCCTGCATCCTCAAAAAAAATACACTTGATCAATTGTCTAACTCAAATTGGGTCCATTTGAGCATCCATTGATTTTATTCTAAAACACCTATTACTGGCAAATGTACCGTACAAGGACCAAGTTAAATTTTGTCCTTGACCTAGTCACTTCTGCTCCAGGAAATGTTGGATGATACCAAGATTCTTTGCATGCCAATGATGTTTAAAGAGGTTTTTTAGCATCATGTCACTTACTGCAATATAATCCACACTTTTTTGTACTGTTGTGACTATAGACATCATGCTTCGTGATGATAGAGTAACGTTGCAATGTCTCCTGGCTCTTTATGCCCTGAGAAAATTATTGAATTTATCAAAATAGGCTCATATATTGAATTTTGCATTGCACGCTTATGTTGTCCTTAAATGCAAACGTTGTGATTTTTCATGTTTACATATACTTTTTTCTCCATAAAAAAATGCATTTTCAACATCCACATAAAACAACGGCTAATATAAATTAAAAATATAGAGCTGACTATTTATTCACCTCCTAATTGCAGTGATTCTTGGTAAGGCCTGATATGCATTGTTGACCTCTTGCCTAATGTCTTAACTTTTGGTATGAGCGGTTAGTTAACACAATATTAGACCAATCTCTCTGGTACAATCCATCTACCATTCAGTAGTCTTCTTTAGTATCAGGGGGTGGCTTCTCAGCACTCTCACAATATCTGCCACTTTATTGAAAGAGCTTTTTCTTCTTCCTTCTATTTTCCCAATCAACAGCACAGCAGATCAGCACCACTGATTTAGTTCACCCCTTGATTGTGTTAAAGCCTGATATATATTGTTGACCCATTCTTTAATAGCTTAAGCTTTGAAGATGTACTGCTTAGTTGTTATTAGTGAGGGAGTTGAAGGTCATGAGTACAAAACCCCTCCAAGTCTTTTTTTTTTTTTTAATTCTTCTGTTTGTCATCTTGAGTCTTTCTTTTGAATGATTCTCAACTATTATCTTGGTCATCCTTGACTCTGAACATGACCCATTACCTGACTGTTTAAGCTTTTGGGATATGGTGGTTAATTGATATTGCAACCAAGCATTCGACAAATGGGCGCAAGTTTCATAACAAGATCTGTAATGATATCATGCAGCAATGTGTAATGACTGCCAGGAAATTTTAGGGGTTAGTAGCAGGCTTCTGCAGGTATTTTGAGTCCAGTGGTCAAGATTTGTTTTAATAGTAACCTTTCGGAGCCATTGGGGGTATTTCAAGCTTTGTCTCATGACCACATATGGCAATTGGTTTATCTAAGATTCTCTTGTACTGTTTTACCAATCTCAAGCTAAAATGAAAGGCCAAGTTCTTATTTGCAACAAGGAACTCCTTGATTACAGTATTCATATATTTTGATTAAGCAAACATGATTAGTCAATGCATTGCCGGTCGAGTTTATGGCAAGCAACCCATTAATTATGGTGCATATCATAATATGATATGCTGTGTCATCATTTTTGTGAATCTTGTGTTTTTAACTGATTAAACATAGTTAGCTGAGTCATCATTCATATGATTTGCAACAAACAGTATCCATAGATTCTGAGCCATTGCTGAACAAATTGCATTATTCCAAATCATTATAAAAACAAGCCAAGCATATGATATTCTTAAGAAGAATGTTATTTGAATACTTAATCATCAATGCTATTAAGATTTTTATATGTTCTATTAGCTTCTACCACAGTGCTAACATCTATTCAGTTAGGCATTATTTGTATCCCCCTAATATTTAGAACTGAAGGTTTTTTGTGTATTTTTTTCGACAATTAACGGCACAAGGTATGAAGTTGGATAACCAATAAGAGTAAGTCGCACTCATTATTTTTCATGTGCCATGCATTTTTCTTGTAGATTTATTGATGTGGAAAAAAGTAAAACTGCGAGCAATAATGATACAAAGATCAGTGAAGATAGCAAGATATCCTCATTAGAGGCAGAGTTGAAGGATATCCGAGAACGATTCCTCCAAATGAGCCTCCAGTATGCTGAAGTGGAGGCCCAGCGTGGAGAACTGGTTATGAAGCTCAAATCTACGCAAAAGGAGAGGGGTTGGTTCTCATAAATTGGAGGGCCACGACAGATCTCGTTTCCTTTCACCAGGTCATATTGTTTTCTTTCCTTAACTGTTGATATAAATTATTTTGCTTTCATAATTTTGGGCGATTACCATATTTTGTGATAATTATTGTATGAAAAATTTAGAGATGTAGGCAAGCATCATGTTGCCTAAAAACACATGATTGCGTGGAGCAATTAGAGAGTATATAGTGCATCAACCAAGGTTATTGCTTTTCTTAATGAGTCCATTAAAGAAAGAGTTTATATATGGATTAAATTCTTCGAAGTTTAGACCTTATTATATGTTGGAATCTGGGTTGAAAAAGGGATTTTGGAAGCTCAAATAACTTCTGAGTTCACATTCCTCCGCAAGCAAAGCTAGGATTTGGTTGTCTAACACTCGAACGCAGAGGGAAGGAGGTATGAGTACGTTTTCTGTGGTAAATGAATGAGACATTCGTTGAATGGAGGATAAAATCAAACGAGAGGACAGAATTCTGGAAGATCTCTGCGATCATTTTCGAAGTGTGTCAACGATATCACGGCCTCTTGGGACCTTTTGACGATTGCTGTGGGTTGGTAGGTCTCTAGTTTCAGTCTATGATCTGCAAGCCCTACGTCACAACAAGACAATGAAGCACTTAATGGTTAAAAATAAATAAATAAATAAATAAAGAAAAAAAAAGATTTTGAGGTGTTTGGTTGGTAAGCAACTTAATGGTTTCTTCCAAAGTCCAAAAAAAAAAAAAAAAAAATAATAATAATAATAATAATAATAATAGTGGAGGCTTTAATTTGAGCTTATGAACAAAAGTTTCACGAAAAGTTATTTGTTATAATAAGAATGGTATAATGATATAAAAGATAAATTTGGGTACATTCGAATGTAGTCAAATTCATAATTCAATAATCTTGCTTATCTTTGATTTTACATATATTTTAAAGCCATTCCATCTTTTTTATTTTTTTCATTATTTGGATTCGTGAACTGTGGGGATATAAGAAGGTGATCGGATCTAAGCTTACAATATTCGAACATAACCAAGTCTATCTCATAATATAATGTTATTATAATCATGGTATAATTATGTAATGTAAAATATTATAATATAAGATAATGGCATTATAATATTATAGAATATATAATATAATATAATATTATTATATAGATAGTATAATATAATATAAAAATATTATTATATTACACTAATATTTTTATAAAATAATGATATTACAAAAAATGTTATATTTTATAAGAAAGAATTATTGTTTAATGTATTATTTAGATTAAATATGAAAATAAATAACTTATAAATAAGAATACTATGTAATAACTATTTTTGATACAAATAATAAAGCAATTGAAAATAATATATAATGCCTTTTTTGTTATTAAAAGCACTTTTCTGATTTAATTTCTAAACATATGTTAAAATTCTACAAGCTCAATTTTTACTACGCAACTAGCCTAATTAATTCTGGGATATTATAGTCTTTCCCTTATAATGCAACTAGCTCAATTAATTCTGAGATATTATAATATTTTTCTTATAATACGATGTCTTCATCGTATCTTCATCGTATGCTACAAGTTAATTATTCAGAATTTATCATAGGTTTTAGTATTGCAAACTTCGTTGACTCTTATATCATTTGTAACGCTTTAAGTCTTTACTTGTTGGCCCAATTAATCTATTAGTCAGTCAAAATTATATGATCCTAAAATTTGAATCGAAGTTAATTGGTAATAGGTGAAATTATAGATACTTTCAACTTTTATCCGATGTAAAATTATTTTTTTGATATTACAAATATAGCAATGCGCTACTTTCTCCGTATTTGCAAAGCTATCCCCATCTCGCGGATTATTAGATCCTCTGAGAGTATTACACGTAGTACAAGATGTATTACTTCGCCGTAGCATTGGCCGAGTGGGTGGACTTGGATTTATAACTCTGTTCCAGGGACCAGCCGGTCTGATATTTACTGGCCATTTCTTACCGTCACCCTTCTAGGTGCCAATATATTCACTTTTGGATTGGACTGGACCTCTCGGTTTATTTCATAACCAGCTTGGCTTCAGTTCAGCTTGTTTCAGCCTGAATTTACTTGGATCAGCTTCAGATTGAAGGTAATAATCAGTTTCAGTCTAAGGTGTGTGTGACCTGACCTGAATAGTTCGACTCACAGCAAAAATAATCAGATTGGATTTGCATTCGCTTATTTGGACAGAATTTGGATGAGCTTTGCTTGGGTTGAGAAATATTTGAACCAATCGACCTGAATTCGATGTACAGCGAGCTCTATTTTGTGGGATACTGGTTCACCGGATAAATAGTATGTTGATGAATTAAAATCAGTGAAATTTTTAAGCTCAAAAAGCAGAAGGTTGTTGTATGAAAGATCTTGAACCAAAATCCTATTGATATATGCTTAGTTCAACAGCTCTTTTGCATGGCAGCCTCTTTGCAAGCGCATGGATCGTTGAATTAAGCTAGCGCTCATAAGGAGTGCTTTAAAATTTAAAACTTTTCTTGTTTAAAAACAATGAACAACGATTTTTTTCCAGCAATCAATCAATCCCCTCTAAAAGGTTTAAATTTTTAAAAGCTATTAACATCAACTAACTTAAATTTTTAGATATCTTATACTATGTTATAGGTGTAGCGTTCAATAGTTTTGAATCTTACTTAAAGTTAATCGTATCCTTCTAAAGAATCCATAGTAGATTATACGTTCTTGGCTCAAACTTCTATATATTACACACACATATATATAATATAAATCTATTAGGTTTATATGGACAGTGCATATTAAAAGTTTTGCACTTAGTGATTTTTCATAAAAATTCCTTAGAATTAGCTCAAATTCCTAATCACATTCTTATATAGTAATTTTTATATATATAAGTTCTCCAAGGATATTTGTAATCTAATGCCCTACATACATTCTACATTGGACTTATCAAAGGTATAAGTCAACCTTTAATTTACTTTGTCGTTTAATGAGCTTTATCCTACTATATTGAACCTTTTTTCATAAGATCTCTAATTATAGAGGTTGGGTCCCCTGATGATGACTAAATGAACTTAAGCCTCATCTTTCATGATGATTTTAGAACATCATTCCTAAGTAAATCTCTTATTTAACTAATCTATCGAGTTCTTTTTAGATTTAATATATTTTAAGATTTTAGACTTAATATATTTCAAAAAAATTACATTATTCTTGTTATGTTGTCATAGGTATTTATGATGGAGCTAGATATGTTGATTCATCTTTTTTATCGATACTCTTTTGGTTAGTTAATTCAATTACAACCTTATTATTATAATAAATTGAAATTGCCAGAACTAGCTTAGATATTAAAGGTAGCTTTGGTATGAGATTTTTAATATATTCTATTCCAATACAAATGTTATCTAGAACTATTAACTCGACCTTTATGGTATTCTTAGATATAATAGTTTATCTGGATGTTTGATGGTTGATTTAAGATGTAGAGAGTCAATGATCTAATTTACGTCACTATAATTTTCAACCATCTCAAGGTATCCAACATAAAAGGAAGAAAGTTAGGATCCTTTAAGGTATCAAAACATCCTTTTTAAAGCAATCCAATGCGATTGGTTAGGAATTTAAATATATCTACTTAATCTTTCTACGACATAGATAATATTAGATCTTGTTCTATTTTATACACGCAGAAAAAATTCAATGATTTGAGAATATTTTATTTGATTAATAAGGTCATTTAAATTTTTCTTTAAATGTACACTAAGATTATAAGAAGTGGAGACAGATTTTAGATCAGAGAAAAAAAATATTTTAATCATCTTTCTATTAAATAAAAAAGAGAGTGATTTTTTTTCATGGGATTTGATCAGTCTTATTCCAAACATTACATTTGCTTTACTTAAATCTTACTTTACCTAAATCTTTCATATTAAACTTAGCTGAAAACAAAATAATTTAATCTTACATATGATTTCAAGAGAAGTTTCAAAGACCAAAATATCATCGATATATCAGGCAAAGATCAAAATTTAAATAGGAATCCGGTCGAGACCAAGTCAGGTTATAAATTGACTCAATCCATTTGTAGGTTTACATATGACTCTAGTATATATAATTGGATTAGGTTTTGCATATTTTTTTTTAAGCATAAATTGGCCTATATCAAGCTCCAATCCGGTGAATATTTTCAACTTAGCAAGTAATTGGGCCTAATTTTTAAGATGGTAACTCGCAAAACTTAGTGTTGGCCTTCAATTAAAAGCCCCATTGACAACTTAAACTATTAGAATAACATATCTATAAAAAAAATAAAAGATATATTAGCATAATATAAAATGATAAAATGTTCTATTAAGATAATCAGAAATTTTTTAAAAATTAGATCCAAACGGAATGGAAAGATCCCTCACCCTGGCTCTCTTTTTTATCTCACATCGCCGACGGCGGCGGAGGAACCGTCGACCCCTTCTCTAGGGCCAGTCCGGCCGGTTCGAGTGGACCAAGCCCGATTCATCCGCACTTCCCGGGTCGTGCCAGGCCGGCCTCTTTCGTACTTGTCTTGCACACCCGCCCGGTCCAGCCCGACCGAGACTCGGGTCCAAGCCTAGGGATCGCAATCGCTCGCTATATAAATAGAGATTCCCCCAAAGGCTAAAACCCCTCGACCGCCTCCTTCGCTGAGGGGGACAAACCCCTAACCCTAAACGTTCCACTTCGGCGCCGTTCTGTGAGTCGAGCTATCCCTTCCCTCCCTCGTGTCCAGGTATCTGAATGATCGATTTTGATTTTTTTTCTTGTTTTACTTCTATCACCCATGACGCGTTGCTTTGTCGTTCGATACGAAAATCTTGTCACTCGCTTTATCCCAAAAAAGAAGATATCTTGTAGTGATTTCTGCTTCAATTTGATAAGTAATTCATGGTAGTAGGCGTATGGTTAGGTCCTGTAACTTATCCTATTGGAAACAGACTGCTTTGTAGAGGAGAAATAGAATCGATTGTTATTGTAGCTATTTTCAAGAAATTTGGTCTTCTGGGATCCATCTTTTTGGACCACTCTTTTAATGTTTGTTATTTGTCTAATTGTGAGAATTTTCTCTGTGGAAGATCGAATGTTTCTTATAGCCAGTTGACGTATGAAATAAACTATATTGTCTTATTTTTGAATAAGATTGGTCTTCCGTGGTTTTAAAACTCACTGATTCAAGCTTAATCAGAGTGGAAAATCGTTTGGTTTAGCTTTGGATCTCCGTCGTTGTTGGTGAAATGATGGATGGATGGATGGATGGATGGATTGGTCTCACCTGATTTCTCTTCTTTACATTACAGAGCTCACTACACATAACGTTTTGGCCAAAACCATCGGAACTAAAATTTTTATCGTTATGATCTTAATTTAGAAAAGAACGGCAATCATCATCTATGCTGTAAAAGTATCCGCAAAGTTGAATGCTTTTGTCACTCTACAGAGAAGCAGCTAAAAAATGTTAGATGCAGCAAAAAGTGTTCATGGAATTATATCCAGTTGCGTTTCTTAAAATCTAGTATTTTTCCCTTATGACACATCTACTCCATTTTTTGGGGCTGCTCTTTAATTTGATATTTGGTTCTTGGCTTTGTAAGAACCAATGTTGGGAACTTCTTGGAAGATGGCTACCATTTTGCATTCAGCCAAAATAATGACCTTTTGGTCAAGCATTTTCATGTGAAAACAGTGTCATATACATCTGCCAAAAAGAATGTTATATTGTCACTTTATTATATGACATATTATTATGCCTCAATTCCCACAGACCACATTCATTGGACATTGTTTTCTATAGGGATGATGTGAAATTTAATGTGAAAAATGTTTCAGTTATGGCTAGAGTACAGCAGTCAAATATTAGTCATTTTATTAAACGATGATTCCGTTACGTTTTTTCTCTATTTATATATCTAAGTTCAATGTTTATTGGTTGACTCTCCTGAATCAACTCAAACTCCATGAATCTCCCCTTGCATTGTTTGTTGTAAAATGTACTGTTATTTTCTTTTAGATATGAAAGTAGAATTTGTCTCTGAATGTTTCTCTGCTCGTGAAAAGATGATTTTGCATGGGTTAAATGGTTGAGGTAAATTTTGTAGGCCCTTATTTATTTTTCTAAAGTTCTTAGACCTAAAGCTTATCAACAATCCATGTTGCTATATAGAAATCCATGTCCTAGATGCCTGTCAATAAATTTCTGGAGGATTAAACCCATTGGCTAGGACAGTTGGCCATGCAAAATGCATATATATAGTTGACATGAATCTGACAAATTATTTTTACTGTTTATACTTATATATTTTACTCATATCTCGGGGGGCAGATAACAATCTTTGTTACCTGCTTAATCACCTAAAGTTTAATTATGACATCGATGAAACTTAATTTATCAGAGAGAGTTGTATTTTGGTTTCTCCTTTTTTTTTTTTTTTATAGATATTTCTTCTGTTGATTAGCTTTTCATTTGAAATGCAATTTTCAGGAATAGTCGAGGTTTGTTAATTACATAACAAGAAGATGGTGCAGTACAACTTCAAGAAGATCACGGTTGTGCCATCTGGGAAGGACTTCATTGACATCATCCTTTCCCGCACTCAACGCCAGACCCCAACAGTGGTCCATAAAGGATATGCCATCTCCCGTCTTCGTCAATTCTACATGCGGAAGGTGAAGTTTACTCAGCAGAATTTCCATGAGAAACTTTCTACCATCATTGATGAGTTCCCTCGACTAGACGACATCCACCCATTCTATGGGGATCTCCTCCATGTCCTCTACAACAAGGATCACTACAAGCTTGCCCTTGGTCAGGTCAACACTGCTAGAAACATTATTGGAAAGATTGCAAAAGACTATGTAAGGTTGCTCAAGTATGGGGACTCATTGTACCGGTGCAAATGCTTGAAGGTTGCTGCTCTTGGTCGCATGTGCACTGTTATAAAGCGTATTGGTCCAAGCTTGGCTTACTTGGAGCAAATACGTCAGCACATGGCCAGGCTCCCCTCTATTGATCCCAACACTCGCACCATTTTGATCTGTGGGTACCCAAATGTTGGAAAGAGCTCTTTTATAAATAAGATCACAAGGGCTGATGTGGATGTCCAGCCATACGCCTTCACAACGAAGTCCTTGTTTGTTGGTCACACAGATTACAAGTATCTCCGTTATCAAGTTATTGACACTCCTGGGATTCTAGACCGACCATTTGAGGACAGGAACATTATAGAGATGTGCAGCATCACGGCATTGGCACATCTAAGGGCTGCTGTGCTGTTCTTCTTGGACATTTCAGGGTCCTGTGGATATAGCATAGCCCAGCAGGCGGCGCTATTCCATAGCATCAAGTCATTGTTCATGAATAAACCACTTATTATTGTTTGCAACAAGATTGACCTACAGCCTATGGAAGGGCTTTCTGAGGATGACATGAAGTTGGTAATGGAGATGAAGGCTGAGGCTACCAAAACTGTAGTAGCCCAGGGTGGTGATCCTAATGATGAGGGTGTTTTGCTGACTATGAGTGCTTTGACTGAGGATGGAGTAATTGTTGTGAAGAATGCTGCCTGTGAGAGGCTTCTGAATCAGAGGGTAGAGATGAAGATGAAATCAAAAAAGATGAATGATTGTTTGAATCGGTTTCATGTTGCAATTCCAAAGCCTCGGGACACTAAAGAGCGGCCTCCTTGTATTCCTCAGGCTGTCTTGGAAGCCAGGGCAAAGGCTAATGTTGAGAAGGAAAAGAGGAAGCTTGAGAAAGATCTGGAAAATGAGAATGGTGGAGCTGGTGTTTATTCTGCTAGCCTAAAGAAGCGTTATATTTTGGCTGATGATGAATGGAAGGAGGACGCAATGCCTGAGATTTTGGATGGGCACAATGTGTATGATTTTGTTGATCCAGATATTTTACAGAGGTTGGAAGAGCTGGAAAGGGAAGAGGGGCTTCGTCTAGAAGCAGGGGCAGAGGAAGAAGATTTTGAGATTGATGGGAAAGAGTTGACCCCTGAGGAGCGAGAAGCTTTGGCTGAAATCAGAAAGAAGAAGAGTTTGCTGATCCAGGAACATAGAATGAAGAAAAGCACTGCTGAGAGCCGTCCCATAGTGCCAAGAAAGTTTGACAAAGACAGGAAATTCACAACTGATAGAATGGGAAGGCAGCTATCGGCTTTGGGATTGGACCCCACTGCAGCTATTGATCGTGCTCAGAGCAGGTCTGTCTCTAGAAGAGGTCGTAAACGTGAGAGGTCACTGGCTAGAGAAGGTGATGATGAGGATGCTATGGATATTGATGTTGAACAATCCAGCAAGAAGCTGCGGACCAGGTCGACATCAAGGTCAAGGTCAAAATCACGACCACCTGGTGAAGTTACACCTGGAGAAGGATTCAAGGACTCAGCTCAGAAACTCAAGGCAATTAAGATAGCAAAGAAAGCTGTGAAGATTAGGAATAAGGCCGCTCGCCGTGGAGAAGCTGATAGAGTTATTCCTAACTTGAAGCCAAAGCATTTATTCTCTGGGAAACGTTCAATTGGAAAGACTAGCAGGCGTTAGAGGTATGTATATGGTTTACATCTAATCTTCGATTTCCTGCATGTGGGGGTTATAATTGTTGTGGGTTCAAGCTGGACCTTGAACTTCTTTGAGTCAAGCCAATTCAAAACTGAGCTTGCCATGTCCAGACCCTGTTTATCAGTAGTACAACCTGCATGCATCTGTTAATGAAGGTTATTTTTTATGATTCTTGTTAAGCAAAAGCTTTGTTATTTGCAGGTGCTCATTCCGTTTCAGTTTTGCAACATCGGATCCTGTTACAATGCAAAATGAGTGTGCTTGCCTATTCTGGAGAAATTTTTAAGGGCTATATTTAATAGACTCTTTGATGCAGTTGAGGGGGGTTTTGAGCAGCCTCAGATGTTGGAGTGATGTTTTCTTTTTTGCCTTCTTTTTTTTTTCACAGAAAATAACGATGTTCTACTCATTTGTACTTCCTTTTAGGACACCTTTATATTGAGGTTGCTGTGTTCTGTGACTTAAAACATGCTAGACCTTCATTTGAATGGAAAGTTTTGGTCAAAGCTAAACTGTCAATTATCATGCTTGAACATTGTGGAATGTGTGAAATTGGTTGTTTTGCTGAATAGCCTGCATGATGCAGATAATCGGGTGTTGGAATTTTTTTTTTTTTTTTCTTTCCCGGCCTTTGTTTGAATGGATAGTTTTTGGTCAAGGTTAATATCATGCTTGATCATTGTGGAATGTGTGAAGTTAGTTATTTTGCTGAATAGCCTTTATGATGTAGATGATATAGTATTATTCTTCTGGACAGATGGGTTGCGTTCTTTTGCAGTTGGCCTTTTTCTATTGTGGTGTAGAATTGAGGATTTTGACGTCCTACTTTCTTGGTTTCTTCTTGACTGTTGTGTTCTCATTCAAGCACAAGTTCTATCCATCACATCTAATAATGCATCAACATTTTTAATCTTTCGTATGCCTTATTTACAACAAGTTTTATTTATTACTTGAAAACATACTTGAGGAACAATTGTGCAATGAATAAAATGATATTCTCAGTTTTGCTTGTCCTATCACTCCTTTCAGTTGATTCTCTTGTTGTTTTAGAGGTTCTGTTGTATTTGAAAACTTCTTCTACTTGCTTCATATAGTTTCAGTTAACATCCTCATACTGGTAAAAGACCCAGTAGGAATGGTTCTGCATGGCCAGAGGGCTCTGAAATGCTGTCGTGGTTGCCTACTGCCTGAGGTGCTCCGCATGGCCACCAGTGCACTGGATTTGAATCTAGGCACGATCAGTTTTGAATCTCATTGCGACCCATTGGCTTTCTATGTTGGGGTAGCACTTATGTAATGAATCGCTGGAGGTGGTTGTTAGTTTGTATGAAACTTAGGTTGATACTTTGAGTTTTAGTGTAACGGTGATCAATAGCTGTCGAATGGGCTCTCTTTTATTTTTGAAATAGTTGACAAAATCTGCCATCGATTTGCGAGATCTTTGATGATGTTGGGTGCGTTTAATATCCTGTATCTGCCTGACTAATGTTTTGATAGCCAGAAATCTGTTGAGGAGATCATTGTAGATTCCTTTGTAGCAAATTTTCCACAAAATTATCTGATATGAGACCTGTGCAGATGATCAGAACTTCATCGAGATTTATTTATTTGGACAATGCTTCTTGGCAAAACCAGGAACTCGATTATACGAGAGATCCAGGACCGAAACGTGAGCATGGATTGAACAGAAAAATAAAATAAAAAAAAAATCGAGTCCTCAGTCTGTAATTCACTAACTTACCTTTGGAGTAGATTAATGGATTGCATTCATCCCCTCATTGAAGTCGTATCTAGTACTCGCGCGGCTTGGAAACTGGGAGGGATTGATAGCAGCAGCGTGGGTCTAGCACGAGGAATTCGATCTCTCTAACAAGGCCCAATGATATCCACAGGCCACTATTTTATCCAGACCTTGCCTTGATTTGGAGTTTGCAAGCCATCCTTACGGTTGTAGACTTCGAAGTTGTACATATTGCATCTCAGTCCTAGTCTTGGCCCGGCAAATTCCTAACCCTACTTGCTCATTGACTCAAATTATAGGCCGAATAAGACGTTTACTTCTTCATGATCTGTTTGTTTCAGGGCAGCATGTTTCAATCCTATTAAATTCAGATCAGATTCAAGTTGAAGGTCTATTGGCCCTCACCAAAAACACATATAACAATTGGCTTACGTTTGGTTGAGGTCAAGAGCTGATCGAGTCGATCTGAATTCAATTCAATGCTTAGCCATCTCTAGTTTGCTTTTCACCAGGTAGGTATCCCATGTGGTTTGCTGTATTATCACATGGGGTGTGCACCCTTCAAGCAGCCACATTGGACCCATTAGCAGCAAAGTTGGTTGGCCCGTGGCCTCATGGAGAGCCTGACCCAGAAAGCTGGTTAATTTCCTTCTCTCATGATGACATCTTCCTTTCATGATGACGGTCCATGGCACTGGTGAAGGGAGCGAGCGTTAATGCTGGGACCAGCGACACTCCAGAAATGCTATGTCTTCCTGAAGGACTACTCCTATGACCTCCTCCCTCAAGGGAAATTTGTCCTAAATGTTTGCATGATGGCAAACCATTCATATTCCTAGAAGCATATACTTCACTACACTAATGCTGGTTATAATGAGCATGCTAATAATAATGCACATGCACATCGTTGCTGTAAGGGTTTGGATTTTGTGTAGTTTGATAAAATAGAATGAATTGAAAAAGTGGTTATCATAAGTGAACCGCCGTAGATTATTGAATTGATAATGTTGAAGAAGATTAGGGTTTAAGCGGGTTGGAAAAGATAAAGGGTTGCTGGAAGTAACATCCCTACAATTAGGAAGAGGATGAAGAGATAAGTTAAGGGCCTAGCTTGGTATTACTGCAAGTGGTAGAGCTCGTGTGTAAAGGTATAATAAGTAGGACTGCAAATGAATTGGATTAACCCATGATTTGATCTGATCATAACTCAATCAGTATTTAAAGACATATCTCGGATTCAAAATCCGACCTAAATTTTGGGTTAGTTTGGGTATTGCATTTTTTAACCCGATTTGATCCCATCATATATTATTTAGGTTTAACTTTGATCAATAAATAATAGACCGAACCCAACATGACCTTAAAAAAAAAGATTTATATAAGCCTCCTCCTCTTTCACTCTAATTATTCTTGCCAATCCACTAAATAAATTCTTTTTTCAACTAATTCCTTATTTTCCATCATAACTACATCTCCTTTCATTCAATTTCACTTAATTATATTTAAATATTTATATTTTGTTATTTGTTTGATGGATTCTTTTTTATAATGCCCTTAAATATAATTTATATTTTAAAAATTATAGTTCATAAACTTAAAAATGATCAATTACTTAGATGAAATCAAAAGTTTTTGAATAAAAAATCAAATTTTAATTGGCTCTTTTTAGTTTTATTTAATTTTTTTAATAATTGTATATTTAATCATCAAATATTACATTATAGTTATAAAAAATAGCTAGTTCTTGACTTAAAAGGTAAATTCAACTCGATACGATTCTAATCTAAACCTAGGTATTTCACGTTGAGTCCAAGTTATATTTAACCTTAATTTTACCTGTCTTGAATGTCTATTGGGACTAAAATTCTTTCCATATATATATATATATATATAATATGAGTTGACCTAATCAACAAATGGATTGAATTAGAGTCGAATGATAACCCAAATATAAAATTGGATTAAGTTGGAATTAAATATATCCCAATTTGATCCAACCCATTTATAGCTCTAGCATTGCACAATAGAGGTTTTTTAATGATAAGCATCATGAAAATTTAATATCAATTACCAATTTATAAAGGCTTTTTTAATATTAAAAAAATAATAATAAAGAATATTGTATAATACTTTTAATTATCTAACCTTTTATATTATCAAAAATTATTATTATAAAGTATTCTTCATTTATAAATTATTTTATTTTAATATAAATAATATAACAAGTAAGAAAATTTTAATTTTTTACAAAAATATAACAACATTTCAATAGTATTATTATATCCATAACAGTGTTATTTAGTGTTATAACAAAATTAGAATAATATTATTTTATCATAATATTATTAGCAGAATAATATTAGAATACTAATAATATTTTAATATAATATAAGAATACTATATTTGGTTTAACTATAATTTAACACTAGTTTGAGTGTTACACCAACTGTGGCTTGCAAGTAGTATTTGTTATTTAACCTTAACCTTTTATGGCATGTTATTTCACTAACACCAAGAAGCAAACAAAAGATAAAGATTAAAAAATTAATTACACTAATTGTTTTTATGGTCCAGTGGGGTGGTCAGATTGGTCTGGTTTGCAGGTGGGTTTAACCATCGTCATCGATAACAAGATGCCATCATAAGCTGCAAACGTCTCCGAGACTCGAGAGTTTCGAGGAATGAAGTCACTCATTACGGTCCATTGCAGCTTCTTCACTTGAGCTACAAACGTCTCCATTCTCATCGTGTACATCTGGATCGATACTGGTATTTAAAAATAGATGAACTCTAAACTTTGTCATTTCTTTTTTATCTTACTCTTTTTTTTTTTTTTTCATAATCATCATCATTTGAGATTTAAATGAAAGCTGAGATAGCTGTGAAAAAATAAAAAAAGTTAGGTAAAACTATCGAGTTTAAATATAAAATATCGTACTTAAGTTCTATTTTTTAAAAAATATGACGGCTTGGCAAGCTTGGCATGGTCCCAATTATATTTGGCTTCTAGGAAATGAGAATGCTGTTAAAATCATCAAAGGTGATGGGTGAAGCAAACCTGGCATGGTCCCAACTATATATATATATATATATATATATATCTTCTCTCTGTTCAGACCAATGAAGCAATTAACCCATCATGATGCGCTTATTCTATCTGTTGCCGTTAGAAAGGCATGCATTCCTTATGGCAATGTTCACAATCAATTCCATTTAGAATAATAATTTGATGATTACAATTTTTTTTTTTAAAAAAAAATCTAGTTGTTTTGGTTCTAAGAAATGGGACATCCTCGTATATCCAAAGCGCCATTACTATTTGCCAGAGAATTAACATAGAATTAAAAGATTTGAATTATTCTTATCCTCTGTGGCCAGGCGTATCATCTTGAAAGAGGACAAATCACAGCATGTCGTCAGAGGCTCCAGGCTGGCTGCAACTTCCTCCAATCAGTTCCTGTGAGAACACTGCTGACAGGAGAAAAGATTTCCACTTTGGATCCAGAATTCTACCCCTTTGTTTTATATAAATCCAGAAGTGTACAATTCTAGCCACCAGGCTATCTCCTTATACCAAGAGAAAAGATCCTACTTTGGATTCTGAAGCCTAGAATTCTTTGCTACCAGACTATCTCCATCCATCTCTTCTTCTGGAAGCAAAACTTGGTGGCATGGTGAAGCCACAGGACCATAGAAGTGGGCTCATGGAAGGACACTTCTCATATTCCTTCTGCCACAACAGACACAAGCAGAAGGAAGTGGCAATTGGTCCCTCTTGATTATTTCTATGAAGCTTTGTCCATTTGCGGCTACACTCTTGGTTGAATCAAGATGGCCTACGCCCATATCAGCTTCAGACAAGTTGGAAAACCAACCAATGGATACCTTCTCAAAACATACAGGTGGACCCATCATGGATAAAAATGCATGTGATATGTGTGACATGATGAAGCTTCAACTGTGAACTTTGCATGAATAATAAGGATAATGACATCGACTTTGTTAGCAAGAACTGGCTACCTAATGTGCTCTAAAGTCCAAAAGAAATGACAACAGTACAGTCCTAGTTGTGGACAATCCCTGCAGACACTGCACAAGGCAAAACTTTATTGGCTTTGCAAGTCTTGCTTGCATTCAACTCACAAGAGAAGTCAGAAGCAAAGCAGAACTTGACACCCAATCTCTTGTTTGATTGCCATTTTGCATCTTGTTCTAACATAGCTAGCACTATATATATTGTCCATTGATTTCAGTTTTTTTTTTTTTTTCACATTTATGCTTCTTGTTGCATAGTCATATTTACTTTCCTTTTTTTTTTTTCAGAGAGAGAGAGAGAGAGAGATCCAACTGTAGTATAAGTACCCAGAATTGAATTTTTGGGATGCATGCAACTATTAAACTTAGAAACTCTTTTGCTGAGCAGGGCGTGCTGCCACCAGGACGGCCTAGTTAATATAATTCATACTTACTGATATAAGGTTGGGTTATTGGACCCATCCTAAGATTTGCCCACATGAATAGATATTTGTCAATGGTTTTTGAAACCATTAATGCTATCGGGATAACTTCCCTCCCATAGTGAAACTAGAAATAAGAGCATTAGAAAAACTTTACAACAACTTTCAGAGAACTCTTCCAATCCCTCCGGTACCCACTATTATTGCCCTTAGATTTTGTGAGCGTAAGATCCTGAAGGGCTCTTGTGCCCACTTGCTCGACCATATATGAGATTGAAGCCTGTGGTGAAGCAGCTGCGTTATCGATTCGGGTTTTTTATAACAAGAAGCAACGATCTGAAGAAATATATCGAAAATCTATTCCTTGCTGCATGATATTGATTGTATCTAACAATACTTATTTCTACATATTTTTACATTGAGGTAAAATCGCTATTGAAATTAAGGGATTGAATAAAATTTTCAGTCAACAAAATTGATACTCAATTCAGGAAATAAACAAAAAAAAATAGTCCTCAACATAGGAGAAAGAAGGAGTCTTTTGTGGCAATTCATGACTGGCTGAGGTTCGATTAAAGAGGCATTTAGTTTGCAGCAATGTAATATTACCAACAATCTTATATTTTTGATAGTCTTACATTTAGTAATTAGATTCTCAAAAATAAAAGATTATCGCATTTGGTACATAATAACAAAATATGGTAGTTAGTTTACTATATTTTTAAAATTTATTATAAACTTCTTAAGTGTCTCTTTTTTTTTTACTTGCATATGAAAAGTTCTTATAAAAATTAAGATTCTTTGTAAATTAATTTTAAAAATATTATATATATTTAAATATTATAAATATTATATATATATTCTTAAATATCTCACTATATAATATATTATTCATATTTAATCTATAAATATTAGTAATATATTATATAATAATTTAATATACAAGAAGGTCATAACTATTGATAATTTAAAATTTACATATTATTATATAAATATATAATAATATTTAAAATATTAAATAGTAAATTAATATTAAATTTACATTAAAATAAAAATATCATATTATATATTAAATATATAATATAATATTAAATATTTAAATATTATCTAGTGTAAATTAAATATATAATCAGATTAAGTATTATTAAATACTTATATAAAAGTCAAAAATATAATTTAATATTATTAGATTTTGATAATCTTAAATACTTATTTTTAGATGGATTTCATATTATTATAATTTATTATAATTTTAAATTATCAAAAATCAAATATTATTAGTTAAATTATTACATTTAATTATTAAATATAATAATTGTATATAATAATTTTAAATTATTAAAATAAATTAACATGAATCAACCCTGAGAGTAACACCCATGAGGCGAGGGATCATGTGTTCGACCATATTTGGCACGGGGCAACTTTGCAAAGACCGTGGATGGTATGATGGGGGATCAGGGGACAAAACGAATGGAATTGAAGAGAAGTGGGTGACAGCTAACCACACACAACCCAACGTCCTTTCTTTCTTCTTTTAATCCCAGTTCTCTTCAATGTCTTCATGCAGACAGCCACATCCATACCAAGAACCCGGCCATTCTACTCTAATCATATGCACTGCTCTCCTTTTCTCTGAACCTCCGTTTTCTTGTCTTCTTTGGATTAAATAACCCTTCATTTGTGCAGTTTGGTGTGCTGGAATATTAGTACACAAAGAGTAGATCGATGCATGAAATGATTTGTATATATTGTAATTTATTTGATGGACAAGCTATAATTTCTCGTTCAATTGCTGTAGTGTTTTCAGCATATGGAATGGCAAATGACTCATTATGTAAGATAAAATGCATATATATATATATATATATATATATATATATATATATGCATGCAAATGCTTTTAATTTTAGTTGAGAAAAATGCAAAAAGTGATTGTAGTTACAAAGGTTGTTTGTAATTTTAACTACTGATTAGCAGGGAGAAATTGGATTGACCAAAAAAAGGCAGAAATTGGCAAAATTAAAGGTAATGGGAATGCAAAGTATTCATTAAGATTGAAATATTTCAGTCTCTTGTTAGATTTGATATTATAGCCATGGTTTCAAGATAACATTTTTTTTTTTTTTAATATCATTTTGTCCTAAAATTCTACCACTCTTTGAAATTTATTGTTTTAACTTAGGCCAATAAGCCCAAATTCCCTCAAATTTCGAATGCATATCTACATAGTTTATACTCTCTAATATTCTAAAAATTTTGAGTATGGTTAGGAATTTATTATTTTTGATAAATTATGTGAAGGCTCATCTATATAAGGAAGCTCAGAGTAAGATGAAGATTTTTTTTTAGGGGCGAGAGTAAGACGAAAATAAACTTCAATTTGAGATATCTTGTGGTTCCCATTATGCTGCCAATGCGTCATTCTAAACTATATTTTTCCACCACTCCCTACCTTCCTCAAAGTAAATTTTAATAGAAGCATTCAATGTTATGCGTGGTCTGAGCGGTAATTTTATTACCGTAGGGAATCTTGTTTATTTGATGCCAGCATTCCTAGAGAGCGCTAAGCGTTGGTCTACCTCATTGCTAAGTACTGAGTTGCTTATGCTTTATTGAAGAGTGATTCGGAAATTATTATTAAATTAATTTCTAATCCAAAATCTTCAATGTTGGAAGCTCAATTTTTCGCGTCGATATTTGAAAATTACTCCTCATTGAGAGAGGCCAATGATGCCACAAATTGAGCGGCTGCTGATGTCGTTTATCACTCAAAAAATAATATTTTCTTAGGTTTTGCTACCATATTCTTTTACTATTTTTTTAAAAAAAATATAAACAAAACATAAGTCTTAATATCTTAAAGAATATTTTAATCATTTTACTCTTATTATCGGTTAAACCGATAAAAGCGCAGATCTTTTTTCTTACTTCAAAAATATCGAGCTGTCATCTTCTCTGTTGCTGTTGCTTTCTTCGTTTTCTAATCGGAATTACTTGTCTTCTTATTATTTTATTTTCATATTGCTATATCCTCTGTTTATTCTTACCAGAGCCTATGGATTCATCAGTGATTTCGATAAAAAGTACTAACAGTTCCATTATGAGTGTAAGCCCAAAGGCTCCTCATCAAAGCTGTTATCTCTTCTCCGCCTTCTCATCGCATCACAATCCTATCATTATAGTGATCTCCACAAGAGCAAATAGTCTCACATCATCATACTAGCGGTCTTTATAAAAGTACAGAATCTTATTGTATACGTAGAAAGAATGGAACGGTAAGATGATAAGATCGTAAAGTAAAGTACTTTTTTTTATTACATTAACCCATAATAAAATTTAAATTTTTTTTAACATATCAATCTTGCAAATGGCTAGTAGGAACTTATTCTTTGTAAAATATTTAAATCTCTTAAAATAAAATTAAATAAATAATATTTCTAATATTTTAAAAAATAAAAGAGCATCATAGTAAAATTTTATTTTTTAAAAAAAATTATGAATTATACCAACACCTAGTTCTTTCAAGTCCTGCTATTTCTCTCTCATGATGCATGATCTCTTTTGACTTTTTTTTTTTTTTTTTTTAAGTATCATGAAAAAGTTCAGGTTGATCATAACAATGTCTGCTTAAAAAAATGATAAACAGAGGTATTACGATATTTTGCCTAAAATTTTAAAAACAACGTCCTTTAGCGCTTGTTCGCAAGCGTGCACATAGAACTGCTGGCAGGATACAATCAAATTGTAGTTAATTAACCTACCATTTGAGCCCTTTTTTCCAGCCTCCCTTTTCACTCCAGGACTTGTTGGAAAGTGCGCATAAATAAGAGCTGGTGGGAGACAATCAAACTGCAGCTAGTCAATCTACCATTTGAGCCATACTTTCTCCTGGCTCTTTTCGTATCGCTTTTCTTTTCGGCGTTTCTCATGAGGGTTGGGTGCCCTCCATTGCTCTTCATATGCTTTCCCCCAGTGCCTTAAGTGGTGACAGGAAAAGGTGACATAACTGAGATATGATATTTGAAGTGGAAATGTGGCTTCAAGGGACAATTTTGTCGCTCAAGCTTTTGGGTATTATTACCATGTTTCTTTTTAAACATCATTTCAGAAAACACAATTGCATGCGAGCTGCCTCTTTGCCAAGCCTTTGATTAAAAAAAAAATAAAAATAGATCGAAAACAAAAGACAAACACCTTTGTTTTTCTCTTAAAAAAAAATATTGCCTTACCACCTTTGATTGATCATTGATTTTAACCAGTGTTCCTACCAGGGGTCGAGTAATCAACTACAACAAGTGAGAGACTGCGAAACTTTTGATCCATATTCCCAGAAGTGCTGACCCTTACCTCAGCAAGGGAAAAAGGGAGAACAAAAAAAAAGGTGCCATTCTTCTCAAAGAGAGTACTCTTCAGTGACCTGTCATCACCAAGAAAGATTCCACTCTCTCAGAGTAGCTACAAGGAAGCAAGGGATCGTGTGCTGAATTATTTTTGGCACCAAGGGGAGAGAAGCGTAGCTAAAATCTCAAACAATGATGGGTTAGTGGCAGAGGGACAGGATGCATGGATGTGAAGCAAAGGACATGAGGCCATCTGTCCAAAAACATGACCGTTTATTCCCATGCAGACAAGCACACGCACACCAAAAGCCCAGCTCTCTTGCCCCACGGCATGGGTCCGGGGACATGATCTCTTTTGCTTGCCTTCTTCATATAAAATTTAAGAAATATTTAGGTCTTGGGTCTTGCATACATACCAGTTAAGATTTATAATTTGTCTTTCTTAAAACAAATTCTATCAGTTTGTTTGTCAGAATTTTTCGGTAGAAAAAAATAATAATAAGATAACGAGTGCAAACTTTTTAAGTCAGCAGACGTGAACCTGAGAGAATAGCCTGTTTTCAGGCACATTATAGAAAATTATGTGCTTTTCTTTAGAAATATTTTTCACAAAACTCGCACAGAATGTATAATTGACTGATGAAAGGATCACTTTAGAAAAAAGATACGCATTGTCCCCCACAAATAAATCATTAATCTCGCAACCATAGCAACGATTTAATGTGACAATGGTTTAAACAAAACTCAATGGAAGAAAAAGAGATGTTACTGAACACCAAAGAGGTAATAATCCAATAATCCAAATTGATAAAAAAAAAGGTAAAAATTATGATGAAGAAACGTCTCGCTTACTGAACTAAACACATGCATGCATGCATGCCTACACGCACAAACTTGATAAAACTCCTAGCTAGCTGCATGCAATGGTGAAATACTTCTCGTTGTCAAGATAAAAAGCTTAGTCCCAAAGAACAATTAACTGACACCTCTTAATATGTGCGGAAGGATTTATCCACAGGTATCTAGTTCTTTTATTGGCATATATAGGACACTCTATATAAAAAATTAAAAAAAAAATAAAAAAGAGGAAAGAACGGAAGGTTATCTTGCTCTTAAACCACGAGAGGATTTTATGGGGATAAGGGAGGATACTGTAATATAAGATTAAATGGAAATAATATTATTCTGGATCAAATTCTTCTAAGAAAGCCTACAAGAATGCCCTTCAACTATGCCATAATCCGTCATCATACAAGTTTAATTATTTTTCATTCTTTTTTTCACTTTCAGGCATTAAATGGTGTGATGATGCTTGTGTAGCACTACCAAGTTGGTGCCGAAAAAGAATTCCAAGTCTTAGTTGAGTCCTAATGTAACATATTATTAACTAAAGATCTATTTATTTTAACTTTTAAAATTTTCTAGAAAGCTATCTTAGAATTAGATTTCGCATTGGAAAGCGGTATTTGATTAAAACCTTTCTTTAGAATTCTACACGGACTAGTCCAATTTAAGTTTATATTATCTAATTCTAGTCAAAGTCAAATTAGTCATAATAAACATCAATGCAAACCCACCTGTGAGATAGTAGAATGAATAATAGTTCATTGTATTTCTCCTTCAACTTAGTGAATTCTTCATTACCACATAAAAGTATTGGTCCCATGTCATCTTTTTCTTATATTGTATGTACAGTGACTTGAGACTGTTGATCCTAGTATATTATATGTATAGTGACTTGAGAGTGTTGATCCTAGTATATCACCTTATAAGTAATGCAATTGGTCAAGGATATGCTTTCTTGGAGCAACTATTACTATTCTTCTCAGCACTTGGGGCATATAAAATTAGAATTTATTTTAAGATGGCATATATCTCATTATACATGTTGATAAGTATGGATAGTCTAAAATAGGTTAAATTTGTGGGTAAAAGATAGTCCGCCTTGGATGATAGAATAATGAAGGAATCAAAATAAAAGTCTGTGTGGTATCCAATTTCAAATAGCTGCATCATATTGAATGTCTTTTCTTTGAGGTCATAAGTATGGAATGTCAAGCTAGTTAATAATAATAATAATAATAATAATAATAAAGCTTTTTCTTGGTAAAGGAATTAAATGAGGCATGGCCTCAAATTTATTTGAGAATGCCATCGACCATGGATTTACTAGGTCTGTCCAATAATTGAATTGATTTGCATACTTGGATCTTAATGAGAGACAAGCATTTGGGGGGAAAGATGAAACTCCTAGTTCTTAGATTTCTAGATTCAGCAAACTCCACTGGAGACGTTTTTCAAGCTACTCAACGCTATTAATTCCACTTATCTCTTGTAAGCAATACTGGATTCTAGCAATGATGTAACTGATACCTTTTAAGTTCACTTAAATATTGCCTAGCAGTCTACTGCTTCTTGTTTATCATTTCCGTCTTAACAGCATTGTTCTTGGTCTCCAAGTATCAAGATTGTTTTTGTATATTTGAGCTTTGTAACTCCATATCTCTTTGTTTGATAGGTATAGCTAGAGATGAGGATGGGTCACCAATTCTATCAAGAATAGTTTCAGAATTTTAAACTCAGAATCGAATCAGCTCTATCTTGGAGCCGACTCAGCATCATAGAATCAGCATCAAGATAGAAGCGATATTCCTTTTTTTTTTTTTTGCATGAGCTTGAGACCTTTTTTATAATATATATATATATATATATATATAATGATAGCATTGAATCTAGCTTGGTTTTTCCATCATATTTATCAGCATTTTTGTTCAGAAAATTTAGCTTGGTTTTCTTCCGTAAGTCTACAATTTTTCTTAACATGCCTGAACTTCTTACAATGATAGCATTGAATCTTGCTACAATACTAGCAATGTGAAGCCATATGGTTTTCTTTCTTACAAATTTTGCAAACAGGCTTAGTGTCATTGGAAGTCATACCTTCTTCATTTTTGCCTTCTTTCTTTTTTTTGCTTCTCCTTTTCTCCTACTTCTTTTATCTCTCTGGCTTTACTCATCTTCAATTTTTTTTCTCTTGAAGGATCTATGAGATTTCATGCATGGTGGCTTTTGACTAGAAAGCACTTTCAATGGATTGATCCACACATCTTATTCCTCTTTGCTCATGAGATTGTAGTGATCCCATCAATTGCTCAATGGACAAAGTGGAAAGATCTTTAGATGCTTTAATTGCAGCAATAATAGGATCGTATTTCTAAAGCAAGCTGATAAGAATTTTTTTAATAATTTTTTGATCGGAGACAGTTTCTCCATATGTCCTCATCTGATTAATAACTTCAATGATTTTTGAGGAGTAGTCCTCCACAACTTCCAACTCTCTCATCCTAAGATTTTCAAACTCCCTGTGCAAAGATTGAAGCTTGATTGCGATTGCCTTGTCGCCACCTTTAAACTCTCTTTGTAAAATCTCCCCGGCCTCCTTTGCATTAGTGGCTCTGATAATTCATGGAAAAATTGCTGCAAAAACTTCATTTTAATTCTTAGAGAGAGCTTTAGCATCTTCCCTTCTATCAGCTTCAAGCTTCTCCTTATGTGTACTTGTGAGTTGGCTCTCATCGGATGGCTCATTGCAACCCTTTTCAACAATGGTCCACAGTCCTGATGACAGAAGGAAAGTTCTCATTTTGACTTTTCAAAACTCATAATTTTCTCCCCTAAAAATTGGAAGGATAGAGTGTGAAACACCAAGCCTTTCTCCAGCAAAGGAAGCCATCACCTTTACTCAATTCTTCTTGCTTTGGTGACGAACACAGCTCATATTTTCATGGCGAGACACTGTTTTGATACCACTTTTGTTAGTTTGAAAAAGAGCGAGAAGAAATTTGATTTTGAGTTGCTGCTGCAGAACTCAAGAGCACACAAGCTGCAAAATTTTGCAGAACTTTTCTTTCTTCTTTTTTTCCCTCTTCATTCAACTAACTAGCAGCATATATATTTATGCACTATATTAGATAAATCTACAAGCATTTAAATAACATCTTAGAGAATTGAACAGATTGTTGAATATAATATCACAACATGACAGTTGACAGGTTAACACTTTGTCCGGAAGTGCATTAATTCCAGCAGCACAGGAGTAGATGAAGCCGTGCAAACCCAGGAAAGCAACCCCATCCTTATCCACAACACCTTGTTACCACTCGCATCATTTCCCAAAGAAATCATGCAGCAGCTCACAGTTCTCTCATTGGCTTATTCTAGTCTGGCAATCAGCGGGACCAAACACTGAAACACCCACCCGACCAAATGTAAAATTTATCAGCTCAGCAGAACACAACACAGGAGACAAAATAATGCCCTTCCCCTCGGAAACCGAGACTTGCTTGCATCAACTCAGACAAGACTCTCTTTGGATGTTGGTGCATGAAATTTTCTTTGTGGGCACCAAATCTGCTGCCCATAAGTCACGTCCTATGCCATCCCATCCACTCATGCATGCGTCGCCATGACTTATCCACGTCAAGAAGACTTGACTGCACCTCTCGTTCACTGCTCCCATGCTATACTTTAATGTGTTACCAAGGGCTGGCCATGGTGCATGCTCCTCCAAGGCGACAAGCTGCGGCCTCTATGGAAGCGAACTCTTGCAGGCAGGCTACTGGTTGCTTTCTCTTCTGCTGGCCTCGGCTCTCTCGTACGTCTAAAAACACTCCCACACGTGAAAGTCTATATAAAAAATCTTCAAAGTGACAAGGGGTTCAGAGCTCAAAGGTCCCCCACCTACGTCTCTTGCCGAGTCTGTGTGAGTGGAGAATGAAGTAAGGGGGAAGCGTGGTATGTTCCCCCACCGCATGGCTCACGCGCCAACTAAATGAACGGCTAGAGGATTGAAAGGTCATGGCAAAACCACGTGGAGTTTGATGGTTGGCATAAAGCAACCATGGCCTAGATTTGTGGGGGGAGAAAAAAAAAAAATGGTGCTTGCGTGCGTGCTGGGTTAGATTGCATGGCCGCCGTTTGCATGCTGGCAAAGTTATCCGGTAGGTGACGCACTCCTACACCTGCAGGCTATCATTAATTGATGATAATTTTATATTTACAACACCTGCTGATAAATTTAATTCAATGATATATACACGTGTGATGAGTTGTATGATTTATATTGCCTGAGCTTATAAACTTTTTATTTTTTTATTAAAAAATATAATTAGATAGATTGTATGAACCCAAAATTTAATAATAATTTGCATGAAAGAATTTATTAGAATTTTATTATAAATAGATTAATTTTTTATTTATATTTAATTTTTTTATCGAGAAAATTATTTGTTAAAAGAATAAGAAAACGTATTCTCTTTGGTTTTTGCAGAAATCAAAGATGGCATAAAAAATATAATATTAAATTTTAGTTATTATTTAAATATTAAATTTACATATATAATTCTAAAATTTTTATAGATATAATTTTTGATTCGACGAGTGAGAGAACTATATGGTGTATAGATAGGCGCTTATTTGGTTGTGAAGCAAAACATCTAATGAAAACTCTCAATCAAACTTTTGATTTACTTTTGTAGGCTTATCACACATTTTTAAAAAGCATGAAGATGTAATGGATGATATTTTTTTTATTTTTTCAGTACTTTTTCAAAAAAAATTGTCAGTGGTGATGGGTCTTACTCTTACATCTGCCAGTGGTGATGGGTCTTACTCTTACATCCATCAAGATAAGAAATGTATAGGTGATGAAGAAAAAGAAATCCAGATAGTTGATTGGCTGGTACATGGTTTTTAGATTTGATTTGATAATTGAGTCAAAGAATGAGGTATACCATGTTATCATTCTGTCATTGAAACAACTTCCTACCAGATTATGGTAGCTGGTGGAATAAATGCTTGTATTTAATTGAAAGCAAGTTGGCCAGTGCTTCATTGGCACAAGGACTCCATCCATTGAAGCTAGGACTAAACAGGAAGGTGTAATGAATATGTACATAATGTTAAATTTTTTTTAGGATATTTCTCAAGGAAAAAAAGGACTAAGATCAATGTGCGTGTGAGAGGCATAAACTATTTTTCAGACCTAACTTAGATTACATCTAGGCAGAGATGTAGATGGACTAAACTGTTCATTAATATCGCCCCCTTACCTTACCAAGGGGTTTATTCAATTCAATCCTGTTGTAATTTGTATTCGGGACCATCCCAACAACAAGCTAGCAAGTCACTATTTTTAATTCTTGGCTGCTTACGGGAAATAAAACATACTCTATTTGATACAACATTTTAAGGCTTAGTAAACAAAAGTTAGCTCACAAAACTAAACATATGAGATAGCTTAAATCAGCCACTATAAATATTTTTTTTTTTTGGTTATTTTTCTACTTAAGAGACTCCATTAGACTTTTTTTTTTTTTTTGGCTTAATGTCCTTAGAGAATCTAAAAATACATATATCCATAAATATAATTTAGATACCACTTACTAATAATAGCAAGCCAATCATCAAATGTAAGTGCAAATATATCAATTATAAGGATTTCAAAATCAATATTTAAATTAATATATAATGCTTAAACTATTTATAATTAATAAATCTATGTTTAAGCTTGGAGTTTGCTTTTTCTAATAGCAATTTTTTAAAATAAGCTGGTACATTAAAATGTATCATATCCTATGCAAATTGAGATCCAAAGCCATTACCTTAATCTAAGCATCTTAAATCACATATAATTAAAATCCAACTACTTTAAAATCCTTTTGATCATACCAAAACAAAGGATCATGTCACTAAATTGTTGATTGTGAAATAGCTTGACACAAACGTCCTATAGGCTTTTTTTTTTTTTTTTTTTTTTGGCACAGACTAAATGCAATATTTTACAGTGTGCAGTTGGCTGAAATTAATTACCTTCGATCTCTATGATATTTTACATACAACTAGTAATATGTGGAATGATAAAATAGAAGGAAGAAAAAAAAAAAAAAAAGTTGAAAGGATTACTAGAGTCGCATTTCAGATGAATTCAAGCAAAAAGGCTTGAACTCGAGCCAACATTTTATCATCCAATATTTTGAAAAAAAGGAAATGATTTAGCTTATGCTAATCTGCAATCGCAAGCAAAAGTCTGTGACGTGTCCCATGCCATTCTTCATGAATCATAGCACTTTAGCCATTATATTTGTAATGATGTCCTATTTCACACGGTGGATTTCCCAATGTGCAATCCGTGCGATCCATCATGAATGCTTCTTGTCCCACCTAAGGGTCCGGCCTTTGAGTCTCCAAATTTTAGATGTATTACATGCAGAATTTCTCGTAGATAAAAGTGATCCAATATCTATAAAAAACTCTAAATAAATCTACAATTTTATTGTAGCCAACGCTTGATTATGTGGCAAATTATAAATTTCAATCACTGTGGCTGAATTAGTTAGGCTACCTATAATGCCTTGACAAATGAGAATAGAGGTGGCAATCGAAGTTTGTGTTATTGAAGCTAAATCTGAATTTTGAATAATTGGATTAGGACCAATCCATGAGTCTTTTTTAGACTGAATTAATTTTTTTAAAAAAATTCAATGCATATTTTCTTTTCTTTTTTTAAATATTTTATAAAGGATTAATTCAATCCTTTCTCCCTTTATGTTGCATATTTGTTACTTTAAATGCTAGAATAGTTAGACACAAAATTACAACATGATTAAATACTAATAGAAGTGATAGTTATAAACTTATAAAATATTAAGATAATATAGTTGAACAATAGTCATAAAAATATACTTTTAAAATTAAACAAACATTAATATCAAATTATCAATAAGATTACAAAATAAAATAAACAAATGTTAGAAATATGTTTAATCTCATAAACAAAAAAGAGTAAAAACATGCTCAATTCTACCATTTCATTTCGTTCTCAAGTGCATTTGAAGCGGCTAATATTGATCTTTCATTAACACTTAACTTAGAAAAGTACACTTCTAATTCCATTATGAATTAAGTTTTATTGGCATCAACTATATATATATATATCAAAGAATATAAAATATTAAAATATTAACTATGTAAATAATTTAATTAATAATTCATAAAATTATATAATATCATCTAGATAAAATATAATAATTTAAAACAAATGAATTTAAAAATATTTTACCTTCATATCAAAATAACTAATTATGAGTGGTGATCAAAGTTTGTGTATTTTCTAGCAAATATCATTTTTGGGTCATTTCGGGTTACATGTGACCTAACTTGATGCGATCCGAAAATTTTTAGATTCTAGACATTTCGAATTCAAGTAAAAAAAAAAATATTCAGACCATATTTTTTTTTGAAGATAGATTAGGGTTGGGTTCACTTTGCTACATCTAAATGAGAAGATAATGTTTGATATATGGATTCTTCGAAAGTGCATACTTCATAAATGAATTCTCAAAGAGCCAATTTATTGAAAAATACTTTTTGTCTGATTGGTTAGACATGGGATAGAGGTTCGAAAAGTATAGTTTTTTTGAGTAGGTTTTGTTTAGCTAGCCATTTATATTTTTGGAAAGTAAGTATAAAGAATCTATATACTATTGGACATAACGTGCAAATATAATTGACAAAGAGGTTGGCCATTGAGATAATTTCTTTAAGCCTATCACAAAAATTACTAATAATAAATCTAGCATTTGCTTCATTTCTTTTCATAGGTCTACAAAATTAACTTTCAATTCATCAATTAATGATTGCGATAACATTACTAAAAATGGTAGCTAATGTCATGATTGCCGCAATGCCTTGTACCTGTGTTTAAGACTATAATTAAATGGATGTGAAAAAAATATCAATGGTAAAATTTAAAGCTTGCTATATCATGCCATTGAGAAAATTAATCTTTTAAAATTTAAGTAATTAAAAATTTATCAAATGTAAGGCTTGTTTGTAGTAGCTATTAGTCCTGTCATTGCTTATAGAAAATAACTGCTATTAGCCCATCTAGTAATTATCCCAATTAGGATCTTAATATTTAACTTATTGAAGTTTAGGAGCATTTTGAAAATAAAAAAAACTTCATTCTACTTTCTACTGGATAGAAAAACCACTTTTCTATCTCTCACATGAGCACCACTTTCTAATATAAATATTTTCTCTGATAAAGCTCTTCCTTCTTGGCCAAATTAAACCCTCAAACTAAACAAAAGCTTTTTCTTTTTTTTTTCTATTTTCTTAAAAATCTCTCGACCTATTTAGTTATGAATGTCAGTTATCCATACGTATTTTTATCTCTATTTCTAATTTTTATTTTTTAAATTTTTTTTTAAAAAAATATATTTATTTGTTGAAAATAAAAAAATTACTTTTAATTTTAAAATTTTTTAAAAAAGATGGGTCATAGTAGAGATACAACCGTAAGTGATGAAGGAAAGTAGCATCCATAATGGATGGTGTAGATATAGTGATGATGGTAGCGATGGATGGTAGAAGGGGTAACAATGTTAAAAGTATGATGATGATGATGATGATGATGATGATGCTAGTGATGAATGATAAAGATATATGATGATGGTGAGCAATTGCTATGATAGTGATGGTGATATATAATGAAAAATATTTAGTAGTGAAATTAATTATGAATGATTGAATATAATAATAAAAAATATAAGAAAAATATTATTTTTATTTTTAAAATAAAAAGATAAAATATTATTTAAAGATGTTTTATAGATTCAATGATTTTTTAAAAAATTTATTTGAAAAAGATTTGGATTTGAAAATAGAATCCTAACCCCTCTTCTCATTGTAAAAAATTTATTTTAGAAAATACCTTCGGTTCTGAGTAGGCCCTTCGTTTCTGCCTTCTATTCTCTCCGAGCAAACGTCAAAGAGATGCACGCTAACACGAAGCGTGTTATATAAAATAAGTTTTCGGATAACATAAGATATTTACCAGTGTGGACTTTGAATATAAATCCTCTATGCTCATCCTTTCAAGAATTGCGTATAAATTTCTATTGATAGGATAAGTCGAGCTCACATCTAATAGAGAAAGGTGATTCTCCTGACGCAATAAATGGAGATTCCAACATCATTCCCCTCGGACCCGTCGAAATCTAAATTCATTAAGACTGCAAGAATTCTTCGCAATTTTTTTTTTTTTTTGTAGAAAATCCATCGTCGGTTGCCAAATTTTGCATCCTTCAAGCGCGGAATATGTACATATGAGATCACCTACTTGCGTTTAATTTGGTGCAACAAAGCGTATGCCTCGCATCATCTGAGATCACCGCAGCAAACTATTTTACCACTAATAAAATATTTTATTGCATGCCGTGAGAGTAAAAAAACATCCTTCTTCGCATCTCATCCTGGTGGTTGTGCTTGCGACGAGCCTACCACCAAATCCAAAATCTTCGCTTCTTGGAACTCCTACCCCTCATCAGGTCTATTCAATGTCAGCCTCTTGATCCTAAACACACGGCTCCTGATGAGATCTACCATGGACCGCACTTAAAGGATAGCATCCAAAGAAGATATGGTCGACGATCCCAATCACCATCACCACCCGTCCAAACGGTCGCCCTCTTCCGCTACCTGATCATAATAAAGGCGTTCTCATGGTTTCACCGGCAGCGGCACGCAGAAGGAGACAAATCCACGCGGCGATCAGTAAAATTATTACGTGAAATTAAAAACAAGAAATTTATTTTTCGGTCCCCCTTTAGTTTATTATTTCGTGAGTTGCCCCCTTCACCTGCTGCTTCCCTCCTTCCATCTCTCTCGCCCCTGGCATTGGGATTGGCGGTGGCTCTCTCGGCCTTTCTCCTCTGCTCTCTCTCACCCGAAGAACGAGAACTGAAACTTTAAAGCGAGGCCAAAAAAATCTTTTCCTCTCGTTCTCCGGTCTCTATAAATAAATCTATCGCTCTCCCCCTCTCTTTCTGATTCTAAGTTCGTTCTCTCTTCATCGACGGATAGATCGATAGGGTTCCGGCAGCGGAGGCATTGGAGATGATGGATTTCGGGCGAAGCGGGAGGACGCCGATCAGGAGTTCCGGCGGGTGCTGAAGGAGCTGGTCCGCTGCCACATCGATGGCTGCATGACCGGCCTCGCCTCCTGTAGCTCCGCCGCTGACGACGCCGGCGGTGGAGACGCCCCCGACCTCCTCGCCCGACGCCGGCGGCGGTCGGACCTCGTGGGGGACGACCTGGCGGAGTCTTCCGCTGCTGCTCGACGTCACTCCCAGATCCTCAGCCGGTGGGCAGCCCGCCAAGCCGAGGAGATGATCACCACCATCGAGCGCCGGAACCGCGAGAACGAGCTCATGGCCCTCGCCGGGCTCCACACTGTGTCCATGCTCGATTCGTCATTCCTCCGCGAGTCCCGGCGGGCCCAGTCGTCAATCGAGCGCCCGGTGTCCGCCCGGGCCTCCTCCATGCTCCAGCGGTGGCGCGAGCTCGAGTACGAGAGCGCCGCCGCCGTGACGGACCGGGGGAGCCCCACCGCGTCCGGCAACCACCAACGGAGTGCGGCGGAGCTCCGGGGTATCTCCGAGGATGCCAGCGAGAGTGATGACAATGAGTACCGCCGGTGGGCTCACGACCCATTGGGTCCGGCCGGCAGTAGGCGGGATGTGGATTTGGTCGATGAGGACGACGGCCCGGGGTCGAGCAGGGAGCAGTCCCCCGATCTCGGGGACGGCGAGAGGGAGAGGGTGAGGCAGACTGTTCGTGGATGGATGACGGAGAATGGAATAGCGGATGCAGCGTCTCGGATGTCTTCGAGGGGTGAGAGCCCGAGGGCCGAGTGGCTCGGCGAGACGGAGCGCGAGAGGGTGAGGTTGGTGAGGGAGTGGGTGCACATGGCGAGCCAACAGAGGGATGCCCGAGCTACCAGGAGGGAGGAGCGGGAAAGGGACGGGTCAGCGACGGATCACGAGGAGGGGCAGCCGGAGCCCATCCGGAGGGACCTGCTGAGGATACGTGGGAGGCAGGCTCGGCTCGATCTGATCATGAGGATTGTGAGGGAAAGGCAGAGGGAGCTCCATGGTTTGTCGGAGCTTCGCGCTGTCTCGGACTTTGCTCAACGGAATCGCATTCAGGTCAGTCTGCCGTCCTGTTAGTTTTCTTTCTTCTCCAAATTCCTGAACATAAACGTGGCTCTGGAAGTGAATCAGTGGTCATTTGTTTTGAAGTAATACCCACAAGTGCTGCTATTGTTTGATGGGGAAGCCTGTATTATCTTATTGTAATTGGATATGCTCACAGTCTCGACTATTTAAGCATTGACTGATGAGAAAAAGTTCGGCGGTTGGATAATTTTGCTGACAGTTCTGCATTGTATCGGCCATGCCCATATCTTGCTTTGCTTGCTTGTGTTTCCAATTGATCGGTTTAATTTCTTCTGGTTTTTATGATAAGCAACTCGTATCTCTTCATGTTATTATTCATGATTATGAAGGTGGATGATTTGCACAGTTGAATTTATGCCTGTGTGAGGGATGGTGGGTAACAACTATTTGTTTTTCATTGTTGTTTGATCTCTGAAATTTCCTTGTATTTTGGTTCCTTTACATTTTGTAGTTTATTTTGATGATAGTCATGGTGACTTGTGTTCTTGTAATGGAAGACAATCACTAAAGTAGTTTTACAAAATGATTTAAACTTTAAAGTATCACTTGTCATTCTTGAGTTAGCCACCATCCTTTGTTGCATCTGGATCATTTCATATTGTATCAACACATGGCACTAAAATGGTTTAAGCTTGTCGAAAGATTTGCCAATGCTTTGAATGGTGGCTATGATATGCAAGTGGTCATAGAATTGGCTTATGCTTGGCTAGAAGGTGGCCAGTTAAGCAAAGACCTAAGAATATTACATTAAAAATGGTTAAAGTTCATAAACATGCGAAAATCACAATGAAACATAAATTTAAAAAATAAAGTGAAAAACTAGGCAAACTCGTGTTATGTACATCTGGCCTTCTGAGACCCTAGGTAGTAGGAGTCTAGTGTACTAATATGCCCTTTTTTTTTATCTACGTACCAAGATTATAACAACACGACATGTTAATTAATAAAGTTATAATTTTTTGAACAAATTATTTAATTATATTAATGGATAAAAAAACCATTGTTTCAAATGACACAAATGCCCATTTGTATCATTTAGTGTTCGTTCTTAATTGTCTCTTAACAATAATACCAAAGGTTGTAAGTTTTTGGTGCTTTTCATCTCCTAGTCACTTAAATTCTTAGTCTAATTAGAACCTAAAGTGAGAGAAACTAAAAATTATTTTTTAAAGAAAATTATAATAATTAAAGGTAATTTGGTTGAGCTTTTGATTTAATGCAGAACAGCTTCACCATGTTCCCTTCATTGATCTGACACTTACATTGTCAAAGTGGTCAAAAAAGTAATAAAGAAGAGTTTCAAACTATTCCGAATGGATTCAAGGCTGTCTAGGATGGTTGGGCATGTGTTTAAAAGCAGAAAAATTAAGTCCTTTCATTATGTAATGTTACGTATGTGTTAAAGCAACATGATTGATGCATGATAAAAGGTAGCTGTATTGGTCAGCTTGGATGATGAAGTACTTTGTGCCCTCATACGATTGTGATAACGTAGTGTAGAGGTCAGACATACAAATTAGTATGGACTGACACTCATTTCTTGGTTATCAAGGCAACATGATTGATGCATTATAAAAGGTAGCTGTACTGGTCAGCATGGATGATGCAGTAATTTGTGCCCTCATACTCTTGTGACAACATAGTGTGGAACATGTCGGACATACAAATTCATATGGACTGATACTCAGTTCTTGGTTTTATAGTTACATACTGGAATGCAGCGTAGTTTAGCATGACCTTGTTTATCTTAAACAATGCTCTCAGTCTTGTAACGCCACAGCAGTCCATTCTATTCTCCATAGTTTTCAAATATGGCATGATTGGAGAATGATATGTTTAAATAACAGGATAAGATTTAAAATTAGGGAAAAAAAAATCTATTGTAAGACCTAATTACTGGCTTCCATTGCCCAAAAGTAACCATCTTCATAAAACCAATTTCGTGGCATCCAAGAATATCTTTCCTTAATAATTTTTTGGTGTTTTGTTAGGTAAGATTAATAATGAGTTTGGAAGAGGGGAAATTTTTCAGTTTTAATGATTTTATTACCTTTGTGGTACTAGGTGATCTTTAATGAGTATTTATGGTATACCTTCAGATTTTGACCCAATGAAATAACCTTATTTGTTTCTAAATGCTATGTATTTTTAGATATATTATATGTTTATGATAATGTTCTATGATGTTCCCAAACCTGTGTCCTTCCTCGAAACATTTATTTTACTAGTAATCTTAAAATATGTCATGACTACACGAGTATTGATATTCTATAAGTCAATAAAGTTAGTCCACATCATGAATTCTTTACATATATAATACCATTCATTTGGACAAATATCATTCAAATAGGTTAAATTGAAACCAGTCAATTATAATAACATATAAGCAATGAATATAAAGTAGCATATGTTAAGGGAAAAAAATGTGAACTACTAAGGTGATTTTCCTAGAGTTTTGAAGACATTAAACTTTCACTACTTCCATCTCCTGCTTGTGTTCATATGTTTTCTGCTAAGAAATACTCGGATAATATTTTGCTTTTATAACTATGATATGGGAATCTAATGCAAATCATCTTGCAGTCTTTACTCCGAGGTAGATTCTTAAGAAATGGGGGATCAACTGAGGAAGAGAGGTCACCATCAGTTGCAGCAACAGAATTGGGTCAGCTAAGACAACGCCATCCTGTCTCTGGCATGTGGTATGATTTCCTTGATGACCTGCTTACATGTTGGTATTGCTCCTAATATTATTCATCTAGAACTTCTGAAAGATTTACCTATACAAAATGTCCATTTAATTAGTTGCAGCTTGCTCTAGAATCTTTGGAGCTGCTTGGAGTCCTATAATTGATGTTGCACGACATGTTAAGTTGTAGTGCATCTCACCTATTTGGAATAATGTAATTTAACTACATGCTATAAGTCAAGTTACAGTTGGATTGTAAATGAGGCCTAAAAATTTGTAAGTCAACATGTAACCAACTCGGCCATAGTTCAACTTGCAGCAAGTCGACACGCAATTTTGAAACATAAGAACAATCAACTTTAATATTATAATATCATAATATTATGATATATTTGTAATAATACAATACGATATGATATGACATAAAATAAATAATATAATAATTATGTGGTAATCCAATGTGATAAAAGTTTTATGAAAATATTGTTATAGCCATTATATAACTATGTAGTATAAAATAATATAATATAAAAATATTATAATACTATATAATGTTATAATATTAGTATACTGATATAATTATATTATGTCATATTATAATTTTTAATATTACTATAATAATATATTATAATATTATATTATTATAACAATAATATTATAATTTCTAATAATATATTAAAATATAATTATGAAATAATAATAAAAATACCACATTATAATAATATCAGAATAATGTTGTATTATTATCATTATTAATATTATTCTCATTATTATAATAATCATACTATAATATAGTAATATTATAATATTTTATAATGCTATAATATAGTCTAATAATTTAATATTATTATAATATAATTTTGTAACATTAATATAATAATATATTATAATATGAAATAAACTTGGCTATATTCGAATGTAGTCAAGTTCAGAATTCGGTCACCTTCCCTATCCTTGGATACCTCATTATAATATATAATATATCATTATTAGAATAATGATATTATAATTTCTAATAAGATATTATAATATAATTATTAACTAATAATAAAAATATATTATAATAATTATTGAGTATATAATATTATAATATTATTATAATAATTTATAAGTTAACAATGATTTATACAAATAGTTTTTTTGATAATACAAACAACTCTGCCAAATGGGATCTTATAGTTACAGCCTTCCAAACAACATTAGTTTAATTACAATGTAGTTTGGTTATATGCAACCCAATTACATTGTAACTTGAGCCTGCACTACAATTTCACTTGCAGGATGTCAAATGGCCCTTTGATTATTTCATGATTAAACTTCTTCTATTTGTTGTAATTTTGTAAGCACTCAATTATTGAACAGCTTTTTTTTTTTTTTTTTTTTTACTAGTTAAGGAGTTGCTGCATTTAGTTAGGAACAACAGATGGCATTGGGATCCTGCATTTAGTTGCTTGTATGATTAGCAAAAGCATGTGCATTTGCTGATGAATAAAATGAAGATATATTCAAACTTCATAAGATTAATGTTATTAAAACATGATAAGAGCTTTTAAAATTCAGAATATCCTCACTGATTAAAGAAGGCAAAATCAAATATATCCTCTTCTATCCAATTCTTGGGAACTATCTTGCAACCGTAGAGATGGAAGCATCAATGCGAAAAATACTGCATTTTCGGTAAATGATAATATTATGTCTTCTAAACTTCAAGTCGTGAGGTGTAGCAAGTTATGGTATGCAAAATGAAAAAAAGGCAAGTTCAATTTCTTAGACAAAATATTCAAGAAAAAGGTTTATTCTAACAAGAATGGGTAGAATCTCTAACATCTCAAATGCATTTTTCCTTTTTCTCTGCCTCATAGTTACATGGATAAAACTCCTCATGTATATCCTTAATGATGCACATCGTATTGACTTGGTTAGTGTCAATGATAGCTAAATGTCAAAAAGGGTTTGATATTTGGTTTGAGCCTGGGTCAGTTCTGATAGGCTGCTATAAATTGGGAAATAATCACGGAGATTTAATTAAGGTTGGTATCAATAAAATCCGGGTAAATTTGGAAGGTCTTGACATCAAGATAAGTTAGAGATCTTATTGGATCAAGATTTATTCGTACTGTTCTTTATCTTTGTAGTAAGAAACAAATGTGGACATATTTGTAGATAAGCCTAAGAGGTCCTAGAGGGGCGATTTGCCACTATAATAAGCATTTTAAATTGTGAATGAAAATTCTAATTCTATTCTTTATTGTTCTGTGAGAGCTCTTTATGATTGCTTCTTCTTCCTATCTTGCTACTCCATTATTGGATAGAATTTTTTTCCTTAAGAAGAAAGATCACCATCTGCACCACTTAAGCTTTGTTGTATCGAAACTTTATAGGACTTCCAATGTCTTGTACTTGGTTAGGCATTAATATATCTGTGAGGGACCATAAATTGCCTCCTGTTGCATAAATTCTCTTGCTATTAGGGAAGACAAATTCTACTTTTATTTTGCATATTATCCTTCTACTCATAAGTACCTTAATTTAAGGGAGTTAGTACCATGATTTGACAGTGGAGGTTTTGCAACCATGAATTACTGACAAAGGTTAACATTTTGTGGTTTACATGTTGCTGTTACTTATGTTTTTGGGTGGTTGGAAATTATAACAAGAATTATCAAAAATTACACAATTTGCCAAACCTAATACTAGTAACATAGAAGAAGCCATGTTAAAAAACAGAATGAAAGAAGTTAAAACCAGTACATAAAAATCTAATTTTGGCCAGCTAATAAAAAATTAATGCTGTAAATCTTACACCAGTAGATTGAAAATTTAAAATAGTGTGATTCTAAACTCCATAAGCATGCTTGTATTCATAATTCCATTCATTCCAATCCAATCACATGCTGCATGCTGGATGATCCACTAATAAATTAGTGAAGCCTTTTTGACTTTTGGTGTTGAATGTTCATAAGTGATCAAATGACTAGGGGTGGCAATATTGGACATGACCTGTAAACATGACTCAAACTCAACATGGAGTTGGCAGGTTTGGGTTGAACATAAATGAGTTCAAGACAAAATTGAGTTGACCCATTAAACATGATTAATCAACAAGTTGTGTCTTAGATGACCTGCTAATTCGAAATTGACCTGCAATTAATCCGATTATTAAATGGGTTAATTCGTGTAATACAACCCACAAACCTAGATGCAATCTGCTAGATCTGTTTAACTTATTTAAGTTAATTTTATCCTTTAATTTTCAACTGTCAAGATTATTATTTTGTTATCACACATGATCTAATGGCTGGAAATGGATTGGTGTACAATTTTATTTATGCTGGATAAATATACCTTGACAAGTCACAACATTAAACCTAAATCACAAATCACAAAATTTGATTTCAAATTACACAGATTAAAAATAGATCATAATTTTGTGTCAACGCGAACACGATTTGATTATAAAATGAGTTACATGAGTCGTGTCATATAACCTATATGGTCCACAGGTTAGGTTCAGGTCTAGATTTCTAACATGATTAGTAAATGGGTTAGGTTCAGTTTGACCCATTTGCCATCATACTCTTAAGTTGACACGATCTATTTATGACCCATTGATACGATTTACTGTCTGACAAATGATGAACGTTCATCCTTCATCTTTGCTAAAGTAGCTTTTTATCTTTCTTTTCTTCTTTTTCTTCTCCTTTTTTTCCCCTCCATTTTTGAAGGGTTTTTTTGGGGTGGGGGTTGTGGGAGTCGATACATAGAACATGCATCCAGTATTAATAAGGCACTGGATTCTCAAGATGGTCATCTGGCATTGATGTGGGGAAAAAAACTGTAGAATAAGTCAATACATATAGTGTATCTATTCTGTTGAAGTCTGTTTATTTCAGCACTCAGCATTTGTTTTACTATAAACTTGTTCATATGTTGATGACCTTTTTGATGCTATCATTTTCCATGTTTCCATGTTCTTTGGAATGAATCTGTGCTTACTGAAATTACCATTTTGTTTCCTTGTGTATAGTGATTTCTTTTTCATTTTATTTTTCTGAGTGGTTGATGAGAACTAGTTCGGGCATGACAAATTTTATCTTTTGTATCTAGTGAAGGATTTCGCTACAGACTTGAAAATATTGTCCATGGCCAAGCTAACGGCCTTTCTGATGCTTCGGTTAGTCATAATATCAATGGCTCTACAAATGATCATCCTCATAGTCATAACATAAGTGGCTCTAGAAATGACCAATATCAACCAAGTGCTGCAGCAGAGATGTCCAATGTTAACCATGAGTCGTCTCAAATTAGTAATGAGAATGCTGAGATACATGAAACAACAGAGGCACATGTGACCACTGAAATGGAAAACCACACAACAAATGATAATATAGACCAGCAAGAATCTGCTACTCAAAGGGTGACTTGGCAGGAAGATGCAGAACACAGAGAAAGGGACTGGCAACAGCCTATGGAAGTTGGGTATGGTGAATGGCATGAGGGAACTGGAGAAGAATCTGAGGGGAACTGGCAGGAGAATATGGACCGGGAATGGTCTCGTGAAACATCTGAAGATGAAGATGGAGAAGATGATAATCTCCTAGAAACAAATGAGGAGTGGCATGAGGATGACTCTCAAGAAAATGTTGCAGACTGGCAAGATGGGCCTTTGGATTCTCCAAGAGGTCAACAAACCATTCCTATTACAAGAGTTAATAGATTTATTCCACCTGATGATGACAATGTGTACAGCATGGAGCTCAGGGAACTCCTAAGCAGGTAATTGCGATCCGCAAACCGTACCCACCCTCTCACTCACCCGGTTCCAAAGTTCACTCTGGCTATGGCATGTTATCATTTTGTTGAGTCGGTTATACTTCATTTTGTAGGAGAAGTGTCTCTAATCTTCTTCGAAGTGGGTTCCGTGAAAGTTTGGACCAACTGATACAATCCTATATTCAACGGCGAGGGCATGCCCCCCTTGATTGGGATCTGCAAGGAACTGTGCCTACTCCTGCTTTACTTGAGGAAGATCAGGATCAGCAGAGAGATGATCCAAGTCAGGATCAGCAGGAATCTATTCCCAGGCCTCCACCTGTGCTGCCACCTCCACCTATACCACCTCCACAACCACTGTGGCACTCAGAATTGCACAATATTAATTGGACTCGACAGAGCATGCATCATTCAGACGTTGTGCCCTAGCTTTCCTTAATGTTATGATTCCTTTTTCTTATTGAAACACAGCATTAAATTTTAAAATATTGAGTAGAGCAATTACTTGAGATTACCATCTATAAATTTGTGACACATGGGGACAAGAACTTTGTCCTGTGTTCTTTAGTTTCAAAATAATCCAATGTGATTTTTTCCCCAGTATCTGTTGACAAACTGATATATTTTAATCTTCTTAGTTCTTATCATGTGATTAATTATATGCTTTTTATATAGTTTCCCTGCAGTCAATAAGCTTTTATCAATGGAAATAAAAATGATGTACATGATAACCTCCTGTTGTAGGAACTGAAAGTATCATGGTTTATACCTGTTCGTTCTAAGGAAGCTGACTAACATGCTTTCGGAATCTTAGTTCCTGATATCACTTGTCCATTTTCGATACTGTAATCTGAAACTGACATGGTGTTATTTGGTGCAGGAATGGGATATGATTAATGATTTAAGGGCTGATATGGCTAGGCTTCAGCAATGGATGAGTCATATGCAGCGCACGTTGGAGGCATGCATGGATATGCAATTAGAGTTGCAGCGCACTGTTAGACAGGAAGTTTCAGCTGCTTTGAATCGCTCCATTGGAGAAGGTTAGTACAAATTTTCTTGAACTAGACCATCATGTTTCTTGTGAACTACTGGCATCCTAAATCAAAGTCGCAATGTTAGTATACATTTAACTGTTCATGCTACATGACTTAATTCTACCAAACAAAGAATTCAGATTCTTATGATACAAGTAGGTGGTATGCCAGTAGGAAGAGATGCATGAACCTTAACTTCTATAAATGTTCTAGGTGCTTAATATGAGCAAACCACAGTAATGAGGTGGATATGTCGACTGCTTAAATGAACTATACATGTATACACTTAAACATAGATGTACTTATAAGTTATTTCAAGAAAAATAGAACTATGAAATTTTGGGATTAGAATTTGGGGTTTTTGTGTGTTGGCGCTGGAGGGCAAGCAAGGAAAAGAGAATGAGAGAGGAGGCTTGGTGATTGTTGATGCTGAAGATAGTGGAGGTGGTGTGGTTAGTTGCTAGCTAACTCATTCAATTCAATATTTATCTCGAAATTGGCTTGCTCGATTAGTGAATGGGCTAAGCTTGATCCTTTTTCCCATACAAATAATAGATATATGCATAAAATGAAATTTATTTATAATTATAACTGTAATATTTTAAACAAGTAATATGTATTATAGATTAATAAATATATCACTATTGATTTGATAAGTGATAAATAGGTGTTGGATTGGATTTTAATCCAACAGCTTGATCTATTAATCACTCTCAGGCCTCAAGAAGTGTGTAGTCCTAGTGACTAAGTGACTCTCCCACACTCTATGATCACTGAACATTCACTTTCACTTTTCTCCTCAACCCTCGTTTGCTATCTATGCAGGTCCTACTCCTACAAGCTACTGCCATATCTTCCAAATCTCTTGGTACCTCTCCCAATTCAGTTGGACCTTTCTAGTTCTCTTTCTCTACCTCTCTACCTCTATTGCTTCCCTTTACCTCTTTAGTATTTTCTACTTCCTATCTGTGGTGCTTTGACTCAAGATCCTCTCTTTGACTTGAGACCTTGGTAGTGGTGTATCAGGATCCTCGTGAGATCCTCTTTAGAAGGCATTGGTGCTTTGAGATTCTCCTATGAGGCATTGTTCAAGAGCATGACACTATTTTTCTTTCTTTTTTTTTTCACAAGACTCCAGTGTGCTTTGACATCAAGCTTTAATCCCTTGAAGATATGACTCCAATCACATCATCTCTTCATCTAGTTTTCTCCAAATTCAAATCTAAATAAAATTTCTGTTCTCTGTGATTTCTGTCCAGATCCAAGCTAAAGGAGGAATTATCTGTTCTTTTCTGTACAGAGGAATTTTCTGTTTGAATAAAACCTTTAATGCTCTACTGCTTTACATAACCATTCTTAAGCTATTGTCACGACAAAGTTGAGCCCATAGTTTATTGCATGAGCTACTTACTAATTCAAGCCTATTATTGAACCAAACCTACTGTCGAGCCTAGCTTGACCCAACCTGAGTGAGCACAAGCTTTGCCTTATTCAACTTTCATGCTTATGTAGTCCAAGCACAAGCTAGCACAACCATATATGAGCTGAGCTTGAGATATAGTTTTTTAGCTTGGTTCGAGCTGGACTTGACCCTTGATTTTGAGCCAAGCTCAAGCCAGGCTCAACTCACTTATGTTAGGTTCGTTTGTTTTAAGATCAAGGTAGAGGATAGGAGAGAGGTATGTTGGGAATAAGCATGTAATATAATATATTATGCAAAATATATAATATTTTCCTTTCAATATTAGTTGAGTTTGGTCATTAGTGGGTGTGGTCAATTTAAACTCAGGCCTCGCTCAATTAATAGATTGCATATTTTGGTCAGGCAACAATTGTTTAATTGGGCAGGATTTTCAAATCAAACCCGACATATTGGGTTCAGAATTCAACTCATTGACATGCCTTTTCTTGGTTTAATGACCATCTTCTAGACACAACCAATACTTATGTCCCCATTTACGATCTTTTTTTTCGTTGTTGTCATGCTCTATACTTTAGGATATTGGACATCTAACACTTATCTAGGTAATGTTAAGAAATTAAAATGTACAATTTAAGAATTGATATAATGCCTGTTTGGATATAGATAATATCTCCTCCATTGATTAAGGTTTTGTTTAGATTGAGCTTATTAGAAATAGGAGAGAAATCTTAAGAGGCGTTCTTTTTTATATCTTGCCAAAAGTTTTGTAATGGTTCATGATGATATGAATAAGGCTTTTTCATTAGCTTTCTTTATACTTTGTTGAAATCTTGATTCTCCACATGGTGATACAAGACATCTTTGATCTATTGCAGAAGTCATGTCACTTCTCCCTCTCTCCCCTTTCTTTCTTCCAGCATCTCCTTAGTACGATGCAAACATGGATTTCATGTGGAGTTCTCTTTCTAACCTTAATATATGTTCACAATTGTTTTCAAGTACCAAATTTGTATCTGTTTGATAGCAATATAGGTGTTGGCACTAGATCTTGGGTTTGGCTAGTATTAGTTTCAAGTACCCAAATTTTCATCTGTTTGATGGCAATGTAGGTGCTTGCACTTGAACCCAAGTTGGGGCAGCATCCTTGATGGTCAATTTTGTACTCTATATTCACCTTCTCAAGTTCCATTAATTAATTTATTTCCCTGGTCTAGGGTTGGCAAGTGAGCAAGTTGTTCATGAGCTAGCTCGAGTTTGGCTCGAAATTTGGCTTGGTTTCTGCTCACTTAGTTGAGAAATGAACGAAACTAGAGCCAGGCTTAAGCTTGCTTGAGCTCAGCTCAATTTAGTTCGAAATAGAAATTTATAAATAATTTATATATTATATATTATTTTAAATATTATTATCTATATAGTTATTTTAATTATTATTTATTATAACAATATAGATTATGTAGAATAGAATGTGTTTAAACTATAAGATTAAAATACAAATGGGATTTTTGCTCCAACCTCTATAAATGAGTACCTTGGATGATTCCAAATTCACTGGATCTCTTAAATAAGATGTCCATGAATGTTTTGTGCTTGGCTCATTTCTCTTGTCCTAGCTACAAGGTCATGATTCTAGTAGCCTCAACCTTCAACTTAATAGCCTGTTTAGTCATGGGACCTTAATATGGATGTTTCTTAACATGGGTTAGGTCAAATCCACCTTTTCTATCCAACCATGCTACCAAGAGATTCTTTATTTACTCTATAATGCTCAATGCTTTTAAGTATATTATGTTATGGGCATCAAATCTCAAACATGTCCTCATCCTCAAAGATGTATAATGGATTTTTTATTTGCTCTATTGCAGAACCAATAGTTTCAGATGTTGCTATGGCTACACTGTTGAAAAAACTCTTTTAAGACCATGTACATATGCCCTTTAATTTCTACTACAAACTTAGTAAAGCTGCACCATAGAGTTTTAGGAGTGCACTTGCCGATCTTTACTTTATACGTTTGATATTTGACCATTAGCATTCCATCTAAATCTTAGTTGGTGTTCCCTCCTATTTGCCCTCCTCTTCCCTAGTGTGTTTGGCTAGGTGCGTTGAGGACATGCGAAAGAGCTTAACGGACTATAAGAGATCCACTATTAATTGGAGCTTGGTGTAATGGTAGACTGTAGGCCAACCTGTGATTGGCTGGTTTGCTGCATGGGCATGCCACTATTATGAATTAGAAATAGAAAAGATAAATGAACTGGGTGTTTTGTTGCCTTAACTTTCAAGGACTTTTACTAGTAAAATGCTATTGATCGGAATACAGACAATAAAAACTGGATTAATAAAAGCTAAGTTATATCTAAGGGAAGGATAAGTTAAGCTGACATAAGATAAAAGATAAAAGATAAGTTGGATTAATTGACGTATTAAAGTATTCTTTACAAGTAGTTTTGGGTGGCATTTATATGATCAAATCGTATTTGCATCCTTAATTATTTTGAACATGTGTAGGATCCAATGTTGAACATGCCATATTCTAGTGCCATTACTGTGAGGCTCTTACTCCTCCACAACTTGACCAAATATGTCTCATTGATTCCATGAACAACTCTGTTTATGGACCACATCCCATAAACCACCTTCGCTAGCCACCTTGGAATAATATTTTTCTTGACCTCTAGGGTTTCCACAAGTCACTTCACTCAGACTGATTAACTCACTTGACCTGCTCTAGAGCTGTTGTCAACTTTTATCCCATTTGGTTCAGAACTTAAACGTGGCAACTTTAAGTTAGGAATACATTTGATTATTTGGCTTGTTATAATCATGCTTCCATCTAATACGTCACATAGTGCACTCTCACAACATCATTGAATCAAATGATCATCAGTCAAAATATGGTATGAATAGTCAGCATTGGATAAGTTGGCAGCCAAGAATTATTTTATAGTTCTTCATCCACACATATGCATAGACACACACAAACATATGTTCACACATGAACACAAGAATGTGCGCGCGCACACACGCACGCAAACACATGTTCACACACGAACACAAGAGCAAACATCCACACACATGTAAATATATATGCACATGCATATGTGCCTTAAATGCATGACTGTATTGACTTCGAAACTATGAAAATAGGTATGTACATGCATACGTGCCTTAAATGCATGACTGGATTGGCTTCAAAACATCTATATCACTTAATACTAACACTCTTGAATTCAAACTAGTCCTTGTTTCAGGGGTTGGTGGAGAATCATCAGTGGATGGATCCAAATGGTGTCATGTGAGGAAAGGAACTTGCTGTGTCTGCTGTGATGGTCATATCGATTCCCTCTTGTACAGGTCAGTGTGTTCTCCCCTTTGAATTTTTAACGTGGAGCATAATTTTTAAATTGTAGCCATTGTGATCGCCAAAAAAAAAGAAATAAAAGGTGTCAATACTTACATTTTGTTTCCCTTTTCTCTAGATGTGGTCACATGTGTGCTTGTTCTAAATGTGCTAATGAGTTGGTTCGAAGTAGAGGGAAATGCCCATTGTGCCGTGCACCCATTGTTGAGGCGATCAGAGCCTATTCCATACTGTAAAATGTAATAAGCAAAAGGGAAGGAGACGAAAAAGATTGTGCAAGAGCCCTAGAGTTTTGGTAGTAAAAATTGGCTATCAGGTTTGCCCTGGGTGTATCTATTATCATCCATTGCTTTTTTGACTCTTGTCCTCTGATTATTTCTGACATGTGGAAATATTGAGTGGACTCACAAAATAGCACCTTTTGGTCATAACTGATATCTTAATAAAGGCAATTTGATGGAATTCTTTTGATTTTCCCCCTTTTTAGCTGATAGAAACTCCTTGCCCTAGTTTTTGCTACTTCAAAATCCTAGCATTGCATAGAGTGGTTACGTTTTCTAACTTTTCAATTGGAATTGTAATGCAATGGCTTATATATTACTGTCTTTGTTTTCTTTTTTTCATTTTCAAAAGTGCAAGAAGGATAATGAACGAGACGAGGGACATGTTTGAGGAATCCTTTTTTTTTAAAAAAAAAAAATGTTTTTTCTTAAAAGTTATTTCTAAAGTTTTAAGAGCATTTGTTTCTATTTACCTAGCGTAAGAAGCATAAAAGGTTTTTCCTTTGTACTTTTTTTTCATGAAGAATCTCTTGAATGGGAGGTGATACGTTTTCAATGAGGGTTTGTTTGGTTCACAGAAAGTGACTTACAGATAGAAATATGATATTTATAAATTAAATTCTCAAGCATTCTATGCCTGAACTATCACGTTTGATTGATCATGAGAAACATGCATTTTTTTAAGAAAGAATGAAGCTGTCACGTTTAGTTTCTTTCACAGGAAAATAGTGTAGAATATCAATTATATTCTTTAGTTCTTAATTTTTTTTTTGCTATTTAATTTTTTTAACTTCTATATGGGTTATAAAAAATGATCAAGAAATTAAAATGCTAAAATTTTAAATCAAGACAAAAAGTTTTAGATCAAGTTGACATTTCGTGAAGTGAAGCGTTTTTTTTCTCTTCTCGCTCGCTGATTTGAGAAAAAAAAAGATATACGATGAAAAAAGAAGGGCATGTTGGGAAGAAAAAGGAAACATGCTGCGGTGGAAAAGTAAATCCTATTATACCGATGGGATTTTATTTCTCAGAAAATGCAGAAATTCAAATCATGTGGGAATAGAGTATTTCAACGGACGGTCCCTAAAAAGGTGAACCAAACATTCTAATTCGTGAAAAATAAAATTCTGCGATCTCTTTTACTGTGAACCAAATGAGCCCTAATGAACTCGACCAGCAAGCTCTTTCCTAATAGGAAAAAGCGTGTGAGGCTTGTCCTATTGCCAAGAACTTCAAGAAACAGAGTACTCTCTATTTCAATGAGAAAAGGTTCTGTAGTCTTGTACTTCCCATGGATGCTTTTTTTGAGAGATTAATACAATAATAGCATCGAGCCAAGCATTCGGAAGAACACCATGCTAATGGAAATCCAAAATAACATTGCATGGATCTGTGCCAACAAAGTCCCATAGTTCTTATAAAACATAAAAAGAAAAAAAAAAAAAGAAAGAAAAGAAAGAAAGAAAGAAAGAGAACTATTGGGACTTGAGATTTACCTTTCCGCATCAACTATAGTGTATCCTTGATTTCCTGCATGGTAAAAGGTCTAACAAGAAGCTCATAAAAATCATTAGGTAAAGCAGGCAAAGAAAGCCAATTAGCAAGCACATTATAATCATAGTTATTTAACTGAATAGAACAGTAAAATTGCCTGATTAAATTTCAGTCGCACGAGTATCAGATGTTCAACGCCTAACAAGCATCTTGACGGACAGAATTGCATTCCTTCTTCTATGAACGCTAGTTGCCAAGTGTGAGTAATTGGTGCTTCTACCACCCCTAACTCTTTGGTACGTGTAATTAAGGGTCCTAAGCTCCCATAAGTTGAAGTTCACAGTCATAGTTACACTTTAAGTTTATATGGATAAAGAAATATGGAAAATAAACTTTAAAACAAAAGGTATATTAGAGCTTGATTTCATGTTAGAATTTATACAAAATGTACACAATATCTAAAATCATTGGTCATGTGTGTCTGAATCCGCATTATAGCCAGTAACAATAAACCAGTTAATTAATGCCTCGCATTGCTTATTTCTGGATCATATGACTAGATATTGAATCTAATGAACATTGTTACCATGCTCAGAGCCTCAAGTAAGGCAGCAAGAAACGTATGTAAGCTAAAGCGCCTGCAGCTGAACTTCCTCGAGGTACGGACAACTTTTGAAGAAAACCCCAGATCAGTAAGAGACTAACATTCACAGCCATTATCCAGGTTGAAGATTATAGAAGTTTGATAGAAAGGGCAAAGTCCACATGTTTTTGTATGATGGGTCTCATTTAAGTCGACTAGATCATTGACTTACTACACACCAAACGCTTCACTAATCCCACCAGCACCACCCTCCTCCTCGCCCCGTCTCTCCCCTACCCCATGGACACAAACAAACCTCTGCTCTCCCCTTTGCCTCTCCCTCAGCCACACCAAACAGTTGCGAGCACCGGCACGCGGGGCACGAGCGATGCGAGACCAGCCACGCCTGGGGGATGGAACAAGTGGCCGCAGCCAGTGATCACCTTCAGCTCCTTCTCCTCCTCAAACTCACCCAAGCACACCACAAAATCTCCCGCAGCCTCCTCCTTCCCGTCAGCGTTGCCAGTGTACAACACAAGCGGCAGCTCCGGTGGAAGGGACGCCGGTTGGGCTCCGCCGAGTAGCTGAGGTCACCTCGGGGCAGTAACACTAGTGGACGCTGGCCGCGGGCCGACCTGGCTCCGCCTCCACCTCCACCTCCACCTCCGGTGCTGTGGCGGTAGTACGCGCAAAAGATAAAGAAGCAGAAGAGGGTGGAGACGAAGACGAGGGCGGTGGACGCCGGTTGTGGCACGTCTAAACTGAGGAGCGGTGGGTGGCCGTTGCGGCGGAGGAGAGGGTAAGGGTGGTGGGTTTATGTTTGAAAGCCTCATGGTGGCGGCGTTGGGCTTCATGGTGGGAAGGCATTTGGCAACGGATTTCAGCGCGCAGCTTTATGGGCCCACTAGTCGCGCCCGGCCTTCGTGGCAGTGATAAAGAGACAAGTCGGGAATGCTGTGAGCAATAGGTGGGCTTTGTCCGTGCGCAGCACGTAATCAACCAATATGCCCATGGGATTAGATACCATGATTTATTTAACTTTTAATCACAGGTCAGGAAAATAAAAGCAAATTGAGAGACATGAAGAGCTTGGATTTCGTGGGATATGCTCTCTCCATTTGGCCGAAGATGAGAGTTTTTATGTAGTTATGCTGATTTTTCTCCTTATGTCTAGTCAACCACCACCATAAATTGCTATTATAAAAAGGTCAACAAGAGGATATAGTAGGCCTCACCTACTAATCAATTAATTAATAGGGATTTTTGTTTATATTTTTATAACTACATCTACTACTAGTTGTTATCTAGGTTGCCTTCAGTTTTGAGAGAGAGAATAAGAAATCTAGTGTCCTCCCTATATAGAAGGGTTAAGCAGGAGGCATAGGAACGTAAGCCTTTTAAAAGATTATTTTTACTTATTCAAAGAGATACAAGAGGCAACACAAGAAGGTACAGCTATTGAGACCGGGGAGTCCGCCATCCCCAAAAACTTATGACTGATGGGACAAAAATCTCATACCATGAAGAAGGGCGAGGTGTGCTTGGGCCATTACATGAGTTAGCCATAACGGTTTTTCTTAGAAGGATCCAATTCTGTCTAAAACCACAATTCAGTTTTGTGCATGCTTTATACTCATTGATGTATTGATATAAATGTGCTGCTTATTTTTATAATGCAGTGATACCATCTGGTAGGATCCGGATGCATCGAAGCCGTCGTGTGCTGGAGAGTCCGTCTATCAGTTGCTGGATAATGTTCCTCTTAGGAGTGATGTGAGTAAACCACTGAACAATGCTGCCATTGACACTGTAACCTTGGTTTGTAGACTTCTATTACTTACTACTTGTGTTTCGTTTAAATGTAGTTGATAAATGTATCTTCGGATCCTAGAGCAATAGGATCCACCATGGTATAAGCTAAAGGGAATATATCTTTGTTTTCATCCTTTGATGTACAACCTAGCAGTACTTCTCCATCCCTATGCTTTACAGATATTTCATCCATGAAAATCAGAGGCTTGTAACCTTTAACAAAACCTTTGATTGTTATGTGAAATGAGATAAATAACCAATTAAATTGATCTTTAATAGTTTCGAATTTTATTGTGCTTGCAGGGTTGGCCTCTTCAATGGTATGGAATACCAATGTAAGTGATCATAGAAAAGTGATCTATCACCATAAATTTCCACCATAATTATCTCCTTCTCATGCCAAGCCTGATGGTACGACAATTTCCCATCAAAATCTTACCGAATATCTATTACCCTATCAATTGGCTTATATAATGGCTTGTCTCGAAGTTTTTCTTTCAAAATATTTGAAATCCAATGCTTGGAAGTCTTCGGATGTGACCTCTCTTACAAACCTTCATCACATAAATGTATGAGGTTCGTCATTTTCATTGTAAAGCATTCTTTGTTTTAAATTCTTGACCAATACCTTCTATGCAACACTTTCGAGCATCTAAAAAATTTCTTTGCTCTGCTTCCAGTAAATCCATAGTACTTATATCTACGATGATTTGGTTAAAGTTAGATGCACTTGCTTTCGAACTAGTTTAAAATGAGTATCTTTTAGAAATTTATTTGCAGTGGTACGTAGGTTCAGAATCATCTAATGGCTTGCCATTCCTACATCATGAATACTAAATCCTTACAATGATATTGCATAAATAAAAGAAAGTAATAGAGTGCGTATATATAATTAATGTTTGATATTCAATAATTAGAAAGGTATAAAGCAAATTGATAGCTCTGAATGGTATGTGGTACATTTACCCAAAAAAATACTAATTAAACATTATCTTACATCCTATATAATAGAAGCCAAGCACTAGCTGGTAAAAGATACAAATAAGAAATAAAGAAATTAGTAAAGGATATTGAGCTTTCCATCTTACCTCATCTCCATAATCATATTTACACCATCAGATGAGCTTACAAAATAAATAATAACAATGTTAATGATTTAAGCATTTAATTTAATATGAATTTCATACATATTATGCATATCTCTATCCATTAAGAGCGTAATAAGCATTTTAGATGCATTCAAAGTATAATATTTGATGTCAAACATCACAGCAGTTATATCTTCCATCTCAACTATTTGTTAGTAAATATTGTTAAGGATTGTATCTTTCAAAATAAATATTACATTAGCTTCATTCCCATAGGAGCACAAAACCATAATATTGGATGTATTATGTCAGAAATCCCACTATCTATATAAATAAAATTTTAAATAAAAATTACACTTAATAAAACTAATTACCAATGATAAATACCAAGCACAACAAAAGTTACCGAACTTTTAATAATTATTTCAATCTCTTGAGAGAGGTTACCAATCACTCCTTTCCAAGGACAATTACTTAGAAGCCCAAACTAGTACAAAATTTGTGCCGGTTCCTCTTGTCGCATTTAATATTTCTAAAGAATAGTTCGGTCTTCTTAAAAATATACAATGAGCATTTATTCTTTAATATTAGAGTTTAATATGTTGAACCGCATGGTGAGAACGAATACTGCTAATCGATGTGGAGTCACCTATCATGAAGAATGAGATGTGAGTGAGCCTAGGATGCCAAATCGATGGGAGATCCAACTGCATGAATCTCAGAAAGTTTCAAGCAATGATTGGAGCTTGGGAGGTTTTAAGCAATGGTGGAATCGAAGAAAGAGGAAAGTTAGAGGATAGAGTGGGTATTTTGCTTCCCTAAAAAAAAAAAAAAAAAAAAAAATTGCAACTATGTGCATGAGGAAAAAATTGCGTGACATGAGACCTCTTGGGGCCAAAATCACCTACTTCCCTAGGGCTTCGGGACACCGGCATCCAGTGCTGCATGATTTCAGCAGGAAGTGAACTGTTTGGAGGGTAGAGTGATCAATTTTTTAATTTAGTAGGGGTTAAGAGGACCGCAAGTTAAAAGAACAAATCACATGGAATCAAAAGTTATACATAAATAGTAAAGGGCCTTTCATTAACATGCGGTCAGCTAAAAGATCGCACGTTAAGTCTCCCTAATTAATAAAAGCAAAATGCACTCATGACTTTTGAAATATAAAAAATAGCTTAAATAAAAAAATAAAATTCATATTTAGCTATTTATATATAACAAAAAAATCTTATCAAATAGAATTCAAATGGATTTTTGGTTTTTAGGTGCCTACTAAGGTGAAGGTGAAAGATTGTTATCCAACACTGAAGTTAGTATGAGGATCAAAGGAGAAAAAATGAAAATAGACCTCTAGAGTTTCTCTTTTTATGCTTGTACTTTGGAGCAACTTAGGTTTAGTCTACTTAATAATGGATGGCTAGATATCTAAGATTGTTTGGAATGATTGGTATTTTTGGCAAACTTCTTTTCCTAAATGAAACAGCTTCTTTTAGGTTACAGCATTTACTATGCATTATACAACATCACTTGTCCTTACTTTTGAGTCCGAGTTAGAATTCATATTTGGATCGCAAAAGTAGTTTGGTCAACTTATGTTATTGGCTTTATAATTTGGGTTGAATGGATTAATTACCTATTTTGGCATGATCGGCTCATTAGACTTTAGAAAATTGGTGGGTGCTTGGGGTTAGATCTTTCTGGGCCGAGCTAAGCTTGGGCCAAATTCAGATTGGGCCGAACCATGATTGGGTTGGCCCATCACTTGGTGCCTCCTATAAATTTTTAAATATTTTTCTATATTTTCATCAAATAATCTTGTTGAAAAGTTAGGTTTAACTTTAAATATGATTGTTTGGTTTATCAAATTGATCATCCTATTGGACGGCAAGGAGTGGGCTATCTACTCCCTTTCCCAAACATTCAATAACTACTATTTAAATTATTTTATATATAAGTAATTTTTTTCTGAATGATTCATTTAATATTTTTTATTATTATTATTTTTTCTTTAGTAACGATAAGAAGGATTACATAATCACTTCAATATCTTATAACAAGTCTAAATTAATTTAATATAATTTATCTAAATATTCTCGTACTAGGTCATAAATATAACTCTTTCTTTTTGTGAAACCCTTTTTTATCATGTTAACTTAATAATTCATAGCAGGGTGCATATTGGTTCTATTTTTACCTATCCTTTAGTGAATGAGTTTTTTTTTTTTTAAAAAAAAAAAAATTAAGTTCGTAATAATTTGGTCTAATATAATATTATCTGCACATAAATTAGACAAGCACAAACAGACCGTTCCCAACTTCTGACATCAAATTTAGGTCTGCTTAATAATTATAATTTTACGAATGATGAAGCGCCATAATCAAATTATTTATGAAATATATGGCTGTTAATAAATACTAATTAATTTGGATTTTAAGCTGTTAATATTACTACAGTGACTACTTAAGCAACTAGCATAGTATTTGCCACTGTATTTGACTATAATATATATTTTGTTTATTAGATAGTTTTATAGATTTATCAGGAATTAGATTATAAACAATTAATTAGCAATAGTTAAAGAAACTTCCCCACCGGAGCCCAGCCCGGCCGAGCCCGGTCCAGCCGAGTCCAAGCCAGTGATCCGAACCGAGTAAAGCCCAAGCTTAACCGATTTGACCCGAACCTGATCAACTTAAGAGAGGGAGTCAGGTCTTCCTCGAAGGTCTCCGGTTCTCCCGTCTCCGCACTCCGACCCTCGCCCCTAGGGCATCTCTCCGGTTCTCCATTTTGGGTGTTCGAGAGGCGAGCAGCGGCGCTCGACGGCGAGGGCAGTCGAACGGCGACCGCGGGCAACCAGCGAGGATCCGAGAGGGGCTTCGAGGTAACTCCGCCTCTCTTCCTTCTGTCCTCCCTTTCTCTCCCTCCCGTCTCTCTTCCCGCCCTGTCGAGTGGAGTGCTCTAAATGGAGCTTATCCTCTGTTACTTGGAAGATTTGATCAATTTTGAGGCCCTCTCTGTCGTATTCCCTCCTTTTTGTCCATTCCTTTGTTTATTTTGCTGCTGGATTTGGATTATTTGTTGCTATATGTTCTCTGTCCTTATGATCTGAAACTTTGCCTTGTTTTTAGTAGTTGTTTAAATTAATCGTATGTGCATACTTGGTTTAAATTGGTCAATTATCTTTATGCATTGTTTCTATGGGATTTGAATCCATTTCCACGTCCAATAAATAATGTATGCCATACAATCTGAGTTAAGATGAGAATATGTTGTTTTCTATCAGTTTAGTGCAAATAACAAAACTGTGATAAACTGCACAATTTTATGAAGTAGAAATTTTGCTTGATTGTTAGCGATGTATCCAAAGAGTCATTTGTGAGGGATAGTTTATTGAAGGCAATGCAAATCTTCGTCTATAATTGAAATTTACGAAGGTATATATTATTTTCTGAATTTGGTATATATTATTTTCTGAATTTTGTACAAAGTCTGTTGATTGGGCTGTAGCCTTATCGCCTAGGCTATAGGAGGGTCCATCACCTGGGGTTCCCTAGGCTATTTGACAACTGTGGCATTGAACAATGAAACAAAGAATGTTGGAGGGACCATGCTTTGACTTATCTTAAGAAGATATTGAAGCTAGGTTTCTCAGCCAATTTGTATTGCCAGATATGTAGTGATAGTGTTTTTATGCTTCTAAAGTCAAGAAAAAAATTGTAGATAGACTATTTATTTCAGGAATTTTAAACTCTTAACTGTATATGAAGAGTTATGATGTGATGTAATTGCTCAGTTGGCTACTTGGTACAGATTGCTGATCATTACACATTTCACCACTTGCATAAGTCTTATGATGCTTGACTTAATGATATCTTCATAATATTTCCTCGCACTTATGGGAATAGTTTAATAATTTGATTGTTTATAATTATACATTTCCGTTATAACTTGGAATAAAGTGATTTTCTTTGTGATGTTTCTTCGAATAACTTTGTTACATATTTAAATCTCATATTATCTATTAAAATCTCTAAATTTGGTCAGATCTTGGAAACTGCATGTATTTTTTTGGGGGAATTTATTCTGTCATTAGTGGGTTACAGAAGCTCATATTAGCCTCTTTTGGTTTACTGCTTCATTTTCTGTCTCTCACACAGCATATGTTTCTGTGAGAACATTCATCCCTTCAATGGCTGTCAAACCTGCTTCAATCTTTTAGATATGACCACCTTCACTCTCTGTTTAGTGATTTATCCTAGAAACATTAAAGAATATTCTTAGTTTCCTTTTGGATATTCTTCTAACTAGTAATGTGTTTTCATATGTTTTATGATTATGCGTACTTCCACCTATTTCTTTTTCATCCATCAAATCTATATCTAGCCTTGCTTGTCTTAGAGGAGAAAGTTATATATTTTAAAAGAATTGAAGCCTTTCTCTTAGATTACATGTTCATGTTAGGATGAGAAGAATCTTTGATACTAAACCTTTTCTGCCTTTATGATCTGTAGCAGGTTTGGTTAAGTGTGATGTCGAGTTCATTTCAATGTTCCATTTGCTTTGGCAAATGATTAGGATTTTTCGTGCACATGAGTTGTATTTTGATATTTGATGCTGCATCCTTATGCATCTCCTAAATTATTATGTCATGCAACTATGTTTGGAGCTCAGGAATCCATACTATGTAACTTGTTTTGGTGGATTCATTATCTTTGCATTTTGATGTTGCTTTTTGATGTGTTTCTTGACACTTTTTTTTTTTTAATCATTCTGTTAAGTGATTGATCCTGCAAATAATCCTTCTTATAGCAATATTTATTTTGAATTCTTTAAGTAGTTAACATTATTTTATGCAAATAGTGCACTTCTATTGGAATGGCAAGTTACTCTGGGAGAGGAGGCCCTTCAAATGGCTCCGTCTATGTATGTAAACTGCCTCCTGGAACTGATGAAAATATGCTGGCTGAGTTTTTTGGCACCATAGGGTTGCTAAAGGTAGGGGGTCTCACCAGGTATCATTTTGAAACCATCTCTATAATTTTGTTAAATCTATAATATGCTCTATGCCTCATAGTTTTTAACTAAATGGTCAGAATATTATTTCATTCCTTAAAATGTGACAGAAGGACAAAAGGACTGGTCGACCAAAAATTTGGTTGTACAGAGACAAAGTAACAAATGAACCAAAGGGCGATGCAACAATTACATATGAAGATCCTCATGCAGCTTTGGCTGCTGTGGACTGGTTCCACAACAAGGAATTTCATGGAAGCATCATTGAAGTATACATAGCAGAGTCAAAGACCAATAATCAACAACTTAATCCGCCCGCAAATCCAAGCGTGACTGGTGACTTTGGGGGCCATGATGAATTGAATGATAGTGGGGGCAGAGGGAGAGGAAGGGGTGATGCTGCTGGCAAATCATGGCAGCAAGATGGAGACTGGTCGTGTCCAAATACAAGGTCTGTGATTTGATATCGGTGAGCAACTCTTTCTCGCACTTTTTATATCTTTATCTTATTTGTTGTAAATGTTATCCAGTATTATAACTTGCTGTTGTGGTGGCCCTTTTTTCCCATCTATTTCTTTTTTCTCAGTTGTGGCAATGTAAATTTTGCATTCCGTGGTGTCTGTAACCGCTGTGGAACACCTCGCCCTGCTGGTGCTGGTGGCACAGGTTCTGGTGGTGGTCGTGGAAGGGGCCGTGGAAACAATGATGGTGGGCGTAGCCGTCCTATTGGTGGTCCTACAGGTCTTTTTGGTCCAAATGATTGGCCCTGCCCAATGTAAGGCACACTAACCTGCATACAAGTTTAAGTGACAAATTGAAATTATCCGAGTTTCTTGTTATTTATTGAAAATGAATATTGGTAAATTGTATTATTAAACATTGGAAGTAAGCCAACTGTATAATATGTTATAGAGGAAGTTCAAGGACAAAGTACATCCCTTTGGCTTTTAGCAGAAGTTGTTATATTTTCTAATGGCATCATTTCAATGTATTTTTCCTGTTATATTGTTTCTACACGTTCCATGAAGAGCCCGAATGTTTTTGCTGGTATCGTTTTGATTTTATATACTGTGCTTGTGTCATAGTTTTAAATGCTGAAGCATGCTACATTTTATAAATTTAGATGGCTGACATTCAGCAACAATCCAAGAAATCTTATTTTTCATTTATACATGGAATTAGTAACTCGTATTTTTGTGTACGCTATGAATATTTTATGGTTGCGAGCAACATGAAATGCTGTTTCCTTGAAAAAAATTCTTCTAAATAATCTTTCTTAATGTACCCAATTTTCTCCAGCTATCTTCTTCTTTGTAATGTTTTTTAAACTTCAACATTTTTTTAAATAAAATAAAATTTTTGCCATATGTGGAAGTTTTCCCTTTGTTGTGGGCTTTTGGAATTGTTACAAGTGACATACGGCCCCCTCTTCCCAGTGCAGCTTGAAAGTGCTGTATGCCCTCCTTGACTTTTTTGGCAATGAATAGAACCAATTGAATGGCTTGTGTGATAAAGTCTGCCCGATGAGATATCTTCTCCTATTGATAACCATGTAAGGAATTGTTATGGTAAGAACAGGTTAAAACATGACTTAAATTTTATCACAAGTGATACTTTCATCATCCTTTTATAAACTTGTTGAGTACTTGTGGATGATTTTCCTCATAATCATATATGGTGTTTTTGTTTGCTTTTTGGTTTTAGAAGCTTGGTCTTATAGCATTTGGCTTGTTTGCTAGAAATGATATTTTTTTTCCTGAATATTCTCTTAAATTGTAAGCATTTTTTGGTGCGGCATGTTTCGAATGCTTCATTAATTGCAATTGGCGCAGATTTCAGTTTCATTTGAACTCTGTGCATGAGTACCATATAAGTGATCTTTTCCCTTTAATCCCTATTATGTAACAACACATAATCTCTTGGAAAATGCAAGTGAAAGGAATGAGACAAACTCTGTTCTACAAATGTACTCCTGGTTTCTTTGCATGCATGTGTAGCTTTTTTCTGAAAGACAGCCTGGTGGATATTTTATGGCTGACTTTACTTCTTTTTTTTTTTTTGTCTAACATGTGCCCCATTTGGATACAAACGTAATATTTCAGGTGTGGCAATATCAACTGGGCAAAGCGTACAAAGTGCAATATTTGTAACACCAATAAGCCAGGCCACAGCGAGGGTGGTGTGAGGTAATCAACCAGTTTGCACTGCAGCCCATTATAGGATATTTGAATTTTTTTAGGTGTTCATGAAAAGCTTTAGGGAACTGATTATTTTGTCAATTTAGCTTGTTCTATGTTTTCGAAGAGTTGAATTGGTCATAACTTGTTTGCTAGGTGCTCCATATTTTATCATGGATTGGCTTGCTGCAAATGTAGCCATTTGTCATTAGCTTAAGATGTCGCCTTACGAACATTTGTTAGAAAATAAGAGATGCCTCAACACTAAAAGCATTCTCTTGTTGGCATTGATGTTTTGGCATTTCAAGCCTGCCTTACTATTTGCATGGTTATACATTCATTTCTAGATACAAATTGTATGTGAAAAGTTGCCTATATTTCATTGAGTCTGCCTTGGTGTTGTGTTCTGATTACCTGCCTCTTTGTGTATTTTGTTGAATAGAGGAGGCCGTGCTGGAGGTTACAAAGAACTTGATGAAGAAGAAATAGAGGAAACAAGACGACGACGGAGAGAAGCTGAAGAGGTAGGTGATCTTATAGCTTTGCTTTTGAAATGCAAATGGAAATGTGGAGGTAGCTAAAAGGACTGTATAAATGCACTTTCAGGATGATGGGGAGATGTATGATGAATTTGGCAACCTCAAAAAGAAATTCCGTGCAAAAACACAGCAGACTGAAGGTGGACAGATGGTTCCTGGTTCTGGGCGTGCTGGATGGGAGGTTGAGGATTTAGGTATTGGCCGTGTTTCATTAGACATATTTTGTTTAATTGTTTTGCAGTGGGTTCCTTTGTATTGTCAGATTAGACAATTGCCATTTTCTTTTAGAGTATTTTGTTTCACTACCACTTAAAATTGGATTCTGCATCATGTTTGCATTATGCCTGCATATTATTGGAGTTACCAGGGTTTTAAAGACCTGGCTGGATGTCTTGTGGGATGCGAAAACGGGTTACCGTCCCTAAGTGCTGGAACAGAACTGTCTCGCCACTGTTCCAGCACTGCAATCGGAACATTTTGGAACACTCTCCATTCCAAGTTTTGGGAGTTTCGGGATGGGACAAGAGTGGCACATTCCATGATATTAAAAACCTTGGTAATTGCTGTTTTTAAAAGCCCAGTGCATGGCTATCATGTTTAGAGCCAAGGAATCATTTTTTTTGATTATTACTTTTGTTGCTTACAAGATTTATTAACAACTTATAAATTCTTAAAATTTCAGTAAAAGATAGAACAATGTTACAAATACGGTTATGTTATTTGAATCTTATGTGCTGGTATCCATAGTTGATAAGCTTGTTACCATTCTAGGTGTGATCGAGAGGGACAACAGACGAAGAAGTAGAGACAGGAGCAGAGACCACAATGACGGAGAGAGCAGCAAGAACCGAGAAAGAGATGGCCACGAGAGGGAGAGACGAAGAAGCCGAAGCAGAGAGAGGGAAAGAGAACGTGAGAAGGAAAGAGGGAGAGACAGAGACAGAGATCGAGATTATGAATATGAAAGAGGTCGGGGATATGGAAGGGAACGCGATCGCCACCGAGACTGGTAGAGGTTTTTAGTGCCATTCCATTTTTGGTTGATTTCTAAGGTGGATTTTGATAATCGTTTTGAGTACCTTTGTGCCGGAACTTACTGTGAAAATTCTCTGATGGATTTATCATATTCTTTCCCTTTTTTTTTTTTTTGCTGTCTTTGTTGCATTAAGCAAATGAATTTAAAATGGTGACCTTTCTTGTTGTGGACATATGCAATCAATGCTGGTGTTGTAGATTTGACCATGGTGATTGTTATCTTGAAAATGCCATAGAGTTACCTAGTTGGCTCAAGGTCATCGATATCAGTGATGATTTGCTCATCGGTGGGTGCATGGTTTAGACTGCGCAGGCATCCGAATAACTTCCTGAGTGGATCAGTAGCTGGTTAGCCGCATGATGTGTTGCTTGATAATCCATCTTCCTTCTTGTAGCCACAGGTGGCCTAAATTTCACTACGGTTGCCGCATTCCTTTTTTTAAAAAATTACAATTGCAATGCTGGTAATTCTGTTTAGTTATCTAAGCAGCATTCCTGTTAGTTAACATCGGATATTTCTGAAGATTATCCTATTTGCATTAATAGATCGTCTGTCACTTGCTGGATAGGTATATATAATTGTTACAGTAACACAATATATGCTATAGTGAAAGATTTTTTTTTTATTTTTTTATTTTCCCGGTTATAAAGTACTTGCAGTATATTGCCGTTATGAAATCAACGTTTCTAGGACAACCGGGCAAAGCAATATGAAGCGCCTTCTTCTTGGCCCCCATTTGACTGAGCTCACCAGTGACACGGGGAGGCATGTCAATAATTTTGCATTCTTTTTAAGGCTCGGCTCTGTCCTCTGAGCAGATGAGCAGATTTATGACAATTCTTCAGCCAGCCAGTACGGAAACTCGGTTTGATGGCTGCAGGACTGTAGAGTTGGAAGTAGTCTACTCTCTAGATTAACTATGCTGTTATGTAAGGCAAACTTACTGAAATATTGTCGAGCCTAAAATGAAGTAGACATTTAAATGTATATAGTGGGAGATCACGTGAGAA